>OY757908.1:120530696-120543196 GCA_963585895.1 Sepioteuthis lessoniana | reverse complement strand
TTTTTCTCATCAGAAAGCAATGCTTTATCAACACATTTAAATAACTGTAATTTGTAAACTAATATTCAGGTTGGACTCAAATTTTGACACGTGCCATTTGAAGGTTAGTATTTTATAAAAATCATACAGATTTTTTATTATTTGTGCCATCTATATGTCAGGCCCACGACTTATTGAGTGATGTGTTACATACATATATACATACATATATAAGCAGTCAGAAAAAGTAGGGGGGTGTCCACGTGGTGTAATGGTTAAAGCAATGGACTGTGGAATCATAGTAAGCGAGTTCGTACTCCAGTTGCACTATTATGTTCACTTTCGGGCAAATACCTTTGGGAAAGGTATGAAACCCCTTATCCTCCCAGCTATGGATTAAATAGTACCACTACTGTTCTTCTAGGAGAATGGCTTTGGCATTAAATAACCTCTAAAGGTTGATATGCCATTAAATAAAGAAACCAACCAACCAACCAACCAACCAACCATCAGAAAGAGCAGCTTCTTATTTTTTCCAAGTTGTGCTGTCAAAATTTACATGAGATCATTGCTTACTGTTACTTATTCTCAAACAGGACTCAAAAGCCATGAATTATTGTAATAAAGCCATCGAATCTTATTCCATGATAAAAAGAATTACACAATCTCTCTTTGTCAACATAATGTAACACAAATTTTGTTCCTGGATAGCATGTGTTATTTCTTAATTGCATATGTTGTAAAAGTTTAGAAAATGGCCATTATTACCTTCAAACATCGTTTCTGTGCCCTGGATAATGAAGTTTAGAAATTAACTTATTTTTCTATGGAAGTAAATAATCGAAATGAATCTGACAATATCGTGGAAAAATTGAAAAACAAGGTAATCCAAAGAGAAAAATTCATTGTAAAAGAAAGTCGATGTTATAACATTTCAGTTCTAATGTCACTCGATACCATCCTTTCTAGTCCTGATGATGGTTCATTAGGAACAAAATGTTATAACATCAACTTTCTTTGACATTAAATTCTCCTCTTTGGATTACCTTTTTTTTCCCAATTTTCTTTATTTTTCTATGTAAAAACAGGGAAAATTATACATTTTTCATTATATACAGTCTGAATAAGATAATGATTCAAAATTTATATCTGTTTCTTGTAAAGAGACTGGAGTTTGCATTGGCCAAGTGGGTAGTGTGTTTGCCAATGGTCCAGGAGACCTGGGTTCAATCCCCAGGTTGCGTCATACCAAAGACTTTAAAAATGATACTTGATACCTCCTTGCTTAACACTCAGCAATATAAGGTACCTATCGAGGGTAAAGTAGAGTAATCCAGGGAAAGGAGTAGCGCCCTCCCCTACACCTCGGTGTAGTAGCTATTGAAAAGGGAGCCTTCGGGTTGCCCTTGACTATGGTCACCATCATTGTAAAGTTATTTTGAAATGAACAAAAATATTTTGTGAGTAGATTTTTGAGATGTTGCAACTAATGTAAATCACTTTTATGTAATCAATTCCCCTCTCCATTATCTTCTGAAATTTTCATTAACCAGAACACGAAAACAAAACTTGAAGAGAAAAATAGATATTATCCATTTACTTTAAAAATAAGACATTGTGAAATAACACTCTCTGCTCCGGAACAAGAAAAATTAAAAATTTTGTTACATAGTGTAATTCTTACCACAGTATATCTTTTGACCAGCTCTGGGGGTGTCCTCGTGGTGTAATCGTTAAAACAATGGATTGCAGAATCGTAGTAAGTGAGTTTGAACTCCAGTCGCACTATTACGTTCACTTTCGGGCAAATACCCTTGGGAAAGATATGAACCCCCTTATCCTCCCAGCTATGGGTTAAATAGTACCACAACTGTTCTTCTAGAAAGATGGCTTTGGCATTAAATAACCTACAAAGGTTGATATGCCATTAAACAAAGAAACCAAACCAAACCTTGACCAGCTCTGATCATTTGGGTTTACATTATAACCCTCGGGGGTCACACATTTAATGAAGTCTTTAGACTCAATTGCACAGCCATGATCCTGTTATGGAATATTTGTAAGTAAAATTGAATAAGTAAATTTTCACTGCCATTTATGGTAGTGAAATATGGGCAATTTCATCTCAATAACAAAGATGGCCCAATGGGACCTGTATCTCTTCACTTTGTCAAATTAAAATAGAAGCTGGAGACAGCATAAAACCCTATGAGAGATCTGTTGAAGGAGAGTGAGATTTACTGGCCATGGTCATCAAGTCTACAATGAAGTTGTCTCTTGGTTAGTCTGCTGGAAAGCACAGCCTCTAACCAGAAGGAGAGGCCAAAAACAGTCATATTCAGATCTCATTGCTAAGGATTCTGGTATTGAGATCTGGGACTTGGCTGCAACAATGAACGATAGACCCACTTGACAATCCATTTTTGAGTCTATCAAGATTAAATTTGTGTGATGATGTAAATGTTCGAGTCTCTAATTTACTGTACAGTGTTTTCCCCATAATCACAGTTTCACTGTCTACGATTTCAGACTGCCTTACTTAATAATTAATCATCATCATCATCATCATCATCATCACGGCTAACTGCACAGATTCTCTCTCTCTCTCTCTCTCTCTCTCTCTCTCTCTCTCTCTCTCATTAATTGTTCAGAGGTCTCCTCTTAACCAGTTTCACTGACTATAATTTCAATCAACCTTAATTAATAATTAATCATCATCATAATCATCATCATCATAATCATCATCATCATCACGGTGTACTAACTGCACAGATTCTCTCTCTCTCTCTCTCTCTCTCATTAATTGTTCAGAGGTCTCCTCTCAACCAGTTTCACTGACTATAATTTCAATCAACCTTAATTAATAATTAATCATCATCATTATCATCATCATCAGCAGCAGCAGCAGAATCATCACGGCGAAATGATGGCACAGATTCTCTCTCTCTCTCTCTCTCTCTCTCTCTCTCTCTCTCTCTCTCTCTCTCTCTCTCTAATTCACTGTTCAGTGGTCTCCCCTTATCCACAGTTTCACTGTCTACAATTTCAGCCTTAATAAATAATTAATCATCATCATCATCATCATCACCATAATAATCAAAGTATACTGACAGCACTGATTCTTTTAACTCTCACTCTCACCATCCATCCCTCTTGGTCATTCTGTCCTCTAGGTGCCATCTGGCGTCCACTCAGAGCCAGTGAATGTAAGATTCACTGGTCAGCGAACACTGGTGTATCCATGTGCAGGAGTCCATAAGCGAACATTAATCATGAATTTGTCGTTAATTTTTGGTAGTGCCTAGCAAGTCTTACTCATCTTACTTCGATGGTTTGTGAGATAGGAGGTAAGTGGCTGTACAGCTACTTTTTTGTTGGGTGCTGTTTCCTGAATTTGTTTAAAACAGCATGTAGCATTCTTGTATGGCATCTGGTTTTTTCTTGAGGTGTTTCATTAAAGTCCAAGTGGTGCAACTATACAGTAGTACGGACTCAGCTACAGCTTGAAAGAATTATTTTAATTACTCCAAAGTTAAGCTCCTTGGCATAATGGTTAGAGTGTCTGCTAATGGCCTGAGAGACCAGGGTTCAATCCCAGGTTGAGTCATACCAAAGCCTCAAAAAATGGTACTTGATTCCTCCTTGCTTATCACTCAGCATTATAAGATATGAATCAAGGGTAAAAGGAGTAATCCTGGAAAAGCAGTGTAGTAGCTATTAAAAAGGGAACCTTTTGCTCACCCTTGACTATGGTCGGCTAACTTACTTACTTATTCCTAAGTAAACAAGTTTGAACTCCAATCACACTATTACATTCAGGTTTGGACTAATATATTGGGAAAGATATGAACCCCCCCACTCATTCCCCAGCTATTGGTTAAATAGTATCACTGCTGTTCTTCTACATGGATGGCTTTAGCAATAATTAACCCTCAAAGGTTTATATGCCATTAAACAAAGAAACCAAACCAAACCAAACCAACCTTAATGATTCTTATTGATAATTATTTCTTATAATCCACAAATAAGCAATTGTTAATTAGTTTTAATTACAATATTTGTCAACATATATGGTGCGTGAAATACGAGGGGATCAGAGAGACTAATGCCAGCGGCAGCTTATCCAAGACCCATGAGTGTTTATTTTGAATTTTGGTAGATGTCTCTACCCACAAGTCATAATACCTATGCAAAAGGTGAAGTGAAGAATTAGTGTAATTTTGGGATCATTGAAGCACGTGTCTTACATGGTTGAAAATATGGTAATAAGGATGCCAAAATGCAATTATAGTGACGCAGGTAACTCACATGTAACAAAGAGAAGTTACAAAGTGCTTTCTTTAAATCATTTGCCCTCAACCTTTTCAGTCCAAAGACCACAAAGTTTAACTTAGGAGAGTCAGAGGCCATCATCTTAAAAAGACAGAAAGTAAATCACTAAATTCTTAAGGTAACAATCAAGAAGTTTCCATGGTGTAATCGTTAAAGTGCTGGACTGAAGTAAGTGAGTTCAAACTCCAGTCACACTATTGCATTCACTTTCAGACTTGTACTCTTAGGAAAGGCATGAGCCCTCTTATCCCCCTGTTATGAGTTAAATAGTATCACTGCAGCTCTACTGTCTTATTTATATATATAGTGATATATTTATATACAGTGATATATTTATATATATAGCTTTGGCATTAAATAACTGTTATGACTGATTATTAAGGATCAATAAATAAATAACTCAACATGGAGATATGAGGTACCACACAAATGTATCCACGTCTCTGAGGTGGGTTTCCTTGGTTCAATGTACATGAAGACAGGCAAGGTGCTTATTACTGCTGCTGCGGTATTTGTTGTGTGCCCCACCTAACGGGCAAGTGTGGCACAAGGCCTTTTTTTGGTGGGTCTGGGCGCAGGGCCATAGCTCACATGCACCCGGCATTTCCCAAAAATGCCTACGGCCCCGTTGGCATTCCCCTTATTAGGGGCACCTCAGGCACTGGACGATGAACCCAACCTCCCCAAAGGGAGTAAAAGCCTGGGAGGAGGGCCCCCTGAGGCCGAAGGAAATTATCCAGTGGCCAAGACACACTCGGCCAGATCCATGCCCCAGCCAGCACGGCCAGCCGACATGCGACTCAACTCAGTGTTAATACAGCTGGCGCTCCTTCTACCAGCTTAGTTCTTGATTAATATACCCTTTGGGTAAGTCCCTTATTCTGGCCATAGGTGAGTCACCTACAACAATAACCCACGAATATTGATATGCTATTTAACAAAGAAACCAAATCAAACTAATGAAACCATCATGTTTTATTAAAGAAACATCTAATGTTGTTTGCAATCCCCAAAAAATGAAATATCAGGGTTTAATGAAGAGATTGATACTGAGCATATCAGACAAGTGATGATTCAACAGTTGTGAATATATTGTATTCTTAGTGAAAGGTGAAAGTTCTCAATTGATAAATCGTATGCTGAACAGCAGTAAGACCTAATCTTTCACACTCAGATAACTTTTATAATAGTTATTACTCATGTGAGTCAAAAGTTTTGCAAAAGTTTTGCAAAATTTTGGGATATAAGACACAATTTGACAATTTCAGATGTTTTTGCCAAGGTCGAGAAGGTGACAATCTACACTGGATGCTGGGCACACTTGACACTCTCTGAATGCAATACACGACATTTGGCTCTATGGCTTTGGGCACAGCCTCAGAATCCACAGTTTTAGGTCTACTTGACTTGACCTGATCACCAAACTTCTTTCAACCCAAGCCAAATGATTTGAACCATGTGGTTACTGTACTGTAATCAACTGCACCTTCATATTTTGCACAACAAATGTATTTTTCTTGCTTCTGTGATGCTTTGGCACTGTTCAAACTCATGAAGCATAAGTTCCCTAATTATAATACACTGCATGTTCATTTGTGCAACTTTTAAATCACACAGAGAGTGAAGCAATATATATGAATATGCACCAACCACAGTGGGTACCTTTTATGGCTTGAGCTTTTTTGGTCACATGATATACATGCTGCCAAAATATTGCAAACTTTTGACTCACCCTAGTATTAATATGACTGAAGGCTACTTTCAGCCAACAGTATACTATAGTGAGATTTTTTATAATATTAAAATACTTTAACTTAGAGAAGAAAGCAATTTTCAACCCAGTTCTGTCAAAGACCTTGATAAGTAGGTTATAAATCTTTTTTTTTTTTGATTTTTAAGAAATAATCTAATCTTATAACCTATGACATCTGATAAACTAAATGGGTCATTTGAGTTGAGTCAGGAGAGTTAGACTATGGAACTTGTATAATAAATGACGAAACCAAAGATAGATAAGTAATAAACATGATGAAAAGATAATATAAGTAGAATAACAAATGTATGTATCTACCTAACCCCTCTGCTATGGACAGGATGCAGCACAAGGTCAATCTTTAAGGGGAGTACAGCTGGTTAGAATTCAGTGCTTCATTCTCTTAGCCTAACCAAGACAAAAGAACCCAATCTGTTCTACAATTTACCCATAATTTTGTTATGAAAGTAACTTTTATTTTTATGGATTGATGCACTTTTAAGGATGATAGTTTTATAAATGAAAATACACTACACAACTTTTATGGTTTAAATGTTGCAGAATTTACGGGTAGGGTGCCTGAGAAGAATTTGCTTGCAACAGTAATATAATACTATAAAATTCTAATGGGTTTATGTTTTTTCCTGATTCTAACTTTCTTCTGTTTTCAACATAACCATATTTACAACTCAAATTTACTTTATTTAGCAAACAAACTTTTAATATTTTGCCAAAAACTTGTTCTGTTTGCGGCTATATATTATACAAGAATAGAAATATACATATTTACCAACCCCTCTGCTCGGGCAGGATATGACACAAGGTCAATTTTTAAGCGAAGTTTAACAGGTTTGAAATCAGAGTTTTCCTTCTCCTAGACTAGTTGCCTCACCAAGGCTGAAGAACCTAGTCTGCCCTACTATTTACCCATAGCCGGAGGGAGAATAATTGGATTCATACCTTTCCCAAGGGTATTAGTGCTATGTGAAATGCAATCAGTCTCGTCCAGGATTTGAACTTGTGTCGCCATGTCCATTTCCTACGACGATAACCATTACACCACAGGCACCTCCAATAAACATATAATAGTCCACTTAATAGAAATCCTGTGTCATATATACCAAAGTTTAATGTACTTTATACAGCTCTGGTTCACTGCAGGAATTTTAGCAGAGACAATGTTAATATCTGCTCATTACTGAGTACAGTTGTAAAAAGAGAACTAGATATGTCTCTGGTATCAAATGACAACAAATGAAAGCCAGTGATTTGTCAGTTTGAAAGGATGTATTGACTAATGATATGTGTCATACATGTTCTTTAGAGAGTAGGGTCAATCATGGGAGACAACCCACTTACCTAAGTTATATACATTTTTTATGATACACAATTCTATGGTTTCAAGTATCTAATCCTATTAAATAATATTCTTTGTTTGCGCACAGTTATGTGGTTTCAAGTATTCCTAATCTACTGATAATAATTTTTAAACATCTATTTGTCTATGGGACCCTAACAGGTACTACCACTCCAAGTGGACCAGAAAGTAATGGAAATCAAGGAGTGGGTCCACATTCCCCAAAACTTCAGAATGGGAGCCTCACCAACAGATAATTGGTTGGTTGGTGTGGTTTTATGGTGTATCAACCTTTGTAGGTTATTTAATGCCAAATCCATTTTTATGCAAATAATCAGTTCTATTTCAAACAATTCAGTTTAGCATGAGTACTAGGTTTAATTGTCAAAAACATTTCTATTTCAAGCTATTCAGTTTAGTCAAACAGTTCTAATCCAAACAATTCAGTTTAGCATAAGTATACAGTTAGTTCTATTGAACCCATAGATAGGGCCCTATCAGGTGTTACCATTCCGGACCAGAGTGGACCTGGGAGCAATGGCAGCCAACAGATGACATTTACTGTCATATCCAGAAGAGGTTCCATGAGTGTTAGTGTATAAAGTCTCAGCAATGACATGGCGTACGAGTTAGCTAATAATCTTCCATTAGAAATGATAAATTCTTTGCTTTAGATGAAGAAAATTAATTTTTTATAAAAAATTGTTATGAGTGTACATATTTATGAGTGATACTGTAATACCTAATAATATCCTTTTTGATTATATAATGTTCCACAAGAAATTATAAGATCCTAAAATATTTCTCTAGTGGGTAGAGTGTTTGCCAATGGTTCGGGAGACCAGGGTTCAATCCAAGGTCAAGTCTTACCAAAGACTCAAAAAAATGGTACTTGATTCCTCCTTGCTTAACACTCAGCAATATAAAGTGTGTATCAAGGATAAAGTGGAGCAATTCAGGGAAAGGAGTAGCACCCTCCTCTACACCTCACTGTGATAGCTATTGAAAAGGGAGTCTTCTGGTCGCCCTCGACTACGATTGATAACTTTACTTTCAATGGTCCAGCAGACCGGGTTTCAATCCCAGGTCCAGTCATACCAAAGATTTAAAAAATGGTACTTGATTCCTCCTTGCTTAACACTCAGCATTATAAGGTATGTATCAAGGGTAAAGTGGAGCAATCTGAGGAAAGGAGTAGTACTCTCCTCTACACCTTGGTGCAGTAGCTATTGAAAATGGAGCCTTTGGTTCACCCTTGACTACAGTCAGCCAACTTACTTACTACATTATGTTTGTTTCTGAGGAAAATTAACTTTTTATAAAAAATTGTTACACACGTATATATATATATATATATATATGGCCAATCCTATACGTAGATATTGATAAGATATTTACATGTTTTGATTAAGTAGTTCAGTAGGAATATCAAGTAGTCTACATCTTGAACCAAACCCCTATTAAAGAGAGGCCTATGAAGTTCACTGAAATTGTGGACTTTTTAGTTTGTTTTTAGATATTGCTCGGCAAATTATTTGAAATGCTCGAAAAAGTGATTCAAGAAACAATACATATGTACAACAAAAATATACTTTTTAAGGAACACATACATAAATAAAAGTATTTGAAAGTTATTTCAGTTACTTCATTGGCCTAGCGGTTAGGGTGGGTTCAATCCCAGGTCGCGTCATACCAAAGACTTTAAAAATGGTTCTTGATACCTCATTGCTTAACACTCAGCAATATAAGGCATGTATCAAGGGTAAAGTAGAGCAATCCAGGGAAAGGAGTAGCACCCTCCCCTACACCTTGGTGTAGTAACTACTGAAAAGGGAGCCTTCTGGTTGCCCTCGACTACGGTTACCAACTTACTTTACTTATTGAAAAATAAAGTAAATCTAATATATTTAAGTACAAAATAATCTCGTATAGGTTATATAATAGGCATAGTGAATTGAAAGTAATGTTAACATTTCTGGAGAAGAGTTAAAAACCTATTTAAAGGTTACAAAATGGAAAATTGGGGGGGGGGAGAAGAAAGTCATTGTTATTAGCGACAATAGAATTTATTTAAGAAACTAATCAGAATGGTCATTCCCAAAATGGACAGTACCACAGAAAAATCTTGGAAGGTGGGGTAAGGGAAAATGAACAGTAATATATAATGAAAACCAATGAAGTGTTTTATTTTTTGTTTGAAAAAGCAATATAAAAAAATCTACAACATGAACATTAAAGTAATATGTATGCCTGACAAAGAATATTTTCCTCATTATTTTATCAAACTCTGTAGAGAAAGAAAAATCTATGGCATGAACACTTCTGTACGATATATATTTGAGTATCATCCAATGATATCTAGGACAATTTATTAACTTTTGCAATAGGAAATTGTTAGCATGCCTACAAGTGTTTTAACCTTGGCCAACTATTTATTCACACAAAGTTTTATTCTCAAGTATGGTGCAACCTCTTCCCCAAAATATTTGGCTAAAAACTTAGGTTTCAAAAAGTCTCACGATAAACAAGTAAATATAGTAATATGTATGCTTTATAAAAGATTTATTATTATTATTTTATTAAACTTTTGATAGAAGAATCTAAGGCATGAACATTATAGTAGTGGGATGTTTTAAATTTACAGTTGACCTAGTTTGAAATTAGTATGTATTCATTTTATATGGGGAAAGAGGAATAGAGATGGGGTCTAGAAATTGGTGAGGCTGCAGCTTGAAAAAATTTGGGAACCACTATTCTAAACCAAAGTTCCTTCTCTCCCATAAGGTCTTGGAGAACAATCAGTGGGGTATGATAGAATTTAATTGAAGCCTTTAGGACAATCACTGCAGATTTCTTTTAATGTAAAAAGTTACAATTTACATAAAACCTTCTCTGATTTAGTTTGGTTTGGTTTGGTTTGGTTTGGTTTTATGGCATATCAACCATTGTTAATTATTCAATACCAAATCCTGTTTTTACACATATACGAGGGTTGTTCAAAATTTTCCAGACTTTTTTGTACAGGCATTTAAAATTGTTGTAGACTCTTGAAAATTCAGTATGTTATTGGTATACATCTTATGAGATGACTGACCAATGTTTATGATTTCAGGTTCAAATTAACAGCTACAGCAGCAATTGGAATATACCCTACCAAAGCCTGATTGTCACAGCTGGGGAATTTCAAAAATGCAATCTGGATGTGAGGACACTTTAGAAGAATGATATGCAATAAAATTCTGTTTTAAACTTGGAAATAATGCCACAGAAATGAATGGAATGCTTCAGACTGCTTTTGGACCATCTTGCATGAACTGAGCATCAGTTTTTGAGTGGGATAAGAGATTCAAGGATGGCAGGGAGTCTGTGAGGGATGATGAAAGGTGTGGGAGGAGTAAGGAAGTCAACAGACCAGAGTTGATTGGCCAAAGACCATTGGCAGACACTCTACCCTCTAGACCAATAAGCCAGTTATATTTCATATATTTTTGATTTCTGCAATGTATTTTGTTTTCTAAATTCAGATCTAAACATATAAATATTAAAAAGTAACACTTGTAAAACTTCATACTTCATGATAATGATAAGGCTATCCATCAATCTAGTGGATTCCTGTTGTAACAGCAGTCTATGATAATATTGATGCTTCTATTTAGGAAGAAGTGAAAGATTCTAATTAGCATTCTATAGTTATCTTCATTATATTGAGAATTTAGATGATTAAAAAATGGCATTCAGTGTGAACTCATAACCCACAGAATTATCATCCAGTCACAAATTGAACTGTAAATGTCTTTATTTTTCAATATTAGTACAGGAGCCCAGATAGAAGATGATCCATTGCAGATTAGAATTTTTTTTATTAATCAAGGATTTCAAATTCTTTCAGAAAGGAATAGAATAGTTTCTCGGCAAGCTTTTAATGATGATAATGAATAATCTCTTGGCAAGTAAATTTAACATTTGGGATATGTAAACAGGTTTTTATTCACTGTCCAAATAAATGCAACTTTATTTTCTGAACAACCAAATAGATTGGACTTGTTATTTTCAATGAAATGAAAATCAGTGGAATATACAGAAATGTTGGGCTTTTGATCATGGCAGCCATGATGATTTTGAAACTAAATAGAACAATTTTTACTCTACATTTCTTGACCATATATAAAAGTTATATGTTACCTAATATTTCATGAAGTAAAAAATAGTATGGCATACACATTTAAATACAATAAATCAATAATAGTTATAATAATAGAACATGAAAGTGACAGTAATACCAATTGTAACTGGTGCACTGGGAACAGTCACCAAAGGACTGGTACAAAGACTGGAAGACTTGAAAATTAGAGGATGAATGGAGACCATCAAAACTATAGCAATGTTGAGATCAGCCAGTATACTAAGAAGAGTCCAGGAGACCTGAGAAAACTTGCTGTTGCTCAGATTCTTGGGAAAAACCATCAGGTAATGCTGGTGTGAAAAACTCTCAAATGTGTAAAATAATAATAATAATAATAATAATATTTTAAAAAATTTTTTTAAAAATTGTCATTTAGCTGATTTTACCTTGTCAATGGACCATAGAGTTAAAACAAAAGAAAAGTTTGAAAAGTTTGAGAAATACTTAGATCTTGCCAGAGAAAATGGCAGAAAAAGGCTATGGAACATGAAGGTGACTGAGATACTAATTGTAGTTGGTCCTCAAAGGTTTGGAAAAAAGACTGAAGAACTGGAGATGAGATGAAGAATCAAGATCATCCAGACCCCAGAACTGTTAAAACTAGAATATTTAGAAGAGTGCAAGAGACCCAATTGGTTGGTTGGATTTAATGGCATATCAACCTCGATAGGTTATTTAATGCCAGAGCCTTTTTACACATATATTATATATATGATTTGTAAATACAAATGTTTAGGTTGGTGATGGTTGGGTTTTATGGCAAATTGACCTCTTAAGGGTCATTGAGTGTTAAATTCTGATATGCATGTGTGTGTATATATACATGTCAAAGCTTTTTGTTTGTATAAACTTGATGGTCGAAGGGGTTGGTAACATAGTCTATATCTTTAATAGGA
>OY757908.1:120508196-120525696 GCA_963585895.1 Sepioteuthis lessoniana | reverse complement strand
TGAAAGACAAAACTCTGTTTATCACAAAATTGCTTTGGATACAAACAAATAATTTCTTTAAGAAGAAATAACAAATTTGATTTTATGTACAGTGAAAAAAATATACAATTAAAAAAAGAACATAAGACAAGGTTAAATTAAAATTGGTATCATTTTCTAGCGAACAGTAGATTTATGAGGGACAGAGATCAGGGGTGGTTCCTAATTTTTTTAAAATCATTTTTTTTGCAAAACATTTAGAAAAGGATTTTGTGTATTTTCAGAACATATCACAGATTTGCCCAAATTTCTGCTCATCTGCCCAAAAAAAAAAAAAAATGCAAATGACAGTTTTCTAAAAATGAACAAAAAAAATTTTATTTTTTTAAGTTCTTGATCCATAAGTGCTCACTTGCAATCCGAGAATACATAAAGAAGAGCCCCAAATTCTATTAGCCTAGGGTTCTAAATTCGGCCCTGTGGGCAACATTGTTGCATGATTGATATTTCCCCTTCCCCATAGAGAAGGTGTTGTATACATTCTCATTTGTAAAATAAACACAGACAATACGCTGAATGATCCCTTGGTCTTGGTATGAAGACCTGAACCTAAAAAGGCGATTAACCAGTTAATCCATTAAATGGGATGGCGTGCGGGGGCAGGGGGAATCACCCTCTGTTTCATGGAGGGGTTGGGTAAGCAAGATATTTGCCTAACCTCACCAAGAGAACACCCAGGAATTGAATTAATGGAAGAATATAGAAATAGTTCTTGTTGAATATAATATAATATCAGGTAAATCAGGGAAATACTTAATCCTTGGTACAATGATGCATTTGTAGACACTCAAAGTACCAAGTCAGTAAGTTAGTATATATATATATATATATATATATATATATGTAATGTATTGAACATTTTTCTGACTAATGCATATACTACACCAACAGTACATTTTACATTGCTTTCATATAGTATATTAACTTCTGAAAATAATTCTTTTAAAAAAATATTCTTAATTTAAAAAAAAAAACCTTTAAGAACTTTTTTTTAAAAAAGCTTTGTTTCTTTTTCACAAATTTTTTTCTCCTGATAATTACCAAAGGTCAAAATCAATTGAAGCCCACCCAAAAATAAACTACATAAGTTGATATTCCTATTTTTCAGATTAATTTTGTTCATCTTTTTGTTCATCCTTATATATATATATATATATATATATATATATATATATACAGAGAGCAGAAGCAAAATTAGGAATATTCTAGCATAATAATAAATGACTCTATTATAAACAAGATTAATTTTAATTTTAAAAAAAGGTTCCTTTCTTTTCCACAAAATTTTTTCTAAAACGCCCCATACAGTGTTATTAAAGGGGTTATGGTCTGGGCTTGATGGGGGCCATAAAGAAACTCCAATTATTTCAGAAATGTTTTTTGTCTTGGTTTTGGCATTTAGCAAATCATAGATTCTTTGTCATTTCTTTTTTTGCTCACTCATATTGGGCTGAATTTCAATTAAAAAATTCTTAAATAATAGAGCCAATCATGAAAATTTAGATTTATTATGTTTTTTTTTTTTTCAAAAATTGGATGAATCAGACTAAAAAAAACGTTCTAAAAATTATTCCATATTTTCCTTCTGCACATTGTGTGTATATATATATATATATATATATATATAGTGGAATAAACAAATGGTTATAAAAACTTTTTTTTTTTTCATAAATCAAAAAAGTGCTCAATTGGGGCCAAGTAGTTTAGAATCAAACCTAAAATGAATCCATGTTTATTCACCACTTTGTGGCAGTTTCATTACTGCCAGTTTCATTACTGCCAGTTTCATGTACTTTTGAAAACGTTTTTTAAACATTCAATAATTTTTTTTTAAGTACATGAAAATGATATTAATGAGACAGTCAAAGAGGTTTGAGCAAACCTTAATTCACTCTAGGTTAGATAGATAGATAGATAGATAGATCTAAGTTTCAATAGCATAGATATCGTCAGATGATGGATGGCATTTGATGATTGCTGAGGTCAGAAGCTGACTGTTACCAAATACCACTGACTCTGTGTAAATACTCCTGAAACCTAGATATACATATGCTCTATGACAGATATTGAGCACTTCTTCTTTATAAATATAGTAAACCATATATATATATATATATATATATATATATATATATATATATATATATATAGTTTAGTTTGTATATACACACACATATATATATATATATATATATATTGATTGATTGATTGATTGATTGCATAAATAATTGACAAATCATAGAAAAATTGATTGTAACATTAGCACAAAATATTTTAAATAAATAATTTTGATTCCTGATTAAACTCATCTTTTAAGTAATACTCTTTTGTTTTTTTTTTCAATATCAGGTTAGTCAATTAGGATATATATATATATATATATATATATATATATATATATATATATATATATATATATATATATTAGTTTGCGTACATATCAATTGCATAAATAAATGACATATGACAAATCATAGAAAAATTATTTGTAACATAAGCACAAAAATATCTTTGAAAAATAATTTTGGAATCCAGTCCTCATGCAGACCACAGAGGCTAATGAGAATCTAAGAGTTCCTGGGTAGACTCCTTTTTTAAGAAATCCTCTTCAATATCAGATGAATCAGTATATATATATATATATATATATATATATATATATATATATATATATATTCTGGAAGTTCTTGAGTTGATTCTTGAGTGGGTGATTTCTTTTTCACCTTTGTCGAATTTAACTTTTGAATATCAGAATTGGTATATTATAATCACCAACTTTAAAAAAATAAATTTCTACATTTCTTTGGGACAATAACATTTCTTTTTTTTTCTTTTTTCTGACAACCAAAGAAATAAGCATAAAAATTGACAATTCTGATGACTGAGTGAATGTTTATCTTCTCTACCATTATTAGCAGAAAATAAAATACTCAAATATTCAATGGTTCAATTCCAATCAAAGTTACTTTTTACCTCTTTTCTACCATGGATGACATAACTCATCCTGGAAAATCATGAGTTTAATGCCACAGATGAGATTACTCATTTTGTAATAGTGTATAATTCCACCACCAGATGGCAGCATTTTATGCAAAAGAAGGGAGTTTGTATACTCTTTTTCATAATATGACGAGGAAATTTCTGCTTAATGTGCAATTCTGTCTTTGAAGATACTTTATACCCGTTTAAATTATCAAAATATTTTCTCATATATATGTATATATTGCATTTCATAGATATTCTGTACATATAAGCCAATTTTTATGAAAATAAAACAGTTTTTAAAGAATCAATGAGTTTCTATTTGCACCTTTTTTTTTCAAGAAAAACTTGATACAGACTTGACAGCAAACAGGTTTAAATATTAATTATTTGAGATGGAATCTTTTTGCTTTTGATGTTTGTATGTTTGCAAAGTTGGTGTAGATCCATGTTTAATACTCATTGAAATTATAAAGATACTTTATATCAATGCATTCATGTTTATCAAATATTCTGTTGTACACACCAGTTGATTTCTATGAAAATAATTACATTTTAAGCATGCAATAAAAACGATTTACAATACCAAAATATAATTTTGATGTTGGTCCACTTGAAAAATCTGTGGTGCTCTTGTAATTTTGAATCATAGTTAGTATGCACATCTTACAAGCCATTTTTTAGCTTAAGTACATTCTTTTTTAAATGCAGCTTCTATTTTTTTAAGTATGCAATGAAAATGAATTACAATGTCAAAATATAATTCTGTTTAATTCCGTGCTTGTAAAATCTGTGGTACTCTTGTGTTATTGAATTATAGTTAGCATGCATATCTCACAAACTATTGATTGTGAGTTTTAGTTGATTTTTTTTTTAAATGCAGCTTTTCACCAAGTTTGGTTATCAAAATTTCTTTTTGGTATTCACAAAGTTTTGTTCAGTCTGGTATACAGGTCATAGTTTGCTTATAAAACATGTTATTACTCAATGTGTTGTCACTCATCTTAGAACTGAACTGACTTATTGCAGCTTAACTTTTGTGATTTGATGGAAATCAGTAATTTAAGAGTGACATTAATGCAAGTCTTCAAGAATTCTTTTTGGAGATGTTTTTAACCCAACATAAGTATTTTTTCTTATTCTTTTATTTTTTTGTTTTTGGGGGGTTTTTGTGGGGGGATTTTTTTAAGACCATCTTTGCAAATCTTTTAGGAAAGGAACCCAACCACAAGTTTAAGGGCTTTAATCCATGGAATGTAGCCATTTCTGAAGAATTTCAGAGATTTTATTGTTTCTTAAAATCAGAAATCTGGCACTCTAATTCAAAATTGATGATCAAATTTCAATTTTTTGTTTTAAGCACAAGATGTCAGTGTTACTAACAAATAAAAGCTGTTTATGGTTCCTTTCAAGAGACTTTACCATTTTCTTTAAGCTTGCAAGGAATTTTCTTGCCGTACTATCTCCTTTGACTCCTTCAGGGAACTTTTTTTCTCTCCGCTGTATATAAAGCTTCAGTTCTTCTTGAAGGGAAAAAGCTGCTGACCAGACTTTATGTTTATCCATGTGAACCCCATTGTCTAGTGGTAATAATTTCCAATAAAGCCTGCAGACTCGTGATCCAAATGTCGGTCGAAGATTATTTCTTAAATGATGCCAGTAGACTCGTAGCAGTCGATGAAATATTTTCCAGCAGGCAAACATGTCAGACATATCCCAGGCAAGCAGATTTGCATAGTAAAGTATTTTCAATGTGGCTGGGTCTTTAGGGGTGAGGATTTTCTCGGACACCAACATAGCATGAAGACGAAGCAGCCGGCTGTTCGGATCATAAGCTTCAAGTTCTTTCTTGAGCCGTTCCCTAATCTCAGGGTTAAAATAAGAACTTGGGGAAGAACGAGGGTAAGGAAAGGCTAGAAGCAGATAGAGAAGTATCCGATATTGGTAATTTCGGGCAGCTGTTTTAAAACAATCGTCACCTCTACTATTCACAATGTAGGGGTCAGCACCCTGGCGTAGAAGAAAACAACAAACCTCATAGTTTCCCAACTTGATGGCACGGTGTAAAACAGTGTCGCCATTACCATCTCGGTCACCCAGTGTGGCCCCATGGCGAAGGAGTAATTTAGTCATCTCTAAATTCCAAATGCTTTTCATTAATGGGGTTTCCATGAGCAAACTCACATAGTTTACCCAGGCCCCATGCTCAATAAGGCAAGATACGATATCTGTGTGTCCCTTTGCTGCTGCTATACACAGGGCAGACGTTCTGAGTTCTTCCCAACCATAGTTTACTTTTGCTTTGTACCTTAGAAGAACTTTAACCACCTGTAAGTGACCCAGGCGTGCTGCTTCATACAATGGGGTGATGCATTCATCGTTTGCATCGGAAGTAGTCTGGTCTGCAGATGCGTAACCATTTTCTAGGAGGCAGTGAACAAGATCCACTTGGTTGTGTCTTACAGCCTCCAAAAAAATATCATTTGTTGCAAGGAATTTATCAGGTATATTTATCATTTTGATATTTTTAGGCTTTTTGATATTGCAGTTAAAAAAAAATTGTCTTATTTTTTTTCTTTTAGTTAAATCAATAAATTAAATTTAAAACTGTTCTAAATGCAAAGATAATTCTAAAAGAATTATGCCAAGTTTTTATTTTTTAAAGATAAATCAATAAAAATAATTACTGCTGATTTTTATATATATATATATATATGTTTATATATATCTGTGTGTGAATGTGTGTGTGTTTAATACTTCACAATAAAGATAAAGATTAAATTAAATTTACCAATAATGTAACTTAGGAATCTGTAAATTTGTCCGTCTTTCTATCGAGCGATCGTTATTCTTATATGTCAGAATTTGGGATTCAGTTTTTTAATACTTTCTAATTACTCAGTCACATAAAAAGAAATTATGCAAATGACTTGTGAGTTAATTATAAATATTCATATAAATATAAATGTGAAAATTCTTTGCTTTAATGAAAAATATAAATTTGATATAGATATTTATATAAATATGCAAATTATTTAGTTTTTATTATAAATGTAAATTTGATATAAATACTTATATTAATTAATATGCTGATTATTTGGTTTTTAATTATGAATATAAATTTGATATGAATGTTTATATAGATAAGCAAATTATTTTATTTTGATTATAAATATATATGTAATGTCAATATCTCTATAAATATAGATATGCAATTTATTTTGATTTAATTATAAATATAGATTTAATATAAATATTTATATAAATAAGCAATTTTTTAAATTTAATTATAAATGTAATATAAATATTGTGATTTAATTATAAATATAAATTTAATGTAAATATTCATATAAATTTATATATACAAATACTGATGGGTTAAACTTAAATAAAACACTTATACGTCTCTTACCTCAAGTTCTTTTCCCCTTTTTTAAGAAGGAAATCAAGCCAAAAATCATTTTCTGCATTTCCAAATATTAGAGTCACACGTCAATTTTTACTTGCAAAATTTTGGGAAAAAGGACCCATCAGAAAATTAAAATAACCTTTGGCTTGTAGAACAAAGAGTAAATTTTCAAGAAATTTGAATAAAGATAGCAATGCAATGAAATACAGTATGAATGGAATCAATTCCTTGAATTCATCTTACTCGGAACAAATAATTTTTTAAAATGGAACTTTTTTTGTTTTGTTCTTTTAAGTATGTTATAGGAACCAATACCAATAAGTATATTTACTTAGCTAAGTTTAAAACAGAGCCAGCTAAATGTTTAATATAACTATTGATTTTTTTTTTTGTTTTTTTGTTGTTTGTTTTTGTTTTTCTGTGTTTTTCTCCTCTTTTTTTTTTTTTTTTTTCTTTCTTGTTGAATAAAATTAGTTTGTAGCTGCTTCAGAAAAGGTGATGCTTTAAACTTATTAGGTGTTTAAATGTCTACCTGTAATCTGAATGGACTAATTTTATACTCCTTATTACTATTATTTATACTTTAATTATCAAATTTTAATGACTGTATCAGTAATAAAATTTTCTAGAAGTTTCAATTCTTTTTTAAATTGTATATAAATATTTTTTCTTTGTGTCTTCAATTTTCACTTACTTTTTTTTTCCCTTTTACTTTTTCCTTTTTTCTTTTCTTCTTTTTCTTATAAGGTTGCTTTTTTCTTTTCTTATTTTTTTCAGCTTTTATCCTTTAGTCTTCTTTCTTTTTTTCTTTTTAATTCTTCACCTTATCTTCGGATGCAAACTATATGCACATTGCACAAAATCTGGGGATTATGTCAATTTTCTTGGCATTTCTTTTGATGACTGACAGCGTCAAATAGAAGTATCGTCCAATCCAAGATGAAAATTATGCAGAGTAAACCAATGTCCTTAAAATTCCTGATAATCCTTTGATTTTTTTTTTATTGGGAATTCCACTGTTACTATATTTCCTGGATGATTCCGCAAAGTCAAAATAATAAAGTAGTGCTATGCACATACACACACAGTTACAAAAAAAATACTGGTGTCCGGTATTTGTATATATTTCTAATTCACAGATACGGTCAGCTTTACCTCAATAATGAAAAAGCTATAGAATCCGTTAATGTGGTTAGACTGTATCCCATGTAAGCACTGCTGCATCTGTCGTGTTTTTTAATAGCTGAGCAAACAAAAGGTTCTTTGCCCATAGAAAGGCATGATGACACATTTGACTAAATCTGGTTATGCTTCAACCGGACTGGGACGAGAGAAAAAGAAAAAAAAATCATCTGTCTCAGTGTAAAAACATCACTGACACCAGCACAAATGGAGAAAGGCAGAGAGAGAAAGAGAGAGAGAGAGAATGGAAATGATATTACATCATTGATAATCTCTATTGAGTTACGTTCGATAATGGGCTGTGACGACTTTAAAGATAGATAGGATGCCAATCAAAGCCACGTGTCACCCACAATGATAAATCGGTCCTACCCACCCAATTCCTGCAACCCACCAGCATTGCCACCACTCCTTTCGACTTGATCAATTTATTGTTATTTGCTTATTTATAGCTAAGCTGCTTGCAACAGGATTTGCCACTTTTTCTTTGCTTTTCCATTGTTTTTCTCTCTTTTGTCTTACACGAGTTTATTTACTCAGTCATTCATCTAATTTTATCAGCTATTAATTAAAAAGAATATAAAAAAGAAAGAAAGAAAGAAAAAAATAAAGGCTATTTGCCAATTCGGTTTAGTCAATGTGAATTTTCAGACTGCTTCCTGTAAATGTTATATATAAAAAAAAAAAAAGAAATTAAAAAAAATTGTTTTCTTATTTGCATTACCTCATATTACAAATGCATAATTATTTATGTCGGCTGGGTCATCATTTCTGGAAAATATTTTAAGCTGCTTACATCAAGGTTTTTTTTTGGTTTTTTTTTAACTCTTGACGCATTGGCTTTTTCATGAATATTGATACTCATACACGTGCACAAGCACACACACATATGAACACACACACACACACACACATATGAACACACACACGCACACACACATATGAACACACACACGCACACACACACACATACACACAAACATATGAACACACACATACACACACATACACACATATGAACACACACATAAGCACACACAAATTACTGGCAATGCATATCTATGACAAAAATTCTCATTATTTTTGCGTGCATATATATATATATATATATATATCTATATGCACACAAAAATAATGAGAATGTTTGTCATAATACATATATATATATATATATATACACACATACTCACATATGTATATACATATACATATATATACATATATATATGAGTATGTGTGTGTGTGTGTATATATATATATATATATATATATATGTGTATGTATTAATAAAGTAAGTAAAAAAGTAAATTTGGCAACCATAGTCAAGGGCGACCAGAAGGCTCCCTTTTCAATAGCTACTACACTGAAGTGTAGGGGAAGGTGCTACTTCTTTCCCTGGATTGCTTCTCTTTACCCTTGATATATTGCTGAGTTTTAAGCAAGAAGGCATCAAACTACTCAGTAAAAGAGTATATATAATTTACACTTGCATAGACACATACAGGTGCCAATACATATCTATCAATATATCACCATCATTCTCATTATTTGTATATGTGTATATGTGTGCGTATGTACATAAATATGCATTGATAATATAGTTTGCTATATTTTTAGATAAAGAATGCTTAATATTGGTGATAGAGGATATATACTTAATTTAAGATAGTGTAGACATGGTCAATAGGGCTTACTAACTTGCAGTTTAGTGACTATGCAATCATCAGACCACATATATACATATATATAAAATGATAATAAGTTTTTAAATGAAAAGGCTTGTTTTTTTGCATACCATTTTTTCTTATCCATTGTTTATATATATATATATATATATATATATATATAGTTCCTGGAAGCAACATCCCAAAAAATAGCTGCTGTATGACCACCTACCTCCCATCTCTAAAACCATCCAAATTAGATGAACAAGACACACAGGACTCTGCTGGAGAAGCAAGGCCAAACTCATAAATAATGATCTCCAATAGACCCATTGACATGGACAAGCAAGTGTTGAACTACTAGCAAGAACCTATCTACAACAGCTCTGAATGGTTACAGGCTGTAGTCTCGAAGATCTGCTTGAAGCAATGGACAATAGAGATGAATGGCAAGAGAGAGTGAGGGAAATCTGTGCTAGCAGTATGATGGGATATATATATATATATATATATATATATATATATATATATCAATGACCGAACAAAAATACCAAGTCCTTGTGAGATATTTTTAGAGCAATACACTTAAAGCTCTTTAACTTGATATACCAATAATTTTGTGCTATCTGCATTTATGGTGAACATCATTTTCTATTCATCTATCTTCTTAATATAATAGAAATAACCATGAAATACTAATTAGAATCCTTCACTCTTTACTTAGTAGAAGCCTCATTATCATCATTGCCTGATTTTACTATGAGAACCAAATAGATTTACTGACTGCCTCATGTATATATATATATATATATATATATATATATATATATATATATATATATAATCTTGATATAAGAGAAATAACAGTTCTTCAGTCTTTGCTAAGTAGAAACCTCATTATCATCATAGCCTGATTTTACAATGAGGACCTAACAGATTCACTGACTGCCTCGCGTATATATATATATATATATATATATATATCTGGAGTAGGGAATAATTCCAATCAGGACCAATAAAATATTCAAAAATAGAATATTAGATTTTAATAATCCTGGTAAAGAGCTCAAAGTAAATAAAATCCACATTCCATTTCTTGTTTCATCTGAAGAAGTCCTGTTAATTTTTTTAGAGCATTGATTTATATCAAAGCTTTTAACAGGATGGAAATAACTTTATCCTCCTAATATGACTGATTGTTGGGGTTTTTTTAAGAGAAAAAAAAATATATATATATATATATATATATATATATATATTCTTGATATAAGAGAAATAACAATGAAGAGCTTATTAAACTTCTCCAGTCTTTGCAAAGTAGAAGCCTCATTATCATCATAGCCTAATCTTACAATGGGAACCTAATAGACTGACTGGAGAGTCCATTATATATATATATATATATATATATATATATATATGGACTCTTCAGTCAATTTCTTGAGAAATGAAGGCCTGACAACTTGGACTATTGAACTACCTTCACAGGTTATTTGTTTATAATGGTGAAAGTTTGAATAGAACCAGCCACACTTCATGAATAAGGTGGTAACTAAAAAGTGGTGCATGAATTTGCCACTGATTCTCCCGCACAACAAGTTTTGAATTTAGAGTTTTTCCTTGAGAGCACAGTCTACCCAACTATTTTACCCATAGCTATGCAGTCATCGCTCCCTTTTCAATAGCTACGAAGCCGAGATGTAGGGGAAGGTGCTACTCTATTCCCTGGACTGCTCCACTTTACCCTTGATACGTACCTTATAATACTGAGTGTTAAGTAAGTAGGTATCAAGTACCATTTTTAAAGTCTTTGGTATGACCCAACCTGGGATTGAACCCCGGTCTCCCGGACCATTGGTGAACGCTCTACCCATTAGACCTATATATATATATATATATATATATATATATTATACAATTCTTACAAGCAGCAGATGTGCCAGTTCTACTATATGGATGCACCACATGGATGCTGACTAAGTGTATGAAGAAAAAGCCAGAGGGGAACTGCACATGAATACAACAAGCTATATTGAACAAATCCTGGAAGCAACATCCCACAAAACAGCTGCTGTATCCCCACCAACCTCCCATCTCTAAAAACATCCAAGAAAAATGGAGAAAACATGCAGGACACTGCTGAAGAAATAAGGACGAACTCATAAGCGATGTTCCTCAATGGACACCTTCACATAGACATCCGAGTGTTAGCCAACCAACCAGAACTTATCCATAACAGCTCTGTACAATCATAGGATATAGTCTTGAAGACCTGCCAGAAATGATGGAAGACAGAGCCGAATGGCAAGAGAGAGTCAGAGAAATCCGTACTAGCAGCGCGACATGATGATATATATATATATATATATATTTTTTTTTTATAAAGGATGAAATTATCTTACTTTATAAAACTGCAAGTTTATTTTCAGTGCTAAAAAGAAAATGAGGAAGAGTGGATTAGTCTGCAGTCTGAAACATTAACTAGCTGAAATTTGGTCTGACATTATAACTGTAAATATCAACTTCTAAATTAAGAGCATTAACAAAGAAAGAGATTATGTTGAAAAATAAATTTTTGATGTGTAAAATAGGTTTTTACCTCGTTTGGGCACACACACACACACACACACACACACACATATATATATACAATAGAATAACTCACATTTTTGGGGTGCAAGAAGGTTTTTCAGTAAATGGTTTGTGGTGTTGTTGGGGTATTGTTGGGGTATTGTTAACTGGCCTTTTCTTCTTATCCCTCATTCCCTTGTTATCTTTTTGTTTGATGAAGCTACGAGGTCCATTCAATAAGTTTCCAGACTGTTTTTGTACAGGCACTTAAAATTGTCGTAGACTCTTGAAAATTCAGTATGTTATTGTTATATATCTTATAAGATGACTGACTAATTTTTATGATTTCTGGTTCAAATGAATTGGTACAGCAGGAATTGGAATACACCCTACTAAAGCCTGATTGATACAGCTGGTGAAATTCAAAAATGCAATCTGGACGTGACGGCACTTTAGAAGAATGATATGCAATAAAATTCTGTTTTAAGCTTGGAAAAAATGCCACAGAAATGAATGGAATACTTCAGACTGCTTTTCGACCATATTGCATGAATTGAACATCAGTTTTTGAGTGGCATAAGAGATTCAAGGAAGGCAGGGAATCTGTGAGGGATGATGAGAGGTGTGGGAGAAGTAAGGAAGTCAATAGACCAGAGTTGAGTGACCAAAGGGTTAGGGTTAGGGTTACTGTGTTGAGGTTTTAAGGGAGTTCAGGAAGAGATTCCGTCGGAAGAGGCCAGCACTCTTCAAATCGGGTCAGTGGCATTTCCACCAGGGCAATGCACCAGTTCACAACTCCATCCTTGTCACAGACTATTTGAGCAAGATGGGCATCAAGACAGTTCCTCACCCTCCCTATAGTCCAGACCTTGCTCCCTGTGACTTTTGGTCATTCCCTAAGCTCAAAGGCTGTTGTTATGAGACAATTGAGAAGATGAAAGAGGCTTTGACAAAGGTCATTGACACGCTCACACAAGAGGGCTTCCATGGGGCCTTGAAGAATTTGTTGGAACGGTACAACAAGTGCATTGCAGCCGGAGGAGATTACTTCAAAGGAGACTAGAGTTTCATGTGTGTACTATCAATAAAAGTGGCCATACGAAAAAAATCTGGAAACTTATTTAATGATCCTTGTATAAAGGAAATTAGGACAGAAAAGAAAAAGACAAGGATACCTTTAAACTCAAAATTTTATTTTTGGGGTTTACAACTATTTTGTTGTGAGGAACATTTTCCTGAACCAGTAAAAATGGCCAGGCTTCTCAGTTGAGGTATTTGAGGAATATCATGGAATATTTTTTGACAAATCATGAATTTGTGGGTCCACCAGGTGTGTCTGTGTTTAATGGATATGTTCAGCTGACACTGCCATGAACAGGAGATATAATACACTGCTAAGGCCTCTAGCCTTTGCAAACGTGAGTGCTTCGATTGGCTGTCAAGAGAAAAAAAAGGTGCATCTATTCAGTTGAGGTATCTTGAGGTAACTTAGAAAGAGTTTCTCTTTGGCATCAGGATGCCCATCTTTTCAGGCATACACAGATTGTGCTTCCTGTCAGGGGCCCCCTGGAAAATTGTTATTTTCACTTTTATTTATTCTATTTTGAGCTTTTTTATTTTTCATGTGTTTTTTTTTTTGTTTTTTTTTATTTAACATTTAACATTTCACCCAGGAAAATAATTTTTCCTTGATTTTTCAATATCATCCCAATTCTTTAAAAAAAACATTTTTTCAATTAAAAAATAGCTTTTTTTATTCTTTTAACATAGAAATTTCTTAACTGAGGTTTTAGCCATTTGCTTAAGGTACTCTTTACTTCATCATTGATTGAAAACTTTGTCCCATGCTGAAATTATTTGAGGGGGATCAAACAAGTGGAAATCAAAGGGTGTCAAATCTGGCATGTAAGGACAATGATGCAGCTGTTCCTGACCAAACTTACGGATGGTGTCCACTATTCTTCAATTGTTCTTTGAAATGCAATGACCTTGGAAAGAGAAGGTCATCAGGCACAATTTTGTATGCAGCACCCACAGAAATTTCCAGATAATCAGAAATGTCCTCAAATGTTACTCTATTGTTAACAAAAATGAGTGCTTTAACTGAATCTAGTATTTCTGGTGTGCTTGCTAAAGTGGTCTTGCCTGGACTGTCTTCATCTTGAAAACTATTTTAACTTTATTAAAACTATTTTGCCAATTTGTAAATAAATATAATTCTCCATACACACTTCAGTTTTGGTTTCTTTGTTTAATGGCATATCAACCTTTGTAGGTTATTTAATGCCAAAGCCATTCTCCTAGAAGAACAGTAGTGGTACTATTTAACCCATAGCTGAGAGGATAAGGGGGTTTATACCTTTCCCAAGGGTATTTGCCCAAAAGTGAATGTCATAGAGCGACTGGAGTATGAACTCATTTACTACGATTCCGCAGTCCATCACTTTAACCATTACACTACGAGGACACCCCCTTCTCCATACACATCACACATTCTTCTGTAAATTTCACATGGTTTACACTTTACAGCCATGAAGAAATTGACAGACCTCAGTTCAACCCTGGAGCACTCTGTTTAATTTGCAACAATTTTGAATAGCCTCAAAACAAATATTTCTGTAAGATTAAAAAAAGATGTTACTATAAACCAATTCCAAACAGTGCAGAGTTTATACTTATAAAAAATAAATTTGAAAAAAAAAAGTTCATTTTGCTTTTTAAAAAAAATTTCACCTTTACTGAATGATCCTTGTATATATATATATATATATATATATATATATATATATATATAATGTAAAGAAAAGTTGGTGACCGTAGCTGTTGGCAACCTGAAGGCTCCCTTTTCAATAGCTACTACACCGAGGTATAGGGGAGGGCAATACTCATTCCCCTGGATTGCTCCACATTACCCTTGATACGTACCTGTGTGCTGAGTGTTAAGCAAGGAGGTATCAAGTACCATTTTTTAAATCTTTGGTATGACTCGACCTGGGATTGAACCCAGGTCTCCCTGACCTTTGATGAACACTCTACCCACTAGACCAATAAGCCGGTTATATATAATGTAGTTTGCAATATCTATTAATGAAATGACTGTAAGTTTCTTGCCTTTGTGATCATCAGGCCAACACACACACACACACATACACACACAGATATATATATATATATATATATATATATATATATATATATATATATATATATATATCCTACAAAAAATGTTTGAATAATTTCATAGGCAAAAAATAAACATTCACTAATATACATATATATATATATATATAATATTAGGTAAAACTCAACATATATGATCCCTTATAAATTCATTTCAACAATCTTTTTATTAAAAGATTGTTTCATCAGATGGTATACAAGACTTGATGGAGTTTTCACTGTTTTACCTTATATATATATATATATATATATATATATATATATATATATATATATATATATATTGTAAAAAGAAAGTGACTCCTCAAAGATAAAGAAAAAAAAGAGTTTCATAATAATCAAATATTTTTTAAAAATCTCAATATTTGCATAGTGCCTGTTTGCAGAATCAATTAAAATAGTTGAAGTTAATATATATATATATATAGTACAATTTGATGGGGACTCAAACTTGGTTAAGTTGTCATGATAAAATTATTTCGGCAGACTTTAAGTTTCCATCAAATTGTACTATATACGCTCTGAATGTGAATTTTGTTATACTCCAGCAAATAAATAGGGAACTAACAATTACCATACATTGAGCACTCACATAGATTTATATGATTGTCCTCATATATCCTATGTAAAAAATAATCCACACCTACTATCCTTGGACACTGACTGGATATTTTAAAGATATATATATATATATATATATTGATCTGATGATTTCATAAGCAAGAAACTTAGTTACCAAACACTATTGACTCTGTGTTTACACTGCCTATATATATATATATATGTAGAAAAGATAAACAGAAGAAAGTTATATATTTGGTGTGGATGAAGATTTATCAATTATTTATTAATTATGCCAACATGTGTGTCGACTATAAATTTGCCCATATACAGATCATCAACATCATCATAGTGCACTGCCAGCATGGATCTCCCAGACCCTCTCTTGCTACCCGTCTCTATCGTCCATTACTTCTGGGTGGTCTTCAAGGCTATATCCTGTATCGGCATAGAGCTGTTGTACATAAGTTCTTGCTGGTCGTCCTGCATTTGCTTGTCCATGTGAAGGGGTCCACCGGAGTATGTCACTTATAAGCTCGTCCTTACTCCTCCAGCAGTGTCCCACAGGTCTGGTTCATCTGACTTGGATAGTTTTCGTGATGGGTGGTAGATGGTTGTATAGCTGCTGTTTTGTGGGGTGCTGCCTCCAGGACTTGTTCAATATTGCTCGCAGCATTCTTGTGTAATTGCTGTCAGGCTTTTTCTCCATATGTTTAGTGAGCGTTCCATGTAGTACACCTATACAGCAGTGTTGACATGACTGCTGCTTGGAAAAAACTGCATTTTATTTTATCGGTCAAGTCTGACTTCTATATGACCAATAGCCTATCCATAGCTGTCCATGCCTTTGCTAGTTGCATGTTGATGTCTTTCTCAGTTGATGAGACACTGCTTCTGAGGAAGGTGAACTTGTCAACAACTTTCAGAGAACTACCGTTTAGTGTGGAGATGTCGTCAGTTTGATTAAAGCACATGTATTCCCTCTTGTGTATGTTGACATGGAGGCCTATCCCAGTAGCTGCTCATTTTTTGTGATTTTTGTTTCAGTTTGAGCTCTGTGGCTGATTTTTCAAACACCCAGCAAGACATGCCTCTTTTTTACCCACGTGAAGACTGATGCGGTTTGGGTGTGAGTCATGGTAATCTCTCAATGACTGTATGTTTGTTCTCATCTATAGGGGCCACCCTTATAGATGAGCAGCAGTAGTTCCTCGATCAAACTATTTGATCCTGGCCATTGTATGCCCTTAACCAGGTTAGGCATGACATTGAACAGTCATAGGGTTTGTCCGCCCGCCCTTACATCCACCATGCTGTTTCCCATGGCTTTTGGAGAAAAAAAACCTTCCCTCTCCAGCCTGTTTTAAGTTTTAACTTAGTAAAAGTTGACAATTTCTTTTTTTTAAAAATGTCATCAGATGGTTTGGTTTGGTTTCTTTGTTTAATGGCATATCAACTCTTTTTAGGTTATTTAATGCCAAAGCTATTCTCCTAGAAGAACAGTAGTGGTACTATTTAACGCATAGCTGGGAGGATAAGGGGGTTCATACCTTTCCCAAGGGTATTTCCCCAAAAGTGAACATAATAGCGCAACTGGAGTACGAACTCGCGTATTACGATTCCGCAGTCCATCGCTTTAACCATTACACCACGAGGACACCCCAATGTCATCAGAGTCCTTTTGTTTGGTTTATTGCATATTTATACACATTCTATTTTTGCGCTAACTTGGGTTTTCAAATTCTAACAAAGTATCACCATCTTTTACCTCTTTTTACAAGTTTCAACTGTGACTTGGAATTACAGTATTTGTCTTTTTGCATTTAAATCACAGATGATATACAGCAGTGATTTTACAAAAAAATAAAATCTTTCATGCATTTTAAAACTACTATATAGTAAAAGACAAAAA
>OY757908.1:120433196-120503196 GCA_963585895.1 Sepioteuthis lessoniana | reverse complement strand
ATAATTCTAAATAAATTTTGTGGGATTCTATTTTCTAGAGTTGAAGATGCTCTGATGTACGCACCTTAATTTTGACACAGAAACTTTCCCATAAAAAGAACGGATATAGAATTGATAAGGAGAGGCCCAGGGAAAAAATAACCATCAGCCTTTTCAATGACGAGGTAATTTTTCAAGATTTATTATTTTAAAAAATTGACTTGAAGGAAATACTGTATTTCCTTATTTGGATGTCCAAGTTCCACATTTGTACATATGTAAGTATATATGCTCACTAAGGAGTGTACATATACACACAGATATCTCTATTTATATAGATATAGGCTACAGATTTTCTTGTAGGTATATTTTAGTATTTTAGACAGACAAGGGTTTGGTGTTGAGTTTTTTATTGGCCTTTTCTTGTTGGCGAGTGATATCTCACAACTGTGGATGACGACTCGTCAGAAATCGTCTGAAGCTTCTGTTGTGATAACCTAAGTAAATATATTTACAATGATCCTTGTAGAACAACAGTAGTGGTATGATTTTAACTCATTACAGTAGAGATTAGGGGTTCATGCCTTTCCCAAAGGTTTTAGTCTGAAAAGGAACATAGTGTGACTCACTTACTATGATGTTACTGTCCAGCACTGGAGACATTGAATTCTCCAAAATTTTGTCATCTGCCTCCTGATTAAGTGGGAGAGGAAAGCAATTGAATGAAGGGAGAAATAAAAAAGGTTAAATGTGGGACATGGTCCAGATGATATAAATAAAAGTTGACAACAATTTTACTGCAATGATAATAAAATAGAAATTTATTATTCAAGAGGAAATGGAGATGTTTAAACGGTAAAGAAAAGTTCTTTGTGTACAGGTTTATGTGGGTAAGATTGTCTTTGCAAACAAAAAAGTTGTTGTAGAAAGAAAAACTTGTAGGGAACTATGTGATGTGTTTTACCTGATAATTGTAATAAAGTTACTTATTTGGTGAAAATCTTGCTTTATTTGTTCAACTATGAGTGAATTTGTGTATGCCAGCGTTTTTGTGTGGCAACAAACTGTAGTTAAACTGTTAGCTATATTGATATGTTGGTAAATTATGTGTAATACATGTTGTTAGGCTGGTTGCTGACTGCAATCTTCCTCTATCTAATGTGTCTTTCTGATGGTCTTCTATGGTCAGTCATGTCTTCTTTATGCCTGCCATAATCTACTGTGAACATTTTTATCAGCTGTTTTTATTGTAAACCCGAAGGCTCAGCTCAATTAAAATTAAGGCTTTTGATGTTTTATTGTCATTGGTTGGAATATATCATTTTTGGAGTCACATGGTTGGTTTACATGAGTTTGATTTTCACCCCAAAATTGGTGGCTGGATGTCTGTAATTTATGTCCTATATATAGACGTAATGCAAGGTTTATTTTCACTTAACTTTATTTTCCAAAAACAGCAATATATATATATACTTAAGATAATCACTAATATATATATATATATATGTATATGTACATATATATGTGTAAGTGATTATTTTAAGTAAAGGGATCATACTTTATTTTTAAAAAAATGGGATTTAAAAAATGACACAATAGGACCCTTTCAACTGGTGCTTAGAAAACAACCAGTAAAATTTACTAAAATTATTTAAAAACATACAAATGAATTATAAAGTCACAGGGCGGAGGGACAAAGGGAAAAACCAAAAAAAACCTATGACTCTTCAAATTCCCCAAATAGCTCCAAAGAGTGTTTGAGTTTCCTCTGTTTGCACAGACTAGGGCAATGTCAAACTATCGTTATATATATATATATATATTTCAATCATAAAATAAAATCAAACAAGCTAAAAACTAACAACCCAGAGTTTTAATAGTTTTAATTAGGTGAATTTGTGTTGATAGATCTTTTATCCTATTTTATCTTATTCTGGAGATAGAATACTGTAATACAGCTCTGCACTTTAATTGATTTAAAGCACTTTTTTAAAAACAAATTTTAAGTATATGTAGGGGATTCATGGTGTAATCGTTATCATTGAGGGAAATGGACAGGCTGATATGAGTTCAAATTCTGGACAAGATTGTTTGCATTTCACATAACACTTAAGATAATCACTAATATATATATATATATATATATATATATTACCTGAAGGAAAAGCATCAATCCTATTATTCTCTCACCAGCTATGGATGAATAACAGGGCTCTTTAACCTTGGTATGGCAACCAGTCTAGGAGAAGGAAAACTCTAAAATCAAACCTGTTAGATATTACTTAAAAATGACCTTGTGTTGCATTCTCCTTGTGTGGTTTGGTTTGGTTTGGTTTGGTTATATGGCATATCAACCATCATAGGTTATTTAATGCCAAGTCCTCTTTATACATATATGTTAAATATCTATGATTTTAAACACATTTTGTTGATAACATTTTTTAAATAAGTCTGAGTTCATTTTTTTTTTGCACACAGTTAAATGGTTTTAAGTATTGTTATTTATCACCCACAATTCAATTGTTTAATTGAATTATAGGTGATACATAACAATACTTAAAAGCATCAGTCATTTGTTTACACATAGTTAAATGATCAAACAGTTCTATTTCTAACTATTCATTTAAGCATAATTCATTTGTTTGTACTCAGTTTAAATGTCAAACAGTTCTATTTGAACCATAGATAGGAATCTGTCTGGTGCTACTGCTCCAGGTCAGAGTGGAGCTGTGAGTAATGACAACAAAGGGGTTCTCTGCATTCCCCAAAGCTTCAGCATTATTGGGGCCTCACGATCAGGATCAGATTGTTTAGTGTTATATCCAGGACACTTGTTGGGGGAGTCTTACTTCTCTGCAGAGATGTAGTTGGTGTATTCTACAGCCCCAGCCCACTGAGCTTTGTTTGTATGGAAGAGTAGATAAATATATATATATATTTATGTATATGTATGTGTGTATGTGTGTGTATATATGTATATATATTAATTCATGTAATATGTAAACTTACAACCATTTAAAAAGTGTTTCAGTGTTATCTCTGAATGGTGTCAGTGTTCATTTTTATACTTAGAAATTATCTTCCTTTTGTCTAGTTTAATATACATACATAAAAAATATTTAATATACATACATAAAAGATATTTGATATACATATATAAAGAATGTTTAATATGCATAAATAAAGAAAATGTTTAATATACATTCATAGGAAATGTTTAATGTACATACATAAAAAATGTTTAATATACAGAAACAAAAAATGTTTAATATAATCAAATAAAAAATGTCTAATATACATGCAACATAAAAGATGTTGCACAATAGTTGGAATTTATTAAGCTTTTTTGCTTAGAGACAGCACAAGGCCATATGGATGAGGCACCCAATGAGACTTGAACTCACTTGTGAAGGTTTGATCGTCTAGCTTGCTAACCATTACACAAAATGTTGCACAATCATTATTATCATAAGAAATTGACTCAGTGACCAGTACAAGGTTGTTTGTATTTCACAGAGGACTAATATCCTTGGAAAAGGTATGAATCCAACTATTTTCCCTCCTGCTATGCGTAAATAATTGGGTAAACTGGGCCTTGTGATATTGACATGATAACTGGTCTAGGAAAAGGAAAACTCTGATTTCAAGCTAGTGGTACTCTGCTAAAAAATTGACCTTGAGTCATACACTGCTTGTGTTGTATAATCACATAATAAATATGCTTATATACACATATACATGTTCATTCACATATATACATATATATGCGGAATACAGACTGATGCAATGATTAACGACAAGCGAAGGTTCCTTTAGAAATATGTAACTCTCACTTTATTGTAACGTTTGCGTGTGAGAGGGAGTTGGAGACCAAACAGAACTGCAATATCTTGACCCCCATTCTTATGGCCGTTAGTGTTGTGTCTTTCTTGTTCTCCAGGGCTGCTCAACCGGAGGCCCAGAGGCCCACTCTCCTGGCTTTCTCTACCATATCTTATCAGCAACTTCTCTGGACCCCAACTCATCAGGGGCCCCAAGGGCCCCATCGGCCTGGTGTGGCTTTCCTTACCACATCTCGTCTCTAACTCCAACTGTCTCTAACTGTCTTGACTGAGTTATATAATAGTTCAATGCCCACTCAATCGCCCACTCAATCTTTGGAATGGCATGTTTGATCGTCATCAAACGGAAATAAATGTCATGCCGTTCACAGGTCACTCTCTTCCGGCGGATCACTCTGAAATGGGACCTTCACCTTGTCCCATATTATCAGCCGAGCTCAACTGCGCGATTTCCTCTCATAACTGCCATTGGAATGTGTCACTTCCTTCCGGTGCATCAATTTGAATGGCATTTTTGGCCAGGTCGAAGGTCAAAATACAACACTTGTGTCTAAGGGTTTGGATAAACACATGTATGACATTTTTTGACTGAAAACTAATAAATAATTTAAAAAATAATTACAAAGAAATATTCCTATTTGTTTTATCAATTACGTTTACATTTTATGTTTATGTTTTATCTATTTTATTTTATTTATTTTATTTTATTTATTTTATTTTTTATTTATTTATTATATTTATTACATATAAATTTATTTATATTATTATTTATTGTATTTATTTATTTTATATATTATTATCTATTATATTTATTTATTATGTATTTTATTTTATCTATTTTATTTCATTTATTTATCTTACTTATGTATCCTATTTATGCATGTTTATATGTGTGTCTGTGTGTGTCTCTGTGTCTGTGTGTGTATGTGTATGTGAAAATATAAAATATGAAAAACAAAATATTGAGAGGATATATATATATATATATGTGTGTGTGTGTGTCTGTGTGTGTCTGTGTGTGTGTCTGTGAAAAATATGAAAAACAAAATATTGAGAGTATATATATATATATATATATATATATTGTCATCCTCAGCCAGACTGTTTCATTGTATTATAACTTTTCAGTATGGCTTGACACACAGGACGCATCTGACTGTGATTGAAACCCACCCAAATTTACGTTAGGCTTAATGTGTTACCATTCAGCCAACAGGTGACATACATCAGCTTGGGAATAACAGCACATTATGTATCAGCTTTCACTTGTTTATATTTTGCTTTACCAGGTACCAGAGTGCTCAATTCATTAGAAGAGCTCTGCATTATGTGAGTGGCAGCTATTAATTCCTTCACCAATGTGCTCAACCCCCTGGAGGGGAGCTTATATATGTATCATCCACAGACAGATTGTTTTGTTGTATCACAACTCTTCAGTATGGCTAGACTCACAAAACACTTCAGGCTGGGATCAAAACCTCCCCAACTTTACTTTAGGCTTAGTATGTTACCATTCAGCCATCAGGCAACATATATATATATATATATATATATATGTATATATGTTTGGTTTCTTTCTTTGCTTAATAGCATATCAACCTTTATTTAATGCCAAATTCATCCTTGGAGAAGAAATGTTATGATACTATTTAACCCATAGCTGAGAGGAAAAGGGGGTTCATACCTTTCTAAAGGGTATGAGTCCAAAAGTGAATGACTGGAGTTCAACTCATTTACTTTAAGGCCACAGTCCAATATTTTAGCTTTTACACCAGTATATATATATATATATGTGTGTGTGTGTGTATGTGTGTGTGTATTTATATATATGTATGTGTGTGTGTGTGTGTGTGTGTGTGTGTGTGTGTGTGTGTGTATATATATACAGGGTGGAACGATAAAATTGTCGTCCTAAGGAAAACAAGACGACAGCTTTATTTTGAAACTTTTATTGAAAAAATCAATTCAGGTAACTTGATTATGTAGTAGAGCTGACATCTATTCAATGTAGCCACCTTCAGCCTCAATCACCACCTTGATATGGAACCGGAACTGGGTGCATGCTTTTTCCATAAGCGCCGGCGGGAGCTCGGCGAATACTCGGCGGATGGCGGCGATCAGGCTGGCTTTGGTGTTGTGAGTGGTCATGTTAGTGATGTTCTCGATATATGACCAAACAAAGTAGTCCGGTGGGTTCAGGTCGGGGGAGAAGTGGGGCCAGTGAGAGAAGGGTACAAAGTCGTAGCACTCCTTCTGAAGCCAAGCCTGGGTCTCTTTGGACTTGTGGGCCGGCGCCAAGTCCTGCTGCCACACCCAGGGTCTGCCACCAGCCACCTGATTGCACTAGGGGATCACCACATTCTTCAGCGCATCCAGGTACACTTTGGTGCTGACTTTCAAGCCGACTTCGAAGATGTGAGGTGGCATGATGTGGCCCTCACTTGAAAAACACCAAAGACCATAATTGTAGCCATCCGAAGAGTCGTCCGGTGCGTTGAGCTGTGCCCTCAAGCGTTGAACCATCCGGATTTGCATTTTGAGGGTGCTGGCAATGGTCCTGTTGTCATAATTTGGATCGGTAGAGAGCATGAGTTGTACAGCGGCGCATCTCCAATCGCGCTCGTTGAACATTGTGTCACTTTCAGACATGATAGAAGGCTCCTATCGCTCTTGGGATTTGTACACAACTGGCCAAATAGTAGATGGTCTGCAACAAAAAAAGAAAACCAGTTTTCATTAAACAGAGATGGAATCATGTTGTCTTTTCTATCGTTCCACCCTATATATATATATATATATATATATATATATTTCTATATGTAAAATCCCTGTCATTCATATTGAGCACTATTTGAAAATACTTCAACATTTGGTCCTACATTAATTCACCAAGTGAGCTAATAAGAATCATAAACCTCTTTAATATATATATATATATATATATATATATATATATCACTAGCTCCCTTGGTGAGTCAATAGTAGACCAAATTTTGTGGATTATTAATAATGTGTTCAATATCAATGATAGTATTATTATATATATATATATATATATATATATATTCAAATATATACAAACATATATTTATATATATTACATGGTATTACATGGTATTACCATGATATGTATATATATATATATATATATATATAAGGACTAAAGCTTGGAGTCTTTAATACCTAACACAAAGCATTTGACATCATGGACAATGATGCAATGGAAGCAACCAAATCATTTCTTAAATCCTTTCAAACCACACACATAGTCAAAAGAAAGAAAGAAAGAAAACCCAGTTCAGTGTGGCTGAAGAATAAGCTGACACAATCTTTGCAGAGGGGTATGACACTCAACTGCATGTAATGGTGAGGCTCCAATTATGGAAATGTGGAATACCCATTCATTGCCATAACTCCTGAATTCATTCAGACCCAGAGTGGTAGTACCTGTCAGACTCTCATTCATGGGTCAAATAAAACTGTCTTATCATTTAACATATTTGAAACCATTTAACAGTGTGCAAACAAATAAGCTCTGACTCATTTAATAATTTTATTACCAACAAACTATTGATTTATAAATCATACAAATTTGATATATATGAATAATCAGGATTGTAATTAAATAACCTACAAAGGTTGACATGCCATAAAACATAACCAATTACCCAACAAACCAAAGAATGAAAGAAAGAGGAGGAAGAAACAATCAGTCTGAAGGAATCATCATCATCATCATCATGTCGTGCCACTAGCACGGATATCCCTGACCCTCTCTCACCCTATCATTCATCGCCTCTGACAGGTCTTCAGGGCTACATCCCGTATCCTCACATAGCTGCTGAATGTATGTTCATGCTTGTCGTTCAGCTTTTGCCCAGCCATATGTGGGAGTTCATAGGAGTACATCACTTATGAGCTTGTACCTGCTTCTCCAGCAGTGTCCAGCATGTCTGGTTCGTCTAACTTGGATAGTTTTCATGATAGAGGCAGGTGGCCATATAGTTGGTGCCTTGTGGGGTGTTGTCTCCAGGACTTGTTCAATATTGCTCACCGCATTCTTGTGTAATTGCCGTCTAGCTTTTTCTCCAGCCGTTTTGTTAGCGTTCATGTAGTGCATCCATACAGCAGTATCGATACTAGACGGCAATTACACAGGAAAAAGAAATTAAAAAAGAGCCAAATAATTGAGAAGAGAAAGGAAGGATGGAAAGTTATTGCGAGAGAAGAAAAAGAAAAAAAGAAATGAAAAGTGAAAGAGTATAAATATAGTTTCATTTCTGTAATAGGCTTAGGAAAGATATTATTTTGATTAAAGGTTGCTGTATCTACAGAAAGAATGCTCAATATCTAGGTTAAGGTATATATATATATATATATATATAGGCAGGATAACACAAATTAAAACTAAATATTGCTACAAATAGTTTTACATTTTTATAATCATCATGACAAAGAAGAAATTATTAGGACCAATATGTTGTTGTGATATCCAGCATATATATATATATATATTCTGCATATCACAGAAGCATTTGACACCAAACAATTTCGCCTTTTTCATGCTGATTATGAAAACATGAGACTATATATATATAGTCTCATATATATGTCCGGTTTGATAATGGCCTGAGAGACCTGGGTTCAACCCCAGGTCGAGTCATACTGAAGACTCAAAAAATGGTACTTAATGCCACCTTGCTTAACACTCAGCATTATAAGGTACGGATCAAGAATAAAGTGGGGCATTCCTGGAAAGGAAGTTGCGACCTCCCTTACACCTTGGTGTAGCAGCTATCGAAAAGGGCGCTTTCAGGTCACCCTCAACTATGGTCGCCAACTTTACTTTTTATATATATATATATATATATATAAAAAGTAAATATATATATATATATATAGTCTCATGTTTTTATAATCAGCATGAAAAATGTAAAAATGTTTGATGCCAGATATTTCTGTGATATGCAGAATATGCCTATCACCACAACAGAATTATAGATTAGATATAAAGATTAAAATATATATATATGTATATTGTCATCCACAGACAGACTGTTTCATTGTGTCGCAACTCTTCAGTGTGGCTACACACACAAGATTCCCGAAGCTGGGATCAAAACACGGCTGTCTCAAACACGAATCCAAGATTCTACCACTCAGCCATGAGGAAATTAGCACAAGCAAAGGAAATTTAAATGCTTATCTATCACATTTGTTTTGTTTACATATAACTGCTTAACGGCTACTGAGAGCTCAATTAATTTGAATAGCCTTGCTTTATATATATATATATATATAATACTAATATATATATTAGTTTTTATACATATTTGATAGCATGCAGATAAGCATCCATGTTATTAAATATATATAAAAAATATATATGTATATATATATATATATATATATATATATTTAAAAACTAATATATATTTTTTTTATTTTTTATCATCATTATATAATAGCTCTATCACAGATATTATACATTCTTTAGATTATACCACATTTGGTCTGCCAAAAACTCACCTAGTGAGATAGTGATAAACATATACTGCTATAATATATATATATATATATATATATATATATATAGTGAAATGAACAAATCACTATAAAGATATTTTTCTCAAATCAGGTAACTACTCAAATACTGCCCAATAGAGCAACATAAAACCTAAAATAAATAGATTGTTTTCGCATCTCCTCATGTCAGACTCATTATTAAAAGTTTCATACATTTTGAAAATAGATACAATCTTCAGAAATTGAAACTTAAGATAAATCACACACACACACACACACACACACACACATATATATATATATATATAATTTTTTTGTATATGTATATACATATACATATAGGAACATATACATTTATATATATATATATAGCAACACAAATTTTGACACTATCTTTTATTAAAAAGTAACCCAATAATTATGGTTGTATCTTAATGTCAAATACAATTTAATCTGGTACACATAGGCAAAAGTTTCATCTTACACATGCACTTAGGGAGATTATCTTTCAAAGGTGCAACACGATAATGCTAGGCCATACAGCAGCTTAAAGATCAGGCAAGCAATCGTTACAAATGGCTGGACACCCATGACTTGTCCATCCTATGATTCTGACTTTCATGTGTCCAAGGTATAAAACTGAACTCAGATGGTTAGGATCCAGTTATAGAGTGCTAGGAAATGTGAAGTTACCCCGAAGTTGTCCTGACTCTGAGGTCCTCTTTGGCCCCAAGTGATCATACCTGTTAGGGTCCCAATAGGTATGTTTAAGATAATGCTTAAAATGATTTTTAACTACATTAATACAATGCCTCTTAAAATTTTGATATTGTAACTAAGTATGATATGTTTACCAGTTTAACATTTGTAAATTCTATCAATACATTGGTTCTTTACAATGATGGTTTTGGCATTAAATAACACACAAAGGTTTATATGCCATTAAACAATGAAATAAAACCAAACAAAACATTGGCTCTTAAAACATTAATAAAGGATATTAACTAAGTATGAAGTCTCTACCGGTTTAAAATAATTCAGAACTTTATTAATACTTTGATATTTCAGCTAAGTATGAAGTATTTATTTGTTTAAAATAATTTTGAACTTTATTAATATATTGGGCTCTTAAATCATTGATATTGTATTTTAATGGAAATAGTTAATGGAAGATGAATAATTGGAGGTGCACTTAGTATAATTGTTATTGTTGTTGGAAATGTAATCAGGGAATTCATATCTTGGATCAGACTGTTTGAATTTCATTTCATGCTAATGCCCTTAGGGAAGTCATAAATCTATCTGTTCTCCCCTCAACTATGAGTAAATGGTAGAGCAGACTGAATTCTTTAACCTTGGTACAGCAAGAGTCTAAGAAAAGGGAAAACTCTGAATAAAAAGCATCTTTATTCTGTTTAAAAAGAAATGTAACTAATCTCTCTGATAAAATAAAACAGGAATTCTTCAAAGGTGTAGCCATGTCAGTACTATTATATAGCTACACTGATTAGACTTTAAAGAAGCATTCAAAGAAAAAACTAGTGGGAATCACACAAGGATGCTGTATGTTGTTTTGAATAACTCTTAAAAGCAGCACCTCATAAAACAGCAGGTGTAAGGCCACTTGTCTCCCATCTTACAAACTGTTATGGGACCGTTACCTACCCACTGATGGACTCTTCCAAATCCTACATTAATCGAGAGCCAAGTACTCTCGTTGTTGGGATTAATGGTCAGCCGGTCATAGAGACTGGACATTCGACTGACTAGTAAGCCTAGCTTACGCCGCCACTTTTCTCTGGGCACCTCTGGTGGTGTAACGGTTAGCAAGCTAGACTAGCAAACCTACACGAGTGAGTTCGAGTCTCATTGGGTACCCCATTCATTCGGCCTTGAGCCACATCGAAGCAAAGAGCTTCGTAAATTATTCCGACGGGGCCGTAGGCATTTTTGGGAAACGCCGGGCGCGTGTGGGCTACGGCCATGCGCCCGGTCCCACCTAAAAAATGGCCTTGTGCCACTCTTGCTCATTAGGTGGGGCGAGTAACAAATACAGCCGCCACTTTTCTCTGTATCTTGTTACTTCAATATATCCTAAAACTTATACCGTGTTCCGAGTTATTTGTTCGTGGTCCCAAATTTGGTCCATATTAACTGGCGACGAGGATTCGAGACTACGTACTCATGCAAAAGCAAAGAAAAAACCCCAGTTGATTCACACTTCAACTGGCGACAAAGATTCGTGATTACATACTCACGCAAAAGCAAAAAATCCCAATTGATTCATTCTTCAACTGGCGAACGAGGATTTCAAGACTACGTACTCACAAAAAAAATTCCAGTTGATTCATACATCAACTGACAAACAAGAATTCGAGTTCAAATCTACAAAAACATAGTTGATCTCAAATCAACGGGCGACCAGGAATCTCGTGCGTAAAAGTTACCCCGCCTCGAAATTACCGATCAACATCCTTGGAAATTAAACCCAGTTCCTGCTGAACATAAAAAAACAAGTTCTACCATTATTAAAACCAGTCAACACTTATGAACTAAGTCCACTCTCCTCACACTTCAAAGTCTGCCGACAAATTTCATAGTACCCCAATTAAAGAAACAAAAAGCTGCTCTAGTCGAAATAACGTCAAACAAATTTCTACTCCACACCAGGAAATAATTTTTTGGGGGTGGGGGTAAAAACAAGTGTGGAAAAATTACTAAATGGTCGCATGAATATTGCGGAACGACGGTATTTTAAAGAGAAAAAAAAAGGAAAAATCTTAACTAGATTTTTTAAAAAATTTTGTTGTCCCTCCACTTTTGGTTACGTCTTGAAAAAAAAACCCGTAATTACTGTTTTTCTTTTGTCTCTCTGTGTGTGTGTGTGTGTGTGTGTGTGTGTGTGTGTGTGTGTGTGTGTGTCTGCTCTCTTTTCTTCTACATAAAAATTCGTTGTCAATTTTTTTTTTCTGTTTTGGATATTACAAAAATTTCTGTAATCCAATAATGGAGGACTTCCAGAAAATAATTGTACAAATATTAAAAGTTCAGATGGACCATCAACAGAAGAATGATGAAAGGCCACAGAGAATGGAAGAACAGCAGGTACAGCAACAAAAAGAATTACAACAACAAAGAACTGAGGAAAGACTCCTACAAGCATTAATGAAAAGTGAGGAACGACAGAACCAAATGGAAGAGTTTCTGTTAAAATCGTTAAACTGCACTAAAGCCCCTGAGAATGATATTACTATGTACAGTACCATAGAAACTTTTGAGTATGTACCAGAAAACGATAAAACCTTTGATGCATACTACAGACGATACGAAGATGTATTTAACGTGGATTGCAAAGAATGGTCAAACAAAAAAGGTAGGTTTATTACTCAGGAAATTGGGTCCAACTGAACACAGTAGGTTCGTTGATTTCATCCTCCCAAAAAAGACAATGGATCTGGAGTTCTCAGAGACAGTTAAATTATTATCTGAACTGTTTGGGCCAAACACATCACTTTTTCATAAGAGATGGAAATGCCTTAATATATTTAAGGATGACCAGCAAGATTATTTGGCGTTTGCAGCGACGGTAAATAAACACTGCAACGATTTCAAGTTGGCAGATTTAACCGCAGACGACAACAAATGTCTTATTTTTGCGCAGGGTCTGGTCTTAGCAGAAGAGGCTGAAATTAGACGCAGTGTGTTAACTAAATTAGAGAACGAACAAGGTCTGACCCTTAAAAAATTGGCTAAAGATTGCCAGAGGGTAGTATCCGTTAAAAGTGACTCTAAAACTATTGAGGAATCAGGAGTTGCTCATATTAAAAAAAAAAAAACAAGAGAAAACCGACACGTTATTTCCCACAGAAAGAGAAAAGTAAAAATGCGCTACCAAAAATTTTCGACAAAGTTCGAATAGACGAAAAGATCCACCACCAGGACCATGTTATATCTGTGGTGACCTACACTGGACGAGGCTTGTCCCGCGAAAAAGAAGTTAACCTGTAAAAACTGTGGTAAAGTTAGACACGAAGTAACACGTTGTTAGTATGCCAAAAAATCGAGGAAACCCAGAAATAAAATAAGACACAGTCAGGCGATAACAAAGACGGGAATTTACGCAAATACGTAACGGTTAAAATTTTTAACAAGACCGTAAAATTGCAGCTTGACTCGGGTTCCGACCTATCGATGATAAATTTGCATACGTGGCGACGTCTAAACAAGCCAGCTTTACTGAGAACGAAAAAGACAGCACGTTCTGTAACAGGTGATAGTATAGTATAGAATGGAGGTGCCCGTGGTGAAATGGTTATCGCCGTAGGAACTGAACACGGCGACTCGAGTTCAAATCCTGAACGAGAATGATTGCATTTCACATAGCACTAATACCCTTGGGAAAGGTATGAATCCAATAATTCTCCCTCCAGCTATGGGTAAATAGTAGGACAGACTGGGTTCTTCAGCCTTGGTGAGGCAACTAGTCTAGGAGAAGGAAAACTCTGAATTCAAACCTGTTAAACTGCGCTTAAAAATAGACCTTGTGTCATATCCTGCCCGAGCGGAGGGGTGATTAAATAGGGTAACATGTGATAGTATTAACATTTTGGGTGAAGTAGTTCTCACTGTAACCTTGAATGGAATTACAAAGAAACTCATAGCATATGTGCTAAAAAAACACAGACAATCGATTTGGTACGGATTCGATTGTAAAATTCAACCTTTGGGACTGCCCTATGAGCACGTTCTACCGCAATTTAAAAAGCCCAATTACTAACACAGAAAGATTAAAACAGGAACTCAAACAAAAATTCCCTGAGGTGTTTTCAGGCAGCTTTGGGAAATGTACAAAAATGAAAGCACAATTCCAGGTAAAGGACCATGCCCAGGCCATATTTTAAAAAAGCAAAACGTCCCTTTCGCGGCTCTAGAGCAAATAGATGAAGAACTGAACAGGTTAGAAAAAGCAGGTATCTAAGACAGATTTCAGTGAGTGGGCTGCACCTACAGTCTATGTGAGGAAAAAACCTAATCAAATTAAGGTTTATGCCAATTTTTCAACAGGGTTGAACCAAGCACTAAAAGAGCACCACTATCCTCTCCCTAGCCCTAAGGAGATATTCAACAAACTTAATGGTGGCAAAATCTTTTCAAAAGTAGATTATCGGACGCATATCTTCAAATCGAGGTGGAAGAGAATTCTAAACGGCTTTTTTTTTCTCTGCAGAAAAAAAAACTATTGGAAGGGGAGTGTTATGGGTCTGTTACCTACCCATTGATGGAATCTTCCAAATCCTACATTAATTGAGAGCCAAGTACTCTCGTCGTTGGGATGAAGGGTCAGCCGATCGTAGAGACTGGATATCCCACTGACTAGTAAGCCTAGCTTACGCCACCACTTTTCTCTATATCTTGTTACTTCAATATATCTTAAAACTTATACCGTGTTCCGAGTTATCTTTTTGTGGTCCCAAATTGGGTCCACATCACAAACCATCCAAGTAAGATGAATAAGACATACTGGATACTACTAAAGAACCAGGGATGGACTCATAAACAAAGTTCTCCAGCGGACTCCCACACATGTACACATCAGTGTTGTCCAACCAGCAAAAACTTTCATTCATTAGCTCTGTATGAACACTGAATGCCGTCTAGAGGACTTGCCTAGAATGAACTCAGATAGAGATGGGTGGAAAGAAACCGTCAAGAAAATCTATGTAGTGTGCATGCTTTTATGATGATGATGATGATGATGATGATTCCTTGCGTTTGCCAAAATATCCATCGTGATTCAGAAATAGGATTGGTGTTCTCTTCCTAAAATGCAATCAGAAGTCCACCTATATGGTGCTCTATTTCAACAGAGGAAATAAGGAAAGCTGCTCGAAAGTAGGAAAAGGATTGTACCAATTTCTATCAGCAGAAAGAAACAAGAAACCAACAAAATAACCAAGAAAGTATAGCCTTCATGTCTCAAGTTTTGTTTTGGCAAAATTCTTGGATGCAACAAAAGTTTTGCAATATTTTTGTTTTGGATATAAGGTGATGCTTAGTGTCTGGTGGAATTATGAGAGGGTAATTAACAATGAATTCCTTCCAAACATTCAAACCATCAATGCCAACCTGTACTCCACACAGCGTGTCCAAAATAATCGCAATCGATTAACAAAAAGAAAGTTTATAGCGATGGGGATAACATTATTATTATTATTATTGGGGTTTTTAGGTTTAAGTTGGTTTTGTTGGTATTACTTTGGTTGTGTTGGTATTTCGTTGGTTGTTATCCCCTCGCTAAATGTCGATGGAAAATAAAGGTGGTGGAGAAGAACGAAGACGTCGTTAGGTTTTGTATCAAGGTTTTAATGGCAGCATGAAGTAAAGGGATTTGCACTGGTGTGCTGCGAGCCTTGTAGTAAGGAAAGAAGGTAGGAAGTTGTTAGAGTGTATCATCTAATTTGTTTTTAACTAGAATCCCTTGGTCTAGAAGAATAGACCCAAGGGGTCCATAAACTAGATGGCTCTCCTCATAATAGTTGATACTCTACTGCTATTCAGGAACAGACGTTAAAACGTCCGCTCCCTTTGAGGATTTCTGAGGGAGAGCGAGTTTCGCGGGCTTTCTTCAATTTTTGGTGCTGCTAGGAAATATGGTTCGGGATGAATAGGATAAGTCACCCTGATTGGGTGAAAATGTTCGGCGACTCTAACGGTCAAATTAAATTACGCGCCAAACAAAAATTCAAGTTTCTTTCTGCTACAAGTTCTTCTGCAGCAAGACAACACAAGAACTTATACCTCCTAAACAACTTAATAAACTCCAAGTACTTGAGGGAATCAAACATGCCACATAATCCTGACCTAGTTCCTTTGGATTATTACTTGTTTTGTAATGGTTATTGTCGTAGGAAATGGACACGGCAACACGAGTTCAAATCCTGGACGAGACTGATTGCATTTTCACATAGCACTAATACCCTTAGGAAAGGTATGAATCCAATTATTCTCCCTCCAGCTATGGATAAATAGTAGGACAGACTGGGTTCTTCAGCCTTGGTGAGGCGACTAGTCTAGGAGAACCAATACTCTGAATTCAAACCTGTTAAACTCCGCTTAAAGATTGACCTTGTGTCATATCCTGCCCGAGTGGAGGGGTTGGTAAATAGGATTACTTGTTTTGATCCATAGCTCACTTCCTTCACCTGCAACACTTCAACAACAAAGAGAACCAAGAAAAGCTTCAGTGAAGGAATTCTTTGCTTTAAAGGACAAGAACTGGTATCAACATGGGATCAAAGAATTGGCAGAAAGATGGCTTCAGACGGTGCTACATGATGGCCTCTACTTTGGATACTAGACTGCTTTTGTTTTAACTTAAAGAAAAAAGCAAATAAGTTTCCAAAATATTGCAAAACTTTTGACTCGCTCAAGTACTACATCATTCAGATCTGACAACCCTCTCCACCAATTGTTCAGACGTGGTTTCCTGTGACGCCTGACTTTTTCTAAAACTAAAATTGCTGAGACATAATTAACAAGGCAGTTGTTTTCAATCCTAAAAAAGCACTTTACAGACTTTTTAAGAAATAATTTTATCTTTAAATGAAAAATTGTCAATCACTAATTTTAACAAAAATTTTCCTTTATCTTTTAGGAACACTATAAGCAATTATCTCCCTTAGAAATCTGGCATGTCCATAATGGATCCTGTAGGGTATCACATTGGAGTTCCAAAAACATTCATAATTGCCTTGTATAGCCATAAGGAATGAAGATACCACAACACTTCATTATAAAAATATAGTTCTCTTTATTCCTTCTTGGAGTCAAAGTTTCTGTGGTGTGAGAGAGACAAATGTTTTGGGTAAGACTAATATAAACTGCCATATTAACCCATATTTTTTTCTCTTAACCATACCACCCTGTGTTATCTTCAAGGCCCCACTAAGCACTTCTGCTTCTCAGCCGGAAGGTTACTCAACCAGAGGTTGCTGTGCGCTGCTACCCCAGACAGGTGCTCAGTCACTTACTGGCGCTCCCATGACTGACTCAAGACTGAGACTCACACTGCCCGTATCATGTGGGCATCTGCATATATCATTTCATAATACCCACACATATCCACTTATTTTCACAGGTTTGTCCTGTGCGGAGAATCTCTGATTGACAGCTCAGTCAAGGGTCAATATGCAACAATTGACTTTTATAAAATCTATTAATATAAGATAATACAATGCAAGAACCCTTCATTAATTCATGATATGCATAAAGAAATCCACTTGCATTTCAAGTGGAAGTTCTCATTGTGTAACATGCCGGACTGTAACATCATAGTTGCATCAAGTGTTGCATATTGACCTTTGACTGGGCCATCATTCAAGGATTTCTGGGACAGGATGTTCCAGCTGTGTAAATGGGAAGATAGATCATGTGGGTTGACAAGTGGAAGCAGATCACGTGGGTTGACAAGTAGAAGCAGATCATGTGAATGACAGACTGGAAGAATGCACAGGCATTATGAAATTATATATACACCAGTACCCACGGAGAGCCATGGGAGTCTCAGTCAGCCAGTTGGACCTACAACCTAGGCAGGGTAGAAGCTGCCCTGAGCGCCACCCAGAGGGGGCAGTGGCTCATAGCAGACCCCAGTTGAGAAGCTCTAATTAAGGAAGCAAAGACGTAAAGCCCCGATTATGGAATCATAAAATGGGTAAAGAAAAGGTCATGATAGCATTCCTCTGCCAGTCTGTGATCGTGACCCTCATCTCCCAGTCTTTCTCATACTTACAGAACTTTGGACTCTTTTGAGAAATAAAGATGAGAGATGTATATTTTGATATAAAAAAAGTCTCATTCCTTATGTTCACTTTGGGACTAATGCCCTTATGAAAAGAAATGAAACACCAATCCCTCAAGTTATGGGTTAAAAAGTGCCACTACTGTCCTTCTACAAGGATGGCTTTGGCATTAAATCGCCCTCAAAAGTTAATATGCCATTAAACAAAGAAACCAACCAACAACTTAAATTTTTTTAAATTTACCAAAGTCTTGTAGGATAACAATAAATAATTACATATCTTAGATAATTGGCATTTTCATTAGGGTTTCCATAAGGTGTTACTTGATAGTCTCAGAAATATCTTCTCAATATCTTTTTGTCTCTGGTATATATATATGACTATACCAGAGACAAAAGGATGTTGAGAAGACATTTCTGAGAGTAGAGATGTTATCTTAGACTCTACTGGGGAATGGTAAAGCTACATGGCTATATTATCTACATTTACCAAGTAGGGGAGTCCCCATTGTGTAGTGGCTAACATTCTGGATTGCAACATTATAGTAAGCAAGTTCAAACTCCAATTGCAGTTGCATTCACTTTCAGACTAATACCCTTAGAACCTCTTTATCCCCTCTGCTATGGATTAAATCTGTAATTCCCAACGTGGGGTGCATGCCCCCCCCCCTGAGGAGAATGCAATACTTTGGTAGAGCTTGTTTTGAGACCAAGTTAATAGCTTTTTAAGCTTCCTTCACGTGAATTGCAGTAAAATGTTGAATATGTAAGAATTAAATATTACAGTGTGGGGAGGGGCATCAGAATTTTAGAAATACTGAAGTGGGGCATGGCCCAAAATCGGTGGGAAACCATTTGATTAAATAGTACAACTTCTATTATTCTACAAGTATGATTTTGGCATTAAATAACACATGAAAGTTGATATACCCTTAATCTAAGAAGCTAATCCAAATCAAACCTCACCAATTAAACCATTTTTTTTATACCCATGTCTGTTCATGGAACATTATATGAATAGTTTTATGGGTTAGGATACTTTCATGTATTCTTTATTTTAATACAACTGGTATGTACACTGTATATATTAAATGTTAAATGTTCTTGTATGTGTATATAAGTTCATCTTGTTTTTCCTTCCAATGTGTTCAGTGTTAGTATACGAGGATCATTAAATAAGTTTCCATACTTTTTACGTATGGCCACTTTTATTGATAGTACACACATGAAACTCTAGTCTCCTTCAAAGTAATCTCCTCCGGCCGCAATGCACTTGTTCTACCATTCCAACAACTTCAGGAAGGCCCCATGGAAGTCCTCTTGTGTGAGTGTGTCAATGACCTTCATCACAGCCTCTTTCATCTTCTCAATTGTCTCATAACGACAGACTCTGAGCTTAGGGAATGACCAAAAGTCACAGGGCGCAAGGTCTGGACTATAGGGAGGGTGAGAAACTGTCTTGATGCCCATCTTGCTCAAATAGTCTGTGACAAGGATGGAGTTGTGGACTGGTGTATTGTCCTGCTGGAAATGCCACTGACCCGATTTGAAGAGTGCTGGCCTCTTCCGACAGAATCTCTTCCTGAACTCCCTTAAAACCTCAACATAGTAACCCTAACCTTAACCCTAACCCTTTGGCCAATCAACTGTGGTGTATTGACTTCCTTACTCCTCCCACACCTCTCATAATCCCTCACAGACTCCCTGCCTTCCTTGAATCTCTTATGCCACTCAAAAACTGATGCTCGATTCATGCAAGATGCTCCAAAAGCAGTCAGATGTATTCCATATGTTTCTGTGGCATTTTTTCCAAGTTTAAAACAGAATTTTATTGCATATCGTTGTTCTTCTAAAGTGTCCTCACGTCCAGATTGCATTTTTGAAATTCACCAGCTGTGACAATCAGGCTTTAGTAGGGTGTATTCCAATTGCTGCTGTAGCTGTTCATTTGAAGCTGAAATCATAAAAATTGGTCAGTCATCTCATAAGATGTATAGCAATAATATAGTGAATTTTCAAGAGTCTACGACAAATTTAAATAACAGTACAAAAAAGTCTGGAAACTTATTGAATGTACCACGTATTATGGATATACTCATGTTAATATTGGTTTATGGTTTGTGGGATCTCAACTGAGTATCTTTCCAAGCCCCAAGATTTCCAATAATTTTTTCATATTTTGTTGCTTTGTTTTGCTTATTGCAATCCACTTAGTTTTCAATCTACGACAACAAGGAACAACATGGATCAAAAATTATAAGGATAAGTTCCTAATGGTAGGTTGGTGTTTTATAGCATATTGTGACGGCAAATTAAAATAAAAAGATCCCCGGATGAGCAACCATTTAAACGCGTATGGGAACTGGTGCCATCAAATATTGTTATCACCAAACGGGGGTTTATTTTTTTGCACGTGTGAGGACGGGGCGGCCTGGCACTTGATCCCTCGTAGAATAAGTCCTTGTTCAGAGTCCTTTCTCGGGCATGTAAGAACTGGCATATTATGTGGGGGTTAATTTGTGGCTAGACTGACCGCCGTTGGCAAGGGGTTTCCAAATTTCACACTGTACACACACCCACCAAGGCCACTAGTTCTTCCTCACCTAGAACAATGGAAGATATGGACCTCTAGGTTTAGATGTAATAATATTAATTATAGTAGTCGACAACTCCGGTTTCCCGTGTAATATTTTTAAAGGAATTCATATAGGACAATTTAAGCGAGGATAACATAAGGCGAATAGAAGCTGAAAAGGAAACAAGCATAAAACAATTTGGTAGTAGACGATACAAATGAACAACTTCAACACGTGGGAACATTAAAATATATCAATCTTTTTGCTACACACGCGGATACACAATATTCAACGCGTCGGCTATATTATTAACGGATAGTACATAAACATAAATGTCTTTCTTCTTTTCTTTTCTTTCTTCTTTAGTCTTTCTTCAAATTAAGAGAGAGTATATATAATTGGATATAGGGGGAAACAGTCTTATAGTTTACTTATCTTTTTCTGATGGATTCCTGTGGAGAATATTTCCTCTTTTACGGGCTAACGGACTTTGTGTTATTTTTAGTTCTGGCTTGAAGGTATGGCTCCTTCTCCTTCTTGTCCAAGATACTTTCCGTCTTTCTTTACCCGGAGTCTTGGCATAGGCCTCGCCCCATCTGTTCCTGACGATGTCTGATCCAAAACTGATTTTCTTTTTCCCTATTTCCGCTGACGGGAAGAAGGTGCCACTTCCGTTTTAGGGTCCGAGCCAATCATTTGGCTTTTATCTTCTTCCTTCCCCTGTCAGGCGATTCGTTAGGGCTACTATATGTCCCTGTACCCCATTCTTTACCCATCCGGTCACAAAGTACAAACATCTGTTGGTTTCCCTTCTGACCTGGATTTGTTACTTCGGGATTGGCCTACATTATCTCTCTTAACGGTCATTCTTTGACGGCTTGCTACTGTTAATTCAACTACGGAGGAATAGTAGTAATCTTATTTCTCTTCTCTCAATGGGGGACCATGTGACAATATCAACCCTTGTGGGTTGTTTAATGCCAAATCCTATTATATATCATTTGTAAGTGAATAGTTTGTTGGTAACTGTACATCTAAACGATTTGTTAGTGCTCATTTGTTTGCACATAGTTAAATGGTTTCAAGTATTCCTATCTAATATTAATAATTTTCTTATATCAATCATTTGTTTGTAAACAGTTAAATGTTTTCAAGTGCTGCAACTTAACATTATTTATTCTATTTAACAATTATTCCTATCTAATACGAATAATTTTCATACATCTGTATAGTTTCCGATAACAAATAATAATAATGATACTCCCAAAAAGCTTCTGTTTGACCCAAAAATGGGACCCTAACTGGTACTACCAATCTGGTTCAGAGTGGACCTGGGAGTCATGGCAATGAAGAAGTACTTCACACTCCCCTGAGCTCCAGTACTGGAACCTCACCATTAAATGCTGTTTAGTGTCACACTCAGGACACTCGTTGGATCAGGGGTCATACCTTTCTACATAGGTGCAATTGGTGTATTCAATAGCCCCAGCCTACAGGGCAGAGCTCTTGATGGATTTTTTGTGATATTTTTTATGGTTCAATAATTTTTTGAAAACAATTCTTTGAAATGTTTTTTTTTAAATTACTTTCTACTGATGATCAAAAGTTGCAACTAGTTGAGAAAGATTTAAATGTGAATAAAAGTAATTATAAAGAAATATTATTCCTGTTTGTCTTATTACATTTTTTATTTTATGAATATATATATATATATATATATATACATATATATATATATGTGTGTGTGTGTGTGTGTGTGTGTGTGTGTGTGTGTGTGTGTGTGTGTGTGTGTGTGTGAATATAAAATACATACCATTGGATATATTTTCCATGGGTTTCAATCCCAGCTTGAAGCATCCTATGTGTCTAGTCTTATTGAAGAGTTGTGATACAACAAAACAGCCTGTCTGTGGATGACAATATATATATATATATATATATATATATATATATATATATTATAACAGTGTTGGTTGTCACTAAATCACTTTGTGGGTTTGAGTCAAACCAAGTGCAATATAATATGGAGAGTGCTCAATATCTAGGATAGAGCTATTGTATAATGATAATAATAAATAAATATATATTAGATGATTGTTGTTTTGCAAAAAACTCCATGAAACCCAGGAGTTGCAGTCTAAATTCCATGAATTAAATATATATATATCAAATATATATATATATATTATATATTATATATATATATATATATATATATTGTATATTTTGGCAGCAAATTATTGTTTATAAAAGTTTAGTTTAAGACAATGGAACTTTTCTTTATATAATCTTATATTTTTTCTCTTGCTTTCTTGCAATTTTCTTTGTATCAGGGTCCAATTGATAAAGAATTGCCTGAGGTTCTGTCCCCAAGTGCTTTCAGTCATATCTATGGATCATATGCATGGGATTTTTTTAATTTTTTTTCCGGGTATTGTTTGTTTTTGTTCAGTTTGGGTACAAAAATTAATTTTGTTGGAAGGGTTTATTATTGGCAGAAGCACAATGTTTTGTAGGTTAGTTGTTGAAGACACTTAATATATAAGTGCCAGCATTGAGTGCTATTTTATTTATGTTTGTTTATCTTTATCACTAGCCCAGTCGGCCAGGGCTGTAGAATACACCGACTGTATCTCTGTAGTAGGGTAGGACCCCGCCACCCGAACAAGTGTCTTGAATTTGACACTAACTGGTACTACCAACCTGGTTCAGAGTGGACCTGGGAGTCATGGCAATGAAGAAGTACTCCACATTCCCCTGAGCTCTAGTACTGGAACTTCACCATTAAATGCTGTTTAGTGTCACACCCAGCTGGAGAGGCTCCATTAATGCAGAATACTCCTTCGTTGCCATCACGCCCACGTCTACTCTGGCTCAGACTAGTAGCACCTGATATGGGTCAAATAGAGCCGTTTGACATTTAAACTGAGTGCAAACAAATGAGTCATGCTAAATTGAATTGTTTGAAAAAGAACTGTTTGATCATTTAACTATGTGTAAACAAATGAATGATATCAATACCTTGAACTATTTAACTTTGTTGACTTATGTTTACAAATCAAATATATCTAATATATATAAATAAATGGGATTTGGCATTAAATAACCTATGCTGGTTGATATGCCATAAAACTGAACCAATTAAATTTCTTGTGTTTTAACCAAAAATATATATATTTTGCTCTGCAGGTATATTTTTTATTAGATAGCTGAGCATTGAGCACTCATTCTTTAGATATTCACAGTCCTCATTTACTTCATATGATATAATATTATATATATATATATATATATTATATCAATCAATTCTGTATATAAACGGAATTATCCTAATTGTATGCTTAATGTAAAGTTTATAATATGTGTAAACATATATAAATAAGATTATGAAGAGCAAAATATCATTGAGAAACAAGAAAATCTATAAGTATATTCCATTATAAATTTATTTCACCCATTCTATGGGCTCATCAGATGTAATTACATCTGATGAGCCCATCAAATTGCCGAAATAAATTTCTTGTTTCTCAATCATATATATATAAGATTAGTTTGAAAAGTAATGGAACTGGGAGTGCTGTGTGAGATAGGGATGAAAGAGAGATAAGCAGATTGTGTTATCATCTAACATGATATCTTGGGATTATATGATTATAACCTTGGCTTTCTTCTACCATTGCATTTTCTTTCACATGCTTTTGTTAACACCTCTTCTTTTTCAGGATATCCCTGATCCTCTCTCGCCACTTCTCCACATCACTCATCGCTTTTGGCAGGTCTTCAGGGCTACATCCCGTATCCTCACATAGCTGCTGAATGTATGTTCAAGCTGGTCGTCCTGCTTTTGCTTGGCCATCTGCGGGGATCCATAGGAGTACATCACTGATGAGTTTGTCCTTGCTTCTCCAGCAGTGTCCTACATCTCTGGTTCGTCTAACTTGTATAGTTTTCGTGATAGGAGGCAAGTGGCCGTATAGTTGGTGTCTTGTGGGGTGTTGCCACCAGGACTTGTTCAATATTGCTCTCAACATTCTTGTGAAATTGCTGTCTAGCTTCTTCTTCAGCTGTTTAGTTAGTGTCCAAGTAGTGCATCCATATAGCAGTATCAATACAACCGCTGCCTGGAAGAAACTGCATTTCATTTTATTGGTCAGGTCTGATTTCCATATAATCGAGAGCCTATCGATAGCTGTCCATGCTTTCATTAGTCGCGTGTCGATGTCCTTTTCGGTTGATGAGATGCTGACAAGCACTTAAAATGCTTCAGCAAGCGTATGACCACTACATCACTCATATATGTTTTTGAGTGCCACAAGAGGTTCAAAGAGAGTCAAGAGATGAAAGATGACTCTAGAATTAGGAGGCTTTTAACAAACTGAACTGGGGATAAGACAGGTGGTGTGTAGTGACTGTCAGTTACCTGTTTGAATGATTGTAAGTCAGCTGGACAGTATTTGGAAGATTATATATTTACCAAGCCCTCAACTCGGGCTTGGATATGACACGAGGTCAATTTTTAAGTTGAGTTTAACAGGTTTGAATTTAGAGTTTTCTTTCTCCTAGACTAATTGCCCCACCAAGGCTGAAGAACCTAGTCTGCCCTACTATTTATCCATAGCTGGAGGGAGAATAATTGGATTCATACCTTTCCCAAGGGTATTAGTGCTATGTGAAAATGCAATCAGTCTCGTCCAGGATTTGAACTTGTGTCACCGTGTCCATTTCCTATGACAATAACCATTAAACTGGAAGATTATCACCAAAGATTTGTGCATGTCTGGTCAAATAAAACATTGCTGTACTGGAACAATCTCCCTAGTTACCTGATCTTACTCTGTGTGACTTTTTTCTTTTACCCTAACTTAAGGGAATCATCAAGGGGAGCTGTTTTGACGATGTTGAGGCTATCAAGAGGGGCGTAATGACAACATTTAGGGGCATCCCAGAATAATCCTTCCAGCAGTGCATAGACGCATGCCAGAGAAGGATGGGAAAGTGCATTAGACTTAAGGGGAATTACTTTGAAGAGGAAACCATGTAGTTTGTGTAACTAGTCCTGTTACTTTTTAGACATACCTTGTATAAAAACCAGTTACTTTTTAGACACGCCTTGTATAAAAGACACAATCAAAAATTGAAACCTTATTTACTTCATCTGATGACTGGATCTTCTATTATATAGACTAATATAGACTAATGTTTCACTGTGACACTTTCTTGCTAAAACAAAAAGACCTACAGACCACTTATGGTATTGAGGTCAAGGTGTTTAGGGCTTGTATAGATCAACTACCATATATGGAAATAAAACAATAGGAAAAGTAAGAAAAAGGCTAGTATTAATAGGAACATAATTTTATATTGCTATAAATACACATATTTAGTTTTTTAAAGTAGGATAAACAATGTTTTTGGATAAAATCTTTCAAACTATTTAAGTGCTTAGAAGTTGTATTTACAAAGATTACAAAGAGAGATATATCCAATGCTTTAGAGTAAAGTTTCTTTAACATGAAAAATAATTGGAATTTATTCGTTTGTTAGTGTGTTTAGATAGCAAAAATAGTTTTGACAATTCAGTTCATTTGTTAAAAAAGTTGTGAAGGAGTTTCAAAGGAATAAGGAAGGTAATATGAAGTGACGCTCATGTGTCAGTTGAGGTGATAATGATGGGTGTCAGTGATGTAAAAGGTGAGAGGTATGTGACTTTGAAAATTGAGTCTTGCTCATCTGGTTGTCTTGAGTCCTCTGATTTGAATTGAAAAGGTTATCTCTTTTATAATTGCCAGGTGAATTAAAGTAGATGAGTTGAAAAGACTAAGCATTTAGGCACAAACACTTTTGATCAGGCAGGAACATTTTTGATTGGTTTAAAAACAAATCAATTTTGTAACAATCAATTTTACCAAAAGATTGCATAGTGCCTCACAGTACAGAGACCATTTGTTGACACAATTCCCTTGAATATTGCAGGGTTAACATCTGGTTCATCAAGTTCTGCCACACATTTCATGAAGAAGAAATTTTTTACATAAATTTCCTTTCCAGGTTATCTTTTTAAATTGTTTTTTTATGCAATAATTTCATTTAATTTTTGTAAGTAATCTACTGCATTATTTAAACAAAAATATTTATACTTTGCCCTTGCAAAATGTGCCTGCTTTGTGCTATGTTAAAAGAAAAGGATAACTGTAAATTGCAGTGTACAAATCTATCTTTTAAGCTTGAAAAAATCCCCACAAAACTAAGGGTCAACTTATACAGCAAGGCTAAAAACCAAACATTTACAACAGAGGGGTTAACCAATTGAACAGTTCCCCTAACAATTGATATAGATATTTACCAACCCCTCCACTCGGGCAGGATATGACACAAGGTCAATTTTTAAATGGAGTTTAACAGGTTTGAATTCAGAGTTTTCCTTCTCCTAGACTAGTTGCCTCACCAAGGCTGAAGAACCTAGTCTGCCCTACTATTTACCCATAGCTGGAGGGAGAATAATTGGATTCATACTTTTCCCGAGGGTATTAGTGCTATGTGAAATTCAATCAGTCTTGTCCAGGATTTGAACTCGAGGCACCGTGTCCATTTCCCATGACGATAACCATTACACCACCGGCACCTCCCTAACAATTGATATATACACCACTCACAAATACTCCAAACATTTTCAACTTGAACTTGTAATTGGTGAACATATCAAACAAATTAACACAGAGATTAATATAAAATTATAAAACTGTAAGAGAAATAAAGTATCATATTAGTGCTATATTGCAACACCATTTCAAACAGCTTATTTACTAACTGTAAACACTAACTGGAATCTTATATCCTCAGTATGTTGTTTATTTCCAATAATATATATAATAATCCATACAGAACAAGATATTAGAGTCAGTGTCTAAATGCAAGTAGTTTGGCTTTATTATATGCTTTTGCTGCAGGTTATGATAGCCTATCCTCATTTAGGACTAGGGGTGTCCCCGTGGTGTAATGGTTAAAACCATGGACTGCGGAATCATAGTAAGCGAGTTCGAACTCCAGTTGCGCCATTACGTTCACTTTCGGGCAAATACCCTTGGGAAAGGTATGAACCCCCGTATCCTCCCAGCTATAGGTTAAATAGTACCACAACTGTTCTTCTAGGAGAATGGCTTTGGCATTAAATAACTCACAAAGGTTGATATGACATTAAACAAAGAAACCAAACCAAATCATTTAGGAAGGTAACTTTTGGTTTACTTGTAGCCTGCTGTATGTTATGGGGTCAACCTATACAGCTAGTAGAGGTCTAACCCAGAATTTTTAGCACAAAATCTTGAAGTTGACTTATATGCCAGATTGACTTGTACACCACAATTCATGGTACATATTTTAACAATGTTGTCATATTTGAGGGTTTTTTCCCAAGTAAAACTGAGCATCCTACTAGTATATACTACCTTTTCTAATCTTATAATAGAAATTAGTATATATCCATGAATTTTTTACTCTGGTAACAACTATATAATCTTTACTATTCTAATATGTCTTGGGAGGAGACTCAATACTATAGTGGTTAACATGCTGGATTGTGAAATTGTTGTAAGCAAGTTCAAACTCCAGCTGCACTATTATATTCACTTTCAGACTAATATCTTTGGGAAAGATATGAACTCTCTTATCCCCATCCCAGCAACAAGTTAAACAATACCACTTTCATTCTTCTCCAAGGATGGCTTTGGCAGTAAACAACCCACAAAGGTTGATATGCTATTAAACAAAGAAACCAAACCAAACCAAACCAAACCAAACCAATATCTCTGTCTCACTTTTTACTTGTTTTTTTTTAAATTATAAATTTACGTGTTTCTTCTTTCTTTTGTTCTTTCTCTTTTTCCGTTTCTCTTCACTTTTTCTTTCTTTTTTCTTTCAATCTTAATTTCCTTTCTTTCTTTTACTTCTCATTTTCTTTTTGTCTTTCTTTCTTCTGTATTTTTCACTTTTTCTTTTCTTTGCATAACCTTCAGTTTTCTTTCTTTTTTTCTTTCTTTCTCTATTTCTCTACACTTTTTCTTTGTTTTTTTTATTTCAATTTTCTTTGTTTTTTTTCTTTCTTTTGTCTATTTAAAAGAATTTAAGTTAAGTGATGATGCAATCACCAAGGAACTTTGACCTCTAAATTTTGACAGATAACTTTTGACCTTTTATCCAGTGCTATTCTAAACCATGTTCCCTTAATTATCAAGAATAAAACAATTTTTATTGATCTATTCACCCTTAGGGCCTCAGTCCAAAGGTTTGCCAAAGTGTTATCTCTCTCTCTCTCTCTCTCTCTCTCTCTCTCTCTCTCTCTCTCTCTCTCAACTTTTTAAAATGGATATTTTTAAAAAGAGATGGTCCCAAGAGGAATGTAGAGTTCTATGTGCTGACATCAATGAAATGTGGTGGATGCTTTTGAAAATATATTTATATATTTTTTCTCTATACCTCATCATCATGGATTCCCTTGTCTCTCTCCTGTTTGGTTTGTTCAGTTTGTTGGGTTTTATGGCATATCAACCCTTGTAGGTTATTTAACGCCAAATCCATTTTTATGTAAATAATCAGCTCTATTTCAAACAATTCAATTTAGCATAAGTACACAGTTTGTCAAAAACATTTCTATTTCAAACTATTGAAGCAGTTATATCTAATAATTCAGTTAAGTGTAAATACAGTTTTAATGTCAAAAAACAGTTCTATTTCAAATAATTCAGTTAAGCATAAGCACGCAGTTTAAATGTAAGTACGGTTTAATTGTCAAAAACATTTCTATTTCAAGCTATTCAGTTTAATCAAGCAATTCAGTTTAGCATAAGTATGCCATTAGTTCTATTTAACCCATATATAGGGCCCTATCAGATGCTACCACACCGGGCCAGAGTGGACCTGGGAGCAATGGCAATGAAGGGATGCTCCATATTCCCCAAAGCTCCAGCACTGCTGGAACCTCACCATCAGATTGTTTAGTGTCATATCCAGGACACTCGTTGGGGGGGGGGTTACCCCTCTGCAGAGGTGCAGTCAGTGTATTCTACAGCCCCAGCTGACTAGGCAACTCTCTCCTGTCAATTGTCCCTAAAAGTATTTACAAGTATTGGCAAGCCCTTTTTATGGTATCCAATGTTTGCACAGAGCTGATGAATGTAAATTTTTGCTTATCAGACAACTTTTGATTTTTCAGTAAAATAAATGTTCTTTTAAATTCATTATATATTGTTCCTGTTCTATTGTTTTTTAATTAAAATTAATTCCTCATTTTTTTGTTGAATTTTATAAAAATTAAAACTCCATTGTTTTTAAATTAGAATAGTTTCTAAACTTATTTTAATGAAGATAAATTAGTTTCTGTTAGGTTACTGTAAAATTGCTTGGTCACTCTAATGACAGCACATTCCAGTAATACCAGCACATACGTCACAACATTCCTCTCTGAACCACCACCTCTTTTTTAAAATGATATCCTTGGATTACTTATGTTTAAAATGAGTAAATAAATTAAAGTTGATTATAGTTTCTAAAAAAAAAATATAGGTATTTTTACCCAATGTTTCAACTATTGGTCAATGTTAGGATCTTAAATTTATTTCATTTTTTACTTTGGTGAATAAATTTGGCTAGCCTCACTAAGTAGTAAACAGACCTCGGTCGTCTCAGTGTAGTGCACTAACCTCTGAGCTACATTCCTGTTGAACGTTGAACAAATGACGTGAAGGCATCCAAGGGGAGATAACTACCGGATGTAAGTTATCATACAGGATGCTTGGATAAGATGGCGACGTACGAACAGAAAAGGACGATATCAGAAGACAAGAATATACAAGTAAGTATTATGTTTCTATCTACCAGTTTATCCTTTATGGTAATGTATCGGGCATGAGCTTATGAAGCTAGCGGTAGAAATCATTAACATGCCTGACTCATGGAATTGATCGAATATGGACGTTGACATAGGCCAGACATTTTTTTTTATAAAGGCAAAGCCCTCAGGTCTTAAGTAAAAGAAAAAAAATGAGTAAAAAGAAAAAAAAGTAAAAGAAAACAAATGAAAGTCTGGACTTAAATATCTTAAGTTGTTCAAACTTGTGAATGAATTAACAATATTTGACTTTTTTGATATAGACAGTAAATCTTTAGATATATTGATAGATATCTAATATATATAAATTTGTTTGTAAATTGTATGTCTATATCTTGTCTTGCGTGTGTGTGTATTAGTCGAGTTAACTCTCACCTTAGACCGCACCTACGTTTTTATTTTTTATTTTATATATATATATATATGTGTGTGTATATATTTATGTATGTGTGTGTGTATATATATATATATATATATATATATATATATACTAAACTTAGATTAGTTTTTTTTTGTTTGTTTTGTTTTTTTTAATTTTTTTTTTTTTTTATTCATTCAGGCTTCAATATAGAAAGCAAACATCTGCAAAGAAACTATTAACTTATCTTTTTAATAGTATTTTGTTTTTAGATTTCACTTGTATGTCAATATCGGAGAATGGAGGAGATAAGAATATTAAAAATAAAAACGAATTAATATTCATTTGCACATGTTTATTGTTGATTTTTAAAAAATATACATTAAAGTCATAATTTTTGTCATTAACGTTTTTATGATTGGCTGTCACTTTAAATTAATTATTAAAAAAATATATATTGTGTACAGGTTCGTATTTATATTTCATTGCAAGTTACTACTGTACTACTGTTTGGAGCACCTGAACTCTAAAAATTAGAATTGACAAATAAAATAGATTTAAAAAAATAAATAAAAACTGTAATACGTATTTATTTATTTATTTAAAATTTTGTCTTTTAGTTGACAATTAGATTTAAACTTGCTTATTTCTGTAGACAAGGACAAGAATGGTTTCTATAGTGGAAAAATCATAAAACTGTATTTCATTTTTCTGTGATTTACAAATACATTATTTACGTATAAATTTGACCTTCGCATCCATCGTAAGTGCCATTCATTTAAATATGTTATCTTTTTTCCTAAATGATCCTAAGATTAATTATTAAGAACATCCTGTTTTAACCCAGAAATAAATTAAGAATTTTTTTAATTTTAGATTATTTTCCAGAGAGAATTCTGGTTTCAAAATATACAAATTTTGGTCTTTAATTTAAACTTTAAAAATAAATGCATATAGTTTTTCATCGATTTTAATGTGAAATACGTAGCTGGATTTTTTTTTTATAAAAACAGAAAAAAAATAAACAGTTTTTAAAATTTTATCTTGACGTTTTAATAAATAAATCTTTCTTAAATGACAGTATGCAAAAATTGGAGGGAGACATTTTTTGCCATCAAGTTCAAATAAAAATTAATGTGTGTATAGACTTCGTTTTTTTGTTTTTGTTTTTGTTGTTTTTTTTTTTGTTAACTCATTTACCTAAAGTGTAAATGTTATTAGATTTACTAGGTGTTTTTTGTTAATTTTAAAAGACCAACTAAATATAATCAGATAAAAGTTTAAATTCGATTTTCTAAAACCCAGGTTCATTAAAATGGTTATTATTTAACTAAAGCTTGATTTGAACACGAGGCAAAGAGAATAAGACACCCAGTGAGACTTGAACTCAATAACAGAACGAGAACAAGAGAAAAAAAAATTATCGCTTAAGGCCCTAGACTTTGGTTAGTTCTGCTCTGTATATTCTTTTAACAGACAATACTAGCTTTCTAACCATTAATATTCACAGTGTGTTCTTGCAAAATTAAAGTAAGTGGAATATTCACATTAGTGACCACGAGTGATTTTCGTTTACTTCATTAATTGACCATCAGACCATGTATGGACTTTCTGTTTGGTTCAGAAGGTTCAAGAAAAGGTCGATCTAGTTCACTCTTTAGCTTATTTGCTATAAATAGATTTTTTTTTTTCATTACCATTATTTTCCCCCGCCCTATGTCATTGAAATTTCTTCTCTAAAGGAAATGATTAATGATGTGCAATTGTTTTTGATTTTAAACTCCCAACTTTATATTTTTATTCATTTATTTAATTCTAAGTTATCTAGCTTGATTTTACTTGGGACTATTTTTCAGAATATGTCGGTAAAATAGTAGGCAACTTCCACTTGTTGAATTTAATTACAAAATCGTAAATGTTCCCATCCCCTATATAAAAAAATAGATAGCTTCCCTGGAAACTTATGCATACATTTTTTCCCTTCTTTTGCTTGAAACTTTTTATAGACCAAAAAATTGTTTTTAACTGGAAAGATTTCTGCAACTTTTTTCTTTTTGTATTTTCTGGATTCTGGAAACTTTTGCACATACAATTTTATCAACCAAGTGAGAGTGTCCTCCCTTATTTTATTGACATTTCTGAAGATTACCATAAGTTTAGGAATCTTCAGCAGCTGTATTGTTTATTTTGAGTTGATATTCAAATCAGGATGAAAGCACTGGTTCCTTAGGATATCAACAGTTAAGCAATGATGAGCCTGTTCAGTACTTAGATAGGAGATCTAAAAAACAGAGCAGTGTGCCTGTCAAAGCTTGAACAACAGTTTAGTGTTTTTTGCTTCTACAATTTTTTTTTTTTTTAATTTTTTTTTACAAATTGTTATTTGCAATAACAATCATTTATATCTTGATTTAAATGGCGCATCAACCTGTCTATGATTATTTTATTTTCTAGAGGTTAGGAAATCACATTCAATATATTTTCATAATTAGATTTTTTTTATGTAGTAATTTCTCAATTTTTTGCGATATATGATCCTATTAAATACAAATAATTCTGAAATGGATCTATTTGATCCCTAGATGGGGACCTAATGGGTATTATCACTCCGGGTCAGGATTGACCTGGGAGTAATGACTATCCTCAGATCTCCAAACTTGAAACCTTTACCACCAGATGCTGTTTCGTGTCATACACAGGGCACTCTTTGGGTGGGCAAAGTCCTACACCTTTTTAGAGGACAGTCGGTATATTCTAAAGTCCTGTCAACAGAACAGTTTTTAACTTATGTGAAAAATTAAAATAATCAACTGTATATAAAACTTATTCATTGGTTTATTTATTTATGTTTTTATTACATTTACACAGTGGTTCTCAGGTTTTTGTTTTTGTTTTTTTGTTTGTTTTTCAGGCGAAAGCCTCTTATAATGTTATTAGAAAAAATATTTGCTAACTCTTAAAGAATGTTTACACTGATGAGGCAATTATAGGTGGAGAAAGTGTCCTTAGTATGAGGTTTAAATGCTGATGAGGCTCCTGTTTTGGAGATCTGGTTAGTATAGAGTCAGCCCTTCATTGATATTATTTCTCGAGTCAACTCTTACCTGAAGTGGTACTACCTTTTACTGTTCCATCTATGGGTCAAATAGATCTGTTCAAAAATTATCAGTATTAGATAGAAATACTTGAAACTATATAACTGTGTAAACAAATGATTATAGACTAATAAGAAAAAATTATAATTTTTTTAAAAAACCGTGTAATGGAACATTGAAACTAGTTTTATTATAATCAAAGATTTAGAAATTAATAAAATTTTGCATCATGATTTGATATACCATTAAACAAAAAAACCCAACTAAACTAAAAGAAAAAAACATAACTAAAACACAAGTTTTCAGAAATAAGTAAATTTAAAGGTTGTTGAGGGCATCTAATGGTTAGCAAGCTAGTTTTGATATCCAATTACAAGTGAGTAATGAGTAAATTCTCACTAGGTACCCCATACTCTTGACCTGATGCAAGTAGGGCTGACTGGGTTAGAGAAACCCTTTAGGAGAAGGAAAACTCTGAATTCAGACCAGCTGTAGTCCATTTCAAATTTGACTTTGTGTGACATCCTGCTGCAGCAAAGTGGTTGGATAAATATATACAATTCACCTCTATAACAGATATTCATATATTACTAGCTAAATTACACTGTATTTTTTTTTAATATCTCCAGCAGCTGGATTATATTTCCCTTTCTACCATGTGCTGAGATTTCCCCATTTTCCTCTAGTTATTCCCTCTTTTTGTTCTCGCTCTGAATACTAGAGATTCATTCCTAAACTTGGTTTTCATCTTCTTGTTGAAATCCCTCTTCTAACAATTGTCTGTATTCTATGGTTTGCTTAATGTAATGGTTATGATCATAGGAAATGGAATTGTTAACCCAAATTAAAAGCTGTTTGTGTTTTACTTCATACTAATACCTTTGAGAAAGGCCTGAATCTTATTTGTTTTCATTTGAGCTATGGATAAATAGGACAGACAAAGTTCTTTTGCCTTAACAAAGTCTAGAAAGAAAACTCTTAATTCAAACCAGTTATAAGTAAAGTTGGCAAACTTAGTCGAGGGTGACCTGAAGGCTCTCTTTTCAATAGCTACCATACCAAGGTGTAGGGGAGGGTGTTACTCCATTGCCTGGATTGCTCCACTTTACCCTTGATCCTTACCTTATAATGTTGAGTGTTAAGCAAGGCGGGATCAAGTACCATTTTTTTTTTTTTTTTTTTTTTTTTTGAGTCTCTGGTATGACTCGACCTGGGATGGAACCCCAGCCTCTCGGACCATTGGCAAACACTCAACTCATTAGGCCAATGGCCTGGTTAAACCAGTTCATAAAAATTGATTTTGTGTCACATTCCGCCCCTGGAGAAATATATACTTTCAACCAAGATTGCCAAATCTGAGCTATATTTACTTTATTTAGGAGCACTAAGAGTGCTGTAATGGTTAACAAGCTAATCTAGCAAACCAATGCCTGTGGATTTGATTCTCACCGAGTACTTGATATTTCTGACCTTGTGCCAAACTAAGCAAAAAGCTTAATAATGACTACATTCTAAAAGAGTTTTGATTTTAATAGCATGTCAACCTGTTTTAGGTTATTTTATGCCTAGAGGTTAGGGAATTGTGTTCATTACCTGTTCATATTAACAATTTTATTGTTTATTTATTTTTCATATTTGCCTTTCCATATTATCCTATTGAATACTAATAATTTTTAAACAGATCTATTTGACACAGAGAGATGGGACAACAGATACTACTACTCTGGGTCAGAGTGGACCTGAAAGTAATGGCAATGAAATGGTACTTCATACACTTCAAAACGGCAACTTTACCATCGGATACAATTTAGTGTCATACCCAGGACACTTTTTTTTTTTTTTTTTTTTTTTTTTTTTTTGAGTTGGGAAGAGTGTCCTTGCCTTTCTGTGGGGATATTCTAAAAGTGGGGGATTTAAGAAAAGTTAATGGAATGAATGATAGTTTTCTTTTTGTTTTTTTTTGTGTGTGTGTGTTTTTATTTTTTAATTTTTTTTTTTCTACAAATTTCTCAGAAATCTGGTGTAATGCTTGATTCCCCTCCTCAGAATTTAGTCTCTTGCAACTGTTTATTTTTATTGGTGTAGACAAAAAAATCTTGCTTTTTCTGAAAACTGTAGACATTCTTTTGATAGTACATCAGATTTTAAAAATGTGAGTCTTTTAAATGCAGTTTGTAAGATGGTAGGTGTAATGATTAACATTATCAGAAATGGACTTGTTAAATCCTGGAAAAGGCTGTTTGCATTTTAGATGGTACTAAAAACCTTTGAGAATGATATGAATCCAACTATTTCTCCTCCCATTTATGAGTAAATAATAGGGCTGATTGTGCTTTTTAACATGAGGTCAAGTAACTGGTCAGTGAGAAGGGAAACTTTTTATTCAAACCAACTTTACTCCACTTAAAAATTTACTTTGTGTTGTGGGTTGGGTCAATATTGAAGTGGTGTCAATAGTCTTATTCCTGCTGCATTTAAATTGGTTGATCTTCTTTGCATATTGAATGTGATCTTTTGTTAATTCAAACATTATTTATTATAATGGTACAATGAAAATAATTAATTCCCCAAAATTGATTTCTATTTAACTTTTTTTTTTTCTCTCTCTACTTTATCTTTTTCAAATGATTTGATTTTCAAAGAACCCAGATATAAATCTTGAGAAATTAAGAACTGCTACATCTACACTTTATATTGAATAATTTATTGGTTTGGTTTCTTTGTTTAATGGCATATCAACCTTTGTAGGTTATTTAATGCCAAAGCCATTCTCCTAGAACAACATTAGTGGTGCTATTTAACCCATAGCTGGGAGGATAAGGGGGTTCATACCTTTCCCATGAGTATTTGCCCGAAAGTGAACGTAATAGCGCGACTTGAGTACGAACTCGCATACTACGATTCCAAAGTCCATCGCTTTAACCATTACACCACGAGGACACCCCCTGAATAATTTATATTATCCAAGTTTTAATAGTAAGGATATAATTTTCTAACAGTTTATTTCATTTAAACGTTAATTATATGCATAGGAACATCAATAAGTCAATTGGAGGCCTGCTTAGTATGATGGTTATTGTTGTAAGAAATGGAATCGGCAATTTGTGTTCAAATCCTGAACGAGGCTGTTTGCATTTCACTTTGCACTAATGCCCTTAGGAAAGGCATGAATCCATCTGTTCTCCTCCCAGCTATGAGTAAATAGTAGGGCAGACTGGGTTCTTTAGCTTTGGTTGGGCAACCAATCTAGGAGAAGGAAAAGTCAATTCAAACCAGCCTTACATCATTTGTGTTGTATCCTGCCTATTGTGGAGAGGTTTGGTAAATACATTCATCTAACTGATAAGGCCTCATTTTGACCCCCAAAAATGTGCTTGACATAAGGACTTTAAAAAAATGCATAGAATCTTGAAAAATACTGGGATCATTATATAAAGGCTTAACAGGATTACTCTGAAAACTATGGATAAATAGTAGAGAAGACTGTGGTTAAGCAACCAGACTAGGAAAAGGAAAGTTCTGAATTCCAACTCGGTATACTCTGCTTAAGAATTGACCTTGTATCACATTCTGTCTATGATAGAGTGATTGGTTCAATGTATACATCAATAATTCTGAAGTCTAACATTTGTGTTTTTCCTAATAAATATTTTCAATATTATCTCCTCTTTTGTCAGTGCACTTAATTCAGTATTAAATCTTAGTGGAAAATTCAAATGAAACTTCTGCTCAAAGTTTATTGGTCTTTTATTGTTAGATAGATATCAAAGTATCAAAAGTTTATTTCCTTTCAAAAATAATTTATTTGGTTATTTAGTGCAAATTATTTGTATTAAGAATACTTCGTAAAGTTATAATTCATCTCTAGTTATTTGAAATCATATCACCCCCCCCAAAAAAAATGACCTTGGCATGAAATAAATGAACAAAGGTTGACATGCCATAAAAAGAACAAACAAATAAAACAATGTTCATTGCTAAAATTATGTTCAGTGTATATGTAAATATATAAACTTGGCTTTGTGTCGATAAAAGATTACCAGATCAAATAGATCTTTTATTTCTTCTGAATAAGTTAGGTAACTGAGTATTGTACTAGAGAAGTGATAGCATGAAGATGCATCGTGAGAAAAGACCAGTGGAAACATTATTTTGGTTTAGACAAAGTGCTGGGTCCAATCATACATGTGGAATATATACTTTGTGTATCACCTACTTTGATATCAGTTAAAACCAGATACACCCTTGTTTGGACCAGAGGGAATCCCTGTGGTTTACTGGGTAACATGCAGGACTGTGACATCCTAGTCACACTCTTATGTTCACTTTTAGAAAGGCATGAACCCCCATGACCCTTTCCAGATATGGGTTAAATAGTACCACTACTGTTCTTCTATAAGAATGGCTTTGGCCTTAAATAACCCATAAAGGTTGATGTGCCTTTAAACAAAGAAACCAAACCTACATTAGGTGAATGAGTTTGCTGAGAGCTTTTTTCGTCTACTATTCTTAAGTTGTTTTGCTTACTTACCTGGCTCAGGATCTACTGTGTTGCTTGGTACATGGTTTGGTCTCTGTGTTAGGTTTGTGCTCCTATTGGTCAAGGCTGCCTAGCAAGCATGTCAGGTAGCCCCCTTGACCTCAAAGGGGCTATCCCACTAAAAAAACTTTCACCTGCTTTGGCTGGGTTACGTTTATTGCCTGGCGCCTGAGGTACTTTTTTTTTTTTTTTTTTTTTTTTTTAAGAGGAATGCTGACAGGGCCAAGGTATTTTTGTACCTGCTGCACATTTGAGCTTTGGTTCGTGTCTGACTCCCCCTATAAAAAAAGGCCTTCTGCCATACTCTGTCTTGGTAGGGAGACAGACGAATACACTAAATTTAAATTGTTTTGCTTAGTGGCACCATCATCTGTTATCTCTTTTGACTCTCTACTTGCCTTAAATGGCATACCGCCTTGTTGGTGGGACTTACAATATGTTGACTGTATCTCCTGCCAAGGTCTTAAGACCTCACTCCAAAAAGGGGTGTCTTCTTTTGTTTGACTCTAAACTGCATCTAATGGTAAGTCTCTAGTTCTGGAACTCTGGGAATTGTGCATTACGCCTTCATTGCAACTACTCCCAGGTCTTCTCAGTGATAATACTTGTTAGGGTCTCATCAATGGGTCAGATTGATCTATTTAAAAATCATTTTTATTCTTTTGGACTGTACACAAAAAATAAAGATCTTTAAGAAAAACTACATAAAAAAGTAAACATGAATGTAATTCCCTAACCTCTAGGCATAAAATAACCCTAGACGAGTTGACATGCCGTTAAAATCAATTTTGTGGTGTAATAATTGGCATCTTAAGCTAGCAGAACATTGTGAGTTTGATTCACACTGAGTGCACCATACTGTTGGCCTTTGTTCTAAGGTAAACTGAATAAACGGCAACTCTCTTTATTTTTATGTAATGTAAAGTATCAACTACAGAAAATTAACAGGTTCGTACCATGTAAGAAAACAAAAACTACTTAATTACGAAAAAGTTTTGACTATTAACAAGTAATTTTTAAATTTGAGGGTTATTTAATGCCAAAGCCATCTTTTTGGGAAAAAAATCATGTAATGATACTCCTATACATCATATAAAATGCCAGTTTACCTAGTAAAAAGTAATACAATGTGTTTGAAACAAGAGGAATGTATTTAGTGGAAATACCAGACGCTATGGTTCTTTCTTTCTTCTGAATCAAGTTGGCAGCAAAGTGTGTGTGTGTGTGTGTGTGTGACATTATCCTAGAAAAGGAATAGCACTAGGGTGCATTGCGAGAAAAAGCTGATGGGATTAGTGTTATGGTTTAGACCAAATATCTCCAACCTTTTGAGCACCAGAGCCACAAAGCTTAACTTACCTTTTTACACCTTAATACCCTTTGCTTGCAATGTTAGACAAATATAAAGTTCTCTTCATTGGCAGAAATGATACATTGACTTTATCCCTTGTGGAGGAATTAGGTACTCCCCCCCCCCAAAAAAAAAAAATGGTGTCGCGACTTTGAGACTATACTGCATGTGATGGAGATCTGAGGAACATCTTTGTTGGCATAACTCCCAAGTCCACTCTTACCTGGAGTAGTAGTACCTATTAAGATCCCATATCTATGTCAAATAGATCTGTTTAAGATTATTTGTATTTGAGAGGACTGTGCAAAACACACCTCTTAAGAAACAGCATAAAATGAAGTTTTTGTTGTTGTCTTTAATTGGATTCATTTTGAGATGAGGCTTCTTAATCTGAGAATTAATTTTTTTATCTATTGTGGACTTTTTGTCTTCATCTTAGTAGTTTTTGTGTTGTTTCTTTTTCACTACGACTATGGAAGACCAGATAAGGAGAACAAATAATTTGATTTATAAGACTACAAAATCCAACTTGATCGCCCTTCGGGGCCCGTGGCGCAGCAGATAGAGGCGTTGAGTCTCTACGGTTCCAGGTGAGCATTGTCAGAAGATAGCGGTTTCAATTCCTACTCAAGCCAGCCAGAGGTTTACTTGATGTAATGGTTACCATCCTAGGAAATGGACATGGTGATACGAGTTCAAATCCTGTAAGAGACTAATTGCATTTCACATAGAACTAATACCCTTGGGAAAGGTATGAATCCAATTATTCTCCCTCCAGCTATGGGTAAATAGTAGGGCAGACTAGGGTCTTCAGCTTTGGTGAGGCAACTAGTCTAGGAGAAGGAAAACTCTGAATTCAAGCCTGTTAAACTTCGCTTAAAAATTGACCTTGTGTCACATCCTGCCCGAGTGGAAGGGTTGGTAAATATGATTACTTGGTCAACAACTATGGAAGGCAGTAATTACTGGGGATACGGTTACAAGACTCAGCATTTCTGAAGAAAGCCAGAGGTGAAATTTGGCCAAAACTTAGTGAAGAAGAAACAACACAAAAACTATCAAGATGAGGACAAAAAGTCCGCAATAAAAAAAAAAAAAATTAATTCTCAAGTTTTTGTTGGTTGCACTGCTGCTGCTGCTGCTATCTTAGTGGTAGCAGTTGTATGGATTATATAAACTCACAAACTGTGTGATATACACACACACACACACTTTGGTTAAGCTTTATCTGGGGTAGAACCACAATAGTGAGATAGGGTCCTATCTATGGGTCAAATAGAACTGTTTGACATTTAAACTGTATCCCAACAAATGACATACTAAATTAAATTGTTAGAAATAGAACTGTTTGCTCCTTTAACTGTGTGTAAACAAATGACTATTTGAATTGTGAGTGATTATATAGCAATAATTGGTACTATTGAGCTGTGTGCAAACAAATTATAAATAGTAAATAGAATTATTCGTATTAGATAGAAATACTTGAAACCATTTAACCATATTTACCAACCCCTCCGCTCGGGCAGGATATGACACAAGGTCAATTTTTAAGCGGAGTTTAACAGGTTTAAATTCAGAGTTTTCCTTCTCCTAGACTAGTTGCCTCAACAAGGCTGAAGAACCTAGTCTGCCCTACTATTTACCCATAGCTGGAGGGAGAATAATTGGATTCATACCTTTCTCAAGGGTATTAGTGCAATGTGAAATGCAATCAGTCTCGTCCAGGATTTGAACTCATGTCACCGTGTTCATTTCCTGCGACGATAACCATTACACCATGCGCACCTCCTTGAAACCATTTAACTGTGTGCAAAAAATGAGCTCAGGCTCATTTAAAAATGTTATTAAGAAAAAATGTTTTCAAATCATGATATATACAGGGTGTCCCAAAAAGATGTATAATCACTTTAAATATTTTTAATTTAATCGCATCATGAAACGTAAGTGGAAAAATTACATTCCAAGATTAGTCCATGCTCTTAATGATGATCCAGATAGAAGAGTAGAGTATTGTGAGTGGTACTTGGAGTAATGTAACAAAAATTCATGCTTTCCCACAGAGATTGTGTGGAGTGATGAGGCCACATTCAAATTAAATGGTTCGATTAACCGCCATAATTGCTGCTACTGGGCACTTGAGAATCCACATGTTATGGTCGACCGTCATGTTAATTTACCGGGAATTACAGCGTGGTGTGGCTTATCGTCAAGAGGATTAATTGGACCGTTCTTTTTTGATGCTACTGTGACTGGTCCTGTTTACTTGAACTTATACATCTTTTTAGGACACCCTGTATATAAACAGGATTTGGCATTGAATAATTTACAATGTTTGATATGCTATAAAATCAACCAATCCCAATAGTGAGGCATCTGGTGTAAAACTAGCTACAATCATGATGCTCAACTTTGCAAATTTATTATTACTCTATTACATGTAGACACATACGCACGATGTATATCAATGTATAAGTTGATCTAAAATATAAGTTGACCTTTATTTTTATATATATATATATATATATATATATATATATTCACTAATACATTAATTCATGGAATTAACTATTAAAGCCAAACATTGCTTCTATTCCTTCTTGTGTGTGTGTGAATTTTTCAATTTTAAAAAGAGGGAGGATCCCTGTAGCTAACATGTTCGACTGCGGCATTGGAGTAAGCAATTTCAAACTCCAGCCATGTGATCATGTTCACCTTCAGACGAATATTGTTGGGAAAGGTATGAATCCCATTACCCCCACCCAGGTATAGGTTAATTAATGCTACTACAGTTCTTTTACAAGGGTGACTTTGGGATTAAATAACCCACAAAGGTTGATGTGCCATTAAAGAAACCAAACCAAACAACTTTATTACTCTTGTATATGCTGAGACCAATTTTTGCCTAAAAACGGTCTTCTACCTATCATGGCAATCAAATTCCTCAGCCTAAGGGTTGGGATTAGAGTGTAGTATCTCTTTATCTTCCTCAGCTGTGTTTGTTCTTGTTTTTAGAAGAAACGTGGCTCCAAAAAAAATGTCGAGCCAGGACACCATAATGTATCACGCAGCAGTCTAGTGGATGTTGTTTAAATACTAACTCTTTTCAACAACTTCAGGTTGTAACTTGATAGGTTATATGGATTAGTTTCTTTCTAGACATCTTCCACATGTTTTAACTGGTTGATTTCCCAACCAGCTTAACACGAAGGACAGAAATTATTTTGCTATGTTGAATTACATCTACAAAAGATTCCTTAATTTTGCTTTATCTCGTCTCAATTCCAAGAAAGGTCAAAGTCTCTCCTTTTCGGACATAAACATCTGTCGGCTTTAAACGCTACTGAATCTTGTAATGGAGAGGCTGAGTGACACAAATTGATTAATTAACCAAAATGTATAAGTCAAAAAGTATATTTATTACTGTGTCGCCTTGACTAGCCTGGTTAGACCAAAGAGATATCACCATCAGTGCTGAAAAAAGAAATTGCTCTGTCAGCAGGTCTTAGTATACACAGACTGTATTCCCCCTACAGAGGGGTAACCACCCCCACCTTTTTTAAAAAAAAATGTGTCCTGGGTTTGAAACAACTGCATCCAATGATGAGGCTCCACTTTTGGGGTATGTATTATACATGATCTGAGAGTATGGAATACCCTTTCATTGCCATTACTCCCAGGTCTACTTTAACCTGGAGCAGTAGTACCTGTTTAAGGTCCCATCTATGGGTTAAATAGATCTATTCAGAAATTACTAGAGAGTCAAAAGTATTGCAATGTATTTGTTATGTGAGGCACAGAGTTCAGCAGCTTCAGATGATTTTGCCAAGGTCATAAAGGTGACCAACCATCCTGAACAGTGTGACATGATGAATTTGCTTGATACTTTCAGAGTGCTACTTTCTTGATTTGCAGTCTCAGAATCCTTTATTCTAGTCCTACATCACCTTGCTTGATGGGCAAGGTTCTTAAAAACCTGAGTGAAAATTTCTTGAATCATCTGGTTACTGTACTGGGATCAACTGCATCTTCACTTTTCTCACAACAGTTATCTTCAATTGCTTCCACAGCGTTATGACCCACTTTGAACTCAAATTAGACTACATTGCATATTCATCTGTGTGGTTTTCAAATCACACATAGTGATGAAGTGATGTATAACCAAAGCAGGTACCTACCACAGCTTGAACTGCTTTGATCGCAAACGCATACCAAAATATTGCAAATCTTTTGACTTGCCTGAATATTTGTATGACATAGAAATCTTTGAGACCATATAACTGTAGATTATTTGTATTAAGAATAACTATCTACATATTTCTTTTAAGTAGAAGAACTATATTTTGAATCGAATTACCACGACCAGAAAATCCGGCGAACAGCTGTCCAGTGTTTCCGTATGTCGTGCGTAAATGTTTGCCGGATTTTCTGGTCTTGGTAATTCAATATACAATAAGAATAACTACTTGAAATAATAATTGCTTACTAAGGATTATTGTGGTCCCGTTGGCTGGTGCTCCAGAATCCACCAATTGCATATCTGCAGAGGGGTAAGACTCCTTCAACGAGTGTCCTAGATATGACATTAAATAATCTGATGGTGAGGCTTCAATAATGCTTGAGGTTTGGAGAATGCAGAATACTCCTTCATTGCCATTGCTCCCTGGTCCACTCTGCCCCGGAGTGGTAATGCCTGATAGTCCTATCTATGAGTCAAATAGAACTGTTTGACATCTAAACTGTACTTATGCTAAACTGAATTGTTTGAAATAGAACTGTTTATATATGTAGCTGTGTGTAAACAAAAAATTGTATACTTATGCTAATCTGAATTGTTCAAAATACAGCTGTTTGATCATTTAACTGTGGGTAAATAAGTGTTTGATTGAATTGTTAGTAATATATAGTAATACTTGAAAACATTAAACTGTGTGCAAACTAATGATTATTAGTTAATAAAATTATTCATATTAGATTGAAATAAGTGAAACCATTTAACTGTAGGAAGAAAAAATGAGCTTGGGCTTGTTTAAAAATGTTACCAACAAAATGTTTAGAAATCATTTATTTGATATATATATATATATGTATAAAAATGATTTGGCCTTAAATAATCTACAATGGTTGATATGCCATAAAACCAAACCAAGGATTATTGTTAGTTACTTGAAACCATATTACTGTGTGCAAATTATTTTTATTAGATAGGAATATCCTGACACTGTGGCAAAAACTTTTGAAAAAAACTACATAAAAAAAAATATAAATATAAGCATACAATAAAGGTGATTCCCTAACCTCTTGACATAGAATAACCCCAGAAGGGTTGACATGCCATTAAAATCTATCAAACTCTTTGTACTGAACAAACCAATAAATCTAAATTAATCGATATTTATACGAGTGGGGTCATAATAATTTAGTGGGTTGTCTTTTATATCAAAACTACTGTAATTATTTTTGTATCGGACTCTATTTTTCTAGATTATTCAGCCAAAAAGTTTGGGTTGTGTATTATACGTGAGAACTATATAATTAACTTTTTTTTTTTTCTCTCCGGCCACATGCCATACCATATTTGGTACGACACGAGTGAAAGTAAATTGTATCAACACTCTAAACTTGGTAATTTGTTTAACATCATTACAGAGAAATATCCACTGGAATGTGTATTTGTTTATAATTTTGTTTCTTCTAATATGAGTTTATTTTCAAAACAAGTTTGTGGCATTTTTGTGTGAACATGTCTGTATATTTACTCTAAATACTATGTAAATTTCATGTTTTTAAGACATTATGTAAGCTATTAACATTCTTATATTTAGTTGATATGAACTGAATAAAAAATGAAATAAAAAAAAGAAAAGAAAGTTGAGCAGATGTTAAACATTGGTTAAATTTAGTTGCTCCAAACAGTTTAAAGTCAGTTTGTATTATACAAGATGGTTTTTTAGTTTTTCTTTTCCGAATTTTGTTACCCAAAATTCGGTGTGTATTATACACCAGTGGATTAAAAGTCTTTTCAAAGTTTTTTGATTAGCTTTTATCTTGTTGATTTCTTGTGTGTTTGTTTTTATTTTAATTTTTAGAAATTTTATTTATTCATTTTTTTAATTTTTTTTTTTTTTTTTCTTAGAGTTGGGTGTAAGAGCTCCTTTTAAGGTTAGATCATGCCCCCCCTTTAAAGTGCTAGCTCAGTTAGTTTTAGATGTTGAATATGCTGATTGAATCTCTGCAGAGGGGTAAAAAAAACAACCCCACTCATCAATCAGTCGTGGATATGACACTAGACTATCTGATGGTAAGGCTACAGTCCTGGCGTCTTGGGAAAGGTAAAGTTCTCCGTCATTGCCATTACTCTCAGCTCCACTCTGACCCAGATTGGTAATACCTGATAGAGTACCATCTATGGAACAAATAGAATTATTTAATCATTTACTATACTGGAAATACTTTAAATATGTGCAAACAAATGAATAATATTGAATAGAATTATTAGTGTTAGGTAGGAATACTTGAAACCATTTAACTGCATGCTAACAAATGAGCTCTGGCATGTTTAGAAATATTATCTACAAACTATTTGCTTACAAATCATATGTATAAATGTAATATAAACAGGTCCAAAAATATACGACCAAGATACGAACACGTGAAATAGACATATACATACAAGGTTCATAATGTTCATAATGCATATAGGAATCCGAAAAACACGAAATTGGTTCAGGTACAAAACTTTTTATTACCTTTTTTGAGTTTATGGTTATTCGACATGAGGAGAGAGAGAGACACAATTTCTTCAACAAACACGTGACACATTTCGTAGACCCCAACTGGTCTCGCCTCACTTCGTTTAGCGTTGAATCTCAACTAACTGCTTTTTTTCAAATCCCCAAAATCCTCAGCGCTTCTGGGCATGATGTCATTCACGTCTCCAGTCCCATTTCCTGTCTGGGTTTTTTATTGTGACATCTCTGATTGTCACATCCACCCCGCATGCGTGTGAACACCTGCGCTCAATGTGCACTAAGCGAAAGGTTCTCAACCTAACTAAACCAAAAGGCAAGATATATAAAACAAAATCCCTCTGCAATTATATTACATAAACAGGATTTGGCATAAAATGATCTACAAGGGTTGATATGCCATTAAACAAAATCAACCAACCCATCGACTTTAAGATGCCTAAAGTTTGTAATTCATTTATAGTAAATAAAGACGTTTTTCTTTGTATATATTTTAAAGACCATTTATAAAAATGAGTTAATTATTTTCTGCTTTGTACCTGCTCATTCAACAGGTATGATGGAGAGATGTTTCTCATAAATTATTAGATTGTCTTAGTATAATCAAATAATCATCTTTCTCAGAACAATGATCTAGTTAACATGCACTAGTAATATTGGATTACATGGTACTCAACAGCGAGGAACAATATGAGCTAACATCAAATATCCAGAATGAATTGCCTTTTACTCAGTTTGAGGCTTCAATTATCCTGTTAAAGGAGAAGTTGATTCATGCCTTCCCAAAGATACTAGTTTGAAGTGAATGCTAACTGTTCCAGCTTCAGTTTTGAACTGTTTGCCATTTTGTACAAGGTCAATTGAGTAAGTAGTAAGATTGATTATGTAATAACAAATTTATCAACTTTATTACAAATCAATTTTATCTCCTCCTTAATAGTTTACTCAGGAAGCCATATGCTGATAAAGATATTGCCACTCCTGAGAACAGTGCTGGAAGTCTTCTACTGACATTTCTATCAGTTGGTTTGTTATGACCAGTTGCATGTGGTCAACAGTTACCAAATGGCAATCATAGCTGGGTTTTGATTTTTGGGAATAGGAAATAGTCCTAAGGAGTCAGAGGTCTAATACTGCAGGAATATTCTTCTTTGCCCAAAATTTGTGTGTATAATATGAGTATTACACTACGGGAAACTAACTGTAACAAGTAGAACTATTAGTGTTAGATAGCAACAGTTGAAACCATTTAATTGTGTGGGATCAAATGAGCTTTGGCTCATGAAAAAATTGTTACCTGCAAACTATTCATTTATAAATGATATATATATTTAATATATATGTATAAAAAGGATTTGCCATTACATAACCTACAAGGATATGTAGAACACAACCAACCATTAATATGAGTGATGGAGCATATATATATATATATATATATATATATATATGGAGGTGCCCGTGGTGTAATGGTTATCGTCGTAGGAAATGGACACGACGACACGAGACTGATTGCATTTCACATAGCACTAATACCCTTGGGAAAGGTATGAATCCAATTATTCTCCCTCCAGCTATGGGTAAATAGTAGGGCAGACTAGGTTCTTCAGCCTTGGTGAGGCAACTAGTCTAGGAGAAGGAAAACTCTGAATTCAAACCTGTTAAACTCCGCTTAAAAATTGACCATGTGTTATATCCTGACCGAGCAGAGGGGTTGGTAAATATGATGTGTATATATATATATATATATATATATATATATATACATACACACACACTATTTAGGATAGTGTAGACCTAAATTAGATAAATATGCCCTATCACTCATATTGATAGTCGTACTTTGTCAGACTACAATATCCAAAAAGAATCCACACTTCACCTGGTACTTCGGTTGAAAGGTGGTATGCAAATTTTTGTCAAGACCCTTACTGGTAAAACCATTACTCTTGAAGGATTTGCCATTACATAACCTACAAGGATCTGTAGAACACAACCAACCCTCAATATGAGTGATAGAGCATATTTATCTAATTTAGGTCGACATTATGCTAAATTGTGTGTGTTTTTGTGTGTGTGTATTGGCCTAATGAGTTGTGTTGCTAATGGTTCGGGAGACTAGGGTTCAATCCCAAGTCAAGTCATACCAAAGACTCAAAAAAAAATGGTACTTGATGCTGCCTTGCTTAACACTCAGCATTATAAGGTATGGATCAAGGGTAAAGTGGAGCAATCCTGGGGACGGGGTTGCGCCCTCCCCTTGGTGTAGTAGCTGTTGAAAAGGGATACTTCGGGTTGACTAAGGTCACCAACAACTTATATATATATATATATACACACACACACACACAACATGAAATGTACCTGCTATCCCACATTTAATTCTTGTACTTAATCACACTTTTTGTGTTCTTTCTCATATTTCTTTAACCTTTGAAAAAACTTCTTTTTTTTTTTTTTTTGTCCAAAAACTTCAGTACCTCCTCATAAACATATATTTCAATTTTAAATTTTATTTAATTATTTTATTTTGTTCATTTTATTTATTGAATTTATTTGTTTATCTATTTTTATTTTTATTTTTTACAGTTGATGTACTTTGGATGACCCAAGTGGCATTTCATTTGGAATATGTTATGGAAACTTATCTACGAAGATGCAAATTTTGAAAACTATACTGGGAAGTACTGAATAAGAATTGTAAAATTGATAATATTAACTGGTTCTTGAAGTTAATATTCCAAACAAACCAAATTTACCTTTGGGTTTTCTCGGAGATACTTTTGAAATATATAATCAAATTATATTTCCACACTGATCAAGGCAATACTTAAAACAACCTTCTTAAGCAGCAATTTATTTTAACTCTCTTTTTGACTAACTGCATTGACTTTTATTGTGCTTGATATATTCATTAATTCTTTGAAAAGTCCAGAAGATATTTGAGCTGTCTTTCAATACTGCTAACCTCCATAGACTGCACTTACAACCCAAACAAAATCTCACCCTTTCAAGATGAAGAAACCGACATGCGACATTTGCGGAAAGGTCTTCTCCAGACGCGACAACATGGAGAGGCATCGTGCACGTCATCTACACAGAGAAGTGTACAGATGCGAGACCTGTGGCCGTGATTTCAGTCAGAAGTCTTACCTGAAGTTACACAGACGCCTGCATACAGGTGAAAGGCCCTTTGGATGTAATGTGTGTGGACGTGCCTTTTCTCGAAATGACCATTTGGTCATTCATATACGCGGACACCAGGGCATCAAAATGTTCAACTGTAATGTCTGCAACAAGTCCTTTGCTCGTCGTTCTTACCTGACTGTGCACCAGCGTATCCATAGCAACATTCGACCCTACAGGTGTCACATCTGTGGCTGTGCCTTCTACCGTGGTGACCACCTGGTTCGACATCGAGCAAAACAGCACGGTGAGGTGAAAGTGCCTACTACTAGGGTTAATAATATTAGTCTTGTTAGTAACAACACTACTACAACCACCCTGACTCCTACTACTGATAATATCATTAACCACCCCCAGGGCACCTTGTACACACAGCAGCAACCCACGTCCCTGCAACAAGTGCAGACTGAGCAAGGACAGATTCAAGTGGTCACTGTCCAGACAACATCAGAAGTTGAAGAAGCAGAAGTTCAGCAAGCGTTTAAATGTACAAATAATAATTGCACCGACCTCAACAACCATAACTATGGCGAGTCTTTGGTCGCCGTTGTCAGTGATGACAAGACTACTTTTCATGCCTGTGAGATAGTTCACCAAAATCAGGGTGTACCCGATATCCCTGTGTCCACACAAACAATTGATGAGAATGGAACATTGCAACGGCAGGTGTGCCAGGGTTCCATCACCACTATTGCTAACTCCAATGCGACATTTGTCACCGGAGTCCCAACACTAAACACGGTGACCACCACTACAACCCCGGTTGCTGCAACCCCTGCTGTCACACCCATGACTGCCACAACTGCCCAAGGTACTCTAGCGTACAGATGTGAATACTGTTCTAAATGTTTCTCGAGGAGAGATAACCTTGAACGCCATAAGTTAACTCATCTGAACGAGAAGCTCTTTAGCTGTGACGTTTGCCAGAAGAGTTTCTCACGCCGGTCTTATCTGAGCGTTCACCGCCGGATTCACACAGGAGAGAAGCCATTTGTCTGCGACCGATGTGGCTTTGCATTCTCTCGCAAAGACCACCTTCTGAAACACAAGAAAGCTAATGAGGGTCAGCGCAAGTTAAGCTGTGTACCCCCAAAGCATTCTGTCATCCTTAAAGAGGATGTTACCGGAACTGGAGAAACATGTCACCAGGTAGCTGTGGTTGTCACTACAGATGCTAATGTCGTCACAGAAGGAGCTGTTGTAGTGGCCCATGGACCACCAGCCACCGATGAAGATAATGTTGATGGTGAATTGAAGACTGTCACAATGTACCAGGCCAACCCTGGTATTGCTACAACTGATGGTGACGGCACTGGGGCTACCACCCAGATGTACCCCGTGATGCCTGTCTTTCCTACTATTGAGATCTCTCCATCAACCACACAGATTTTTCCCACAATCCAGATGTATCCAGCAACAACTCAGCTGAATGTACCCCTCCATGCTAACGTCTCTCATGAGATAATTATCCCAGCGACGCAGATAGCACAGAACAAATGACTAGTGGACTCGGCGGCGCTTTCTTCCATTATTACATCTGTAGCACCTACAGAATGAATAATGCCAAAGGATGATGGCTCCACGTTCGACAACAAGAATTTAAAATAAATAACAGACTAACTAATGAGTAGCAGTTTAAAAAGGGTGCAACTTGGAATTTATCAGCATTTTTTTTTTCCTGCAGATGTACATTATAAACTCTAGATATGCATTTTTATCGAGTTGTCTCCCTTGACTCTATTGTCTTTTAATTCATCTAAATATGTCGACAGACAGCAGATGAAAAGGACAAATTCTATTCTGCTCTTGGATTATGAAATTTTCTTGACCAAATTGTTTGACATTGACTTGAGATTCAATTTCGGCCCAACAACTTTCAGACATATATATATATATATATATATATATATATATATATATATATATATATATATATATATATTTTTTTTTTAAGCAAAAAAAGGTTTTCTTTTATTTTTACCATTGATAATTGGCCCTAAATTATCAGGAACTTATATATATATATATATATACACATACACACACACACACACACTGTGTAGGATGGTATAACAAACACTTTCTCCAGAGAATTTTGTTTTATGAAGTTCAACAGGAACAAAAAATGATGTGAATTCTGGCTGTTGTTACTTCAAACTGATTTTTGGAGAGAGAGAAAAAAAAAATTTATTTATTTTTTTTTTTTTTTCCCCCAACCCATCTTTACATTCTTGAAATTTTTATTTTATTTTCATTTTTATTTAAAAAAAAAAAAAAAAAAAAAAAAAAGAAAGCTTTGTTTGTTATGCTGCTTTAATAATTTAATATTCTTCTTCTCCTCCTCCTCTTCTTCTTCTTCTCCCCTGCTCACCGTTTCTCCTCCTCCTCTTCTTCTTCTTCTCCCCTGCTCACCGTTTCTCCTCCTCCTCCTCTTCTTCTCCCCTGCTCACCGTTTCTCCTCCTCCTCTTCTCCTCCTCCTCCTCTCCCCTGCTCACCCTTTTTCCTCCTCCTCCCCTGCTCACCCTTTCTCCTCCTCCTCCTCCTCTTCTTCTTCTCCCCTGCTCACCCTTTCTTTTCTTCTTCTCCCGGTTCACTCAATACTCTATAGGCCCCACCTCTGTTCTCATTCTCTCTATTCTTTGTCCCTCTCCCTATTACAAAAAAGACAATTCTTGCAAGTGATATCAAAACAATGATACAATGAGATATGTGACTGTTTTATTGCAAACAATGGCCAGTGGCAACTTTAATCTGAAATTCACTTAGGAAATGGTTTAATCTGGAAAATCAACCAATTCCTTTTTTCTTTTCTTTTTTTTTTAATCCAGAGATTTTCATAAAATTAAAGAAAGGGTAAGAATGGTAACGATGGTGGTTGGTTGATGAACATGCACTTCAATGGTATGTGCAACTTATTTAAAAAAAAAAAAAAAAAAAAACTTTTTTGTCTTTCTTGCTTTCCCTCTCATAACAGATATATAAATGCACACATCTCTCCACATATAAACATTATTACAAAAATGAGATAATATATTCACTTTTTACACACAAACTCAGCTTTATATATTTATTGGCATTTTAATCTTTTACTTACCAATCTTGGGTAAGCTTACTTTCATGCCTTGATGAAAAATCAAATCTATGGCAAAGATGTCAGCTGTACTTATTTTCAATGAAATAACTATTGTATTATTCATAAGTTAAAATATCATGTTTCTAATGTTCTGGTTTGCAAAGGATGTAGAACCTGATTTTCAGCCTACGTGTTTCGTTGTGGGGGTGTATTTCAATTGAAGATAGTAGTACATTGTCCAAGTTTGATACTTCTTTAAACAATCTCTGTCTGATTGTTTTCAAAATGACTTGACTATTCCACATAGAGAAAGTACTAGATTATTGGTCCCATATGCTTTCATGTATAGATATTTGTATTGCTTAGGAGTTTTCAAGTATTTGGCAGTGAGAAATGTTACTATGAAATAAACTACTTGGTAGTGCCTCCATTTCATTTCAGTTCAAACTTTATTCTCCATCACTTGTACACATGCATAAAATAAGTGACTTACCTTTTATACCAGTGAGACTACAAATAAAATGGCTTGGTTTATTTATCCATATGTATGAAGGCATGAGTGGTGTTTGAATTATTGTAGAAAATGAACTTGGCAACCCATGTTCAAATTCAAGCTAAGACTGTTAGCATTTCATTTCCTGCTAATACTCTTGTGAAAGGCATGAATCCCTCTTTTCTGCCTCCAGCTATAAGCAAATAATAAGGCAAATTGATCTCTTTAGCTTTGTTATAAAAAGGAAAACTGAATTTAAAATCCCCCTACCAGCATAGAAGAGTAACTTAGCATGGCAGAGTGGCCAAACTAGGAACTAGAATCCCTTAAGTTATCAGATGTTGCCTGTGGTGACAATAATGCCAAGTAGTAAGCACTTTGCTTTTCCCATTGATTTAAATGGCATTTTTGAGTTGAAAGAAAAGCTAAATTGTAGCCTCTCTCTCTCTCTCTCTCAATGGAAAGGTGTGGTCTGCTAGCCCCAAAATTTAGGTCATTATATATCCTCTGCCTGGTACTGACTGATTCTCTTAAAAATCCCTAACTCTTCTTGGTCAACAGGTTCACCAGGAGTGAGAATCACCCACGAGGTAAATTTGCTGCATGGGCAACTGCTAGTCTTCCCTGCAAATTTGCCCAAAACTGTGCCAAGATTCAAGCATAGATTTGTAGTCTTTGAGAAACTTTTTTTATATACATCTATATAATTCTTTCTATATTTTTTTATTTTTTATAAAGGATTTACCAGGTTTCACTGGTGCTAACCCCCCCACACACACACACACACATTTTTTAAAGCAAATATTCTTTGTAATATAAAGCATAAAGTAGGAAATATGATATGCCATTAGTTGTGGGGGAGGGGTCCTGTGGTGTAATAGTTAACGTGCTGGATTGTGGAATTGTAGTATGTGAGTTTGAACTTCAGTCATATTATCAAATACTTCTTTAATAATTGTTTATTCTCATCTATGTGTATTTTTATATATGACAGTATTTAATCCAGTAAATCTGGAGTTGGGAACAATTCCAAGCAGGACAGTTAAAATATTCAAATATAGAATATCAAATTTAAGTAATCCCGGTCAAAAGCTCAATGCAAATAAAATCCACAGAGCAACTATCATTAAGTAAGAGTCAAGACTTCAATTACAGCTAGTTAGGATTAGAGTAAAACAATTCCTGGATATTGATAGTGAAATTGTTAATGTAATTTACTTCTCACTCATGTCAATTTTTTTTTTCAAGTCCGTGTTAGACTGACATTCTGATGAGTTGGGATCCAACTGTGCCATTATGTTCAATTTTGGACTTATTCAATTGGGAAAGGTATAAATCCCTTTATGAATAGTACCACAATTGTTCTTCTACAAGGATGGCTTTGGCATTAAATAACTCATGAGGGTTGATATGCCATTAAACAAAGAAACTAATTGGGGCTGTAGAATACACTGACTGCACCTCTGCAGTGAGTGTTCTGGATATGACACTAAATGGTCTAATGGTGAGGTCGCAGTGATGCTGGGACTTTGGGGAATACGGAGCACCCTTCATTACCATTGCTCTCAGGTCCACTCTGGCCCGGCGTGTTAGAACCTGATAGGGCCCTATCTATGGGTTAAATAGAACTAACGGTATACTTATGCTAAACTGAATTGTTTGATTAAACTGAATAGCTTGAAATAGAAATGTTTTTGACAATGAAACCATGTACTCGTGCTAAACTGAATTGTTTTAAATAGAGCTGATTATTTACATAAAATGAATTTGGCATTAAATAACCTACAAGGGTTGATATGCCATAAAACCCAACAAACCAAACCAAAGAAACCAAACCAGAGTTTTTATTTTCTTAAATAGTCTTTGTATATTTTTAGGATTTAACCACATGATTAGTCATATCCCTTTGTCATTGGATTATAATGACATACACTTGGACAACACTTATGCCACTCTCAAGATTTACATAGCTACAATCCTGTGATAAACCCAGCAAGATAATTGGTGACTATTCAAACTGCAGGTTTTATTTCAGAATACCTTCTCTTAAACTTTTTTTTTTTTTTTCAAACAATACCTACTAGTCAACAATGGTTTGATTCTAAAAGAGTTAATTTCAATATGGCCTTTTCATTAGACTGTAGCCTCCTCTATCCCATACATATATTATTATATCAATAGATTCTATAGATATACTTAAACAGAATTATCCAAATTCAGTGCTCAATGTAAAGTTTATGATATATGTAAACATATATAAATAAGCTTATGCAGAGGCAAATATTGAAAAACAAGAAAATCAATAAGTATGTTTATAATGTAATATACTTATTGATTTTCTTGTTTCTCAATAGTATATATTTAGTTAGCATAACCTTTATTGCCATGGGGGTGTCCTCGTGGTGTTATGGTTAAAGCGATGGACTGCGGAATCATAGTACGCAAGTTCGTACTCTAGTCGCGCTATTACATTCACTTTCAGACAAATACCCTTGGGAAAGGTATGAACCCCCTTATCCTCCCAGCTATGGGATAAATAGTACCACTACTGTTCTTCTTGGAGAATGGCTTTGGCATTAAATAACCTGCAAAGGTTAATATGCCAAGGTCATAGGAAATGGAATTGGCTCCAAGAGTTCAAATCCCAGATGAGGTTGTTAGCATTTCACTTTATGCTAATGCCTTTGAGAAAGGCATGAATCCATCTGTTCTCTTTCCAGCTATGAGTAAATAATAGGGCAAACTGGATTTTTTTTTAGCCCTGGTTAGGCACCCAATCTTGGAGAAGAAAGCCTCTGATTTCCAACCAGCTTTAACTATGCTTAATAAAAAAAATTAACTGGTATCATATTCTCTCATTAGCAAAGGAGTTGGTTAAATATACACACACAATATTTCAACCATAAAATAATACAGTTAAACTCCTGACTCTTGAGTTTCATAAGCTCAATATTCAGGTAAGCTTGTATTGACATGTCTGAAGTTTATTCTAACCCTAATGGACTTCAGACATGTTGATACTAGCTCACTTGAATATTAGGCATGTGTTGTGCGGTTTGTTTGTTTTTACTCTGTTTTTTTTTTTTTTATAGTTGAAATATGATATTGTTCTGCATTCATGTTTATAGTGTACTATATTTTACTGATTTAGATAATTTTTAGCATTAAATTTATATATATATATATATATATATATATATATATATATATATTGTGTGTGTGTGTGTAAACTAGATTGACCTGTAAACCAGTTGGGTTCCTCATTATAAAAGCATTCCATGATGGAGTTTTTATGAACGATTGAATGATTCTTTTTAGTATTTTTTTTAGGGGTTTCCATTATATCAAGAATTTGAAAGATGAAAAAATAACAATCAATTCAGATGCAGTCCCCTATAGACTTATTCATTTTTATTATCAGAGTTGAATTATTGCTTGAATAAAAATCTTGCTATGATGATCTGTTTTTACCTGGTTACAGCTACACACACACCTAAATTGTTTAGTACATTAACCTTTGTTTATGAATGTGAGTCAATAATTATGAGAACTCTAGTTATATTTTTTAGTACTGTGCTGTCCTAATAGTATACTAAAAGTGTGGATAATTATTGATTCACTTTAATATATATATATATATATAGTAATTAAGATCTAACCTTCTATTGTTTCATAATGAAAAAATTCTGTATATTGTTGATAGAATATAAGCTACAACTATCACCTGAAACTTTATTTGTCCATTGGTCGTGTCTTCTAAAGATTAGACATGACACTATAGTAAAACTAGATGTTAAGTACTTTTAGTTTTTGTATAGTTCTACTGGCTTGCTTTTATTTATTTATTTTTTTTATAAATTTATCAAATACTTCTTTAATGATTGTTTATTCTCATCTATGTGTTTTTATATATATATATATATATATATATATATATATATATATATATGACAGTATTTAATCCAGTAAATCTGGAGTTGAGAACAATTTCCAAGCAGGACAATTAAAATATTCAAATATAGAATATCAAATTTAAGTAATCCCGGTCAAGAGCTCAATGCAAATAAAATCCACAGAGCAAATTATTTCTATTGGAAAAAAAAAAATATATATATATATATATATATATATATATATATTGTAGGCATATTTTATTAAAAATGACAGACAAGGATTTGTAGTTATATATATTTCGAACTCTTGTCTATCATCTTTAATAAAATATGCCTCCAAGTATATCTACTGCTTAAATACAGACTCTTTCTCTTTCTCATATATATGAGAGAGAGAGAGAGAGAAATGAAAAATATTTCTTTAATTTAGGAAATATTTTTTAAAAATTTAAATTCATATAGATATATATTAAATTATATGTGTGTATGTATGCATGTATATAAATGCCTACATTTAAACATCTGAATTAGATCATTTATTGAGTAAAATTGCACTATTTTTTCCTGTGATCTACTTTTCCACTCTACAAACCAATGTTGTATACACTGATGGAAATTTATACACACAGTCTTGTATTCTCTTACACAGATGAATACATAGTTCTTTACTACCCAATTACAGGGCCTGTAGTGAGGATTGAACTCTCTACACTAATAACTACTGCTATTATATAGTAAAGTCAAATCTTGATTTGAGTCTTATTCATTTTTCTTCTAGAAAAACTTAGTATACATCACACCATGATAGGTGTCTTGCATGGATACAAATATTTTGTTGATTTTGAGTGCAAATCTGTATATATATATATGTGTGTGTGTATGTATGTATGTATATATATATATATATATATATATATATTTTTACCTTATCTCATATTTGAGAATACATTTTAAAACCTTCAACAGCACTGTTTTTGAATGCCAGCTATTGTTTGTTGGTTCTTTATTGAGTCAGTAACATAAAAATTATATAATGCTGTCCAACTTTGGGGGGGGGGGCAAAATTTTGTAAAAGCAGAGAGTTTTAAAATGAATAAAAACTAAATATCCTGCTTATTAATTGGCCCTTTAGCACTGTCTGCTCTTGCACAATCCTTTCCTTTTGGACAAGAGGAATATTGGTATTATATAGTAAAGTCTCAACTGAGACATTGGTTTTCTTTTTTGTGTAAGAAGGAAAATTTTATATATATATATATTTTTAATTTGAATATTATTTGCTTATTGAAGATAAATTACTCTGTCAATGATTTGCTATTAATTATGACTTTTGGAAAAAATATTTTTTCCAAAATTTTATTTATTCTATTTATTTAATTTTTATTTATTTACGTTTAAAAGGTTGATAATAGTGATCATTATTTTCTAAAAAAAAAACCTAATATACCCTGACTGAAAATAAAATTACAACACTGAATGTTTCCATTTACACAATGTCCTGTGTAGGACACAAGACAGCATGTAATATTGAGGTTTCAGTCCTGGAGCTTTGAGGAATGTGGAGTACCCTTTTTTTTAATATTGCTCCCAGGTCTTCTCTGACCTGTAGTGGTAGTATCTGTGAGGGTCTCATCTATGGGTCAAATAGAACTGTTCAATCATTTACTAAGGTTTATTATTATTGAAAATCCTACATCCATGTGCAAATTATTTGTATTAGAGAGGAATACTTTATAAATAGATTTACTAGCATTAATAACAATATTTTAAATTATTTAGTTGGGGGGGGGGTCCTGTGGTATAATAGTTAATGTGCTGGATTGTGGAATTGTAGTATGCAAGTTTGAACTTCAGTTGTACAATTACATTCACTTTCGGACAAATACCCTTGGGAAAGGTATGAACCTCCTGATCCTCCCACTTATGGGTTAAATAGTATCACTACTGTCCCTCTAAAAAGGATGGATTTGGCATAAATAACTAGAGAAGATTGATATGCTATTAAATAACAAACATTTGTGTGCAAACAAATGAGCTCTAACAATTCGTTAAAAAATAGTTATTAACAAAATATTCACTTACAAATCATATATATAAACAGGATTTGGCATTAAATAACCTACAAGGGTTGATGTACCATAAAACACCAACCTTTTACACAAATATGTCATATGTCATGTATACAGATCAATACATACACAGGTTCCCAAATAAGGGGGTGGATCAACACTATTCAGCACTCATATTAATACACTGGGAGATCTGGGTTCAATCTCAGGTCAAGTCATACCAAAGACTCAAAAAATGGTACTCAATGCCTCCTTGCTTAATACTGAACATTATGAGGTATGGATCAAGGGTAATGGAATAATCCAGGGAAAAGATTAGTGCCCTGTCCTATGCCTTAGTGTAGTAGCTATTGAAAAGGGAGTCTCTGACCAACCCTTGACTGTATTCTCTTTCAATGTTAACGCAGGCCTCTTAGATATATAGATAGGTAATATGAACAGGACTGTTACAAGATGGTGTAAAACTGAAATTTTCTACCAACTATCTTTTACCTACCCCTTTAGCATTCACAAATTGTACAAGGACAAAATGGCTCTCGTCTTTTTATTTTTCATTAGTTTATTTTATAAAAAAAAGATTTGTCTTTTATTTAACATACAAAAATTTTGTAAGGCATGTCATAATGGCTAACCTACTGGGCTGCAACATCATAGTGAGTGAGTTAAAACTTATATCATGTTATTATGTTCATTTTCAGGCAAATAATCTTAAGGCATGAACCTCCTTATCACCCCAGCTATTGGTTAAATAGTACCACTATTGTTCCTCTATAAGAACGGCATTGGCATTAAATAATCCATGGAAGATAATATGCCATTAAACAAAGAAACCAAAACCAACCTCTGTTGCACTATATCATTCACTTTCAGACTAATGCCCTTTGGGAAAAATATGGACTCCTTTATCCCCACCAGCTATGAGTTAAATAGTACCACAACTTTCCTTTGACAAGGATGGTTTTGGCATGAAATAACCCATGAAGTTTGTTATACCATTAAACAAAGAAATCTAACAAAAAAAAAAAATGTATAGTACAGTACCCTTCTCTTAGATGATATCAATGTCCTTGAGAGGAGATCTGCTGTATGGGAAAGTATCAGTCATCTATACAATCTTACCCAGGTCTGTACCAAGATCCAAGGGGTCTTACAAGACTGATAGATACCTGGTGCTTTGAAGTGGCAAAACCTGGAGTTTTCTAGTCCCTAAGATTGTTCTGTGTTATGTTCAACTTCATTCTGACATCGCCTCTAGCAACTCTAATATTTCTTATTGAGCCACTTAGATAGAAACTATAATGCTGTCCAACTTAAATATAACTAAATATTTATATTTTATGAGAGCAGAAATTGAGAACAAACTGCTAATTTAATGGTCTTTTGGCACTATATGTCTTTGCGCAATCCCTTCCCCCAGAGGAATACCCATGGTATAATGGCTAACATGTTGTCTAATGATATCAGAGTAAGCAAGTTCAAACTCCAGTCTCACTTTATGTTCATTGTTGTATATTTGTCTCTGTCTCCCACCAGACAGGACTTGACATAAGGTCAAATGACCTGAAGGTCGAATGATAGGTGGGGGAAATGTGGGGATTGAGCCCTGCTGGACTATGCTGGTTGTCTGCCCCCTTTTATGTTCACTTTTGGACTATTACCCTTGGGAAAGGTATGACCCTCTCCCCATTATCTCCCAGCTATTGATTATATCATATCACTACTGTTCTTATTGAAGGATGGTTTTGGTACTAAATAACCCATATGCCATAAAAAATGTTCTTTATCAAATAAGTAACAAATATCATTACAATCTTATAATTCGTTTTTGGTAGTTTTTTTGTTTTTAGAATAGAAGGGCTTTTCTCCTAAAAAATTTTCATAATGTAAATTATTACTTCTGTTCCATAATTTTTGTTTTATTTATATATATATAAATTTTATGCACTAATTGTATCAACTACTATGGAACACTGTAATGGTTAAAGTACTGGGCTGTAGCCTCCAAAGTATTAGGGAACGGCTAGAAAAAATTTTTTATATAAATAAACAACTATTCCCAAATATTCCCAGTTCGATATAATGTTTACAATTTTTATATCAGAATATTCTCTAATCTTACTAATGGTACAAAGATTTTGATGATAAAGTTTATTTTTGTGTAACCTTAATATTTTTCTCTCTCTTTCAGGTGTTGATTTGACTATTAAAATTTAAAGAAAAAAAAGTTATATTCATGGTGTTTAAAAAAAATTTGATAAAATTTGAATTGATATAAGTTTCTAATGTAATAACTTAACCAATTCTTATTCAAATAATCTTAAATTTTAACAGCCACACAAAATTCTATGTTTAAATCCCTTTCCTTTTACAATGAATTGCATTTCTCTACCTGAAAAGAAAAATGAACAAGAATTGCTTAATTTATTAGATTATAAATTGATATAAATTTTCTGAAACAACCTGTGTATGTATGTATGCCTGCCAAAATTGTTTTGTTCATACTGACAGCATAATTTAGCATTACATATTTTAAGTAATCTAGAGATGATTGAAAATTTTCAAATGTGTGTTGGTTAGATACAAATACAATGTCCTTAGTGAAATATTTCAGATGGTGGAAAGCCTTTTAACCAATCATCTGCAGATACCAATTGACATAACACATTGTAGTTTTGTATTTTTCCAGCTATAAGTTCTTGTGATGAACTTTATTTTAATTCCTAATTGCCAAATCACTTCCTATTATTTTCTTTAAAAAAAAAAAAATGTACCCAAGTTCTAAGCTGGTTATCAAAAATTTGCAATATGAGGCATGGTAAAGACAAAAAAATTAAATGAACCTTTAAAACCGAGTAGAGTGAACCCTTGATTAATATCCTAAAAAATAATAATGTCCATGTTAATTGTGTACAATAAGCTTGTTATAAATTTTATTTATTCATTGTAAGATATAGTTTTAGTATTTTGATAAAAATGTATCAAATCATAAATTGGTCACATGATACAAACCGTGGTAAATAGTTTTAAAACAAAATTTTTTTATCAAGGGTTCATTTTACATCCTTTTTGTTTTTATGTATAAAGTTAAATGGCTTTTTTTTTTTTTTTTTTTTTATTGATTTTGATATTTACTTTCATCTTTTAGTTTTTTGGGGTTTTTATTTATTTTATTTTTGTAACTAAAGCAAAAATTGTCATTTTATGACCAATGTAGAATCATAGAAAAATAAATAGATGAAAGTACTGTATTTACTCAAATGTCATCTGGGACTATTAGTTGACTTTTTTCAACTGGAAATTATAGATGTACCAGTCGGCCTAGGGCAACTATTTACACTTTTAAAGTTTGTATCTCATACATGGTTCCATCCTTAATATTAGGCGGAAATTTAAGTCTCGGAAAGTCATGATATGCAAGTATATATAGTACTGGTGTAAATTAATAATGGGTGATAGTACTTAAGTCAAAATATTTTCTTTTTTTTTCCCCTCCTTTTTTCTTTTTACAGGGTCATAGACAAACAAGAAAAGTATTTTTCTTTTTGATAAAAATAGAAATGTTGCTTGGGATTGCCTTGACCCATCTATGTAACAATGTGCCAAAAGGCCTTGTTCTCTATGTAAAGCCTTTGTCAGTGCATGTGATCAATCTAAACAAAAATGTTAAATAATAAACCGAACCACCATTGCTGCCATCAAAGCAAAAGAGAAAAATTAACATGAATTAATTTTTTTTTCTGTTATTATTATTATTATTATTGATTGTATGATATATGTATCTATCTATCTATCTCTCTCTATATATATTTAATATATCGAGAATTATATATATATATATTTTTCATGATGTTTTTCTTTTTGACATTTAAGTGTTTTTTTGCATTCATTTTAAATATTAAAAAAAGAATTTTGCAAGTTGAAATAATTTACATTAACAGGTATTTTTGTTCATTTTCTGTTGTATTGCAGAAAAGATTTTGTTTTAAAATTTCTCTTTATCAAAAAGACAACATCCCTATCAACCGGGCTTAGAATATGCTGACTATGTCCCCTTGCCTCCAGTAGAGTGTCCTGAGTAGGGCACTAAACTGCATATGGTAATGACGACGCTCTAGGTTTGGAGCTATGGGGAGTATGGCGTATCCTTTCATTTGACATTACTCTCAAGTCCACTTGGAGTGGCTAGTCAGCTGTTCAGTTCCCATCTGTGGGTCAAATAGATTTGTTTGAAAAATTATTCATGTTTAATTGAACTCTGTGCAAACAGAAAAATTTTAGAACACAAAAATGTAAATATGAACCTGATTCCTGAACTCCTTGGCAGAAAATAACCCTAGACAAATTGACATGCCATTAAAATAAATCAATCAAAGAGCTTGGTTATATTTCATTTTCCTTGCTATGTTCTATTTTTTAAAAAAAGCTATTATAAATTAGGAGTAGTTTTTGGTAGATATTTTGTTTCTTCTTGACCGAGTTGCTTATAAGATTATTGGAATAAAGTTTGGCTAAGATGACAATATATTTTTATAAACTAATATTTCTTCAAATTTAATATTATTTAATAAGAATTTTTTAAAAAGTATGAATTGGAGTACAGTACTAGAAATTTTAATTCTTGGTAGCGCCAGGAGTGGCAGTACCGCCTTGAGCTACCAAAACTGTGTTATCACCCTGGTTGGTAGGTTATCGTCATAGGAAATGGACACGGTGACACGAGTTCAAATCCTGGATGAGACTGACTGCATTTCACATAGCACTAATACCCTTGGGAAAGGTATGAATCCAATTATTCTCCCTCCAGCTATGGGTAAATAGTAGGACAGACTGGGTTCTTCAGCCTTGGTAAGGCAACTAATCTAGGAGAAGGAAAACTCTGAATTCAAACCTGTTAAACTCCACTTAAAAATTGACCTTGTGTCATATCCTGCCCGAGCGGAGGGGTTGGTAAATAGGATCACCCTGGTTGGCAGCTGATGAGGGCAGAGTATCGCACATGCTTTGAAAAAAAAAAAAATTTTTTTTTTAAATGTAACATTTTTAATGAATGAAATTTGAATTACTAATAAAAAATCCCACTTTCACCAAAGAGATTTAGATCTTCATTTAAGTCAGTTACAGTATTGTTCAGTATTTGTTGGTGTGGATGTTATTTTAGGATTCAGTTTTCCATTATTGTAACTTTTCTGTAAAAATTTACATCTTGAGACTGAAAACCTATAAAAAGTCAACCCCAACAAACCCATCCTTCTCATAAAAAAATAATTCAAGAATCAGAGTGGCGTGTATGTTTTGCCATGAAAGACAAAATGCTTTCAATCTGACTGATATTGGAGGATGTGTTTTCAGGATACAAAAAGACCCCACACGCACACCTCTTCTTTCTTTTTTTTTTTTTTCTTTTTTGTAAGGCTATTTCAGCAATTTTTTTGTGTTCCTACAAGATGTTCGATATCCAGCTGATTTCCCAATATTTGAATGGATCAAAAATGTAGAGATAATATGTGAACTCTGTGACATAAAAAAAATATCATGTCCTGTCACTGTACTTGAGAGGTGCTAACTGTAGCAGTGTACTGGCAGCTCTAGGAGTGGAGGCCAAAGGCTGTTGGGATATCCTGAGGATGAACTTGGTCTACACAAAGATCTAATTCACTTGATGGTAGTTGTGGTGGGGAGCAGAAGATCTGGCTAGTGCTTGAATACGGAGAGTTGAACAGCTTTATGGATGCATTCACTGCTAATGCTGAAGTTTGTACCCCCAAAATTGAGAAAATGGAGCTAATGTCTCTCTTTGACTTAAGAAAATTATACCTGCAGATACATGTTGACAAGGCATTGTGGCATTTTCAAACTGCTATTCAAAGATCAGAGATATTACCTTACATGATTGGATTTCAGTCTTAATATAATGCCTAATATTATGAGGTCTGGCATTGATTTGATGATGGCCCAAGACAAAGTGATTCAGAATACATCAACTTAGATCGATGAAAGCTTGGTTTCTGAGGTGCATGTAAGAGAGCTCTTGTTTACTGATGGACTTCCTTATAAGGATCTGGAGCAACTAGAAGACAGAACTAAGGTGTTTTGACCTGAGAATCTGGATGGAAAGTGGAACTTGCCCATGAATCTTGCGAAGTGTAGTCCCAGATATTGCTCATATGGTGACTTGAAGTGTATTCTCTCTGTATGGAAGACTTGTGGGTCATTTTTCTGTATGTGGCTGACTGAGAGTGGTGATCACATTCATCAAGAGACAAGCAAGCACAGTGACCAAAGGATGGGATGATGAAGTCATTTTTCATTTTCTACTCTAGTTGCATGAGAGTATGTAAAGTGTATTCCATAGGAGGTGACTAGGATGTAATAGTAAATGAGTTGAAGGTACGCATGGATGTGAGTTCTGTCTCCACAGAGGTGGTATTAAAGGGAAATGGATGAATAGAAAAGAATGCTTCCTGGTTGCGTCCAATCGGAGATGACAGATACGTTAACCTGGCTGACCTGATTGCAAAGATGAAAGGTGTCAAGCTGTCCTGTCAGTGACAATTCTTGGAGACATATTTGATCACTAATTCTGCATATGTTCATTTCTGGATATCAGACATATGAAATAAACTGGTGAAATGCTGGTAAGTTAACAGTTAAAACACTTCTGGCACTGATGGATAAATATATCATGACTGATATATATAAAGATATATATAGATGTATATATATATACAGACAGATATATATATATATAGAGAGAGAGAGAGATAGAGATATATATTGATAGATAGCGATATATATATATAATAAAAAAATAAAAACGGCAAAAAATAATAAAACCGAACTCCACGTCATTTGGTTAGATCTAGAAAATGTATATGGCTCAGTAAGACACCAACTATGGAGTTCTTTTGGATTCCAGAGGACATTAAAACCTCATATCAATGTACTTTAAACGTACTTATGTGAGGTTTTCTAATAATAAATTTTCAACTAACTGGCAAAAGTTGAATATTGGCATTATGATGGGTTGTGTTATCTCTCCACTACTTTTTGTATTGGTAATGGAGATGATATTACATAGTGCCGATGTCAACACCAATCAAATAACTGGTCCATCTATGAAGGCTTTTATAGATGATGTAACTCTAATTGCAGAATCCAGATCACAACTGGTGATCCACCTCCAAGAGCTCTTCAAAGTGCCAAAGTTTATCGTTGCTGAAAGGAAACTGCAAAGAAATAAAGTTTTCTGTCAATGGAAACAAAATCCCTATGATCTGCAAAAAAAAGCGTTAAGAGTCTTGGTCACTGCTACTCCCTACCACTTACTGATTGAAATCGTTGGCAGAACCTAAGAAAACAGCTACAAAATGGATTACGCTCCATTGATAAATGTGACCTCATGAACAAAGATAAAATATGGTGCATTTATTTTGGATTAATTCCTAAATTAGCATGGCCATTGCCAAGATATGAGGTATCACTTACAAAAGTTGAAACAATAGAGTGGTTAATCAGTAAATTTATAAAAAAAAATGGTTGGGAGTACCTAACTCCTTAACAAACATGGCACTATATATATATAGTTCATCAACAAAACTAAAACTTCCAACGTTGTCACTTGTTGAGGAATATAAATTAAGAAAAGCGTGACTCTTCCAAATGCTGTGCGACTCGCGACCCACAGGTGAAGAACGCCCAGCCTTCTGTGATAACCAGTCGGAAATGGAAAGCAAAAATAACTGTTGAGAATGCAGAATCGGCCCTCAGGATGAAAGAAATAATTGGCACTGTGGCAAATGGAAAAGCAAGTCTAAACCGACATCCACAGCGTTGGTGGTCCAAAGAATCCATGTTACACAGAAGAAAAATGGTGTCAAAAGAAATTCTTCATCCTGAGGAGGTTAGGTGTTTTGCTACAGCTGTAGGACAAAGGAAACAGGGCGCATGGACTAAGTGGGAGAGTGCAAAAGACAGAGCTGTCAGAAGGAGAGACCTCAAGCACATGGAACCAAAGAAATTAAGTTTTCTCATAAAAGCAGTCTACGACGTCTTACCAACACCAGTCAACCTTCATGCTTGGGGGTTAACTACATCCGACCGATGCAGAACATGCGAGCCTCAAACATATTTTCACTGGATGTGAGTATACTCTAAGAAGCTATACTTGGAGACATAACAAAGTCCTGGAGATTTTTGCTGAGGTTTCGAAAATATGTTGTGAGACTGCCAATAAAGCTCTAAATATTATCAACAAGAGAGCAGTTCAGTTCATTAAAAGAAGGAAATATTTCAAAACTTGCAGGTAAAAATATACATAAACCATCATTACTGGAGGGCTGTATGGACTGGTACGTCGCAACAGATTTAAAACATAACACTATTTCAGTTGGAAATATGAAGTTAACGACAAAGCATCCAGGTATTGTCATTTGGTCCGTTAAAGCAAAAATAGTTTTCATTATTAAGTTAATGGTCCCTTTTGAAGAAAATTTTGACTGGGGCACTCTGGGCTTATGGTAATTATGCTTTGGCCCCGAAACCTTGCCTGAACCCAGAGTCATCATCTGATGAAGGCTTTGTTATAAAGCAATGCTGTTGTATAAACATCAGTTGTTGTATGATACCTACTATATATAGACAGACAGATATATATAGTTATATATATATATATAGATGTATACAGTGACATGCATAAGTATTGGATACTTGTTATTTTCTGTTATAACTCTAGTTTATGTTCGCCATTTTGCCTGATATTTGGTAAATATCTCGTAAAGTTGTTTTAGTTGTATGTGGAAGGAAAATTAAAAACTCACGGTTGAATCCATTTTTTTTATCAAAGTTCAAAAGTATTTGATACATCAATTTAATATTTTGTTGCATAGCCTCTGTTTTGTTTCACTGCTTCCAGTCGCTTTCTATAGTTGGCCACAAATTTTCCACACTGATCCAACGTTACTTTACTCCATTCTTCCTTGCATAATTCCTCTAATTGCTTGACATTTTGTGGATTTCACTTCCACAAATTCTCAATTGGATTCAAGTCAGGAGACTGACTTGGCCAATTGAGAGTACTAATATCATCATTTTCAAACCATTCCTTTGTAAGTTTTGCAGTATTTTTGGGATCATTGTCTGTTGAAGCACGAAATTCTGACCATATCCTTAAGAAGTTGCAGATTTCTGAAGGTTCTTCTCTAGAATCTCCCTGTACATGCTACCATTCATTCTACCATGGATAACTTGTAACTCGCCAGTGCCCTTGGATGAAAAGCATCCCCATATCATAATGGAATCACCCCCAAACTTAACTGTGGGAATGGTATTGTGCTTCTTGAAGGTAGTGCCATTTTTTCGCCAAACACTTGTCGCTATGTTCCTTCCGAATAGTTCAACTTTCGTTTCATCCGACCAGATTACCTTTTCCCAAAACTGCATACTTTTATTTTCATAAGTTTCGACAAACTTTAATCGGTCTTTCACATGTTTGATTTTCAGTAAAGGCACTTTTCTTGGTGATCTTGAATAAAAGCCTGTACGATATAGAGCTTTGCTAATGGTATCCTTACTTACATTAATTCCAGCACCCTCAAGATCAGTTTTAATTTCAGAACGAGTTATGAAGGGGTTTATTTGCACATTTCTGCTGATCCACCTTGAAGTACGCTCATTTATTTTTCTCGGTCTTCCATTTCTTGGAAGGTTTGCTGTACCGTCGTCATACTTCTTATACTTTCTGATGATATTTCTTATTGTACTTAATGCTAGATTCATTTCTTTGCTAATTTTTCGGTAACCTTGTCTTCCTTTGTGATGTTCAATGATTCTATCTCGCATATCTCTGAATAATTCTTTAGTTTTTGCCATTTTTGATCCTTGAATTGCAAAATGCACATCAAAGAGTCAGATGATTAGTAGCACCATCTTGTAAAAAAAATTGTGTGCTTCTCTGATTAGTCAGAGATAACATTCCAATACTATCGAAAATTTGAATATTTACAATCTTTTAAAATACAAATTTTCGATTGGAAATTTGAAAAAAGTGTCATGTATCCAATACTTTTGCATAGGATAATTTTGAACTTTGATAAAAAAAAGGGATTCAACCATGAGTTTTTAATTGTCCTTCCACATTCAACTAAAACAACTTTACAAGATATTACTGACCAAATATCAGGCAAAATGGCGAACATAAACTAGAGTTATAACAGAAAATAACATGTATCTAATACTTATGTGTGTGTGTATATATATATATATTTACATTTTTCAGACTATTGTCCTCGTCACCATGTTTTGGCCTTTTTTTTTTAAGTTGGAATGTTGAACTTAACCCTTTATTTTGCTTACTAGGGTAGACTGTTCTAGTTCCACAAGTTTAATGGATGTCAATTATCTCCTGCATGTTCTCCACTGCCTTCACCAGGTATTGAACTTACATTCTTTGGGTATGTCACTGGATCTAACCAACGTCTTTATCCACTGTACCATTTGTCCCTGAGGACATCTGTGTCTGAAATTCTGGATATTATAAACCTAATGTCTTCAGCAACCATTTTTTTTTTACCAATGCTCATATTGCAATTTTG
>OY757908.1:120320364-120432996 GCA_963585895.1 Sepioteuthis lessoniana | reverse complement strand
CATTGGATCATGCTATATTTTTTGGTATAGACCTACCAGTGGCTCAGTTCACACTAACAAAAAATATAACACATTTCACTGGTAGTTGTATTGCATTGAATGTATTAATGAAATATAAAAAATGAGGGCAAATTATTTAAGAAAGATAAAGTTGATTTGAAATCTTCAATTATTGAAGGGAAACTATCTAAAAGCTGTTTTTTTAGTTTCTTTTTCTTAAATTAAGGAATTCACATGATATTTGTGTCCTGGGTATATGACATCTGGAGAGTGTGGAATCTTGCCATTACTCCCAATTACACTCTGACCTGGAGTGGTAATACCTATCAGGATCCTATTCATGGGTAAAATAGATGTTTGAAAATTATTCATATTGAACAGGACCTTGTGAAAAAAAAAAAAAGAAATAACTATGCAAAAAAATGTCAATATGAACATACAATGAATACTATTCCCTAACATCTAGGCATAGAATAACTCCAGATAGATTGACATGCCATTAAAATATATCAATCAATCAATCACATAATATTTCTGACTAAAAGGAAAGTATTGTTTATACAGTTGACAAATGTTTATAAATACATATAAGTTAATTTTAAATGCTATCCAGCAGTTGAAAATTAATTTTTCTCATTTACAAGTTAAGGGATATTAATTTTAATGAAAGCTTGAAAACTATTCACGAGAAAGAAATTGCAGACTCCAATGTCTTCTTTACAAACTCTCTCAGAATACAAAAGTAGCTCTCTTTAAAGTAACTTAACTCGCTTTGAGTGATTACTAATGATGAGGACATTCAGTGAATTAACAGGCAATAATCACAACAGCCTTGTCTGTCCTTAGAAACTTGTAGATGTTTGATCAATCAGTATACACATCCTTCCAAATAAGTATTTTTACAAACTTAACAGAATTTTCTAATGGCAAAATGCAACACAAATTTAGTTTCATTTCTTTTTTTCTTGAAACCTTTCGTAATTTTATATCAATTTTTTCCTGTCTACAAAAAATTCTCAAGAAACAACCACACAAAAGATATAAATATAAATCTATAATGAACACAATTCTCTAACCTCTAGGTATAAAATAACCCAAGACGAGTTGACATACCATTAAAATCAATCAATCAGCCTATTTATGATCATTTTTTTGTAGATTGGTTTTATTGTATTTTTTTTAGATTTGAGTAAAATTCTTAAGGTTTTTACACACATCAAACTTTTTTTTTCCAGGTTCATTCCTTTCCCAAGGATTCTAGTATGAAAAATAATGCCAGCTCAGTAAAACAAGATTAAAACTGTTTTTTAGTTCCCTGTTTGGACAAATTTTCCATTTGACTTGTCTCTTATCCCACACTGCCATCTTGAGATCCACAAAAAAATGACCCTGAAGCTGTTATAAAACTATTCCAAAAATCCAAGCCAAGGATCTTCTTTCTGTTGCATTTCTTCCTACCTGGATTCCATGTTATTTGATTTGTGATCAAAAGAAATAAATTCTTAAATGCAGCTAAGTAGTTGGAACAAAAGATACTTTTAAAAATAAATCTTTTTTTCTATTTATCTATATTCGATGTAGATATCAAGTAAAATTTTTGCCCAGTAATTCATACATTTACTGGACATTGGCATGATGGTTAGAGTGTTTGCCAATGGCCTGAGAGACCGAGGTTCAATCCCAGGTCGTGTCATATCAAAGACTCAAAAAATGGTACTTGATGCCTCCTTGCTTAACACTCAGCAATATAAGGTAGGGATCAAAGGTAAAGTGGAGCAATCCAAGGAAAGGAGTAGCGCCTTCCCCTACACCTCGATGTAGTAGCTATCGAAAAGGGAGCCTTTGGGTCACCCTCGACTAAGGTTGCCAACTTTTTTAATTCATACATCTTGTTCTTAAAAATTCATCCTGATATGATATATAAATTTTAAAACCAGAATAAATATCCAGAGTTAGATACTTATAAAAATGATGATTCGTAGGAAATAAATAACAATTTCAGCCGTCAGTTTTTCTGTTTGGATCTCCAAGTTATTAAACTCTTTACCCAATTATACTCATTTTCATGCATTATCAAAAAATCTGTGACAAAGATGTCTGCTGCAGTACCTGTCTTCAATAAAACTACCATTGTATTATTCACAATTTGAAGTAATATATTTCTAATGTTCCGGTATGCAAATGATGCAGATTATGGTTTTCAGCCTTTACACCTGGTTGTGAAGGTTCATTTCACACCCACTGACCAAAGGGTTAAAAACTTGTTGCTAAACAAAAATACTTTCTTTTTATAATCCTCATCATCTTTTTTTTTTTTCTTTCATTTAATTTTTAGTTCCTTTTTACTGTAATACATATGTTATCAATCAATGAGGAAACTGAGGGTTTTTAATTTTCTATCTGCAGTTTCTTTGTAGATTTGCCAGCCTGGTTGTTCAGGTACATTCCATACCTCCTCATCCAGTAGGTAAAGGGTTAAAAACTCATTGCTAAACAAAAAATACTTAATTATTATTATTACACAGATCATTCAATAAATAAGGGGAATTTTTTTTGAAAAACAAAGTCAATTTTTTTCTATAAATGTAAACTCTGCCTTGTTTAGTGTGGTTTATAGCAGAAATTATTTTAATCTCTGAATAATATTTGTTTTGAGGCTATTCAAAATGGCAACAAAACAAAAAGAGTGCTCTTGGCTTGAACAGAGGTATGTCATCAAATATTTGGTGCAAACCATGTGATATTTACAGGAGAATGTGTAATGTATACAGAGAAGCATGTTTTAGTGAAAAACAATGTTTACAAATGGGCTAAACATTGAGTTTACCACTATGAGTCTGTGTTAAGAAGACAGTCCATGGAGTGAAAACATACTCTCTGGTTTTTGTTTCTTTGTTTAATAGCATATCAAACCTTTGTGGATTATTTAATGCCAAAACCATCATTGAAGAACAGTAGTAGTATTATTTAACCCATAATTGGGAGGATAAGAGAGTTCATACCTTTTCCTAGAGTATTGGGAGGATAAGAGAGTTCATACCTTTTCCTAGAGTATTGGGAGGATAAGAGAGTTCATACCTTTTCTTAGAGTATTAGTTTGAAAGTAAACATAATAATGTGATTAGAGTTCAAACTTGCCTATTATGATATCATAGTCCCATACATTAGGTAATATGTCATGAGGATGCCTCCCCACCAACTCTCCAGTAAAGAAAACATTTCAGGCACAGCAGTCAGTAAAGAAGGTTATGCTGACAAGCATCTGTGACATGAAAGGAACCATCACTATTGATTTCCTTGAAAAAGGTACAACTGTAAACAGTGCTTCTGATTGTCAACTCCTTAGGCAATATTTCACCTTAATTATTAAATCCCTCTCCTTTTATTATTTTTGACTAGTTTTTACTTTTGTACTAAATTTTAGTTGGTTTCTATCAACCAATGAGAAAACAGTTCACAAAGTTCTTCTAATTTTCAATCTGTACAGTTCTTTCATTGCTGTAGATTGTGAGCTAAAATGAGTTGCCATAAAAGCAACTAAAAATTAAAGAAAATGGTAATCAAAAATAATGATAATGCTTGGCAATCCCACTCCCTGGTCCTGTAACCTAGTTTGGTTGTTGAGGGGTGACTCATATAATGTATCTTGAGCAGGAATAACCTAGCAGAGCCCTTCCTTCTCCAGGTCTGATTTGAATTTAGAGTTTTCCTTCTCCTAGACCAGTTGCCATACCAAAGTTAGACCTCAATCTTCCCTACTATTTACATATAGCTGGAGGGAGAATAGATGGATTTTTATCTTTCCCAAGGGGATTAGTATTATGTGAAATGCAAACAGCTTTGTTCAGGATTTGAACTCTAGCAGCCAAATCCACTTCCTTTGACAATAACCATTAGGCCACCAGCACCTTCAACAATATTTTATCTACAAACTATTAAAAAAATAAAACAAATAAAAAGATCCTTTTACTTTGTCTTTAAGTCATATTTCTAAATTGGTATGAAATACAGAGTTAAACTCCGCTTAAAATTGACCTTGTGTCATATCCTGCCCGAGCGGAGGGGTTGGTAAATATGATATGATGAACTACAGAATTTCATCAACCCAGTGTTGAGAATTAAACCCTATGTCCCCATTCTAATCACTGAATTTAACCTGCAAATGTAGTTATTTAGTCCAATGAGTTATCAGATATTGCAAATATTTGAATTATAGTTCAGAGTGAGGCTCTAATTTAAAATCCAATCCTTTTACATTTCTATCAACCAACCCAATATGAAGAATGCCATTTTGTTATTTCCTGCTCGTTAATGTCTTCCCTTCAAACTGCTTGACCCAAACTTGCAAGTATATAATTATTGGATTTGTATCAAAATTTGATACGATTAAGAACCTGTTTTTAATGGTCATATTGCACAAGGTTTCAAAAACACTTCATTAAATTACTGAAATTGGTGTTTTTTTTTATTTTAAGATTTAAGGTCAATTTATGAATGTGTGTGACCAAAAATTAGATTTCACTACTCAAAACCTCAATGATAATTCTCTTCATTTAAGAATTCTTGTTTTTGGAAATAAACCCAACTTTTCTTATGTCAATGAATAAAGATAGTTGATGAAAATTGTATAGAATTTAACTCCACCAAAGAATATGTTTACATTCTTATACTATATCAAAATAGTTATTAAAGTCTGTTAACATTTTTTAAAACTCAACAGTTTTTTATTTTTTCAGTAATGACTTGTGAAACAGCACATATAAGATTTGTATTTCTAAGAATGTATACTTTTCTCTGAGATGGATACCTTGTGTGGCATATTGGTTACAAGATAGGCTAGTAGACCATTATTTGTGAGTTTGATTCTCACTGAGTGCTCCATATTTCTGGCTTTGTGCTAAACTAATCTAGGCTTAATAAATGGCTACTTTTAATTTTAGCTAAATATGTCCAATGCATTGCTAAAATTTTCTTGTATAGAAACATTAACTCCTTACCTTACTGGTGTGCTGGTGTCAAATGTATTTTACAACAAGATATCAGGTTGAAAACCATACTCTACATCCTTTGCAGGCCAGAATAGCCTGGCCTGTTTACCAAAACTTTTTTGTCCTCCAATGATACCTGCATTGGAAAAGTAAAGTCTAAAAAATGTTCAGCTTCAGGTTATTCTTATCAGGCTTTAAATCTGGACTCATTATCTAATGGCATTTAATTATTTTATCAAGAGAAATTTTCATCCTATATTTTAAACTTAGTCTTTCTGATTGACATTTGTTTCTTGCTAAGATGAAAAGACTGTTAAAAAAAAAAAAAAAAGTAAAAGATTCTTAAAAAAAAGAGGCTTTTTCATTTTATAATAAAAATTATTTTAAAAAAATGACAAAATGAAAATTAGCACTTGTGGCCAAAATAAGTAACAATCCTTTCATTGCAATAATTTTTTTTAAATATGCAAAATTACACTTGTGAAAATGAAATTCAACTAGGACATTGGAGTTTCAGTGGGAGTGAAAGGGTTAAAAACAACAATACCAACAAACACTGAAAAAGAAATTATTTTGCTATAATTTGATTTTTCCAATGTTTCTTTCTATATACATAGAACATAAACAGCAACAACAAAACAAGTAGAATGTGATTTGAACTCAACTATTGCCAAAGTAATTTAATCTAAATCATCAATATTTTTTTTAACTGGTCTTTCCATAGTTTTGAGTCTCATTATATTCCTGTTGTTGTTAATTACTCAGCTTTGCTTCATCTGGCATATAGACCTTAAGCTGCTTTATAGCAGTGATTCCTAACAGGCCTAAGAAATTTTTTAAATGGGCTTAAAGAAAATAGGAGGGCTTTGAAATTCTGTTTTTCTACACTGGCATGACATTATGAAAACAAAAACTGCTTTACTTTATTTTTAAAGGCAAATAATTCAAAAAATTATTTAGATACTATATTTTGCTTTTGTAAATAAATTATATTTTCTGTTAGATGGAATTTCTATTTGTACTTCTGTGGGGCTGAAATATTCTTAACATAAAAAATCAACCAGAGGAAGAAAAGATTAAGAAACACTGCTTTACAGTAACTGGTCACCCATTTAAATAATAAGCATACTTATCTGGTGGGAGAGAGCTGGTGCTTTCAATATGACTTGACTGTAAAACGGGGAGTCTCCATGGTGTAATGGTTAAAGTGCAGGACTATGGCCTCAAAGTATGTGAGTTTGAATTTCAGTCAAGCTATTATATTCACTTTTAAGCTAATACCCTTGGGAAAGGTATAGAACCCCCTTATCCTTCAAGCTATGGGTTAACTAGTATATCATTGCTGTTCTTCTACAAGGATAGCTTTGGCATTAAATAACCTATGAATGTTGATATGCCATTAAAACTGAAGAAAGCAAAACTTGAATGTAAATCCTGCTTATTTCATTATTGTCTTGTTTATATGTTGTACATATACATCAATGAAACAATCAAAAAATACTTCCATCTTACTGGATTTTTTAAGCACCACTTAATAGATAAAATCATATCAATAACATAAGAATAATAAAAGCAAAAGGAAGTCTCAGGATTTTTTCAGATTTCATGTTTATAATTTTTTTTTGTGTGTAGGAAAGGGCAAAATGCAGATTGTATAAGTTCACAGATGCCCTGACTACACCTACTATGCCTAAACAACATTACTAACTAACTAACACACACACACACACATATATATATATATATATATATATATATATATATATATATATATATATATATAAATAAGGAAAGAACAATATAATTTTTCTTTTCTTTTGATATCTGGAGAAAATGAATGATTGGTAGTGACTGCAGTTACTTAAATGGTGTTTGACAGGTAAATGCATTGAAAAAATGTGGGGAACAATGGATAAGAGGAGAAATAAAATTGGTATTGAATATTTTTGGTCTATTTTGTTTTATTTGTAAATTTTTTAGTAACATCCTGATTTGATTTTTCTTCAAATTGAAGTTAACAGGAAGTTTCCATTTTTTTTCTGCAGCACATTAATTCTGATATCATTAATATAATTCCAACATATACAAGATGAAAGTATGCTTAGTGTACTGGTTATGTCAGTTGGAAATGGAATTGGCAACCCAAGTACTGGACAAGGTTGTTTCACTTCATGCTAAATCCCTTGGGTCAGGCATTACTCTATCTGTTCTCTTTCACCTCCAGCTATGGATAAATAGTGGGACAGACTGGATTCTTTAGCCTTGGTTAGGCAACTAGTCTAAGAGGAAGAAAACTCTGAATTCAGACCAGCTGTATTCCACTTAAAAATTGACCTTGTGTCACATCTTGCCTGTGATAGAGATATTTGGTAAATACATACAGGATTTTTATTGCAGTATTCCCATCAAACATTCTAAATATAATTTCAATGTATTAAATCACAATACAATATAATTCACTATGTAAAACAGTTTATAAAGTGTTTAACTTATGGATTTTAGTATTGTTAAAAAAAATGTGGGTGATCTGAAAAAAACAAGCAGTTACAGGTTTCAAGTATGTGTGTGTGTACTAAAATAGTCTTTAAGTTCAAGTTGTGAATCATCTGTCCGGCAGTCATCTATATATTTCCTCTTTCATTTTTCCAAGATATCAATTACAAGCCTGATTCCTTATCTTTTATAAACAGGGCTTGTAATAACTTTTTGTGTTCTTTATTACACAACACTGTTCCTCACTGTTATAAAAGTGATGGCTCAAGTATGTTGCAATAAAAAGCAAGTAGAATTAGGAAGATGAAAGATAATGCTAATCAAGATTATTAATAAAAAGCAAGTAGAATTAGTAAGATAAAAGATAATACAAGTCAAAATTATTAATAATGATTTTAAGATGAGAATGGTGAAATGATTTGAATATTCAAAAAGTTGATATTCTTCTGCAATTTGAAGAAATATTAAGTTTTACCTTTTCCTTAAAAACACTCTCTGTAACTCTGACCATATATGAGATTTTGGTTTCTTTATCAATAGCATAGTGACTTTCATTGGTGATTTAATGCCAAAGCCATTCTTGTAAAAGAACTATAAGTGGTATTATAACCAGTTGAATGCTTACTACATTTGAACTGTGTATCGGTAAGTATGTACTTATCAACCTTTCTGTACAAGCAGGAAGTGACACAAGGTAATTTTTTAAGTGGAGTTTAATAGAGTTTTCCTTCTCCTAGAACAGGTGCCATACCAAGATTAAAGAGCCCAGTCTACCCTACTATTTATCCATAGCTGAAGAGAGAATAGTTAGATGTATACCTTTCCCAATGATATTAGCACTATGTGAAATGCAAACAGCCTTGTTTAGGATTTGAACTTGGCTCACTGTGTCCATTTCCTCAAGGGATAAACATTATACTATGAACACCTCTACCACATATGAATAAGGATGATATCTAAAATTGAGTTTTATCTAGACAATAACAATAGAAAAAATAAACCTTGTCTTCATTAATCTCTGTAGGGAAAATATTGATAAATCCTGAGTACAATTACAATAAAAATACATCATTATCATTAATTTTGACACTTATTTTCTTTCATCTTTTTAATTTTAGTTGCTTTTTATTGCACTTCACTTAGGTCATTATTTCTACAACAAAAAGAAATAGTGCATATCAGAAATGATAAGAAAGAATAAGCTCTTGGTGATACTTCAACTTACATTCCCTTTTGTCTTGAGGAAGTCTGGTTATCCATACCAACTGTTTTACCATTTTATGATACAAATTGGTATTGCGTAAACCTTAGTTTACCTAAGTAACACCTATAACTAAACCAGTACTTTGTTTCCAATCAACAAGTACCATGTTTATTTTTATTGTTTTTACATTCTAATAATGTTAATTGCCTATTTTATCTATTTTTATTTCAAATGAAGATTTTTCAATCATTATTATTAGTTTTGACTAGTATTATCTCTAATATACATTGTTCCTCAGTTATAGAAATAATGTCTTGAGTGAGTTGTGATGAAAGACAACTAAAATTAAAAAGTTAAAATACTCATTAAAAATAAATGAATAATTCTTCTTCTTCATCATCATCATTATCATTATTGGTGGTTGTGATGATGATGATGATGATGATAATAATAATAATAATAATATGACGATGATCCACAAATCTTCATCTAAAAAAACTAACAATATCTTCTGCAATTGAAAAAAACCTCATCTTTGTGGTTGTTCTGCTGCTAATAATAATAATCATCTGTGTCTTCAAAAAACAAATGAAAGAAAATTTGTATAGATATATATTCATTCATTTTAGAAAAAAAGAAAACTTATGATTGTTCAGTCATCTTCAACTCAGAAGCTTTTTTTAAAGGATAGCTTCAAATTGCACGAATAAGTTTATCTTTTAAATACCTGGAGAATTTAAGTACAAATATTGTAAAGTCTAAAAGTAACCAATTAGGCCTATTGGCTACTTTACATTTCCTTTATTTAGTTTATAGATGGGGCTGAGAATATGCTGGCTGCAGGGGGTAAGACCCCTTCCCTTAAAAAAAGGGGGTGTCCTGGGTATGACACTAAACTGCATCTGATGGTGAGGCTCCACTTCTGGAGATCTGAGGAGTGTGTAGAACCTCTTCATTATTATTGTCCAAGGTCCACTCTAACCTGGGGCGGTAATACCTATTAGGGTCCCATTTATAAGTCAAATATTTTGAAAATTATTTGGATTCAATAGGAGCATGTGCAAAAATAGAAAAAAACAACACAAAAAGTATAAATATGAATGTAATACCCTAACCTCTAGGCATGAAATAACCCTAGATGGGTTGGCATGCCATGAAAATTAATCAATCAACAAATCAAATAACAAAAACATGAATACAAACAAATGAAAAAAAAGCAATGTATGACCACCACTTAATAATGGATTTAAGCAAAAATATCAATCAAAGAGCAAAATTAAGGCAAGTGCCTCGGTTGTTTTTATTATTATTCAGCAAGCTAGTTCATAACATTCTTGCTTAAAATGGTCACTTAAATAAAGGGACGATTTTTTTATTGTCATTTCTTCATTCAATTTGACAATGAAAGAGTGAAAAAAAGAAAATATACAAAGTTAAAAGAGAAAGAATCCATTTGTCTGTGGTGTATCTTTATATATTTTTTTAATTCTTTGGTTAAACGGAAAGTACCAGAATTATTCATGTATAACATGTACTTTTCCCCAAAATTTTAAGCCTAAAAGTTAGGGGGTGTATTATACACAAGAAATAGATATTAACTTTTATCCAGCTATGTTTATCACCATATTCAAGATGGTATGACTGAATGTAGGTTTCATTTATGATCCAAATGTAACATTTTGACTCTCGACCGAGCCGTCAATCAAGAGATGCACCTGCGTAAATAAGTGGAAGAAAAGCAGAAGCAGATGGATATTGAACAATAATATAACCAGGGGACAGACGGCTTGAGCCAGTTGGAGATAAGATGCCGAATTGAGAGCCAGAGGCAGACAGGGGGCTTGAGCAACCCCAGCCTAGATGAGGAAGAAGTACTGCTATGGTCAGAAAAACTTTGGGTCAATATGTAGCAGTCTGTCCCCGTCTCCAACTCACCTCTCACACACAACCAATATCAACCCTTTCAAGGATAAAGTGTGAGAGGTATATTTTTATAAAGAAGTGTGTTCGTTCATTGAAGTCGTCATTATTGTTGACTCTGTTTCCGCTTATATTTGTATATGTATGTGGCTATACAACACAAATTAATTAATATGTAACAAATACTTCTGTTTTATGCCACTCCAGAGAAATAAAAATTGGAATGTGTGTTTATAATCTTATTTCTCCTAGCGTGAGTTTATTTTCACCACAAGGTTGTTGCATTTTTGTGTAAACATGTACATGTGTTTGCTCAAAATACTGCATAAATATTTTATATAAATTTTTATTTTTTAGTCTATATGAACCAGATAAAATGTTGAACAAATGTTAAATTTAGCTGCTACAAATTCTAGGAAAAAAAAAACACACTACATATTATATACAGAATACCTTCTTTTTTTTTTTTTTCAGAATTTTATAACCCAAATTTTGGAGTAAATGATACACACAAATAATTATGGTATAGTATCAGTTCCTTGATTAGGAATAAAAAGGAAAATTTTCAAGTCTGATTAATCAGCCTTAACCCTTTCCAGACTGAACTTATTTGTATTAAAGAGTAATCTCTCTTCTTAACTATTTGCTGTCACTCAGTTACACTAGTGAGTAGGCATCTCAGCACCTAAGTGTTTTTGTTTTTTTTTAAATAATTATAAAAGCATACTATACTTATAAATTGTATATATATTTCATAAAAGGTACATTGTATATTTCACATAGAGTAGATTAATACCGCTTTCCTTAACGGCTTCTTGTCATAGTTTTTTAGCTTAACAATGAGAAAATTTCAGAGGAGGTGGTGCATCATGAACACTGCTCAGGAGCCATTATGAATTCGCAGTTTTACTCTCTGATCCCCAAAACTGCTTACATGGTGAGTAATAGAAAACTCCCTCAAAATCACCCTGATCCTCAAAAAAAAAAAAAAAACAATAGGAAAGAAAAAGCTTTTTAGAGTCATTGAGTTAAAGAATAAAATTTTGTAGTTACATTTTCTTTTTACAACACTTAGTATTAATACATAGTGACTTTTTGAAAATTCATTTGATTAGTTTGTTTTTTTACCATCAAGAAGTACATTGTTGGTTATTAATACTAACTCCTCAACTCCAATGGGAAATGCATTGCCAAAGCTTAAACTCCTGAGATTGTCTGTAAAATAAAACAAAAAAAAATGCACTTTTGTTTAATTTATATTAAATAAATTTCTAACTTTTACCTGTCTTATGTAACTCAAATTTAAAGTTGAAACAAGTTTGACAACAAATTTACATAACATAACTTTCTATGGTCAACTGATATTTTTAGATTCAGTTGTAAACAAATAGATGTTTGGCTGGTCAGATTTGACCAGCTTATCTGGAAAGAGTTAAGAGGTTTCATGGTTCAAACAAAGAGAGAAAATAACCAATATCTGTTTTGAATTAAATGAAAAATGGCTTTTTTTTTTTTAAAGTTTAAGTTATATAGACATTCATGAACACAAAGAGAAAATTAATGATTATTAGGAATGTTTTATATGAATTCCAAGAAATTAAAATTGTCCATAGCTTAAACTTGTTGAATTGTATTTAAAATCGATTATCAAATGCAGGTTTTGTTTTTTTATTCTCTTTAAATTCACATGTATTTGTGGTATACACACACGCACATATGTATTTGGTTTACTTTCTTGGATTTCTATATACACTGACAACAAATAAAATTCTCACACTCTGAAAGATTATGCCAATTTTGACCTGTGTATATACTGATTTGTGATCATTTTAATATAATTACCTATGGATTTAACTTTTAGTAAATTGAAAAAAACATATTCAGAGTATTGTAAACTTTATTTTCCATCAGTGTATTTAAAATCATTACATGTGCATTTTCTTTGTTCAGAACATTATAAAATATTACCTCTGCCCCACAATAATTATTGCATTAATGTATGATATTTAAATGCAAATGTAACAACAATTATGGGACAGAAGTAGAATCATTTTATTCCATCTGTCCCACAATAGCTGTTACATTTAATATATGAAATTTATATGCAAATGTAAAAACTGTTATGGAATATTCAATCATTTTTTTTTTTCTAGTAACACAACTGGTATCAATAGACAGTACAAATGGAAGAATATTTCATGAAAACCAACTGCAAAAATTAAGCAAATTATATTATCATAATTTTAACTTAAAAAATATTGAGTGAACCACTTTTTTGACAAATTGAAAATATCTTTCCTTTCAGGAAAACCTCGGTGATCATTCATTTCATTTTTTTTTCTTTTAATAAATGATGTAAAAATACAGTAAGAGAACTTGGGGTGAGTTTTTTTTAATTTTTTATTTCATGAATATAATTATAAATTTTAGATTTCAGTATTAAGCACAAGTTTGAGACATTTCCCAATTTTAACTGGTTTGTATCTTAATATTTAGTGAGAAACTCCACACAGCAGAAGGACATTACATAATGAAGGTTGATGGACAGTTGAAGCTAGGACTTAAAAAAACATAACAGTAATAATAAAAACTATCCAAGCACTCACACTTTGACTCTGCTACATACTTTATTCAGAACATGGCCATAAAAAAGCCCACACATCTTAGTTCTTCTAAATGCAAAGTCATATCACTTCAGGTATCAATCAAATGCATACAAATGTCATTGAAATATACAAAGATAGATTAAATGTTTTATGGAATCAAGAGAGGGAGGAGCAAATGGATGTTAAGAACATGGGGGTGAGAAGAAACAAATTTATTAGGATTATATGTTTGACTAGTGACTGAGACAATTTGATCTTTCATATTGTTTTTACTTATGACAATATAAACATAATTTGTGAAGGTCTTTTGTGAATCAGAGTAGGTTTCAAGTATCATATGCACGCATACACACACACACATACATACACACACATGCTTCTAATACTTGAAACATACATTTTAGAACTTTTTACGTAAAAGTTTTGCACATCCTCTCAATTTTTTTCCAGTATTTTGTGTTTTTTTTGTTTTCTCAACAAGCAGCACTTGTAAATTATAAAACCACATTACAGAAAGGATAAAAACCTTTTTTTCATTATTAGTTTGTTTTTAGACTTCACTGCTACAAAAACTTTCTTGTTTTTAATTTTGTATGATTTTTTGTTTGTTTGTTTTTGTACTTTTGTATTTCTGAACCATTTTTAGTTAATGGTTGACAGTCTAGTCATATGACCTAACTGGCCAATTGGACAATATTTATCAATTTTACATGACTCACACATTAGAACTGATTTAACAAAAAAAAAAAAAAAAAAGAAAGAAGAAAAAAATTTAATGAAATAAAGCAAAAAAATATAGATAAGTGGTAAATCATAAGTATACACAAACGCCTTTTATGGAGGCATGCTCGGTATAATGTTTATTGTCATAGGAAACGGAGGACTCAGCAACCTGAGTGAGACTTGTTTGGATTTCACTTTACACTTGGGAAAAGCATGAATCCATCTCTTTTCTGCCCAGGTATAGATAACTAATAGGGCAGACTGGGTTCTATAGCCTTGGTTAGGCAACTAGTCTAGGAGAAAGGAAACTCTGAATTCAAACCTGTAGTACTCCACTTAAAAACTGACTTTGTGTCACATCCTTCTTGTGGCAGAGGGATTAGGTAAATAAAAACCCCTATTATAGATTTCAACTAGTCTGATTCAGCTCTTTGTTTCAATTTTATCAATATACTTAAAAGAAAACTTGATGCCTTTATCAATAATAGGAACAAAATTTCAGATATCTTGGTCATTAGTTTATAGCTCTACCACTTGAGTTAAAACCAATATGTGGATATATTTATACTCCAAAAAATGTGGCAGATCAAGAGACTAATTCCTGCATAGAAAGAATAATTTGCTTTCACTTGAACCCAAAATTTGTCCAGACAAGTCTAACTAATTTAGTACCTAAAACAGAAACTCAAACCTCTTGTTCACTGCTCTACCATTTGGGTCCAGCCTAGCTTGAACCGTTTTATCATGGAAGAACTGGGGTCTTTATGAAATGAAGCAAACTGCTATTCCCACAAAAAGATGAATGAGAAAAGGGTTTAAAAGGTTTTAACAAATTCATTTTTCTGATGATTAAGAAAGGACTCTGATTTTTGGGAGATAATCCATAGAAAAAGATATTTGAATTTAGCTAAAAATTTATTATTCTACATATAAAAGGAATTATGTTCATCTTTGATGAGTCATAGAGATATCTTAGCTTTTACAAGAAGCTGATTCCATATAACACAATTTCAAAAACTTCTAACAGCCTTTTTTTTAAACATTAGAATCTAAATAGAATGTTGTTTAAGAACTTGTATTAACTGCTTTGATTGGACTTTAACAAAAGATGAAAGCCCTCACATAAAAATGGATGGGTAAGATTTGTTTTGTATAGAATGAAATTATTTGTACAATTCTGAATTTGAATTCACCAATAAGTGAAATTAGGATGCCACATCACAGTATTGATGTTTGGATGGAATAATGGTTATCAACATGAAAAATAAAATTAGTGAACAAAGTTCAAATTCCATCCAAGGCTGTATGCATTCACTTTCCACTAATGCCCTTGGGAAAGGTATGAAACCATTTCTTCTCTCTCCCTCTAGTTATGGATAAAATTATAGGGTAAACTAGGCTCTCACACTTTGGTGAGCAACCAGTCTAGGAGAAAGACAGCTCCAAATTCAAGTTCCTAAGGCAGTCTTCAACCTTGTTTTGGCAACTCCTGTGACATTAGTGCCAGGCTGTATTGGTCCTTGTTCTTTCTTTGGGTAACATTGGTGGAATGTAGAGAGGAGACATGCTGCATGGGCAACTGCTGGTCATCGATACAACCTTCCTCTGGCTTGGGCTCAGATTCATAGTCTCACAAGACTAACAGAAGCCATCACCAACATGGAGTAGTGGTTGGCAAACTAGTTTTACTTGATCTTTATTACAGTAGTGTTTTGTAATAATAGATGAAATCACTCCTAGGTCACAGATTGTCTAAGGAGAGTAAGGTTGTTGATTTGTATCTTACAGAGATTTGTTGTGTTTCATGGTTTATTAAAGCATTCAAAATGACAAATGCTCATAATCCAGTATAATGGAAAATTAATTCAATGTAGGAACTGATGAATGCAGAATGAAATGATTTTTAATTAGGCAAGAGCAGTGCTTTCAATTCAGAACAGACCCACAGTGGCATATATATATATATATATATATATATATATGAATTTCCAGAAACTTTAAAATAATTTTTTGTTATATCAGCTTTAAAGCTAATGTATGAAGATGTAAGTATAACATATGCAAATAGTGAAATTTTCAATCTTCATAGCCTTATCCTGAAGAATAGAAACTTGAGTCATAAGATGATAACAGATTTTATGCCAAGAGGAAAATTTGGAAAAACTAAATAATATCTAGCAATGATTTTTCTCTTTTTTGTGGCAGGAAGGATATCCAGCAGTAAAGACAAGTTTTATTCAAAGGTGGCAATGGAAATAAGTCATGGGTGCATATGTTTGTATGTGTGTATAAGTATATTATATACAAACAACCTCTTTTATATATTTGTGTAGGTTTATAAAGAAAATGATTATATACATAAAATGTATATTGGTTACAATGAATTATTTTTGTAAATTGTTGCTGCTTTCCATTTTGTCATTACTTTTCATTTTTATTATAAATATGGTAAAAACAAGCAATATCTTGCTTAGTTTTGTATTGGGTAAAAGATCATGGCCTCTGCCAGTCGAGGTCACAACCAAAAACATAAATAACAATTAAAAAAATCTGTATGTAAAGTATTTTTTCTTTCTTTTAAATAAGAAAATTTCAGCAAAACATCTCTGAAACAAGCAAGAGGTAGAAACACTGTCAATTGGAAAAATTCAATTTTGATAATGCAACAGGATCACTGAGCATTTTCTTTGTGATACAAACAATCTGATTGGTCAATGATTCTCCAATGACATTAACAGTCCTTAAATTTATTCAGCAGCTGGCATGTCATGAGGTGTGATCTGAGGACTGTTAGTTGATGAATTCTTTTTTAATATAGATGCAATGGACCAACCAAGTGGTATTCTTATTTGAACTGAATCATCAGAGTTGATCATGTTTAAGATTTAAAGAGATATAAATATAAAGATGGGTCCAATTATTCAGAATGGTTACTATTCCTACTATTTACAGAGTAAATAGTAAGAATGATAATTGGCATATAGTACCCAACACAATATCCACACAAGATGTTTTCACACAAAGTATATTTGTAAAACTGATATATTAAATGTAATATTCAAAACAAAACCTGCTTTGTTTTAGTAATCGTGCTCAATATTCAGAATAGAGTCACATAACAGTCAAAATATTGGGCAACAATTAAAAACAATTATTCAAAACCTAAAAAAAAAAAGAAAAACCCATTAAAATCAGCCATCACAATTGTTTAGTACAACTACTAGTTTCACAACTCAAGTTGATCATCAAGTTTAATTGTACAAAATGCTTGTGTTGGCTGATTTTAATGGGATTTTTTAAGTTTTGAATAATTGTTTTTGATCATTGCTCAATATTTGATGGTTATATATATATGTGTGTGTGTGTGTGTGGACATGTGTTAGAGGGTAAATATAAAGGTGAGTATGTATATAAATATTAGTATGTATGCATTGATATTGAAATATATTTGTATGTATATTAATGTGTCTTTAAATCTAGCAGCATGTAGACATACACAGGCAATTTGGTAATTATTCTATCTTTATCAGGTGAAAGAGAGAAATATGAATGAAGGGCACTAAGGAAAAGAAAATTTGGTAGCCATTTTTACCTCATATTTCAGGGATCACTAATAATTCATAGTGATATGACAATTCATGCCTAACATTCATCCCCAACAATTCACAGGTGAGGATTATGAACATTCATCACCAAAATTTTCAGAGAGAGAAAGAAGCCAATAAGTACAATGTAAAAATTTTGGCTGGTCTCATATTAAAAAATGTTTTCAACTTGAATTTTTTAAAATTTCAAATCTGTTAGTTTGATTTAGGTTGACCTTTTCTGATTTTGAGCAGAAGTTAAAAACATAGATTGTTGAAACAGGAGGTGCTTGTGGTGTAGCAGTTATAGTAATAGGAAATGGAACCAGGAACCTGAGTTCAAATCTTGGACGAGGATGTTTGTATTTCACTGCACACTAATGCCCTTGGGAAAGCTAAGAATCCATCTGTTCTCTTTCTAGCAATAGGTAAATAGTAGGGCAGATGATTCTTTAACCTTGATTAGGCAACTAGTCTAGAAGAAAAACTGAATACAAACCAGCTGTATTCAGCTTATGGATCAACCGTGTGTTACATCTTGCCTGGGGTGGAGAGGTTGGGTAAATACTTACATTGTTGAAACTTATCACCTCCCTTCTCTCTTCATTTCACTTGTTACTTATTGGTTTTTATTTACATATACCTTTGCTACTGCTTTAACAATTGAGATTACTAGCGTTTCTATGACAAGAATAGTGAAATTTAGTTTATTGTAATTGTGGAGATTTTGTGACTAATTTATTTTTAATGATTAATTTGTATTGGGTATTAACCCTTTTGCAGGTAGAGCAACATTTTTGCCATTAATGGTACATAATCAGGGCAACATTTACATTGACCTATCGTTCAATGTAAGGCATTTTCCTATTAGTTTCTCATTGACCAATTTAATGTCATTAAAAGGCTTCTCTGTGGTGTAGGATAGTATGAAAGTTGTTTTGCAAAATATCATAATTAAAGTGAGTGTTTTATTGTTTTCATGCTAATGTGCAACGACACACAATTGTTGATCGAATTATCATGTTTTCTTTGATTTTATATATGATTAATTGATTTGTTTGAATATACCCTTCATTTTGTAAATTTTCTGAAAATAATTTGCCTACTTTACAAGATTTTAAAAAACTATCTGCCTGTGGAAGGGTTAAAATTGTTAAACAAGCTTGGGTTAAATTATTCAGTTTGAATTTTCTATGGCTATGAACGTTCCATAATCCAATGATATGAATTATTACTGATAAATTATTAGGTATGAATTATCTATGCCTATGAATTGTTGTTGATGAATGTTCTGTAATCCCATGTTATAGATGTACCTTAAAATTTTTTTTTTTTAATTTTATTTTCAATACTTTCCCGAATTGTAGAAAACAAGTACAAAAATAGCCACATATACAAATTATACCATCAAGGGTTCAAAACATTTTGAAAATCATCTGAAGCAGACAAGAAGCCCACTTTCTATAGAATGACAAGTGATCACAAAGGCATGTAATGTAAAATACACCCCTACAATAGAGACAAATTTCTATAGTTGACAGTTTTTGATTATAACTGCTCTACTTTGAATTTTATAAAAGTCTATACAAACTTCCTTTTTTTTTCCCCATGTGAAAATTAATGATTCTGAAAGTTATTTTGGTAATATGAGGTCAGATAAAGAAAATCAACATATTTTAAATTTATGTATCTGACTATTAAGAGAAGTGTTGATTTGTCCATTTGTGATAATAATTAATGAGAAAGAGAAAAATAGAGACTAAGTATAAAGAATAAAATCACTTTGTAGAGCAGAAAGTAATGAGAGAATGGAGAATTGGCGTTGAAAAAAAGATAAGATATTTTCTTCTTCTAACATTTACGTTTAACCCCTTACCTATAAGGTGCACAGGTGTCAATCTCACAACCAAGTGTGCAGGCTGAAAACTACACTCTGCATCCTTTGCATATCAGAACAACAGTATAGTTTAACTTATCTATGATACAATCGTAGGTTCATTGAAAACAAATATAGCAGACTTCTTTGCCACAGATTTTTTACCAATGCTTGAAAGGGAGTATATGTAGGTAAGAGGTTAAAAAAATGCCCATCCTTCCTTTCTATTTATATACTTCAATCATGCTCCATAACTTTGCCTGAAGAAATTTTATAAATTTCAAGGAATTGTATTTCAAGAATAATCTACATCTTTAAGTGGTTCTTTATAGCACAACATTTTAATCAGCAATTTCAGTTTTTCTTCTAAATGTTCATTTATAAGTTTGCTAATATCAAACACAAAATATGAGAAAGTTTTATATGTATGCAAAAGGACTATTCCAAAAGTATTCCCTCATATTTCCATGAAAACTACAACAGATACAGAAAGCACAACACTATTCAATAGAGCAAAGTTTAAGTTTTACAGCCATACTATGAACATCCAACACTGACATTGTGGGCCAATATAATGAAATAGGTGACATTACTTTTGAAGCAATCCTCTTACAAGTATAGCACACAGACCCTTGTTCATCACTGGTAAAAATACATAGCCAAATACTGGTAACTATGTGAAAAAAACCCAGTGTTTTGTAACAGAAAATTTGTTCAATTCACTGGTGTTACTGTGCTCCCCATATCTGTTGTAATTTCTGTGGAAATAAATAGGTTTTACTTTCAAAGCATTCCTTATGAAAGCTAAATCTAGTAATCATTTCCCATTCTTTGGGCTTATAAATCAGCAAATCAACACATGAACAAGAATAAAGAGCAGTGGATTAGTCCATCACAGTTACCTGCATTTTTCTCAAAAATACAGACATCTTAAAAACCTCACTTTTTTGATGAATTTAGGACCAGGTTAAATTAATTAAAATGAATGACAGTTACTCATCTAAGAGTTGAAAAAAATGATGAACATATCTCAAGGCAGCATTTTCTCTTTGAAACGTGTTTGATTGCCTATTTTATTTTTGATCCATTCAAGTCTTTGTGTGTCGTTTGATATCTGGATGGAAGGAATTCAGGAAAGCACCGTATTTTCCCCCAAGAACTTCCTGAAGTTATTCCATCCAAACAACTCATACGAAGACTTGAACAGATCAAAAATGAAATAGGCAGACATGAAGTATCTGTTTGATTTAATCACACACACACATATATATTCTAAATGCATTATATTAAATAAAGATATATTATGATGATAATAGTGGTAATTGAAAATGCACTGCCGTGTATCTCTGACACACATACACACTTATATACAAAGTGTTTCTTAAAGAATACAATCCAAAGGATAAGGTATAGCTTATGGACACAGAAATTTAATTCTTCAATGTTAATCATGAGGCAAGAATATATTTAGAGACAATAGTCTTTAACAGTTGAAATGGTTGCATCATGTGCTGACCTCATTCTAGTTTCTATACCTTTATGCTGTATCTGTAATATAATTCACCAAGGAAGAATGAATTTCCCATATAAATGTGAGAGAGATAAATCTTTAGGTGAAATTTTCACTGTCTCCATTCCCAACAAGTCAACAATAATTTGTATTTCATTGATAAATTTTGTGAAACTGGGATTGTACAAAATTGAAAAAACTCAGGTTGACCACCTCTGTTAACTGCCAAAGTTCTCAATGTTGAATCTAAACATTTAACTTGCTCATCCATAAAATCTTTTAGAATGTTATCCCACATTGTGTATATAAATAGTTTTCAGATTTAGAATATTTTAGATACAAGTTGTAAAAAAAGATAGTTGCTTTCTTTTTGAAACACCTTGTATATGTATAGTGTGCATACAAATATATAAGATGAGACATACTTATTTCTTTAATTGATGAGAAGAAAAATCAGATAATGAAGAAAACTTTGAATTACTTTAATCTATTGAAAACTTCTGTACATAGTTTGAACTTTAATCCAAATGTTGATAATTACTTGTTTTTAGAATAACAATTTTTACTTTTATCATTCCACTTATCTCAATACATTTAAGAATAACTCAATGATTGAAATAAAAGACTGAGCACTGTAAGGTCTTCATTTCAAAGCCTCATCTGTCCTATCAAGTCAGCAAAAATTATCCCCCCAATTTGAAAACATTAGCAGTAAAAGCTCTTTTACTGAGGATAACATTCACCAAAGCATTTACAATAATATGACTGTCAAGTATATGTAGTGAATGGTAGAAAATATCGGAATCAGCATAGATATAGCTGTCAGATTATCATAGCAAATTAGTGGACTTGTCTTAGTAATCAAATGGATTAAGAGATACTAATTTTAAAATCTTCATTGTAAATGGCTCATCAGTTACCTAATTCAAAATGGGCACCTATTGTAGTGTAATGGTTACCAAGCTAGACTAGCAAACCGTTACTAGTGAGTTCAAGTCTCATTGGGTGCCCAATACATCTGGCCTTGTTCCACAACTTAAAGTTTTGTATATAACTACCAAATTCAAAATAACCTGTATCATTTTATTTTTTAAGTTTCCACCCATTTATTCCAGGAAATGATTGTTCTGCTAAATTTCAGCTCTCCACTTGTCATGATTATCTTCAAACAAAGATCATTTTCTCCATTAGTTTTTTATTATCACAATTCAGTTTCTTTTTTAACCTGACTTTGTGTTAGTATTGATTTATTTGTAGTCCTATGTTCATAAATCTATGAAACATGGAAGAAAATACCAGTTCCTTTGAATCAGAGGAGGAATTTACACTTTTAATAAAAACAAAATTAACATGAAGGATTTGAGCTTTGGATCAGCATTACTCAAAAGTGATGGTACACATGTCATGAATTGCCTGAATGTAGGGAGTTTCCAGTTTCACATTATCATGATATATATATATAACATGTAATGTAAAAATGAAAATGTATAAAATCTTTCTTTTATTCTTTTCATATGCTGTGATATAATGCATAAGAAAGAAATACTTGGAACTTGATAAGAAATGAAAGATATGCACAAACTCGCTTGCTATTGGCTGAGAGCACTAATATAGTACCTGTTCAAGGCACATTGGAAAAATATCCTACTGGGACTCTACATCAGATAGTTTGAGAAGCACTGTTCTAGACAATAATATTGTTTATTTCATAGTATACATTACCATGTGATGTAACAAACTTAGAGATTTGATGATAAGATGTCAATTAAGATATAAGTATTGACAAAGATTAGGGCATTTGACTTTTAAATGAAACAATAGATTTATATAACTTCAACAATACTGATTATATATGATTTCTTTATCAACTTTTACTAGTTCTGTATGGTCCTTTTATTATGCTTTTTAGATAATTTTTTATTCATCTTTTGTATGTTGTCCCATCATTCTTTTAAATAAAATGCAATATGTTAAATGTTCGGTCTTTTCAATATGCACAGATGTTTTCATAGATTGTAATCAAATTAATGTAAATATAACCCATAAAGTGAATCTGTCTTTTTAAATAGATAAGGCTCAAAATGATCAACAATTCCTTTCAGAGCATTGGCATAAAAAGAGCAAGAAAAATGAAGCAAATTGATTGATTAGGCCTATGAATATCAAATATAATGTAGATATGAAAGGAACTTATTTATGAGTAGCAATGCTATTTCATCAAACAACTCATCAATTGTAATAAACCTTTACTTTAAAATATATACTAAAGATGATTTATGAATACCAAACTTTAATGGAAACAATCTGATAAAAAAATCAGCAAAGTGATTTTAGTCAGAATTGCTAAAATGTCCGAAAAAGAAACTAAGTTAGAAAGTTTCATCTTACAAATAGAAAATAAGTTTCAATCTAACTTTAAAAAAAAAAAAAAAAAAAAAAAAAAAAAAAGATTGATATGCTCCCATTTAAATGCTTAACGAAAGAATCAATGAAGATATTAGGACCTATTAGTAGAAATTTTAACTCATTTCACAATTACAGAAGGTTGTACAACTTTTATAGGTATGGTTTTACAAAAACGAAGGAAAGGACAAGAGGCAATTTCAGATTAGCAAACCTCATTTTGAACAGTATGCAAAAAAAAAAAAATTAAAAAAAAATAAAAACCCAGCAAGGATGATTTTTTTCTGGGGGAGGACAAACTCACAAATACTAAAGATGATGATGTTAGTCCAAAAGGAATTTATGAATAGTAATGATGTCTGATTTCAAAGAAAGAACAAAAACCAAAAACAAACAAAAAAACAACCATGATATTATAGTTGCTTGTATATGACATCGCTGTCAGAAATGACTTTACCATTGTTATTGTTATTCATGCTGCTGTTAGGGTCATTGTTGTTGTTGTTGTTGGTGGTGGTACTGCTGCTGCTGTGGCCATAACCATCGACCTGACCACCACCATTGCTGTTTTGTACAGATGATGCTGCAGCCATCTGCTCCACAAGATGGGTCTTCTCGTGGCACTTGAGCAGTGACTTGTAGATATAAACCTTGCCGCAGATGTGACAGCTGAGTGGCTTGCCATCGACGTGCCGTTTCATGTGAGTTTGCAGGTTGCCTTTCTGACTGAATGCTCGGTGGCACACCTCACATGAAAATGGTTTGTCGCCTGTGTGACGGCGCATGTGTACCTGCAAGTTGCCCTTCTGGCTGAACAGCCTGTCGCACACACTGCACCGAAATGGCTTCTCCCCGGTGTGGGTCCGGCTATGGCAACGAAGGCTGGAGACCTGCGAAAATGATTTGGGGCAGAGGTCACATGCAAATGGTTTTGCCCCAGTGTGGATGCGCTGGTGGTTGATCAGTGACATCTTCTGTGAGAAGATTTTGTGGCAGACGTCACAAGTGAAGGTCTTTGAAGCTGATGCCGATGGGTGGGCTGTTTGGCGATGACGCTTGAGTTGATCATACAGTGGAAAGATGAGTTCACACGAATCACAAGGAAACTGTCGACCAAGCGGAAAGTCCGGGGATTGCATACAATACATAACCCCAGGTGGGGGTTCAGGGTTACGATTAGGTGTGGCCACTCGAGAGGTAGAGTTGTGAATTGGGGTGTTTGGTGTATTTACCGGGCTATGCTGTTGATTGTTAGGATGATGTGTTTGTTGATGGGGTTGGGTATGGAGGTGGCTGGGATACTGATGGAGATGTGGTTGTGTGGGACTTGTATTACTTGTAGGAAGGTGTGTGTAATTGCTGTTGGTGATGGTGCTGGTGGTTGGGTTATTGACGGACGTCTTCAGATGGATCCTGAAATTACAGAAATGCCATGGCAGTGACATCAACTGAAATCCGATGTACCCATATCTGAAGGTGTTTGGGGACGAAAATCAAAAATATAAGTATGCAAATCTGTGTTTCAAAAAGGTTGACTTTTATCATTTTTCTTGAAATTATTAAATTTAAGAAATCTTTACAAGTTATTTTTTTTTAATAACTTCATGCAGAAAAAGATGTTTGGAAATGAATAACTAAAGAAACAAACTAGAAATAATTTACAATTAAATTAAAATGTATTACAAAATTGTCTGCTCTAGAAATATATTTACAAGAATGAAGTTAGGAAAGACATGCAATAAATTTATTTTTGATACTTTTGTTAATTCACAATAGAAATTTACAACAGAATGAGCAATATTGAAATCTCTTATATTAAAAAATATTTTTGAGTTTATAAAAAAAATCTTTAGCTTTTTCATCTTTGACATATATAAAAGGAAAAAAAAAAGAAATATGCTCATCATATACATAAAAGGTTACATACCAAATGTTCCATTTTAAAACTTTAGAAATTAATAAATAGTACAAAGCTCCCTAAAATAATTATATCTAAATATTGGCTAGTTTTATGATGATTAAAAAATCTTAGTTCTGTTATAAATAACCATTATAAAACATTCACAAAGAAGAATGACTACTTCTACCCTGTTCTAGTCAACCATTTTAACATTTTAGATAATCAAAAAAATCTTCATTATTGGGCCAGTACAATAAAATGATATTTATAATATAACAAAACATTCTACATTATATATACATTGTAAGGTCTCTTAAATTGAAGAGTGTCAAAGATTGCTAACTTTTTGATAATCTAAGAATGTGAAATGACTATGTTAGTTCAAAAAATGAGAATTACTTCAATTTATTATGACTTAACAATAAAAAGGCAAACTAAGAAACAGAAATAATTATCCATTTATACATATCTCTCTATCTGACATATACATTTCATATCCTATTATGAAATACAATTGGCCATTTTCATTTCACTTTGGGGGTAATGGCCTTGGGAAAGGCATGAGTCCATCTCTTCTCTTCCCAGCTATGAGTAAATAGCATTACAGATTAGGTTCTTTAACCTTGGTAAGGCAACCAGTCTAAGAGAAGGAAAACTATGAATTCAAACTAGTTGTACTCTGCTTAAAAATTGACCTTGTGTTGCATCCTGCTTGTGGCAAAGGGGTTGGGTAAATACATAAAAAAACAACATTTGTACTACCAACAAAATCTTCATCAAATAATGATTCTGGGCCAAGCATTGTTTCACTGTTGAAGTATCACTGCCACTAAACCAGTGCAACCCACCAATACCTTATAATATCACCAGTTTTTATTGGTTTTCTATCATAGTATGGGAATTCAACATGAAAATACAGCCTCATTATATGATTCAATGTGTCAGAAAACCAGCAAAGTCTGGTGTTATCATCAGAAGCACTAATGCTTTAGCTGTAAAACCATGCCAGACCCCATAGTTATAATTTGATGAAGGCAAAACTTTTATCTTTTTGTTTCTATGTATGTATGAAATATAATGATAGTAATTTAGGTAGAGATCTAAATATTTGCTTTCAGAAGAGACAAGACAATGAATACTGTTATTTGTTATTCTTATATTTCTTCATATGTTAATCAGGGATTTCTAACAAAGATGAAAAAAATATTTTAGAAGCTGGTATTTGCTTTTGTCTTGAAATTAGAATTACTTTTAGAAGGCAATTCCTAATAACAAGTTAAATATAATCCAACAAATAGACTGAAAATGCCTGTGTTTTCAGCTTTTAATTCACTGTATCAGTCACAGGAACGAACTAAACAATACTGAGTAAGTGACTATACACATTTACAGTTTATACTAATTCTTCATGGGTAGATAGTAGGACATACTGGGTTCTTTAATATGGCAACCAGTCTTAGAGAAAGAAAACTCTGAATTCAAACCAATTGTACTCTCTTTAAAAATTGACCTTGTGGCACATCCTGTTTAGGGCAGAGGGGTTGGGTGAATACATACAGTTTACAGTTATAGATACATTATTGATAAAGGCATTTTAGAATGAAGCCAGAAATAAAGGTGAATATAGGACATAGATTTTCCAACATTTTTTTCAATACTCAAGCAATATTTACAGTATTTTGGTTCAGAATCTCTCAGTTTCATTTATTCATTGCAAAGCTTTTAATTCAATATTTTGTCCATAAAACACATAGTTTTCTCTTTTGTTGAAGTTGGATATTGCCAATCAAAATGTAAATTTTAACATCACTGTATCATAAAATTACAACATAAATGTTTTTAATGTCTATTTCAGAATCCAGAATAATTCAGAAACCTTTTTTTAGCCTTATGTCCTATTCTTAACTGTTCATCTAAATTTTTGTTCACCTTTATGTCAAGTTATTTTAATGTCTCTGATTTAGTTACACTGTTTGATAGAAAAATCAACATTTTTACAAAGTACAGAACAATACAAAGGAATATATGAAATCACTTTTCTAAAGAACTGGTTGAGTGTTTGCCACTGGTCTAGGAGACCGGGGTTCAATCCCAGGTCGAGTCATACTAAAGACTCAAAAAATGGTGCTCTATACCTCCTTGCATAACATTCAGCATTATAAGGTACATATCAAGGGTAAAGTGAAGAAATCCAGGGAAAGGAGTAGTGCCCTCCCCTACACCTTGGTGTAGTAGCTATTGAAAAGGGAGCCTTTGGATTGCTCTTGACAACGGTTGCTAACTTTACTTACTCATATTTTATAGACCTATATAAAAAATATATAAAGATCACTATACTTTATAGAACTATATAAATAAATATAAGAAATCCACTATGATTTATAGAAAGTAAAGTAAAGTTGGCGACTGTAGTCGAGGGTGACCCGAAGGCTCCTTTTTCGATAGCTACTACACCAAAGTGTAGGAGAGGGTACTACTCCTTTCCCTGGATTGCTCCACTTTACTTTGATCCTTACCTTATAATGCTGAGTGTTAAGCAAGGAAGTACCAAGTACCATTTTTTAAGTCTTTGGTATGACTCGACCTGGAAGTGAACCCTGGTCTCCCAGGCCATTGGCGAACACTCTACCCACTAGGCCAATGAACCAGACTATGATTTATAGAACTATATCAAAAATATTTTAAAATCAACATACTTTATAAAATTATACATGAATATCACTATACATTACAAAATATTGTGATTTTTTTAAAAGAATAGGAAAACTGATTGAATCAAAATTAAATTCTGAATGTCATGAGCTTACTGGTCAGTTATGTCTGTCTACAGATAATATAAACCTCTGTAACTTTGACTGATCCATCAGAAAGTATTAATAAAATACTAGAAACATCCAACTATTAACCAGATATTTAAAGCTCAACAATTAGCAGAAATGAATACATGAATTTGGAAAGAAAAAAAAAATGAATCTATAAATCATCTCAAAAGATTAAATTTTCTTCAATATAAAGAAAAATGAAAGTAGAGACAGAAGTGAGTGAAGTGCAAAGGAATTAAAATAAAGAAAAGTTCTGGAAAAAAACCCCAAAAAAACCTACATTTGAACTGTTGGATTGGAGATCGTACAAAGGAAGAAGTCTCTCAGGAAAGTATATTCCCTGGTTTATTACATCTGAAAAGGAATAAGGAAAATAAATTGTAAATATCAAAATAGAATTATTTCATTACAACCTGACTGTTCCAAAATATATAGAAATAAAATATTGAAAAAAACAAAAAAAAAACAACCAAAAACACACTAATGAAATGGCCAACAGTGGGATACAAACACACATCAAGTAGAAAATTTTACTCTTTCACTTCAAAGTAGCATTAAAATCTTTATCATAATTACTAAAATAATGAAATATTTATATATGATGAATTAAGTAAAAAAACAAACAAATCTTAAATAAGTTTTACTAGATTAGTAACAAAACAAGGAGCAAATCTGGAAATCAGAGTTGATGAGATCTCAATGTATAAGATCGACTGAATGACTTCTTTGAGTGATTAATTAATTTTAATGGCATGTCAATCTGTCTAGGGTTATTCTATGGCTAGAGGTTAGGAAATTGCATTCATTGTATGTTTATATTTCCTTTTTTGGAGGTAGTTGTTTATTAAGAGGTTTTCTTTTTGCATACAATTATATGGTTTCAAAAAATTATTTCTATTAAATAATAATCATTTGTTTGTACACAGTTATGTAGTTTCAAGTAACTGATAATTATAATCCTTAATAAACAAGTATAGTTTCAAGTAACTATTCTTAATACAAATAATTTACAGATATAAGATATCAAGTCTTCTAATTTTCATCATCATATCGTACTGATAGCATGGATTTCCCTGACTCTCTCTCTCTCTCTCTCTCGCCATTCATCTCTATCATCCATCACTGCTGGCAAGTCTTTCAAACTACATCCTGTGTCTGCAGAGAGCTGATATAAATAAGTTCTTATTGTTTGGCCAACACTGGCACATCCATGTGAAGGAGTCCATAAAAGAATGTCACTTATGAGTTCATCCTTGCTTCGCCAGTAGTGTCCCACATGTCTTATTCGTCTTACTTGGATGTTTTTTTAGATGGGAAGTAAGTAGCTATACAGCTGTTTTTTTGTGGGGTGTTGCTTCCAGGATTTGTTCAAAATAGCTTGTAGCATTCATATGAAGTTCCCATCTAACTTTTTATCTATGTATTTTGTTAGCCTCCATGTGGTGGATCCATACAGTAGTATTGACTCAGCCACAGCTTAGAAGAAATTCCGTTTCATTTTATCAGATAGATAAGACTTCTATATGATTGATAACCAATCAATAGCAGTTAATGCCTTTGCTAGGCATATGTTAACATCACTTTCAGTAGATGAGATATTGCTTCCAAGGTATGTGAACTTGTCTATTAATTTTAGAGGCCTACTACTTAGAGTGAACATGGTTCCTTATCATTTAAAACAAATGAACTCTGTTTTATTTGTGTTCATGAAGAGACCAATGCCTCCTACTTTTGCTCTAGGCTATGTAGCTGGGATTCTGCTTGGGCAGGTGTATTTACAAGAAGCACTAGATCATCTGCATCTGTTTTAGTTTCTGCAGTATATTGTCTGTTTCTTGCCTTTTTTTTTTTAGCATAAAGCCATTTTCTTTCATTAGATCAATGTTTGAAGTACAGTCTTGGCAGATTATAAATATTGTATTAATGCATCTCTTTGCAAAATTCCAGCAACAATATCTACTCCAGTCAGAGTGGACCTGAAATTTTTTAGGGTGCCTCATATGGTATGAGGGAAATGAACTAGTATAGCAAACCATTGCTAATGAGTTTAATTCTCACTGAGTGCCTCATACTGCTGGCCTTGTGTCAAACTAAACAAAGCTGACTTAACGAATATAGGAAAATATGTTTATTTCTATACATTAAGACTTTTTTTTTTACTTGAGGGGACATTGAAGTTAAAAAAGAGAAACAAAAAAAAGCATTAATGACTTGGAGGAGAGTCATTAGTCTGTTTCAGAGCAAAGTGTATTATTGAGAAACATTGGAAATTTGGTATTATTACCTCATGAATTTATTCTATTGCATTGAAAATTTACTCAAAATGGAAATATCCCAACTGGCAAACTTTGAAATACTAATATCAATGAATTTACTTTTTAATGATTGCTGGATAAAGAGGTAGAAATTTTGCTAGAATATTTATTTTTAAAAATTTAAGTTAACAACATTTAGATTGGTCATCTTAGATTTTCATCAAATGGAAAAAGTGGATTTTTACTTTACATAGTAACAAACAATCACCCACTCAGCATTTGATGAGGAAATAATTATCCGTTTTGTTCACCAAATGATAATTAGAGATTTTACTTGTTGAAATGTAGTGAACTCTAACTTCACAGTCTTTAAACAGAAATAATTTATATAAGTTCATAAATACAAAAGATGTGTTTATCTAAATAAGAATTTGGATTTTTTTAAAACTGAAAGAACTGCTTGACAAGAAAATAAGTTTAATAAAAAATTATTTTAAACAAAAATTGTATTACATATACAGAATGAAAAAAAAAATCTCTATCAATTTAAACTGAAAAATTTTAACTGGGTGCCTTATTCTGTTGGCCTTGTGCCAAACTTAGCAAATTGAAAATAAGTATAATATGAAATTATGGGGTAATACTCCTGAAGCTAAGCTCACAAATTAATTATTACAGAGCAGTGATTTTGATTCTCACTAGGTGCCAAACACAATTGGCTTTGTGCCAGGTCTAAGCAATGCTTAGTTTCTTAGGACACTTCATTGTGGTGTAGCAACAAACTAGTTTTGCAGACCACTTACTAATGGGGGGGGTGTCTCTGTGGAGTAGTGGTAAACATGCTAAACTGCAACATTGTAGTAAGTGAGTTTGAACTCCAGATGTGCTATTATGTTCATATTTGGACTAATACCCTTAGGAAACATATAAACTTCCTTATTTCCCACTTATGAGTTAAACAGTACCACTACTGTTCTTCTATAAGGATGGCTTTGGCATTAGATAACCCACAAAGGTTGATATGCCATTAAACGGAGAAACTAAACCAAACCAATTACTACTTAGTAATGAGTTCAATTCTCACTAAGTGCTCTACACTTGCCGCCTTATTTCAAATCTAAGCTACACTTAGTTTTTTTTAGGGTACTTCTCATGGTAAAATGGAAGTGAACAAGTCTTGCAAACCATCGCTGATGAGGTCAAGTCTAAGCTATTCTTACAACATTTCATCATGAAATTGCCAGTAGTGGAACACTGCAGGCAATTTTACATCTTTGTACTATCAAGTATTAAAGATAAATCCTAGGAATATAAAATTTTGAACAAATAATACCAGATTGTGAAAGGAGATATATGAGAGTTTTTTTTTCTTTTTCAAATATATTTTCATCTCTTAAGACAGTGATTTAAACTGACCATTTGTATTTCTCATAGAATTAATCCAAACAGATACAACACTTTTATTTGCCATCAATAAAAGAAACATAACACATGAAAGCAACTCATATAAATGATTCTTTATTTTATCTCATTCATTTGTTTCATTTGTAAATCATTATCAATAAGTTTATTTTGAGTTAGCATCAACAAATAGCAATAAATATTAAGCTAAATTTTTTAGCATTTTTATGGTTATACAATTTTAGTTATGGACTGTTTGGTTAAAATTATATGCTTATGATTTGAAATTATTCGAAGTCAGTGGTTAAAAATAAAAATTAAAAAATATTTTGATTAGAAAAAAAGAGAAATGTGTTAATGGGAATATCAGAATGATTAGAATCAATAAATTTTCATAATTAGCAAGTACATCTAGCATTGACTCCCCCACCCACAACAACAACAAAATTTAAATCATTATCAAAAGTAAAAAATATTAATATTTTAAACCTTCTATGATAACATGCCTGCTTATGAAACATGGACAGTAGAATTTTCATGTTAGTCAAATCTATAATTATTGAGTTGTTTATGTTTGTAAGTGAAGAAATAACAAGAAAACAAGTTATGCTATTTTCATATTTATGGTTTCTTTGTTTAATGGCATATCAACCTTTGTAGGTTATTTAATGCCAAAGCTATTCTCCTAGAAGAACAGTAGTGGTGCTATTTAACCCATAGCTGGGAGGATAAGGGGGTTCATACCTTTCCCAAGGGTATTTGCTCGAAAGTGAACGTAATAGCGCGACTGGAGTACGAACTCGCATACTACGATTCTGCAGTCCATCACTTTAACCATTACGCCACGAGGACACCCCCTTCATATTTATAGAAACTTGTTTAAAGAGTGCATTTGTTAAGTCACATCTTATTTATAGAATTCATATAATTAATTACAAATGAATAAACAGAAATAGTCTATAATTAACATTTAATAGTTATCTCCCTAAAGGCATTATAATGAATAGGACAAACACAAATGACCCACACTATTAAGTAGTAAATTTGATTGGAAATTGCTTTATTTTCTAAGAACATTTTATTGCCTCTCTAGTGGAGCTAAGAATACATTGACTGCATCTCCTGCAGAGAGGTAAGATCCTCCCTCAAAAAGGGGTGTCTTGACTATGACACTAAACTGCATCTGATGGTGAGGTTCCAATTCTGGACATCTGTGGAGTGTGGAGTACCCCTTCATTGTTATTACTCCCAGATCTACTCTGACTCAAATTGGTAGTACCTGTTAGGGTCCCATCTATGGATTAAATAGATCTGTTTAAAAAATTATTTATATTAGACAAGAATACTTGAAACTATACAACTGAAGAACAAAAAAAGCCCCAAATTATTGCTGTGGAATATTAAAAATATAAACAGTTATGATTATTATGAAACATTTACAAATAAATCAAATTTGGCATTGAATAACCCATAAAGAGTTAATATGCCATCAAACCAAGATAATTTTAATGCTAACAAAAAACTTGATATGATCTATTTCTTTTTGCAGTGTTACAGTAATATACAAAAATCCCATCATTATCATATAGATGATTTCATAATTAGAAAATAAAGTTGGCTCACAGTGTATTTTGGAATTTAAAAGAATCTAGCACAATTGTGAGTAAAATTATCAAATATCTCATAAATATAATATATCAATTGATTTTACTGATACTAAAACCTTAAAGTTTAAGGTTTTAGAATAGAATAAAAATGGTTGTACACATTTAATATGTTACTACAATTCTTCAGTCTTTAACCAAGGAAGTAAATCAGAGAATTTTTCAGGGTATTGTTGAGATTATAGATTTAAATCATTTTTTATTATCTATTATCATTGTATACTTCTCTTTATTCACATCATCAATTTTTCAAGTAAGTCTAATAAAAGAATTATCGAAACTCAATAGTCATGTGACCATATAAGTACCAATTTAACCTTCTGGTGGTAATTATTATATTTTACAAGATTATCAATCTATGAGTTAATTATTATATAATAATGATTCATACAATTCTAATATGACAAGGCATAATTTAGAAGTGAAGAAAAATAATTCAATACTTTGCACTAGAAAAAGTTGAAAGAAACAAAGTACATGAAAAAAGTTCAAATCAGAACAAATACAGCAGAAAAGTTCATAAGCTGACCAAGATACTCTCATGGAATGTGATGAAATGAAGTGTATTTTTCAACAAAGTCTTCTTTGCAGCCCACACACTTCTTCTATCAGTGTTGCAGTGCTTGGATCCCATTGATAAAAACAAACAAACATCAACAGCAGATATGATGTCATCAAATGAAGTTTTCAGCCGACACTCATAAATAAAATTATGGGTTTATGTGAATTTAACATTTCTACAACTCACTCATGTGAAATTTATTGAAATAAAGTAATACAAAAAGTAAAAAGCACTCTAAGTTGGTATATTTTATACCAGAATCATAATCACAACAAAGTGTACCATACTGAGAATCATGTATTGAAAACTGAAGTGAAAATAGTTACAATATATAATCTAATTAAAAAACTCAGTCAATATTCTTAAAAAATTTTAGAGTTATAAATAGATATGCATATGGTACTCAGTAAAAGGCATGAAATAAAATGAACGCTGTAGTAATATCTATGAATGAGTATATACACATGAGCATATATACATTGTTTGATAATATTCACAACAGAAACAAGGTATTGCTATGGAGTGTGTATTCAGAGAATGCATTTTCACCACCAGGAACATAATCCAACCAAAAGCATAAATTATATAAACATACAAATATAGACAAAATATGTTGTATATATATATATATATATATATATATATATATATATATATATATATACACACACACACACACACACACACACACACACACACACACACACAAGATTTGAGGATTCACTTATGATAGTTAATTTTCTTGGCTAGTTAAGAATGACCTACACAGGTTGTTGATTAAAAAGACAAAGTGTGGGTGGCAAAGGTGGAGGGAAAAAAGAAAAGAAAATTTATTAGAAAATACTGAAATAAGCTACTTATTTATGATAGTTATACTTATGTTTTCAATAATCACTAATTCAAATTCTCCATCAGAAAAATACATTGGGATCAGTGTATACAAGATGTGTGGGTGTGTTTATTCATAATTGTTTGACTGTGTGTTTACATACAAATACAAAATGATTATGTTGAGTAAAAATCATATAAACTACACTTAATGTAAAAAAAAAAAGAAAAGAAAATAAAGAATTAAAATATTGCCTAAATTGTAAGCAAAAAATTACATTGACAAAAACAATCATATATTTGTGTGCATCAAGTAAGATAAAAGAATTATTCTGAATAAACAGAATAAAAGTTTTGAAATGAACACCAACTAAAGAATATACACTGGCAATAAAAAATAAGTACAAACAAAAGATACCTAACTTATGCAAAATATTTATTTAGCTATATAAGTTAAACAGAATGAAGTTATATATGCACAGTGTATTCAAACTTTCTATGTGTGTGTGTGTATGTAATGCTTTTTATTCAAATGATCAGTAATAAGTTATAAATAATCTATAGCATTTTTGGTATATTTCTTTTTTCTTCAACATAACATCCAAGAATGTGCATAAAATATGTAGTGTTCAATATTTAAGAAGAAAGATCTTCATTACTGTTCTAAATAGATGAAATTAAAAAAAAAAAGAGAAAAGGTATAATGTAATAGAATATATAAAAAATGTACCTACATTATCGCGAAGAAGTGTGAATGCAAAGTGTAAAAAATAACACTGCCTGGATGATGAGAGGATCATTATGTATCGGCAAAATTAAGGGTGAACTTGTCTTGCCACTGTAATGTGTAAAATTGTCTTACTTATTTTATACTATGCAAAATTATACGGTCATTGTCAGAATTTAGCAATGAAATAATTAAGTGTTTAACAATAAAATCAAGAATTAAAGTCTTTTCAGTTGATTACTCAGTAGTCACAAGTGGACACTGAGTCAAGTGAATGCAATCATCAAAAATGTATGTCTGTAGTGTGAACCAAAATATGAAGTAACCTTTTATGAAAATAAGTATGCACCTTTTTTGTAAATGTCTGTTTCATTGTAGAAACAAAATTATGAAATTCGGGTATGAAAAGCGTGTCGTATGTCTCAGGAGTGTGTCTGTCTAGACAGTTTGAACAACAAATATATGTCAATACATTGCTCAAGTATTTATAATGTTTTTAAGGTGATGGGAAAAAGACGATGATCGAAGAAAAAAGAGAAAGAACAAAAAACATTAAAATGATGATAATTACGGAAGAAAATTCGTCTTGAATATCCTTTTGTGTTGTTGTTGTGTCGTCTGGGGAGCTAATTTCTGTAGCAGACAGCAGAAATATGTCGAAATGCCAGCTGTGTGTGTCGAGGGAAAAAGAGGAGGGGGTGCCCGTGCCTGTGTCCGGACGAGCTACTTACGTATGAAAATTAATCTGTAGCCTCCACAGAAACACAGGATTTCGACCAGGGCCTATCAACGATTGGAATCCGCTGATGAACGTCTGCGATGTAAAAACACGACCACTATCATCATCCACATATATTTTTAAAGATTAAAATAAAAGAGATGCAACCTCAGATCTCTTGTTGTTCGTGTTGAAATGTCAATTTCTTTTTTTCCCTTCCTTTAGAATATAAACAAAAACAAAAAACCAAGGGGAGGTAATTTAGAAATGAAAAATAATTTTTTTCCCTTTAAAACGTCTCCCGGATATTTTATTACATAGAATATTTAACAATTATTTTTTTTACCAAAGTTAATGTAGAAGAATAATTTAACGTTTTAAAAAATCCCCATTCATAATTTTGAGAGCATGGATCGTTTTCACTCGTAAAACAATATTTTATTTTACAGAGGCGGGGCACCCAGATGTATATTTAATGGGGTACGTTTTTAATTCTGATACCGTTGTTGTTTCTTTATTTTATAAATTAAACACATTTCGGATATTTTACAAAAGAATATAACTTATCTATCTACCTGTATTCAGTAGAGTTTTTAAACAAAGGTTGTTTTTTTTTCAAGATCCTTAACTGATTTTTATTTTATTTTATTTTAATACATCTATTAACATTAAACCATCTCTACCAGGAGAGGAGCTTTGAATTTAAATAAATAAATAAATAAAATAATACAGATTTTAAGTCTCCGCTGAGACCGGCATTAAATTTTTTTTTTTTCATCGTATTTTTGCGCTAAAAAATTGAACTTTCCTCTATTCAAATAAAACTCGGTATTTTTTTTACGAGAAGCAAATTTTTAGTAAGGATTTTTTTCAAAGAGAAAGACATGTTTAATTGAAGGGGAAACATTGTTTTTTTTATGTACATTTTATATTAAAATGAAAATGAATGTTAGTGTTTCCTCGGTCGTGTCTCGCTGATATATTTGTTTTTAATGGAGTTTCACTTTCATTGTTTTGTTTTAAATCGTAAATAAATCCTTGAAAGTTGTTTTATTATAGCAGAATGTCACCTTTAAAAGGCATATTATGGCGAAGATGTACTCTATTCAATCCTGCAAGATGATCATGATAAATTATTTATTTTTAATGTTTATTCTTCTTTTCTTCTTAGTACCGACCGCGTTGGTTTGTTTTGGTTTTTATACTTGTCACATGTTTACAATTTTTCGCGGGAAAGGAGCGGGGAGGAACCACAGACCAAAGTTTAAAGAAATTAATTTATTAATTAGAATCCAATAATTATTGGATCTTTGTCGAATATTCTAGATCGAAGTAATAAAATTTAATATTCTGTAAGTCACCTGAGATGGATTTTTGTTAATTTCGTTTTTATTTACTTTATTTTTTTGTTAATTAAAAGAAGTATAAGGGGGGAGGGAATTTTTTTTTTCGTAAGAAGCAAAGACAATCTTTTTTTTTTTCAGTTATTAATTAGTAATTTAAATTATCAGCGAGAGGAATATAAAATGATTTTGTTTTCTTAAAAAAAGACATGTTAATCAAATAAATTAAGACAATTTTATGAAATGGAGAAAAAAAGTGTAAGATTTTCCCCCAGTCTATTTTAGTTTAAGAAGTAAAAAATAAACTAAAACTATATATTATACTGTACTTTAAATGGAGAGTGTTTTAACAATTTTATTTGAAAAAGTTACCAAATTTAAGTTTTTGAGTGAAAATTAAGTTGCCTAAGGAAAATTTCATGCATCGTCTTTGTTGATTTCTTTAAAAAAAACATTCATTAGAAAAAATATTTTCGTATTTGTAATTATTTAAAAGAAAAAAAAATTTAATCAATGAAATTTACCATTTTTCTTCTCTTTTCTTTTTTTTCAAAATCACATACAATGAGAACAGTTGTCATAAAAGACAAACAAGTATGTCATAAAACAAGAAGTTGGTGAAAAAAGCCACTTGCTTGATTTTTTATTAATTATAGTAATTGTAATTAATTAGTTTTATTTTGTATGAATTTTTTATCATCAAGCAAAAAAAATTGTTTAAAACTCCGTTGATAAAATAAATATAAAGAAACAAAAACGAAAAGACCCCCCCTAAAAAAACGATGTTTTTTGTTGAATCTCTAACTAAATGCTATTTATAAAAATATTATGCTGATTTAACTTTTAAAGCTTCATAAATTTCAATTCAAAAAGAATAATGATGATTAAATATTGAACCTTTTCTTCAGTTTAAAATTAAACTAAGCAAATCGATTAGCTCTTTTTCGTAGGCCAATATGGTGTTAGTTTGTCCAAAAAGAAGAAAGAAGTTTAGATATATAATATAATATTTCTTCTAAAACAACCTTGATTGGGCTATAACAGATTTTTTAGTACCTACATAGTTCATAGACGCTCTTTCATGCTTAAATTTTAATAAGTTCATTAAATCAATCCAGACATCCGCACCCTGGAACCGACCCACCAACCCCATTTTGTGTCTTCGTTAATTTATCACTCTTTTTTAACGGAAAAAAAGTAGGTATTTTTTCCGTCTTTGATAAAAAATAAGAAATAGATTAACAACTGTTAATTTTCATTATTTCTTTGATAAGGAGGTGATTTAAGCCCAATATCAACATGTGAAAAAAAAACGTGACCAAGGAAAAAGTCACAGAAAAAAGTAACAATTTGGGTTAAGAAAAAAGTCACAATTGATTTATGGTGGTCGGTTAGGGTCAAGTATTGTAGAGGAATAAGTTTTTAATTCGAGTGAGACGTTAGGGATTTATCGAGTAAACACTCTTGGTTTAAGATTCGTTTGTTTTTGTTATTTATTTATTTATTTGTTTTATTTTATTTTATTTTATTTTTTGTTTTTGTCTTTTTCGGTGACTTCTTTTTACTTGGATTCGGAAAAATCTCTCAGTTTGCTTGTCCATAGTGATTTCAAATACCATAAATCAATTAACACTTAGGAAGAAAAAAAACTTTCAAGGCAACTTCTATCATTATTCATCACAAGCATAATGTTTTAGCTTTTAAATAAAAATTAGGATTGTAAAAAATATTTAAATAAATAAACCATTAAAATGCCCCATACAATTCTCTAAAAATCATTTCATTATTTAATTGTATTTGTACAATCATCCTGCCTCTGTTCCATAATGGTTGTTACATTTAGTGTATGAAATTTATATACAAGTGTAATAACTATTATTGGACAGAAATATTTAAAAAAATTTTTTTTTACTCTGTGTGTGTGTGTGTGTGTGTGTGTGTGTGTGTGAATATACGTAGAAATCTCTCAGAGTTAATTATCTATCACTGCCTCCCACCAGACAGGAATTGACACAAGGTCAATGATCCGAAGATCGATTTTAGTGGGGGCTGAGGGAAGGGGGGATCGGGCTGGAGCCGAGACTCGAACCCTGGACATCATTGTCCTGCCGAAGCCTGGAGCCTTTCAGCCTCGAATTTGTCCTTGACTTTGTGGGCAGTCGAAGCCTGGCTGCCCTAGATTTTCATTGAAATGCTTTTCCAAAACAGTTTGATTCTTTTTAATTTGTGGAAATTCATCAGTTAATATATTTTAAATGATTGCCATTTATCATTAGGGCACTGAAATAATTTAGATTCATTTTCTGCGGTAAGATTAATTTCTTTTTCTGTTTTAATCAAATAAATATTTCTAATGATATCAAAATAAATCAATGATTTCTAATCTCATCCAAACAGAATGAATTCAAAATACAATATACCAACAAAAATATGTATCATAAAGTACTATGGGCTGTCAAAAAATTCTTGAACCAACTGAAAAGTGACTGACCTTTTTATCTAATTATTTCATTGAATTTATTTAAGAATGGGAAGGAGTAGTTAACGTTCTGGATTGTGACCTCAAAATAAGCAAGTTCGAACTCCAGTCACGCTATAACGTTTTCTTTCGGACTAATACCCTTGGAAATATGAACTTCCTTATCCCCCCCGCTATGGATGAAATAGTACCAGTGCTATTCAACAAGGATGGCTTTAGATTTGAATAACCCATGAAAGTTGTTTAACAGTTAGGAAGAGCCACATTACCAGAAATATAACAGAACCTGTCATGATTATTCTTACAGTTGCAATCCATTCTTAGAGGAATAAAAATGTCAAGCTGGAAAGAGAAAAAATAAATCAGCACTCAGCTTGTCGTTGATACTTGATACAGTACATTAAAATCATTTTAAGCTGAGGGATAGGCCCCGCTCACTCTAGGTAAGTGAGTGTTAGTGAGTAGGGTGGTACACTGTAGTTAGGTACACATACAATATTATATGCTATACTAAACATCAGGCACCCATGATCAGCTGTGATAAATAGAGTCCACAGGCTTTTGAATAAGTGTTATTATTGTGTACAACTTGTGATGTATTCAAGCACATCTTAAAAACCAGACCTGACCAAACACAATGAATGGTAGTTTTGAATTCAGCATAAAATGGCAATCATATATCACAGGATAAACCTTAGACCTTTGGAAAAATATTTTTTAACACAGGTCAATGTTATTAAATAAAAATAGTGACTTGAAACCATATATAAATTAGTATTAGGCAAGAACACTTTAAACCATACAACTGTGTGCAAATTATTTGTATTAGATAGGATATAACTGTGCAGGAAATGACTCTACAAAAAATGTCTATAGGAATGTATAATATACATTTAGGTATAGAATATCCCTAGATAGGTTGATATGATACCAAAATCAATCAATCAAACAAAAAATATATTTAATGTGTAACAAAATATATATTCATGGTATATATTCTCATCATTTATCACATATAACCAAGTCTATAAAAATTGATACTAAAATAAATAAATGAATTTAATGCAGTCAATATCTATATATTGACTACAACAAGGACATATATTCTATTATTATTATAGTCAATTTATACTTAACTTACTTTTTGACTGGACTGGCAAAAAATACATAGGAAAACCCCTCTGAATAAGCAGGATGTGACACAAGGTCAATTTTTAAGCAGAGTTCAATAAGTTTGAATTCAGAGTTTTCCTTCTCTTAGACTGGTTGCCATACCAAGGTTAAAGAGCCCAGTCTGCTTAATGATTTATTCATAGCTGTAGGAGAATAATAATTAAATGTATGCATTTATGTGTATGTGGTTAATAAAGTTATATCAATTGTTCTTTGGGAGCAATGGCAATGAAAAATTACTCCACATTCCCGAAATCTACAAGGCAGGAACCTCGCCATCAGATGGTTTTGTGTCATATATCCAGGACACTCATTAGAATGGGTCGGGGATAATACCCTTCTGCAGAGATGCAGTCAGTGTATTCTAAAGGCCCAGCACACTGGGCTAGGCTTGCGTAGAACCAGCTATACTTTTATATAAGCTGATAACAGAAGAATAGTGCACCAGTATGTCACAGATTTTCTTAAACAACACTCCTCAAGCTTAGAATTCAGAGCTTTTCTTTTTACCAGACCAGCTGCCCTAATAAGGTTAAAGAGCTCAGTCTGCCCTGCTTTTTTACCAATAGCTATGGGATAACAGGTGAATTTGTTGTATAGCCACATAATACATATGTAACTATACATGGAAACATAGTCAATACAATAAAGACGAGCAGACACAGTTCTTTAGAAAAATATACCTCTCACTTTATTGAAAGGATTGTGTGTGAGAGGTGAGTTGGAGACTGAACAGAACTGCAACATATTGACCCCCCCCACTCTTCTGGCTATAACAGTATTTCTTTCCCGTTCTCCTGGGTTGCTCAATTGGGGGCCTGGGGGCCCAGCCTCTGCTGGGACATGGTTCTCATTCAGCATCTTCTCTCCAACTGATCTGAACTTCCTGTCGCCGGGATTACATAATAATTTGACACCCACCTACTTCTTGCAAGCGTCACAATTCACACTCAATTCAACCCTTCGACAGTCAAGGTTGTCCCCTGATATCTTCAACCGGATGTACCTGTTATTTACACAGGTGCATTTCTTCTTTTGACAGCTTGGCCGGGGTCAATATGTTACAAATTGGTGCCTTTCCCAAGAGCATTAGTGCAAAGTGAAATGCAAACAGACTTGTCCAGAATTTGAACTCAACTCATTGAGTCTATTTCTTTATGAAGCTAATCATTATGCCACACACAAACATCTACATATATGGACACCTGGTATTGCTCAGGAAAACATATAACTTCAAATATTACAACCCAGTTTAAGTATGTACTTTTCTTGCAAGACACAAACCAAGATAAGTTGTTTGTTTGATTTTTTTTTATGGAGAAGAGGTCCAAGAGTTTTGGACTCTCCTGTTCAGGCAAATTCCAATTATTTTTGTTTAAACAATGCAGTAGATATTAATTGTCTTAATTTCTAAGACGAAGCTTGATGATTTTTATCATTAAGGGTTTTCAGACTATTGTCTTCATCTTTATTGTTAGTTCCACGTTTCGGCTGATATGTCCCCCGGCCTTCTTCAGGTGTTTGTTGAACTTGGGAACCTTTATGGAACTTTGAACTACATCCTTTATTGAATCTACGGGGATCGCCTGTTCTGATTCCATTAGCCATATGTACAAATGTTAAGTATTCCTGTATTGTTACTTGCCTGCAGTCAGGATTGAACCAGCAACCTCCAGATGATTGTCTCCTTAGAAGTTTAGGGAACCAACACCTATAATTGTTACGCTATGTGTCCTGCTGGACAGTTCAGAGTGAATTTTTGGAAGTTATAAACTTAATGTTCTTACTTGACTAGGATTACTTCTATTATGTATGATTTTTTACCTGTGCTCACATTCAGATTTTTTTTTTTTCCATCTAACCTTCTTAATTATCGGTTCCCATATAGTATTCATCTCTATACTTGGTCTACTGTCTTGATGTCATATCATTTGGATCCTTTTGGCTAGTCCTTTGACATAGGGCAGACATACTGTGGTGAGTTTTCAGGTATTGTCCTCTATCCTCCTATCTAGGTTTCTTTTTGCCTAAAAGTTATGTAAATCAGGAATAAGTGTAATCGCAAGAAAAAAAAATCTTTTTAAGATTTGAAATAGAAATTTTTGTAAAATATGTTTGCCTTTTATTGAAATCATCATCATCATCATCATGTCATACCACCAGCATGATATCCCTGACCCTCTCTCGCCACTTCTCCCAATCGTTCATTGCCTCTGGCAGGTCTTCAGAACTACATCCCATATCCTCACACAGCTGCTGTATGTATGTCCGAGCTGGTCGTCCTGCTTTTGCTCAGCCATATGTGGGGGTCCATAGGAGTACATCACTTATGAGCTTGTCCCTGCTTCTCCACCAGTGTCCTACATGTCTGGTTTGTCTAACTTGGATAGTTTTCATGATGGGAGGCAGGTGGCCGTATAGTTGGTGCCTTGTGGGGTGTTGCCGCCAGGACTTGTTCAACATTGCTCGCAACATTCTTGTGTAATTGCCGTCTAGCTTCTTTTCCAGCCATTCTGTTAGCATCCAAGTAGTGCATCCATACAGCAGTATCGACATAACTGCTGCCTGGAAGAAACTGTGTTTCATTTTATCAGTCAGGTCTGACATCCATATGATCGATAGCTTATCGATAGCTGTCCATGCCTTCATTAGCTGCATGTCGATGTCTCTTTCGGTTGATGAGACACTGCTTCCTAGGTAGGTGAATTTATCTACCAGTTTCAGAGAGGTTCCGTCTAGTGTGGAAATGTCGCCTGTTTGATTAAAGCACATATATTCAGTTTTGTGTGCATTGACATGGAGGCCAATGCTTGTGGTGGCTCGTTCCAAACTATGCAGTAGTGTTTCGGCTTGGTTGGGTGTATTTGCTAGAATCGCTATGTCATCGGCATAGTTGGCGTTGGTAATTGTTTTTGCGGGGTACCTTCTACTTCTTTTCTTTGTCAGCTCGAAGCTGTTTTCATTGATTTTATCAATCAATGTTCTAAGCACATAGTCTAGACAGATGATAAAAAGGTATGGGGCTAGCGTGTCCCCTTGTAGTACTCCTGCTACAATGTCAAAGTATTCTGTGTCTCCATCCGGTGAATGTACTTTCACTTTGGTGCTTCTATAGGGAATCATTATTGCTGCTATGGTCTCTTTTGGTAGGCTGTATGCTACTAGGATTTGTTCCATCTTCCCTCTGTGAATGGAATCGAAGGCCTTGGTAAAGTCGACAAATTGTAATGTCGCCTGTAGGTTTTTTGCCTGTATACCTTCAAGGATTCTATGGATGGTCAATATATGTGAGGTTGTGGATCTATTTCTTTGGAAGCCATTTTGGTTTTTCCTAAGGGTGTTGTCAATTTTGGGTTCTATGCGGTTTTGTAGTAGGGCATTTACAAACCAAAAATGTTATTAAAATCAAATAATTGAATTTTGGTAGAACTTCAAAATGAAAGAGTTTTTCACTGAAAAACATTCTCATTCAAATTATTAGATTATATTGTTTTCAAACATAACTATCTCCACTTCAATTGAATTAATTTAAAAAGTATATTGGAATTTTCTGTAATTTTTATTTGACAATAAAATTAAATCTTATATATATTTGGTGTGTTTTTTTTCCTCAGACATAAAAATTTATAAGTACATATTCATATCAAAGTAATTGGTATCTCCATGCACATTCTATGAAAAGTGATATGACAACAAAATCACTTATTAACAAAAAATCAATCATAATAAATCAGTGTGTTATTGGTATGCTTGGTGATAGGGAAAATATTTAGTCCAGTTCCTACTCTCCAAGGACAAATATAAGCATTAGTATATCCAAATACAACTGAAGGAAAGACAAAATAAACTTACATATACAAGAACATTTAATATTTTATATACAGAATATACATGCAGATGCCATTACAACAAATGAATACACAAACATGTCCCAACTGTTAGAATTATGCATATATTGTTCCATGAATAAGTAGTATATGGAAAGGATACAAAGTAACAAAAGGTTTACTTTTTAAGAGCAGGTAAGATAGCCAAAGACCAGAAGTGAAAAGAAGGTGAGAATGAGTTTCTGACCTGTCATGTGACACCCTAATAAATATGCCAGTTCTCTAAGGGAGATAATAATTTGTTGTATCCCTTCAGCATCATTTATAAAAAGAATCAATGGAGAAAAATTTGATATAAAAATCAATCATTCAAAATGTTTAGAACTGGAGATTTTTGTTGTTTGACCTCTGGTGTTTTCAAATGATTTCAAATGTCAACTCATCCTGGTTAAGACATTAAGCTACATCTGATGGTGAGGCTCCAGTTCAGGAGATATTGGGAGTGCAGAGTACCTTTTTATTGCTATTACTCCCAGGTCCAAGCTGACTTAGAGTGGTAGTACTTTTTAGGGTCTCATCTATGGATTAAACAGAGCTGTTTAAAAATCATTTGTATTTAATAGGACAGAAAAAAATCTTCTGAAGAAACAACTACACAAAAAATGTAAATAGGAAGATACAATGAATGCAATTCTCTAACTTCTAGGCATAGAATAACTCTATACAGGTTGACATGCCATTAAATTAATCAGTCTAATCTATGTCAACCTCACATAACCTATGTCATAAGTATATGTCTTGTGAGTTTTCATTCCCAAAATGATATCAATAAACCTTGTCTTTTTAGCCTGAAAATGGTACAAACACATAATGAAGAGGATCATTTATTAGCACATACACCCACTTTAGCCAAAAAAAAAAAAAAGAGAATTTTTTCTCAAACTGATTGCAATTACTTTCCTTTCTAATAAATATAGGTGAAATATGTGACAATTTTATACGATATTGCATACAGTACCTGTATACTGTACATTTAAGTGTGAAACAACATGTCTTTTGCTTTTCTACATAAAACTGAGCTGTTTGGGTAAGCTGTCTGATAGTTATTTACAGTGTGTGGCATCATAGCCATTCCATTAATCACAAACTGCTTCCAACAGCTTGACAATATTCTCAAATTTTCTCCTCACCAGTTAGGCTTTAACATGTGTTTGTATGTTCTCTATAATATGATAACAACCCTAACCCTGTCCCTGGGTACTCATATTTGAGTGTAATACTACATATGGATGTAGGTGCTAGCATAAAAGAGCCTAGTCCACCTTAATATTTACCCATAGCTGGAGAATAGTTAGATTTATACCTTTCCCAAGGATATTAGTACTATGTGAAATGCAAGCAGCCTAGTTCAGGATTTGAACTTGGGTAACCAAGTTCACTTCTTATGACAATAACTATTATGCCATGAATGCCTGTACCATTTTGTTTCATTTCTTTGTTTAATGGCATATCAACCTTTGTAGGTTATTTAATGCCAAAGCCATCCTTCTAGAAGAATGGTAGTGGTACTATTTAACCCATAGCTGGGAGGATAAAGAGGCTCATACCTTTCCCAAGGGTATTTGTTCGAAAGTGAATGTAATAGTGCGACTGGAGTTTGAACTTGTTTTCTATGATTCTGCAGTCCATCGCTTTAACCATTACACCATGAGGACACCCCTGAATACTTGTAACAACTCACTTAGTTTGATTTGGTTTGTTTTCTTTGTTTAATGACATATCAACTTTCTTGGTTTAGATAATGTCAAAGTTATCTTTGTAGAAGAACAGTAGTGGTACTATTTAACTCATAGACAGGGGGATAAGGAAGTTCATACCTTTTCCAAGGGTATTAGTCCAAAAGTGAATGTAATAGTGTGACTGGAGTTTGAACTCATTTACTATGATGTCATTATCCAGAACATTAACCACTACACCATAGAGACTCCACCTTCAACTCACTTGTACCAACTCACTAACATTAGAATACAGAAATCACCCCCATATCATAATTCCATAACCTCCATGCTTCACTATGGTTTAGAGGCATTCTGGGTTGAATCTTTTACCTGACCATTGGAGACAGTATTCTCAAGCATCAGTAGATGGATCAAATCATGATTCATCACTTAAGAGAATATTTACAAACCACTGAGTATCATGGTGGTCATAAAGAATATTAAAACTTTGAGTTGTTCTGCCACGTTCTTAGTGAACAGTAACATCTTTTTTTTTTTTTTTTTTTTTTGTATACCACTTAGATGAAAAATCTGCTCCATTTAGCTTTCTTGAAATCATTTTTCTAGTCAGATTTTTCTAATTTCTGATATGTTTTAACAATGCTTGAAAATGGTCATTTTTAGCCTTTTATCATCTCAGCTTGTCATTTTTAGTTTTCCAGCTTCTGGTTTTTACTTTCACACTCTCAATTGCAAACAATGAAATTTGATTGATTGATTGATTTTAACAGTATGTCAACCTGTTTAGGGTTATTTTATGCCAAGAGGCTTGGGAATCATGATCCTTGTACATTCATGTTTACATTTTTGTGTAGTTGTTTCTTAAGAGATTTTTTCAAATGCAAATAATTTTTAAGTAAATCTATTTGACTCATATATGGGATCTAAACAGGTACTACTACTCCAGGTGAAAGTGGACCTGGGAGTAATGGCAATAAAGTGGTACTCCTGACTCCAGATCTCCAAAAATGGAGCTTTATCATCAGATGCAGTCTGATATCATACCCAGGACCCCTATTTTTAGGAAGGGTCTTACCTCTCGGCAGGGGATACAGTCAGTGTATTCTTAGCTCCACTGATAGGTCAGAATGGAATTTAAATAAGACTGTCCTGCTGGATGAAAACCAGCAATGTGGCTTTTGGCATTAAATTTTAGACTTTTTAGAAGACATTATAAGACAAAAATTAGTTTCACTCTTTAGACATACACAAAAATAATAGATGTCCTAATGTTTTATCATCTACATCCAAATTTAACCCAAGTGCACATTACCTAGCCTAGGCAGTTTGGTTTGATAATTCTCTTTCTCTCTTTCTCTAACACAAGCACACATTGTTTTTGTAATGAAAGCTCTGTTCAATTTTTGAGCCAAGAATATTGAACCAGCTTTAATTAAGTTCTATCTCAATTTGATGTTTAGTCATGTCAATTACCAACATAAGTAATATGCCTCTTGTCCTTCTGTTGTATAGTCATATGCAGATTCATGCAGAACACAATGACACAATGAAGACGAGCAACACAGTCTTTTAGAAGAATATACCTCTCACTTTATTTAAAAGTGTTGTGTGTGTGAGAGGGAGTTGGAGACCAAACAGAACTGCAATATATTGACCCCCCACTCTTATGGCCATCAGCGTTGTGTCTTTCTCGTTCTCCAGGGCTGCTCAACTGGAGGCCCGGGGGCCCAGCTTTCTGCGAGTGCTGGCTTTCTCTACCACATCTTGTCCCCAACAGGTCTGGTCTCCAAACTAACTGACTTCCTGTCTTCACCGAGTTATATAATAGTTCAATCGCTCACTCAATATCTCCCCATAACTGGCCATCAGGATGTGTCACTTCCACTGTCCTTGGAATGGCATGTTTGATTGTCATCGAGTTTAAATAACTGTCATGCAGTTCACAGGTCACTCTCTTCCAGTGCATCAGTCTATGACTGTACCGTGGGATTTTACCTTGTCCCATTTTGTCAGCCAAGCTTGCCCACACCAATGGAATATGCACTTCCGCTGTCTTTGAAATGGCATGTTTGGCTGGGTCGAAGGTCAATATACAACACTTCTAATGAAATAATCAAAGAAAAAACATTCAAAAAAATCTACTGCCCAAACACAAATCATTCCTCCAAAAACTACAAAATATATAAAACAAAGGTCACATAGATCTCCTATCTATCCACCAAAAAACATCCAAGACAGACTGGAAAACTTATCACCTAAAAAGTCAGAGTCAGTAAACAGAAACCAGAAACTCTCATTGATCAATCTAGAAAGACCCATATCAATACCAAAGTGAACAATGAAAAACCAAAACACATTCAAACTACACCAGCCAGTTTCAATAGAGACCCCTCAACATCAAGGATAAAATCACCAAAAATAATTAATAGACAAGACCATAAAAACAAAAACAATGCAATGACCAAGGATCAACCAAATCCCTCAATAGATCCTATAGTGTTGAAAGTATGGATATTGAAACTGACAATATGGTTTGAAACCCCAATCTAGCAGTTATACAAAAGCATATCTGAAAACAAATGCCATTTGCACAGGAATATAGATATGTATAATTGCTTTTTTTTATAGTAATTGAAAAAAGTTTTTTATGATTAAAAATTAATTTAACAATTGGAAAATTTCTGGTAATGATTGTCATTTTTTTGTAGCAGTAGGGAATTTTTTTCAGAACTATAAATGATTCCCTAGGTTTCAGCAGTTGATTAATGAAAATATTCAGCATGAAATAACAAACAAGTGTGGACATACTATAAAAATAAAAATGAAAATTTTAAATGCCTCTTTTCCTTTCAGGTTGTAAGAACATTATTTCAGGAAACTCTTTCAAATTGATCCTATGCTTAATCCAACTAAAGAACATATTAGACAAATCTTATAGAAATGACAATGCAACTGCAGCAGCAAAATCTATCCAAAGCAATTATGCTGTTTATGCAATATACAAAAGAACTTGTAAGAGGTAGTTTTCCAGTTTTATAAATAAGGACTTCATTTTTAAGTGGCGAAGATCCATGTAGCCTCATTTCAGCCATTACAACAAACCCCTTATTGGTATGCTTAGAGCCAAGGAAGATATTTAATCAAATCCCATTTCTCAAGAAATAATATGAGCATTAGTATATCCATGATATACATGGTGCATTCAATAAGTTTCCAGACTTTTTTTGTACAGGGATTTAAAGTTGTTGTAGACTCTTGAAAATTCACTATGTTATTGCTATACATCTTATGAGATGACTGACCAATTTTTATGATTTCAGGTTCAAATGAACAGCTACAGCAGCAATTGGAATACACCCTACTAAAGCCTGATTTCACAGCTGGTGATTTTCAAAAATGCAATCTGGACATGAGGACACTTTAGAAGAACAATATGCAATAAAATTCTGTTTTAAACTTGGAAAAAATGCCACAGAAATGTATGGAACACTTCAGACTGCTTTTGGAGCATCTTGCATGAATCGAGCGTCAGTTTTTGAGTGGCATAAGAGATTCAAGGAAGTCACGGAGTCTGTGAGGGATGATGAGAGGTGTGGGAGCAGTAAGGAAGTCAATACACTAGAGTTGATTGGCCAAAGGGTTAGGGTTAGGGTTACCCTGTTGAGGTTTTAAGGGAGTTCAGGAAGAGGCCAGCACTCTTCAAATTGGGTCAGTGGCATTTCCAGCAGGACAATGCACCAGTCCACCACTCCATCCTTGTCACAGACTATTTGATCAAGATGGGCATCAAGACAGTTCCTCACCCTCCCTATAGTCCAGACCTTGGTCCCTGAGACTTTTGGTTATTCCCTAAGCCCAGAGGCTGTCGTTATGAGACAATTGAGGAGATGAAAGAGGCTGTGACAAAGGTCATTGACACGCTCACACAAGAGGACTTCCATGGGGCCTTTCAGAAGTTGTTGGAACGGTACAACAAGTGCATTGCAGCCGGAGGAGATTACTTCGAAGGGGACAAGAGTTTCATGTGTGTAATATCAATAAAAGTGCCCATATGAAAAAGTCTGGAAACTTATTTAATACTAACATTGAACATAACAGAAAGCAACACAAGATAAATACAGGTGAAACATCATAGGAGGCATTAATATTGGAGCAATTCTCTTAAAAGTACAGCAAGCAGGCTCTTATTCATAGCTGGCATAAAAACATAGCCAATAATGGAAGTTATAGGACTTTACACTCCTATAAATTATTTTAGGCGGTATGCCACTTGTTCCCACAAAGATGACGGACGCTCAATATTCAGTCTCGGGAAACCATTGGCCTGGAGGACCACGTGACATGTTTCAAACTAGGTCCGCGCATAAATTCAAGTCCTGCGTTTTTGAGCCACCTACAAGACGCGTATTTTCTATAAATACGTCGTCTTCAAACACCCTCTTTCTCTTTGACCAAATTTCTTCGCAGCAGCAACACACTCCTTTCAGCATGAATCAACAGGAGAGAAAAGCAACACCATGAATGAACCTCGCAGACATTCATATACAAGGACTATGAGACGCTTTCCCGTCTCTGAGAAACTGCCCGTTTCTAACCATAGAAAAAGGACATTTTAAACTTGCAATTCTTTTTGTAGCTTAGTTGTGTTACACACACACACACACGAGCTCACACATATATACACACTATTATTTTGTTAGTAGAGTTAGTAATATTTTTATGTATCAATGTAAGATTTAATTATTGTAGAATATAAATTTGTTTTTGTTCATCGCCTTGTTTTAAATGTTCATTTTGTCCGCGCCGTTTTACAACCATTATTTGTTTCATATGCTTTATTCATTCATTTGTTTTATCCATGTGCTTATTCTACCTTAATTCTAAACTAAAACATAAACTTATGGGGAAGCATAAATATCAAACCTTATTCTCATTATACATAAAATAAACTAAAAATTATCTGGTACCATATAAATACCAAATACAGGTCCATTCTCCTACAAAGTGACTATACGGAAAAAAATTATGTTTTTCTATCCGAAAACTTGCTCTATTCAATGGTGTTATTGTGCTTCCTATCATACTGTTCAGTAGTTTTCATGGAAATAAATAGGGGGATTTACTTTTGGAGTGTCCCTCTTGAAATATTATGGGAATCTTTCTTTCTTTCTCTTGCACACACACACACACACACACACACACACACACACACACACACACACACCTGCATCTGAATTTGTGAGGAGGATACAGTGCCACTGTATTCATTATTTTCCTTTTTATAACTTAATCAAGTTCTAAATTTTTTTAAGATTGGGGTTCTTGGCTAATTGCGACCACAATCTAAATAATTTTGTCCATTGGTTGAATGATTGATTTTAATGGCCTGTCAACCTGTCTATGGTTATTCTATGCCTAGAAGTTAGGGAATCACTTACATTATACATTTATATTTTTTGTGCAGTTGTTTTTTCAGAATTTTTTGTATGCAGTTATATGATATCAAGAATACCTATCTAATACAAATAATTTCCTAGCAGTTGTATGGTTTCAAACATTCTTATCTAATACTAATAATTATATGATTTCAAGTGATAATTTCTGTTTTATAATTGTCATTTGTTTGCACAGTTATATGGTTTCAACTAATAATGATTATCATGGGTAAATAATTATTGCTTCAAGTAACTATTCTTAAGACAATAAGTTAGTTATACAATATCAAATATTCATATGAAATGATTTTCCAACAGATCTATTTGACACATAGATAGGACCCTAAAAGGTACTATCAACCTGGAAAATAATTTTGTTGTTAAGTGTTCACTTGCACATTTTTTTTACATTTAATGGAATACTTTATTTTTCATCCTCCTCCTCCTCCTCCTCCTCATCATCATCATCTTCATCATCACACACGCGAGCGCACACACACTGTTGGATTCATAGAAGAAGCAATAATTATATTACAATTTTTTAAAAAAAGGTTTAAGTCTATTCACAAGCTTTTGAGATTTTTTTCTCAAAATTTCTAGAATTTCATATAATTTGATTATCAATCATTTTTGTGGTATGAGGGGATTAGAATTTTACAGGTTTTCCTTGCCATGAAAAGTTTTTATAGTAAAAGATAAAAAGTCTAATTTCCAAGCAAGTTTCGCTACTAATGTTATTTAAAAAGTTTTCGCGAAATAAATTCTGGATAATTGATCTGGATTTCTATTTTGTAGCGACAAGAATGCCACAACACCGCCTTTCTTTTATTTATTTTTATTTTTTCCCCTTTTTGCTTGCATGTGATTCTCTTGTAAATAAATTAAGGGAAAACTAGTCTGTCCGTGTGTCTTTCAATTTGCCATGTGTGTTTATGTTGAGCCTCCTATTTGATGAGGATTTAGAATTGTAGCATCTGGCATTTTTGTGTATTTTTTTGTTGCTATTAATCTTACTTCCAAACTAAAAAATCCTCCTACAGCAGACGTTCTTTAAAAACCCGGGAAAGACTTAACCCTGTCCCTACCTAAACCAGACTCACTCTCTCTTTCTCTCTCTCTTTCTCTCTCTTTAAGTCTGAAACAAACACCTCCCCCCTTTAAGCCGTTTCAGGAGAAAAAATGATATGAAATTAAGATTTTACGTCTTTTTTTATTATTATTCACAGCCCAAACTATAAAGGTAAGTAAACTGACTTTAGAAATTTCTTTCATTTTTATATACTCGGACAAATCTTTATTATTAGCTGAATGTGAAGAGGAAGGGTGATATGCTTTTAAATTTGTACCCCCTACTGGGGCACTTTCTTTCATATAAAAACATCCTTTTTTCTTTCTATCTCTCTCTCTAAAAAAGATTATTTCATATTTTTAATTATTGATGCAAAAGTAAGCCGAAGTAGGCTTCGAGATTTGAAAGATATATCAGAGAACAAAAAAGACAAAACATTAGACAATTTTCGGTTGCTGCAAAGAGAGAAATGTGAAAAGCTTTTAATAATCCAGGTCAGTATATCGGGAAAATGGAGGGGTTCACTCAAGCAAGTGGACCCCTTCATGGAGACGAAAATTACAAACAACGGTGGAAATCAGACTTGGTTGATAACATCCCACCTTATTTCTATTCTTTTCAACTGAAGATTTAATTTATTAAAATGAACAATTATTATTTCTCCTGATATGAATGTTTCTAAAATATCTGAGAAAAATCATGGGCCTAGTTCTGTTGCTTGCTTCTAAGTTTACATTATCGTCATCCAGAATATAATCTTTATATTTTTAATCGATCTTATATCAGAAAAACAAAATTCTGTTAATTTTTAGATGACAAAATATTTGTATAATCACATGACCAAAGTTTTGAAAGTAAAAAGTAACGTAAACAAATAAAAAGTCTAATCAAATCAGCTGTCATTTACGTTTTTGTTTGTTTTTCTTTTTTTAAAATTTTTGTTGTTTCATAATAGTTAATTTAAAACTCTTTACAGTATTAGAATATTTTAATTCTTTTCATCCGAGACAAAACATGCACGATTTTTTTCAAAATGTAAATAAGTTAGCAACTGTCTCTGGAGATCAAAAATGATTGAAGTGAAAGTATGTTTACTATTTACTGTTGTTGGAAGATAAGGAGAGACGTCAGCGTCAGTGTTTTCTTATAAAACATATACATATATATGTATAAATAAAAGGCTATATTTTAATGTTTTTAAAAGTAGTTTTCTAGTAAATGAACAAACAAACAAAAAAAAAAGCTTAGTTTTAATTGTTTTCTTTAGGTTGCATTTCACAAATCTAATACGAGATCAGTGTAAGAAAGGAAAAGGAAAATTATTTAATTAAATCGGTTTAAAAACAGAAAGCACCTGTCTGACATTAACTTATAAAATTTGATTGATCTACAATATTATTATTACTGATTCATACTCTTATTAAAAAGGGGGGGATAAAAATGTTTTTTAAAAGATGTTATTTTTTTTTATATATATTTTATTGTTTTGGCTTCCTCAAAGAAAAAGAAGGATTGATGAAAATTGAATAGTGGTAAAAATCTCTCATCTTTGTAGACTAGTATTTTTTCTTTCGTAAAAGCGGAAAATAAATAATTTTGTACTACATCTTCAATAATAGTACAGAGACAAATACTTAGATCATCAGCTGATAAGGCTTCGGCAAGTTGACCTATTCAACAGTTTTCATGTGAAAATTAATCTGAGTAATAAGTTGATTGCAAAATAAATGTAGTAAAAAATTTACCAAAACAAAATATCTAATTTCATGCATTAAGAAAAAAAAAGTAAAAAGTCTTGTAATTTATTCATTTTATATTTGTTAAGGATTTTATTTGTCACATAAAAAGGCATATATATATATATATATTTTGTGTGTGTGTGTGTGTGTAAAGAAAACAGCAACTTTTGAGAGCACCGATATTTTTTCTCGGGCATTCTTGTTGATTTTTAGAATAAATGATGACTTTGAAAATTATCTGTAAAATTTAAAGAAAAAACAACAATAACAACAACAAAAAAAAAACCCTCCGATATTATGGATTTTATATTTTTATCCAAAGGAAAGCTCGTTTATTCACTTTTTTTGTATGAAGTAAAAAAAAAATCTATACATTCTCAACAGAGTAAAGTTCCTTTGTCTAATTAGTGGTTTTAAAACAAAATATTTCATGCAAAGAAATTGAAAAAAAAAATTTAAGTCTAAGGGAAGCTATTGAGACAAGTTACACCCCTTACATTATATATATATATATATATATATATATATATATATAGTATCGCCTATAAGTACATCCTAACAATTAATATGTAGTGGTACAAAAATAAGTACACCTTTTATTTATACAATTCTAGTTTTGGTTACAGAGTTTCAGCATTGCAAAGTTTGGTAATAAATAATGGCTAACAATATCCAAATTGACTTTTTATGAAAAATTGTTAAACAATACTTATTTATGAATAATACTATATATATATATATATATATATATATATATATATATATATATATATATACTGAAATGACTTCAGAACTGAATTCAAAATCAATTTAAGAACAGATTTTAAACTACAAACATAAATCACAACTGATAGTTTCAAATTTTCCTAATTTTCAGGTGATAAAGAACAAAGGTGAATCAATAACTGTTATAAACCTGATTCAGTTATTAGCTGAATCTTTATTTGAAATATTTACTGTGTGATGTGTGATATATAGAATTAATGGGTAAGTACTGGATTAAATGCATTTGCAAGGAAGATATTATGTTGAAAAATAAACTGTTGTGTAAAATGCTTTTTTATCAAGTCTGTATTTACCCAATCCTCCACCATGAACAAGAGGTGAACCAGAGTATAGTGGGTTTGAATTCAGAGTTTTCCTTTTGGACTGGATGCTTTATCAAGTCTAAAAATCCAGTCTACTCTACCATTAACCAATAGGTGGAGTGAAGAGGAGAAGAGATGCATGCTTTTCACAGGGGCATTAGCACAAAGTCAAAATACAAACAGCTTCATTCAGGATTTGAAATTGAAGCACCATTTCTATTTCATATGATAATAACCATTATGTTAAGTTCACCTTCTTTTTTTTCATCATGTCATGGACTTATTGATGTACCTGTTTATATCTATATGGTCTAAGTTAAATTATGACTGAAATCAACAGGGAAATATAATAAAGTAATTTATGATGTTATATATCCCTACATTATTGATAATTCATTCTCTCTAAAATTCCAATTTACCTTTAAAGATAAATAAGTTGTTTAGAGAGCAAGAAAAGTCATTAACCAATAAGTTTTGGATATTTTGAATCATGAAAATTATATTACATATAGATTTACAGAGAAATATTTATACAAGTCAGTTAATTTTTAAAACTGAACATTTTAAGATCTTCAAATAGGAAATGAAAGTTTCCTTATAAGTCAATGAACAAACAAAAGTAGATACTATACAAAGGATCAAATAATTAGATAAATAAAATATTTAGAAGTTTATTTCATTTTATTATGACAGGTTACCTTGATCTCTGTCTACACACTCAAAGTCATTTTTTGATTAAATTTGAAGCATTTAAATGTATAATCTGTGAGAGTCAATCTATTGGTTGTGCATTCATATTGACAATGTTCTAGTTTGCATAAAAGTCTTGGCTGTCTTGTTTAAATCTACAAACAGGAAACTAGTGTTTATTTTGATACATAATCTCTATACAGATGCACAAAGAGGTGCTCATTTGTTTATTTGGGTTTTATGGCATATCAACCTTTGTTGGTAAAATCCATTTTTATACAAGTAAACAGTTCTATTTGAAACAATTTGGTTTAGCATAAGTACACAGTTTAATTGTCAAAAAACATTTCTATTTCAAGCTACTCAGTTTAATTAAACAGTTCTAATTCAAACAATTTAGTTTAGTTTAAGTATAGTTTTCATTTACACACAGTTAAATGTCAAAACAGGTCTATTTCAAACAATTCAGTTTAGCGTTAGTACAGTTTCAATGTCAAAAAACAGTTCTATTTCAAACAATTCAGTTAAGCGTTAGTACACAGTTTAAATATCAAAACAGTTCTATTTCAAGTAATTTAGTTTAGCATAAGTACGCAGTTTAATTCTATTTAACCCATAGTTAGGGCCCTATCAGGTGCTACCACTACTGGGAGCGATGGTAATGAAGGGGTGCTCTGCATTTCTCAAAACTCCAGCATAACTGGAACCTCACCATCAGATTGTTTAGTGTCATATCTAGGACACTCACTGGGGGGGGGAGTCTTACCTCTCTGCAGAGGTGCAGTCAGTGTATTCTACCGCCCTAGCCGACTGGACAAGGAGGTGCTTCTGGTGTAATGGTTATCATCATAGGAAATGGACATGGTATCCTGAGTTCAAATCCTGGACAAAGCTGTTTGTATTTCACATAGCTCTGATACCTATGGGAAAGGTATGTATATCCAACTATTCTCTCTCTAGCTATGGGTAAATAGTAGGGTAAACTGAGCTCTTTATCCTTGATATAGCAACCAGTTTAAGAGAAGGAAAACTTTGAATTTAAATCTGTTAAGCTCCACTGAGAAAATTGATCTTATTTTGCATCCTATTCATGCTGTGAGATTGGTAAATATGAGAGTCGTTCAAAAAGTTCTAAGTCTCATGCTGTTTTTAGATTTGTTGTACACCTCTCACCTTTGTATGGACATCCCCTGTGCAGAAACTAAGACAGAAATCTGAACTTCATAAGAAATGGTTGTGTGTTGTCACAGCAAAAATGTTCAGTTATGGCTCTTTCTTCTGAGTAGAACTAAGAACTTTTTTAATGATCCTCATATTTAAATACAGATGCACATTTTCATTCATTTATTTCAGTGAAAATGTGTAAACATTGAAATGATCAAATTATAGTGAAAATTATTGCTTACATTATTTTCTTATTCTTTCTCTTTTTATATTTTTGTAGGTTGAAATCAAAAGGCATGAATGAATTGAACAAAGAACAACTGATTTAACAAACATCCGTAAATTCAACTAAATTCAAAGAATTTCTGATATTTCCTTATGCACTGGGATAAAACACTTGATCAATAATAATTTATCATCTGCTCTCAGATAAAAGAGGCTTGAACTCATAAAATGGAAGGAATTCCTCATCTTTATTTCTAAAAGATAAATACAAAGAAAGACTAGTGAATGAACATAGATTGAAATGTTTTTTGCTTTTAATTCTAAAATCTCAACAAACTTTTATTCTGACCAAATTCTTTTTGACAAACTATATTCTTCCCAAATGGCTTTTGAGGATGAAGTGAAAATGTCTACTCTATAAAACATATTACCTGGAAACAAATTCTTGCTCTCAGATTAGGCTGCCTCCACCCACCCAAATAAAAAATAAAATACAAGTAAGAAACTCTTTTGTGAATTATTTTAGAAAATGATTTTTTAGATTTTGACAATTTCCTATGAAACATGTGAATAAATGTTTCATTCTTATATAACAGTAAATTATAATAATTAAGATAATTCTCTTTTTTGATTTTTAAATGTCAAAAGTATAAATTACTATCCAGTTTTCATCCTTTGGAATCCAGTTCATCACTATCTTTCATGAGAAGTTACCATGGAAAAATCAACGTCCAGCTCTTCATCTCCATCTCATTATAGCCTTCAAAGTGACATAGTCTTTACAGGTACAAGCCATTCTTCTTCAGGCAGCAATAATAGTCATACACCTTACCATAACAATATCATTGATCTTGATCGAAGTGGGAGCCATCAACAGTCTTCGATGAGTTCTCATTCCCAGCAGCATCATCAACAACAATCTCATCATCATCATAACAATAATGACTGTGTTGAATGTAACCGCAGTGGTCCCAGTTGCTGTTCAACAAACAACTGTAATAACAGCAGTTGTAATAGCAATGGTAATAATCGAAATAATAATAATAATGATAATGGAGGAAATTACAGATCTTCTGTCCATGACTGTAGCCAGTGTCATCATCATCACCATAACCCTCACCATCATCATGAACAAGTGGTACAGTCAGAAAAACTCTACAAATGTGACGTTTGTGGCAAAGGTCTGTCACGCCGTGATCACCTCAAGCTGCATATGAGAATCCACTCTGGTGAACGCCCTTACAAGTGTGATATCTGTGCTTACACTTTTTATCGCAAGGATCATCTTCTGCGACACCAACGGCGCAACAACTGCAAGATGAAAGCAGCAAATGTCTCTTCTTCTTCAGGACAAGTAATGTCACTACCCCATCACCATCTTCATAATGCATCATCTTCCTCGACATCCTCAAACCAACACCATCACCATCATCATCAACAGCATCATCATGGCTCTGGAGATGGCAGATGCCGTAGTGAAGACAACCAAGCAAGTCATCCTCGCCAGCCATATCATCCTAACCACACAAATCTATCACATCAGCACCAAGACCAACTAGTTGTCCCCAGCTTTATTGGCAACCTGAGCCCACCTCATGGCTCACCTGTTGCTACACCTACTCCTTTAATGTCATCTTCAGAAAGAAGCACCTCTAACTCATCCTCTAATACTTCTGGCCAGCAACACTCATCTAGTGGTTGAGTGACATTTATAACTATTCATGAGAAAGACAGTGGATAAGGATGAACTATGTTGAAATATGTTTAATTCAAGCTCATGAGTGGACATTATATATATATATATATATATATATAGTTATACACTATGCACTGTGTAGTTCATCTATCATGTAAAATCTGCAATACTCTTGTGTAGAGAGTAAAGACAATGTGAAGATTCACCCAGAACAATAAAAAAAATAAGAATGGATCTAAAGACTTGTCATATTTGCAGACACCATTAGTAATTTCTTTAATATTTGTTGGGTACTTTTTTATTTTTATTTTTTTATTTTATTTTATTTTTTTACTAAAATCCAATTATCTTAATTAACAAAGCTCCAGCTTTTCAAATAAACTCAATATTTTACATTTAGAATTCTAAATGAATTCCTTGATATTATCACCACTAAAAAAATATTTGCCAATATTAATGTAAATTAATATTCTAAATAAATTCATTGAAGTTTGTTTGAAGATTCCTTAAATTTAACTCATTCTTTATAATGAACACAATTTTTTTCTAGCTCTATCTTAGTATTTTTCATTGTTTTAATGTTATCAACTTGGTAAGAACAGCTAATTTTATTGGATTGTTAAGGGAAAATAGTGGGATTATTTTGGATACTGGTGCTTTGTTATAGAAAGCTAATTTTAATATAAATTTATGGAAAATTTGTTGATGAATTGATAAAATATCAATGGTGATTATTTTCTTCATAAAGAAATAAATTTACAGCCAAAATTTAGTCATTTCAATTTCCATAAAAAAATATTTTTAATGGGAAAATAAAAGAGCAGACATACATTTTTGAAAAAGAAAATGACATAGTTATTCTCCCCAAAACTACATGTATTTTTAAAAAAATTCAGTGAATGAATGATGTTGACTTGAAACTGGTAAATTCTATCTACCTTAATGATGGTCAACCCCACCGCCACCACCACCACCACCATTCTATGAGTCTTTTATAGTCAGGAGCCAATAGTAAATATTTGGTTGTTTTTTATTTATAGGAACACTATTTTTTGGAACATCAGTATTTATCTGGAAAAAATGTTAAACTTACATTCTCAAAATAACGTTGATTAAATATTACCAAATAGGGATTTTATTACATACAAAACTTTTCTACTGTCATACAAACTTGTAAATTAAACATATTTTCTTTTAATATATGCTTGATGAATTTTATGGTTGGGATTTCAGATTTTATCAATATGCCAACATCCCAAATAGGCCAATTTTCATTTGTAAATTTTTAGTAACAAAATGATCTTTATAACAATAGAATTAATGGATAAAGTACCTCCTCTCTATTTACTGAACCTTTTTCATATCTGAAAACTATTTGATATAATGTTCTGGGCACTTAAGAAAAAAAGGTCACTTTTAACCAAAATACACAATCTTTCTACAACAAGAATAATTTTTAGTATTTTCCAATTTTGGTCATAAATCTCATGAAAATTCTCTCAGTAACACTGGTTGGCTCTGTCATGAATTTTATTAATTTTGGCAAATAATTAACTCTGAATGACAATGCCCTTTTTAGGTAATCTTACAACATAGGATACAAAACATATCTTTTACCTTAACCTACAAAAATAGGAATGTAAAAAGATTTTACAAATCTCATTTTTTCATAAGGCAAAATATATATGTCTTTGATCAAAGAATTTTACAAAGTAATGAAATATTTAGTACAAATAGATAAGTGTGTTATAGATATAAAATTTAAGTCTACTTGTGTACTTTTTACATTAAAAGAGGAACAAAAAATATCAATATGAGCTATAATAGATTAAGTGAACACTGAAAATGAACTTTCATTCACAATAAAAACATCCAGTCATGGTTTATCTTAAATAAAAATTCTTATCAAGGCATGGTGTACCAAAATAAAAGTTCTAACTAACTTTAAGTTGTGAATTGAATTACCATGACCAGAAAAATCCGCCGAACACCTACACATGACATATGGGAACACTGGACAGCTGTTTTGACCTTATTAGATCAGCGACCACAGATTGCAGTGGCGAAACTCTACAACTGAGCCACCAGTTCATATTGCACACAAGTGATGCCAAATCAACTAGTCATGGTGATTGCGTGGCCAAATAACCTAAATGTGTCTTGCAAGTTACATCCATAATTACGCGGATGCGTATTTCTAAGCTTCTTGGGAAGACGTGGCCCTGGGGTGGGGGGACCGTGTTCTCTGGAAAGAGTATGGATGTAACTTGCAAGGTTATTTGGCCACAAAATTACCATGACTAGTTGATTTGGTATCACTTGTGTGCAATATGAACTGGTAGCTTAGTTGTAGAGTTTCGGCACTGCAATCTGTGGTCGCTGGTTTGATTTCCAGTGGTGGAGATTATGGTATAGAATGCTGATGAGACCTAATAAGATCAAAACAGCTGTCCAGTGTTCCTGTATGTTGTGCATAGGTGTTTGGCGGATTTTTCTGGTCATGGTAATTCAATTCACATTATTAATTCCTCTACTTAAAAAATAAAAATATGTATAACTAAGTTATATCTAATATTTTTCCAGTCAGAATGTATTTGTTAAATAGGATTTTTTTAATGAGAGAATGTTATCTTGATTGTTGCTAGTTACACATTTTGAATTATTCTGATTTGTCTATAAAGAAGAAGTTTCTTGAGTCTTTTTTTATTAACTTATCTATAATAAAACCCCAATTCATTGATTACAGAGTAAATGTCATGCAGTAAAATTTACTTGGTAAATTTGTTTATTTATATACAGAACACATTAATGTATAGCTGTTTTGGTATTTTAAGTTATTGTTTGGTTTTTATATACACAGCAGGTACATAGATAATGCAGAGATCTATACAATGGTCCATATTAAAATGTATGCATTAGACCTACAAGTATATAAGAACATGTATCAGACTAAGTAAAAATATCAGCAAGTGTATATAAACACTCACATTTTTTCTATATAATAACCAGTAAATGTAAGTACTTTATTTTTTAGGTTATAAAGTTCATATTCACCATTACCACCACCAAAAGGACCCAAACATTTAATTGCGTCAATTCAAACGGTATTATGAATAGAAGGCTGAGCCTAAAAGCTAAAGCTATACAGACAAGGTGTTGGGATAAGATGTAGTGAACTGTAGTCTGAAAAATGGCTTTGTTGAACATGTAATTTATAGCTTGGAAAATATGAAATATAAAACCTAACTCTAAATGACAATGCACTTTTTAGATAAGTAAAGTAAAGTTGGCGACCTTAGTCAAGGGTTACCCGAAGGCTCCCTTTTCAATAGCTACAACACCGAGATGTAGGGGAGGGCACTACTCCTTTCCCTGGATTGCTCCACTTTACCCTTGATACCTACCTTATATTACTGAGTGTTAAGCAAGGAGGCATCAAGTACCATTTTTTGAGTCTTCGGTATGATTCGACCTGGGATTGAACCCCGGTATCCTGTGCCATTGGCGAACACTCTAACCATCATGCCAATGTCCAAAATAAATATGTTTAGCATTTCTTTAATACAAGTAGATCATTTTAACCTGGTCATTTTAAAAGTAGCTTGCAAGCCAAAAAAGTAGGAGGCACCCCTGATCTATACCAATATATTCTCTATGCATTCTTTATTTTTAATCTTGTTTGTCCTTTTAGAAAAACAACTTTAATGAAACATTATATAAAAAATGTGTTTATTTATTTATAGGACCATGCATCTAAGTTTTAAATATATATGTCATTTCAAGTATCTTTCAATCAGTATTTTAAAAACTTTTTCATGGTATAGAAAAAGATAAAAAAGCATCTTTGACATTGTATAGATTATTTTACAAAAGCCTCATGAGTTAAATAACCAACTATACCTTTCCTCCCATAAGAATATCTCTTTGACTTAATTGAGAGATATTTACAAATCAAGTTTAAACTCATTATCAATGGCTTGCCAACCCAATTTTAGCTAACCACAAGTTTTCTACAAAATCATACAATTTGAATTATGACTATTTGAAAATATTTTTTATATTTTTCTCTTTTTTTTTCGAAACTTTGCCCATGTGATATTTTAGTATTTGTTTTCAAAAGTTTGGTTATTGTTTTACTTGACTTTTAATTTTAGATAATTTTTTTCTTTTAACTTCGAACAGTTACTTTATATTTTCATATTAAGATGTTTTTTGCTCATGGAGTTCATTTGTTAAGACAACTGTTAAACAATATACCTCCAAGGATTTATTTTCCATAGTCAAAGAATTTTAAAAATATGCTTCAAACTCTTTGTTGATATGGGGAGAAATGATATTTTCAAATAAAAAAGTTACATTAATATTTTACATGGTTACAAAAGTAGTAATATGAAAAAATCAATTTTTAATGTAAATTCTCTTTTTTTTTCTCTCACAGTACATTTGTAAGTCCTTATCTATAAGTAGGAAAATATTTTAGTTTTTGTGATTTTGTTAATAACTTTATTGGTTCACAGAAGGTGTTTTTTTTTTGGTTTGTTTTTTTAATTTGAAAATTTTTATCCATCCTGAAAATCCCATTGAAAAATTCATAAAATTGTTTTTTTTGTGTTAATCAATAACAAAAAGATTTTTAAAAAATTGAATGCCAATGTTTGTGCAATACAAAATAAGATAAAATTGTCTTGAATTCAGGTTCCTTCTCAGTTTGTTTAAAAACAAAATGTTTCTGATTTATTGAATTTTGAACCATATCAAATAGAGAAATGAATCATGAAAAAATATTTTTGCCAAAATATATACTTAAAATCAGTTAATATTTAAGAGGTAAATATTCTTCTGTTACAATATTAATAAAAAATACCATCTAGAATTAATTCTAAATCATATTTTTGGATTTTCTACTTTAATAGAAATTAACTGAAACAGTTACATGGATTTACAACCAAAATTAACAATGAAGATTTCATTTAGAAATTCAATGTGTATGTGTGAAAGGGAGAGGGATAGCTACTACATTTAGAATAGTTTTCTTCTTCTCATCTTTCATCTATAAATTGCCTGTAAGTTCGTATTAAAATGCTACCCATCAATTAATGGTATAAATGATTAAATCATCTATTATACTAAAAAGATAGGACTTGTTTTTACACCTATGATCTTTCCAATCCTGGAGTTATTTTTCATAAATTTTCTCACAATCCTACTCAGAAAAAATAACAATTATTCTACATGTGCACCTGTTCAAGTTCACTGAAAAAATTTTCTTGTAATTTTTTCTTCTGATTTGAACTAATTAGACTCTAAAACTCATCAGAATTTTTTTTATTTTTCAAAAAAGACAAACAATTATATTACATTTTATAAGTGGGGATTCACTTTCACATTTTAATTCAATGTAGAATGATCCCCCATTTCTGGAAAAGTTAACACTGGAAAAGACAAGTAACCAGAATGCAAATGTAAAATTTTATCAAAATAACTTATCATCAGAAGAGAGAATGAAATAAAAGACAGATATGAGACTAAACCAAGGGCACAAATACTAATTTAGATACTTTCTTATATTTACCTCTTACATTCATCATATGTAGGGGTGTCCGCATGGTGTAATGGTTAAAGCGATGGACTGCGGAATCGTAGTATGCGAGTTTGTACCCCAGTTGTTTACTTTCAGGCAAATACCCTTGGGAAAGGTATGAACCCCCTTATCCTCCCAGCTATGGGTTAAATAGCACCACTACTGTTTTTCTAGGAGAATAGCTTTGGCATTAAATAACCTACAAAGGTTGATATGCCATTAAACAAAGAAACCAAACCAAACCAATCATCATATGTAAAGACAAGTGTGTGCATGGGGGGGGGGTACATGCATGTTTAATACTTCCTAAACTTCTCCTTTTACTCATAAGTCTGTTGAGATTACTTCAAAAGGAAATCTAGTAGTTAGCTAATAATATTTTTAAATAATTGTATTTTGGCATGATTATAAAAATGCCTTAATAGAAGTAATTAAACTATTACGCGAGCTAATATCTTCCAAGAGTCATTACCCAGTAGATCCACAATTCATCTGTCTACAATAAGAAGTTGGAATATTGATATATAGAATTGGTTAAATAGTTTTAATTAAATCAGATTAATTGACATGCTCATAAACCTGAAAATTCAGAAACTATGACACTTCAAATATGAACAAAATCCAAAACAAATTTAACAATAAATGTCTATATTTTATTCATTTTTCTTTTGAATAGAATAAGTTATCCATTTTAGATTAGTATAAAATTTCTGACATCAGTACCAACAAAAAAAAATACTTTTAAATTAGAATCAAACTCATTTTCTTTGTCTTGGAAGTTCAGAATATTTCAGTTTACATTTTGAATATATTACTATTTCTTTTAATTGGTGGGGGTCTTCATTAACACTGCAAAATATCAGAAGAGATTTTTTTTGCCTGATGTACATGAAAATGTAAATACTAAAAATATAAAAATCAGTTGTCTTTATGTATGTGTTTTTCTGCACATATGTACAAATGTATACATATACATTCATCCACATTCTGAAATGTATCTAAAAACACCTCATGTTAATATTTTTCAAAATTTCAAAATAAAATTTTAATAGAAATGAATTTTTTTTTACAAATATTATGTTCTGTACAGTTAGCTCCTAGATACCATTCTCATCAGCTAAGAATAAACCCAGTTTTAGCAGAGTCAGATTTACTATAAAACTAATGAATCTTAAGCTTTAGGTGATGTTTTTAGCTCCCTACCAAGCTAAAATAGACACAGTATTATTTTTTAATTTGGGATGTCACACAAACCTTCATGTAGATGTAATACAGGTTTAGAGATTGCTTAAAATTCTATTAGCATTCCTCAGGCACCGGGCAATAAATCATAATCTCAGTTGTTTACCTGCTGCATTGTTTTTAGGTGCAGGTACAGGTAAACAACCAAAATAATATTGATGAGTAAAAATACTATAATTATAATATATAATTTTCAGTTCAAACATTCAGGAGTTTAGAGTATATACATTTTTAACTTAAGTAATAAAATAAATTGATTATAATTTGCCAAAACATGTAAACATATTTTTCACAAAAATAAATTTTTAATCAAATATTCCTGGCTTGATTGAGATTCTTTGTGAAACTTTGACAATCCTGTCAAAACATTTTTATTATGACCATTTAATAATAAATATTACACATTTTATCACAACTTTTTTCACTGTAAATAAATGGCAATTGAATATTAATTGTTTGTTAATACAAAATATTAAAGAGAATTTTTTAAATATTCGAATTTATCTTTCCAACATTATTTTTTTAATAAAAAAAAGAAATAGGTTATTTTAATGGCTTTTTGGCATTTCAACCTTTTTATAGCTTCAAAAATCCTTTCCTGTGTTTTTCGAGTTTAATAAGATTTTGCTTGAGTAACTTTTCAGCTATTAAATTTTAAACATCAATCAATACCAGGGGTGTACAATAAGTTGAACATGATTGACCAATAGATCACAAAGGTAGAGCTGGTAGATATCATGCCATTCAAAAAAAAACATTTTTTTTTAGATGCTAGCATATCATCTATCCTCATCAGACTAAGGTAGTGATCATAAATGTATTTAATTATACTGTGTATAAGGGTTCACACAGTGATGAAAAGTATATAAAAATATATTGTATATATAAATAAATATATTTAGCATTTCTTTAATACAGGTAGATCATTTTGACCTGGTCATTTAAAAAGTAGCTTGCAAGCCAAAAAAGTGGGGGGCACCCCTGATCTATACCAATATATTCTCCATGCATTTTTTTATTTTTAATCATGTTTGTCCTATTAAAAAAAACAATTTTAATGAAATATACCATTAGATTTTAATGATCTATTATTGATATACTCTATCTTTGAAGATCATTAATTTTTTCTAATCTATTTCTCTTTTGTGTTCATTGCATTTTGTATGACCTGTATAATTCATGAAATATTTGTCATAAATCCTGTAAAAATTTAAGAAATTTGGTAATGGCTTTTTTTAAAATCACAATGTTTGAGTCATTGTTTGAGCTCTAATGCCAATTATGATAGAATCAATAAAAATAACAGATGAAAAATATGTGTGTTCTTTTCTTCTATAAGTTGAGTTATTCAATAGTCAAAAGTATAGAACTAATACTTCAGCATCTTGTTTATTATGCTCTTAATTTGTTGGAAACACATTGTTATAAGTAATAAACTAAAATAAGAATACTTTAAAATTAAATAGTATAGAATAAGAAATAAATTATTTTTTAAAAAGATGTGATACAAGTAAAATTCTATAGATGCTTAATCTTGACTACAAACCTTGGTATTTTTAAACATTTAATAAGTTTGATAATATACCTATCTTTTCTATAATATGGATATAAGTAAAGTTGGCGACCTTAATCGAGGGTGACCTAAAGGCTCCCTTTTCAATAGCTACTACACCGAGGTGTAGGGGAGGGCACTACTCCTTCCCTTAGATTGCTCCACTTTATCCTTGATCCATACCTTATAATGCTGAGTGTTAAGCAAAGCCGCACCAAGTACCATTTTTTGAGCCTTTGGTATGACTCAACCAGGGATTGAACCCCGAAGTTGATACAAATAGAGAAAAATGGTATCTAGCTTTTGTTCAAGAAGCATTTATGAAAGATCTTTGGCTTTGACTTTTGTTTTGCTGGTTTTCATTGTAGTTGCAATTCATCAAGTTGAAGTTTTTGTTTTCTCCTTGTTTTACTACAGATCCTTTCACCAATCTTTCATTTCAATATAATGCATTCTGCTCCTCTTCCTGGCATCAGTTTACATAAAGGGACCCTTTTACAGGTTGATTGGGCAGGGGCTCATGTTTATGGGAAGTACATTATAAATCTTAATCAATCACCCTGCCCCTGACAATATTTTTTATATTCCAAATTTAGCTACCACTTTTATGTCTGGTTACTTAGTAATTTCATTGGTTCAAGTTTCTATTGTTACTCACTAAGGTGGGATTATACTTACTTCATCATTTCATTATCCATGTTGGCCAATTAATTCCTTAATCATAGAGGCAAACAGTAAAATTATAAAAATTCATTAGACATCATTTACTTTTTCTTTCATGTAAAAGGTGAATCTTTTATCTCTTGGGTTAAAATCAACACATGAACTCTAAGTGGGTTGGAATTTTGGTTTCATTGGACTTATAAAATAGAATTTTTCTTTGTTTCAGATTGGCCCCATTTTAAACCAGTGTGAATTCCTGGGAATTGAGAATTTCCCTTTAAATGATTCATGTTAGAGAATAGTATCTTAAATAAAGATTTTTTTTTTTAATTCTTAGTGAAGAGATTATATTAATCTTTGAATTTAGACAGTTAAATCTATCTGTGATTGGCCTAAATTAATTTGAGGTTTAGGTACTTTTAATCCAACTTACTTGGTCAACTTCAAGTTAATTTCTGGTGTAAATCTCAATGGTTCCTGAAGTAAATTCAAGACTAAATTTTTCCTCTAATTAACCTTTTTAGTTCATTCTTTTTCCTTGCTCATTTTCTATGCTTATAAATAAACTATTAACTGTAGTTGCTGGTGTAGGACAACAATAATCATCTCCCTTAGAGAATAGGCATGTCTGTTGGGCACCTTGTGGAGCGGGGACTCAACTGAATATCATCCTTAGCATCAAGCATACCAATACTGGCATTACAGCCATTAGTAAAAACAAAACAACCATTCAACAATCTTTAAATTCTATAACATTATTTCATCATCAGTTACTTGTAAAATCAAGAAAATGATATTGGATTATTGTCTTGAGTATAGGCCATAAACAATTTCCTGTTGGAAATAAATAACCATCAACATTTCATTCTGAGAAAAATGAATCTTCTAATTATTATAAAAAATCCAATTCATGTAAGCTGTTTAACGTAACATCTGCAAGGAAAAGACATCTTGCCAATGTTGGATTTACTATTTGGATTTATGCATTTGGAATTTAACCCTTTCTGGATTTAATACTAAAGTGGATCATATAATATTTATTGACTCAGGACTTGATACAAATCATTTGTGAGCAAATTGGAACTAAACCCTTTTCATAAGTTTATTTTCTATATTTTGTATTACCATTTAATATATTACATCTTCAAACAAATTAAAATTGCATTTTAGGTCCTTATACATATCTTATGGTGATAATTTATTTCTAACTAACCATCAATAAAATTATTCAACACCAGTTTATGAAATCCACACCAGTAACAGTGTTACAAAAAACTAGATATATTTAGACGTACATATTTTTCTAGAGGGTCTAAAATATTGCTACACAATATCAACTGACAATAAAGTATTAACAAAAAACAAGCTCTAACACCATATAATAATAGTGATATACACAGGCCACATATGAATGTGTAGTATCAATAATCATTATGGGTAATATATAAATATACCTTCCCACTAATTGCATATTTACAAGAGTCTCTTAAAAAGATCTAAGCCTCACCCGGAAAGAAGAGCTATAGCCAAACATTTTCATTGCAGCAACACATTATCACTTCTTATAAAACTAGAAAAACTAATGCAGATTTCAGTCTTAATTTCTGTGCAGCTGAGACCTATACAAAGGTGAGAGGTATGTGACAAATCTAAAATCTGGGCGAGGCTTAGAACTTTTTGGACGAACTTTGGACACCCCCAAAACAAACAGAACAAGAGACATTCATATATATTCATACATATATATCGCAAACCTTGTAAAAATTTGCAAATAAATTTTTCATTTCTGATTTTATTGTGTTACATCCTATTCTACTGAAAAAGTTTTTGTTTGTCAATGTGTGTGTGCATGTGCATTTATTTGTGAGAATGTTTAGGTGCCCATAAAAATTTAATGCATATATAAAACTGTATATATTTATGCATATTTCTAAGGTGACTATGTGCCATAAGAAAAGTGAAATGAAAAAAAAACAAAGAAATAAATGTATAATTTTGAATTTTTAGAAGAGCCAAAATGGATGGGTTGGAAGAGAATAGTTCTAAGTACTTGACTTCACAAAGCATTAGACTGGCTATTGATGGCTGAACTAGATAAAGTGTATAGACTGTGATTCAATTTCAAAATGCACTCATTCTATTCTTTTCTTCATTTTTGATTATATATATATATATACATACACTTAGGTGAGTCAAAAGTTTTGCAAAATTTTGTTAACTTATTTACTTTATTCTTCAAGTTACAACAAAAGCAGCCTAGTATTCAAAGAAGAGGCCATCATATTGCATCATCTGATGCAACCTTTCTGTCAGTTCTTTGATCCCAAACTGAAATCAATTCTTATTCTTCAAAGCAAAGAACTCCATCACTTAAGCTTACATCTCCTCTTGGTTGTTGGAGCATCATGAGAATAGGAAGTGAGTCAGGGATTGGAACAAATAATAACCTGAGGGAGCAAGGCCCCGACTATATGCTGGGTGTGACATCAGTTTTATTCCCTCAAGTTCCTGGAGTTTATTCCAGGAACTAACATGTGTGTAAATAATGCAAAACTTCTGACTGACACTAGTATATCATCAATGGCAGAGTCACTCATTATCTCTTCTATGATAAAGCATAGCACACAAGCCTTGAGAAAAGGATAATTTTGAATCAGATGTATTGTACTGATGGATGATGGGAAGCTCCCAAAACAGTTACTCTATGGAGAACAAACCAGAAGAGAAAGGCCACTACATAAGTCAAGTAAGCAGTTTAAGGACATCTTGAAAAGCAACCTTAAAGCATTGATGATTGATGTTGACCACTGGGAAACACTGATTGAAAGTTATGGATCCTGGAGGAAGATCATCAAAGATAAATGTAGAGATTTAAAACAAAAATGTGTGAAGCATGCTACATTTAAGTATGCTCTTTGAAAGCAAGATGAAAGAGCAGAGCCTGTAAATGCCCAGCAAGAATTGAAATGTACCACATGTAGCTGTTTCCTTTTATTGAGAGCAGGTTTGATCAACAACTTCAAATCTCAACAGCAGAAGCAAAACCAAGCAATTCACAAGGATGTGTCATCACTATGTCTACTCAAAGTACACCTATCCTATGTGTGATTTAGTTAATAAATCAGTTTGTGGTTTGCTTAGGTACTTCAAAATATATAAAGGTGTTTCACAGCTTGCAATTTGGAAGGATAGAAAGTTCAAGTATTACCTCTGTGAACATTCATGCAGGTCAGGATCTGGGTTGAAAAATCACTTGCATGCATATGGTCATGCAGTGATCAAAGTGGAGATGGCAATCTTTTAATGAGAAGGAGCAATCACTCTGATATATATATATATATAAACTGAGTAATTACTGTCCTATAATAGGAGCCCTTGTCAGTTTTTCTCTATCTAGATATATACACTGATATGTGGAGAAAAATTGAAAAACAAAGTAATCCAAAGTGAAGAATTTATTGTGAAAGAAAGTTGATGCTATAATGTTTTGGTTTTAATAAACCATCGTCAGGACTTAGAAAAGATGATATCAAGTGTTGTTGGATCAATGATGGATGTTTAATGAAATACAAAAACAAGGGAGGAAATTATATATACAAAGAAAGAGAGAACATACAACCATTCAATCAATAAATCAGCGTTCATATTTCCAAAAACATGACTGTGTAAGGCAATGATGTAAAACAAATGGGACCATCAAGAGATATAATGAATTAAAAAGAGAAAGAAGAAAAGAAAAGTATAGAACGGAAGAATGAGAAGAAGAAAGAGAAAAAAGAAAAGAGAGAGAAAGAAAGATGTAAAGAGAAAGCGAGAGAGAGAGAAAAGATAGAAGAAAAGAAAGGAAAGAGAGAGAGAGAGAGAGAGAGAAAGGGAGGAAAGAAAAAGAATAGAAGGATAGAAAGGAGAAGAAAAAGGAAGTAGAAACAAATGGACATATATGTAAATAAATAAATAGGGTTAAACCATAAAAATCCACCATATATAAATTGAAATGTCTATAAATGAAAAAGTAGAAAAACAGTAACAGGAGGAGAAAGCTGAGTGAAAGTTTAAATAATGGATGCAACTATAATAAACAGATAAACATATCTACCAAAGGGAAAAGAATTGAAAAGGGAACATGAGATTACACAATACAAGGAACTAGAAACAAATGAGTATAGTTTAAGGCAGGGGGAAGAAGTGTGAAAATATATATATGGAAAATAATTAATTAATTAAAGATTAAGTATATTGTAGCTATTTAAGAGAAGTTTTCTAAAAGGGATATGTTAAAAAAAAAACTCGGACAAATATTGACAGACCAAAAAAATGAAATTGCACCAACTTCAAAAATTTGCCTCAATCTTTTGTTATGGATATGCGCTAACACTGTGGCTGCATTTAAATCAAAGTTGTGGTCAGTTTTAGATATATGTAGTAGAAGTGCATTAATAAGATCTCCTAATCTGATATCTCTTCTATGTTTATATATGCATTTCTGAACATTTCTCAACGTTTTGCCTATATATTTCAATTTACAGTCTTTGCACAGTATATAGTAAACACTGGTGTCAGAAATGATATCGAAACAAGGACTAGAGTGCAGTAAATCACAGATAGTTTTAGAAGATAAAGTGATAGTTTTAATACCAAGTTTATTTAGATTATTTCCCATAATGTTAGTGGAAGAATTGTTTGATAAAATAATGTGTGTATGGGAGAGTTTAATTTTATCAGAAGGTGTATTGATGGCAGTTCGAGATTGATTTCTATGGTGAACTTTAAGGGCTTTAGATTTAGCAAAGTGTCTCTTCTTTACTCTTTTCTCTCTATATATATCTTTCGTTCTCTTTCTTTCTTTTCTTTTCTCTCTTTCTTCTTCTTCTTCTGTTCTTTTCTTTCTCTTTTTAATTCATTATATCTCTTGATGGTTAGATGTCTTTTGCATCATCGCCTTACACAGTCACGTGATATTTTTTGAAATATGAACGCTGATAAATTGATTGAACAGTTGTATGTTCTCCCTTTCTTTGTATATATAATTTTCTCCCTTGCTTTTGTATTTCATTAAACATCCATTGTTGATCTAACAACACTTGATATCGTCTTTTTTAACTCCTGATTATGGTTTATTAAAACCAAAACGTTATAGCATCAACTTTCTTTCACAATAAATTCTTCAGTTTGTATTACTTTGTTTTTCAATTTTTCTTCATATTGTTGAATTTTTTCCCATTATTTACTTCCACATTGATATATATATATATATATATATAGTTTGTACAAGTTTGGTTAAAACCACAGAACTTTCTTTTTTATGATCTTTTATGTTTTTTTCTCTTGCTTTCTTGCTATTTTCTTTATGTCAGGGTCCAATTGATAGAGAAGTTGCCCTAGGTTCTGATCCCAAGTGCTTTCGATCATATTGATTGATTGTCTGAAGAGGTATTGTAAGTACTGTTTGTTTATGTTTAGTTTGGGTGTGATATTTATTTTGTAGGAAGGGATTATTATTGGTGGGGGTGCCTTGGTCAGTGAGTTAGTTATTGAAGATGTTTATTTTTAATACTGATGATTTTCAGCAAAATAAATATTGCACCCAAACTAAACATAAACAAACATTGTTCCTAATATAGGCCAATGTATGTATGGAATACTTCAAAGAAATGGCATTAGGATCTACATCACTAAAGCCATCAATGTGGCTTAGATATACAGATGATACATTCTGTAGCCTCATCACAAAGACATTCAAGCACTACTGGATCATGTGAACTCAATCCAACCATCTATACAGTTTACAATGGAGAAAGAACAAGACAACAAATTTCCTTCTGAGATGTATTGATAACTCACACAGAGCAAGAATTCAGATCATCCATGTATCAAAATCTAACCTTCACTAAATAATACCTAAACTTCTTCCCCCATCCAATATAAAGAAAGAAATTGTTTATTGCCTAAAACATCATGAAAAAGCTATAAGTAGTGATACTGATGCTTCTCAAAAAGAAATGGACAGCTTAAGAGATATCCCCCCCCCATTGAAACAACTACCTCGAGAGCATAACATCAGCTCCAAGAAATCTGGATCAAATGATAGAGAACAATACCCAAAAACTTACCACAGTCTGTTTGCCCTAAATCAAACGTCTAGCTCAAAAGTCCATAGGATATCAGGATAATGTTCAGAAGAGGCTTAACTTTTCAAAAATACCTTGAGTTAAGTCCCTAACAGAAGACAACCAAGAATTATTCATGCTCCATCCTATGAAGATGTAGTAAAGTACATAAAGGCAAAACATGACGAACATCAAAAAGCAGTAGTATGAGGTGAAATTGAAAAGTCAGGTATGGCTGACCATATATGGAAAGAAAAGGGAAACAATTTGCCCTTATATGATGAAGTCAAGATAAAAGATAGGGAAGAACATTGGCGAATAAGACATCTCAAAGAAGCAATACATATGTTTGGCTATAGCAACCTCTTAAGTAGACCAAGTATAGAGATGAATACAATATGGGAACCAGTAATTAAAAAGGCTTGGTTAGATTTTTAAAAAATTAATTGCAATATGAGCAAAAGTAAAAAAAAATCATACATAATGGTAATAAGTAGTAATACAAAGTCTAGATAAAAACATTAGGCTTATAAGTCCCAAGAATTCATTCGGAATTGTCCAGTAGGACCTGTGGCTTAATGGATATAGGTAATCAGTTTATACAGTTTTAAGTAAAAACATCTAAAGGTTCAATCCTGACTACAGGCAAAAATAATAATGAATACTCAACATAGTTTAACACTTGAACCTGGTTATGATTAATAGAATTAGATCAGTCTACTCCCATAGATTAAATAAAGAGTTGAGTTTGAAGTTCTGTGAAGGTTCCTGAATTTTACATCATTTATTTTTGTATTTTAGTTTTGGGTGATCTGTGTGTGAAAAATTTTTTTTTCCAGAAACCCAGAGAATATATATTCACAGAAACAAGAGGAGATAGAGAGGAGTTGCAGCACAGATCAGAGGGAGTCCGAGTCTAGGGTTGTAAGCAGTAGTGAGTTGCCAGAAATTAAAAAGTTTGCAGTCAGCTGTTTAGACATAGAATGTGATAGAGAACTTTATCTGCCATCCATATCATGATCGTGTGGGAACAGCACCCAGGACCATTTTGCAAAGTGTCACACGTACATCCTGACTAGGATAAACCAGAAAAAAATTGTCATCAATAAAATACATGGGTATTCTGAAATTTATTTTGCATCTTTTTCTTTCTTGTAGAACTGACCCACAGCTTGTGCAGTTTTGACCAGAACCCAATGTCCAGTGGATCTCTTTTTGGAAACAATGACAACATGGACATCAGCTCATTGATGATATTACAACATTAGTTAAACAAAAAAATCCTATTTGACCATATTTCCATATGTGATTTACTACTTAAACATTAGAAAAATATTCCATTTTTTAAACAAACTGTGGTAAACAATAAAAACTTCAAACTTTATAAGAACATGCAACCTAAGAGATTGTGAGGCAAACAAAATGAACCATTATTATCCATACCAAAAGGCCAGTCTTCACCCAAAGAAAGTGATGCTGTGAATATGATGGAACTGAAAGGGAGCTCTTTGCAATGATTTACTTTCAACTGATCAACCAATTGATTTGAACAAGTTTTATTCCTAATTAAACCAATTGAAGGCAGTAACTGATGATCAAAAAAGCATCCATCTAGAATTAGAGACAGGGTATAAGATTCAATAAGGATTATGCTTGACCAAATGTGTCTTTAGTGATCAGGCAAAAATAGTTACTGCCTGACTGCAAAGTTTTCTCTCATCTGCCATATTCAGCAGATATTGTACTTTCAGATTACCATCTATTTTGGTCTTTAAAGACTTGTCTTGCTAAAAAGAAAAAATAAATAACTTCACATGAAAGGTGCAAAAGTTATCTAGAACAGGTTTTTGCTTAGAAAGATAAAAATTTCTGAGAGGATGTAGATGACAGAACATAGTGGAACAAAATGTTAACACTCTTGTTAAACCAAAATTAATGATTAAAATGAAAAAAAAAGCTAATTGTATATGTTTAAAAGGAGAAAGATACCCTGCCCAAAGTGGTATCCTGAGTATGACAAACTGCATCTGGTTGTGAGGAGCCAGTTCTTGAGCTCTGGGCAGTGTGGAGTATCCCTTCATTGCCATCACTCCCAGGCCCACTCAAGAGTGGTAGTACCTGTTAGGGTCCCATCTATGGGCCAAATAGGTCTTTGAAAATTATTTGTATTAGATAGGAATACTTAATACCATATAACTGAGTGTAAATTATTTGTATGAAAAATAATTAATTGAAGCTATAATTGTTTACTAAGAATTATTATGAGTTACTTGAAACCATATAATTGCTTGAAAACTTATGATTATTAGTAGATAGGAATAGTTATTTCAAAACCATATAATGTGTATAAATTACTAGTATTATAAAGGAATACTTGAAACCACACAACTGTGTGGAAATTATTAGTATTAGATTAATATAATTGATATCATATAACTGTGTGCAAATAAATGATTAAAGACAAATAAAAAAAAGTGTAATAAAAAAAATGCAATGTATCATTGAAAATATTGTTTTTTGATTACAATCAAACATTTACAAATTAATCAAACTTCAGCCTTAGATAATCCATAAAGAGTTGATATGCCATTAAACAAATAAGCCAAATCAAACCACATACACACACACACACACACACACACACACATATATATATATATATATATAAAAATGTAAATGTTTGTTACTAACCGATAATACCACTAATTTTATACCACTAATTGGTTTAAAATTTTTTGAGAGTATTTTATTCGAATTCAGGAGTGTTTTTATATACTTATTATCCAAAAATATTACAATAATTAAAAAAAATATTTTTAATAAGTCATTTTTCTCCGAGAAAAGCCGAACGCGAATAATGATGGAAAATATTACTTCCATTTTCCAAGACTTTTACACATGATTTTTTTTCTGCTTTATCCCTTTCCTTTCTTTTTTGGCTGACTTAAACAGAGACACTAAACTTTAAACCATATTTCGTTGGTTCAGTAGTAAATAAATTTTTTTTATTCTAATGAATTGTTTACAAAATATTTTCTTTTCTTTTAACAACATTCTTCAACAAAAGACATCCATTAAAAAGTTTTCTTTCTTAAACTGTTTTCCAAGAATTTTACACAAGAATTTTTTTCTGCTTTAATCACTTTTCTTTCTTTTAATTGGTTTAAAATTTTGTGAGAGTATTTTATTCGAATACAGGCGTGTTTTTATATACTTAATATTCAAAAATCTATATAAATGAAAATGTAAATGTTACTAACCAATAATTTCCAGTTTTATACCACTAATTGGTTTAAAATTTTGTGAGAGTATTTTATTCAAATACAGGCATGTTTTTATGTACTTAATATCCAAAAATATTACAATAATTTAAAAAAATATTTTTAATAAGTTGTTTTTTCCCTGAGAAAAGCTGAACGCAAATTATGAAAGTAAACATTACTTTCGTTTTCCAAGAATTTTACACATGAATTTTTTTTTCAGCCTTTATCACTTTTATTTCTTTTTTGGTTAACTTAAACAGAGACACTAAACTTTAAACCATATTTCATTTAAATTTCTTTTTATTCTAATGAATTGTTAACTAAATATTTTATTTTCTTTTTTCAACATTTCTTTTTTTTCTTTAACTTCAACGAAAGACATCCATTAAAAAGTTTTCTTTCTTAAATCATAGTTCGTCAGTTCAGTAGTAAGGAATTGTTTACTAAATATTTTATTTTCTTTTTTCAATATGATATTTTTTTTCTCTTAAACTTCAACGAAAGACATTTCTTAATAAGTTTTTCTTCATTTTATTATTATCGATAAGACACTAAACTTTAAACCATATTTCATTGGTTCAGTAGTAACAAATTGTTTACTAAATATTTTATTTTCTTTTTTCAAGATTTCTATTTTTGTTTAACTTCAACGAAAGACATTCCTTAAAAAGTTTTCTTTCGTTAATAAACTTTAAACCATATTTCGTTGGTTCAGTATTATGTAAATTTCTTTTTATTCTAAAAACTTATTCTTACATTTTTTCTTCATTATTGATATCCCATTTATTTTGTTTTTTAATAAATATTTTATGGTGTGCCAATTATCATGTTGCAAAATATCAACTAGCCCAAGCTTTGTAATGGCACATGTCTTTCAGTAAAAAAAATTAATGACCAACATCATAGAAGCAAAAATTTTGACAAGGCCTTTCAAAGGTGAAGATGTCCTCATACTGTGAATTCCAATGATTCCAACAGATATGTCATTTCAATTTAAGAGATTGCAATTCCCAATTTGATTGGCATCTGCAATCATAATCAACAAAGCACAGGGACAATCTTTAGAATTGTGTGGCTTATATTTACATGCTGATTGCTTCTCACATGGGCAATCATATGTTGCCTGTTCCAGAGTCGGCAATCCAGACAATCTCTTTATCTACATGGAAACTGGAACTACCAAGAATATTGTGTATCCACAAGTACTGGAAAATTAAACATATTAGAAACATGCATTTTCTTTTATTGTTCCCATTTAAATAAACTGAGCCACAGCAACACGTGGCCGGGTACAACTTGTATATATATATATATATATATATATATAAGAGGTTTATGCTTCTTACTAGCTCACTTGGTGAGTTAATAGAAGACTAAATATTTCAGTATTGTTAAGTATATATCAATGATAGGGCATTTACACACACACACACACACACACACACACATATATATATATATATATTACATAGTAGTGTCTGTGACCCTGGGTTTCATGCATTTTGTATTTGTCAGAAAGAGCGTATATATATATACATATATATATATATATATATATATATATGTATGTATGTATATATATATATATATATCCAAGTGCTGTCAAATCTTTAATAAAATTCTAAAATACGTCACCAATTTTTAATACTGAAATATCCAAACTGGCGGACATATACTTATTACCTGGATTAAATATAGTTGATTGGAATGATTTTTCTATATATGGAAGGAAAATGGAAATCATCTCCCCTTATGGGACAAAATTGAAATAATTGATAGGGCTGAACATTGGAGGATTAGACGCCTTAAGGAATCAGCACATATGTTGGGCTACAATGACCTGCTGAGTAGACCAAGTATAGAGTTGAATACAATATGGGAACCGATAATCAAGAAGGCTAGATAAAAAAAACACAAAAAAACAAAAAACTGAAATCTGAATATGAGCACAGGTAAAAAATCATACATAATAGTAGTAATTCTAGCTAAAAGTAAGAACATTAAGTTTATAATACCCAAAAATTCACTCCAGCAGGACACATGGCATAAAGATTATAGGCGTTGGTTCCCTGAGCTTCTAAGAAGACAATCATCTGAAGGTTGCAGGTTCAATCCTCACTACAGGCGAGTAATATACAGGAATACTTAACACTTGTACCCAGTTATGGCAAACGTAATCAGAACAGGCGACCCCCGTAGTTTCAATAAAGTAAAGGTTATAGGCGTTGGTTCCCTGAGCTTCTAAGAAGACAATCATCTGAAGGTTGCAGGTTCAATCCTCACTACAGGCGAGTAATATACAGGAATACTTAACACTTGTACCCGGTTATGGCAAACGGAATCAGAACAGGCGACCCCCGTGGTTTCAATAAAGGATGTAGTTCGAAGTTCCGTGAAGGTTCCCGAGTTCGACAAACACCTGAAGAAGGCCGGAGGACATATCGGCCGAAACGTTGTGGAAATAACAATGAAGATGAAGACAATAGTCCCAAAAACCTTAATGATAAAAAAGTCCTTTCATGTCTCAGAAGACTATCAACATGACTTTCTTTATTGACTGCACTGCCCAGAAAGTTTAATTTGCCAGAGAATTAGTATGTTTCTACTTCATCAACTGTCTTATTGACTCAGGCTTGTTGTGGCAAACCCACATTTAGCCCATTTGTAAATATTTTTTTTGACTAAGACATGCTTCTTTGTACACCTCACTCATTCTTCTGTAAAGTTCAGATGGTTTGCACTTCTCAGCCACTAAAAACTTGATGAAAGACCTCAGTTTAAGCCTGGAGCACTCTGATTTGCTTTAATTTTGCATTGCCTTGTTAAAACGGAGTGGTCTCCCTTGTCACAGTGTTTGGGGAACTCTCCCACATCACAAGTCCTTTTTGGTCACGTGACAAAGCGAACTGAGGAATCTGCCTCTTTCACAAACAGGACTTTGAGTTGACCAGATGTGGTGGTTCATTCCTCCCTGTGAGTACATGGAGCCTCCCTCCTTTATATTCCAGACCTGATATGAGTAAGTCGTTTCTATCTTTTTGGTGCATGGTTTCTTTTTGTTCTTTGAACATGTGACTCTAGTATAGCCTAGGATAAGAACTATGTTCCCAAGTTGTGTTGTGTACAATTAAATGTCTTATTATATTAATTGACTTGTTCTGTTTCTGAATACTCTGCATTAGGTTACTTTCTGTGGGATAAGAAACAGGGTGTTACCCACAAAATAACACCTCCTTAAATTTTATAGCCTCAAAACAAATATTTTTGTGAGATTAAGATAATTTTTTTGCTATAAAGTAATTCCAAACAATGTAGAGTTGACTTTTATGGAAAAAAATTTTTTTTTTTTTTAGATTCCCCTTATTTATTGAATGACCCTTATATAAGCATTCTTTTATCCTTTCAACTACCTTACATAAAAGGTATGTCTTCTGAAAATATATATTTATTTCCGTGATTTAACTTCTATTATATTTTAAATTTTTTTGTTCATTTTTTCAATTCAATTTCCTATTCTTCTATATTTATCCTTTCATTTGTAACTTTTTTTCCCCATTTTTCTTTCCTTTAGTTCATTTCCTTGTTCAAACTGTGCCCATCAATAAATTCTTTTAGTCTTTTTATTTTTCCTTTCTTTACCCTTCTTTCATCTTTTATCTTTTTTATTCCTATTTTCTCTCATTGGCAGTTTTTATTGTATATCTACTTTCCTTTAACATTTTAAACAATTTTTTTCTCTTTATTAACTTCTTTCTTTTCTTTCATAATTTTAACTATTTTCTGTTACATAGGCAAATCCTTATCACTAAATCAAGTACTTCACTATGGAACAATGGTCAATTTAGTCATCTTGCAGATTATAATTTCACTCCTTGTGAGTTCTTTACACCAGCATTAGCTGATGGTATTTCACTGGAGTCTGAGTGAAAGCAAGTCTCCTCAGGTTGCCAAGTCTTAATTCATTCTCTGATTTCCAACTTTTTCAGTCCTCTTTTCAAGCTTTTGGGGACAGTTCTAAGTATGCCAATAACAGTTGGTATCACTGTTAGTCTCATGTTCTACAGCTTTTTTGAGTTCTTTAACAAGGTCCAAATACTCGTCTCTTTTTTTTGTTTTCTTTGATTTTCTATGTGGTCCACCGGGACGGCAAAATCCACTATATAGCAGGTTTTCTTTTTTTGTTTATTATCACTTGGTCTAGTCTTCTTGCTGGGATTAGATGATCTGTTTGTATCTCAAAATCCCAGATAATTTTGTGCATCTCATTTTCCAGGACGGATTCTGGTTTGTGCATGTACCATTTAGTAGTATGGTCAAATTTCAATTTCTTGCACAATTCTAGTGGATCATTTTCCTCCCTCAGTCATGTCTAGTCTTATACTTCCTTTGCATGAGTTTGCTGCATTCACTTGTGAGATTAATCATTTTGTCTCTATCACCACCTAACCTACACTTGCTATTCTGTTGTGTATTATCTATTTTTACTTTAACATCATCATCATCATGTCGTGCCACAGGCATGGATATCCCTGACCCTCTCTCGCCACTTCTCCCTATCGTTCATCACCTCTGGCAGGTCTTCAAAGCTACATCCCATATCCTCATATAGCTGCTGGATGTATGTTCGAGCTGGTCATCCTGCTTTTGCTCGGCCATATGTGGGGGTCCATAGGAGTACATCACTTATGAGCTCATCCCTGCTTCTCCAGCAGTGACCTGCATGTCTGGTTCGTCTAACTTGGATAGTTTTTGTGATGGGAGGCAAGTGGCCGTAAAGTTGGTGCCTTGTGGGGTGTTGCCGCCAAGACTTGTTCAATATTGCTCGCAACATTCCTGCGTAATTGCCGTCTATCTTCTTCTCCAGCCGTTTAGTTAGCATCCAGGTAGTGCATCCATACAGCAGTATCGATATGACCGCTGCTTGGAAGAAACTGCGTTTCATTTTATCGGTCAGGTCTGATTTGCATATGATCGATAACCTATCGATAGCTGTCCATGCCTTCGTTAGCCGCATGTCGATGTCCTTTTCTGTTGATGATATGCTGCTTCCTAGGTAGGTGAATTTGTATACTAGTTTAAGAGGGGTTCCATCTAGTGTGGTGATGTTGCCTGTTTGATTATAGCACATATATTCTGTTTTGTGTGCATTGACATGGAGGCCAATGCCTGCGGCGGCTCATTCCAAACTATGCAGTAGTGTTTCGGTTTGGTTGGGTGTATTTGCCAGTATCGCTATGTCATCGGCGTAGTCAGCGTCGGTAATTGTTTTTGCGGGGTGCCTTCTGCTTCTTTTCTTTGTCAACTCGAAGCCGTTTTCTCTGATTTTATCAATCGATGTTCTAAGCGCATAGTCTAGACAGATGATAAAGAGGTATGGGGCTAGCATATCTCCTTGTAGTACTCCTGCTACAATGTTGAAGTATTCTGTGTCTCCATCTGGTGAATGTACTTTCACTTTGGTGTTTCTATAGAGAATTGTTATTGCTGCTACGGTTTTTTTAGGTAGGCCGTATGCTAGTAGGATTTGTTCCATCTTTCCTCTGTGAATGGAATCGAAGGCCTTGGTAAAGTCGACAAATAGTAATGTCGTTTATAGGTTTTTTGCCCGTACGCCCTCTAGGATTCCATGGATGGTTAATATTTGTGAGGTTGTGGATCTATTTCTTCAGAAGCCATTTTGGTTTTTCCTAATGATGTTGTCTATTTTGGGTTCTATCTGGTTTCGTAGTAGGGCATTGTAAATTTTGGCTGCTATGGATGTAAGTGTTATGCCTCGGTAGTTTTTGGCTAATCCGACGTCCCCCTTTTTAGGGAAGGGGAGTATGCATCCCTTCATCCATCTGTCTATCGTATTTTGATTATAGACTGTGTTTAACATAATTGGTCCTTATGGTGTTGTTTTGTACTTCAATTAGAAGAGATTCAGTTTCTCTCATGAAGTTTTCCTTTTTTTTAGTCATGTTCAGGTCTTCTCATGTGAGATTTCCCCAGTTTGTTGCTTGAAATATCCATACAGTTGTTTTTCTTCTCATATTGTCCCAGGCTATTTTCTAGTTATTGCTGTTTAGTTTATCTTAATGTAGTCAGTGCTATTTCTGGTCACTGTAATTAGCCTTTCTTTCATCTTTTTTTATGTAGTCTTTTAGTCCTTGTATTGATGAATCAATGCTATCTTAATGCTGGTGAGTTCTCTTCCTCCTTCTTTTCTTGACACCTATAGTTTCTCTATGTCATCTATTGGATGTAAGGCCTTGTGCATCTTCATCAGCTTTCTTGTTCTCTGGTCCATTAGTTTAAGTTTTTGCTTTGTCAATTTTAAGAATGATTCTGAGTATCTTACAAGAACAGCTTCTGTGTTTATCCCTTTGATGAGATTTCTGCAGCAGAGTTTGGTTTCAAGAAATTTTCTCATTTATCTGTAATACTCTTTTGTTATTTTTTTCTTTCATCTCCACTTGTTTGATGGTATCCACTTCCAAGTATTATTATGATTGTTATTATTGCGAGTTCAGTTCACACTGAATGCTATACATTTGTGTTCATCTGTTCAACAAAGCTAAGCTTAGTAAATACCTATATAGGTGCCAGTGGTGTAATGGTTATCGTCGAAGGAAATGTACACGGTGACACGAGTTCAAATCCTGGACGAGACTGGTTGCATTTCACATAGCACTAATACCCTTGGGAAAGGTATGAATCCAATTATTCTCCCTCCAGCTATTGATAAATAGTAGGGCAGACTAGGTTCTTCAGCCTTGGTGAGGCAACTAGTCTAGAAGAAGGAATACTCTGAATTCAAACCTGTTAAACTTCGCTTAAAAATTGACCTTGTGTCATATCCTGCCCGAGCGGAGGGTTGGTAAATATGAGTAAATACCTATATAGTACACCTTGTCATAGAGCAGTAGTTAGCAAATTAATCTTACAGACTAATTCTACTGTAATGAATTCGATCTTTTCAAAAAGATCCCAATTTCTGCGGCCTTGCACTTGTTGGAGGCATTCTTAGCATAACCGTTATCATCAGAGGAAATGGGAGTGGCAACACATGTTCAAATCCTGAATAAGGCTGTTTGTGTTTCACTTCACCCTAATACCCTTGGGAAAGGAATGAATCCATCTATTTCTTCCTCTACTTATAGGTAAATAGTAGGGAAAACTGGATTCTTTAGCCTTGGTTAGGCAAACAGTCTAGGAAAAAAAAATTTTGAATTCAGACCTATTTTACTCCATTTAGAAACTGATCTCGTGTTATGTCCTAAAGTGGAAGGATTGGTTAAATATGTACAATGGCCTTGTGCCAACCTTAGCTAAGCTCAGTTATGTAGATAGATATACAACTCTTGTCAGAAATCACAAAATTCCTACAATTAGAGAAATAAATCACAGACATGAGACAAATTTTTTGTCTAATAGCTGAACATTTTGGCTTCTTGAAATTCAAAGAAATTAAATTACTTAATTCAATGCTATATTTTTTCCAGATTTAGTAAAGGAAAACGTTATAGAATAACTTAGCAATTTGAATTTCTAAAACAAATGGCAACTCAAGTCTAAATATGCAAATTATTCTGTAATTAAAAGAGAGTGCTTGCAAACCTTAACCAGTTGTTAGAATTGGCTAATTGAAAGGAAACATGGCTCCAGAAAATGCTTTTAATTGAAACAAAGGAATTATAGAACTCCTTTACAAAAGAAATCTAACATAGAGTGTGGCAAAAGATGTTGGTTGTTCCAAGTCAGCAGTGTTTAAATTTTGGTTCAAGTATAAGCTAAATGGGAGAGTTATAAAAGGGAAATATACAGATAGATTAGTGTCAGGCAAGGAAACTCAAAACAATAGTCATTGAAAATAAATGTAAAACAATACAAATTTAAAAAATAAAAAGAACAGATAAAAAATAGGCTGAAACAGAAGTTTATGTTTGTGACAGAACAATAAGAAATCAACTGTATGACATGGAATGGAGTGGTAGCACCTGATCTATGGGTTAGATAGAACTAACAGCATGCTAATGTTAAACTGAATTATTTGAGTAAACTGAATAGCTTGAAATAGAAATGTTTTTGACAATTAAACTGTACTTACATTTAAACTGCGTGCTTATGTTTAACTGAATTATTTGAAATAGAAATGTTTTTCGAAATTAAAACTGTATTTACACTTAACTGAATTGTTACATATAACTGCTTGAATAGTTTGAAATGGAAGTGTTTTTGACAATTAAACTGTGTACTTATGCTAAACTGAATTGTTTTAAATAGAACAGATTATTTACGTAAAAATGGATTTGGCATTAAATAACCTACAAAGGCTGATATGCCATAAAACCCAACAAACCCAACTCATGACATGGAATTTATACAGAAAAAGCAAACAAAATCAGTATTAACATCTAAATAGAAGAAAACAAAGTTACAGCAGGCTACAGAGAAGCAATCAATAAAGAGTGGATGATGGGATCAATGTGATATTCATTGATTAATCAAATTTGGTTGATGCTGGAACTTGTGTCTGGTGCCAATCCAATGATACATAAAAATGAGTGCCAGAAGAAAACAAGCAAATTTCTTTACTTATGATAAGGGGTTGTATATCAGGTAAAGGACCAGAGAAGATGATCATTAGGCATATCAACTCAATGACATGGCCAGCAAACAGTCTAGATCTTAATCCAATAGAAACTTTATGGTGTAAATGTTGCAGAAGTGTTCTCTCAATTGTTTTTCAAAAAAGAAGGGACTAGTTTAATGGAAAATATTGTTTTTCATTAGGTTAGTCTAGAACATTATAAAAGTCTGAAGAGAAGAAACAAAGTAGTAATTGTGATGGGCTTTTCTTTTTCTTTCTTTTTTTGCTGATAATTCCATAATTTTTCTTAAACACAAAATGATTCTATATTTTCCCATATTTGATTTGGAACAAATATCCCATTAATCAAAATAACAGAATTAATTTTTTTTTTGGTATGTTTCATGATGCCAAAATGTTCTGCAAAATTGTTTCGTATTATATATAGGATTGATTTGCTGCAAAGTAAAAATATAAAATTTGGGTGTATAAGTTTGGTGATTCCATAATTTTTGTTAAGGATTATACATTGAGTTGATTTGAATTCTTTTTTTTTATCATTATCATAAAAAGTAAAGTTGGCGACCTTAGTCAAGGGTGACATGAAGGTTCCCTTTTCAATAGCTACTACACTGAGGTGTAGGAGAGGGCACTACTCAGTTCCCTGGAATGACCCAACTTAACCAGTGATCCATACCTTATAATGCTGAGTATTAAGCAAGGTGGCATCAAGTACCATTTTCTGAGAGTGTTCGCCAATGGTCCAGGAGACAGGGGTTCAATCCCAGGTCGAATCATACCAAAGACTCAAAAAATGGCACTTGATGCTGCCTTGCTTAGCAGTTAGCACTATAAGGTGAGGTTCAAGGGTAAAGTGGAGCAATCCAGGGAATGGAGTAGCGCCCTTCCCTACACCTTGGTGTAGTAGTTATTGAAAAGGGAGCCTTGAGGTCACCCTCGACTAAGGTTGCCAATTTTACTTACTTATCATAAGCTTCTTAATTACAACTGATTCACTCATTTCTTTATAGCATATGAGTTTTCAGGTGATAAATGAGTTATGATTAAAAAAACAAACATATAAAACTAATGGCTGAAAATAGTGAAAAATTGTCTTCTGGCGCAGTGAACAGTATTCTTTCTCAACTTTTTTTATGTCTCTGTTTTTCTATATTTTTTCTTTCTCTACAATCAAATCAACCTGTATTGTTTTCAATCAAAATAATTATACAAGTAATTAGTAATCTAGACATCTTGACATCCTAACTTTATTACATAAGTTACTCACCTGTGCACACATCTTCATTAAAAATTTTTTTACTATGTTGTATATTATCATGGCAGAAAATATTGAAAAAGTTTGCACTTAATTTTACCAAAAGCAAGGCAAAACTGGTTCTGAAACCTTTAAAATACTGACCATTTTTATTGGATCACGTCAAGCCATTCTAATTCAAGATGAGCCAAGTTGCAACCAAGTTTCTTCCACAGTTTCTGATGTCAGAACAGGAGTTATGGATGACTACAACTACTGATTTGCTTCTATGTGCAGAAACCAATGCAGACATTTTGAAAGCTATCATAACAACTAATGAACCATGAGTATATGACTATTGTCCTAAAACTAAATCACAGTTATTTATGTAGAAGTCTCTGTCATCATTAAAGACAAAGAAGGTTAGCAAAGTTTAGAACAAGATCAAGATACTGCTAGCAGTCTTTTTTGATGAAGACAGCACAGTTCACTAAAAAGGTCAAATTGTCAGCAAACAACATTACTTGTAAGTTTTGCACTGTTTTATTGATGCTGTATGTTGTAAATGATCTGTCAGTACACTCATCTCAACTTGTCCAGTAGCTTTAGCAAAACAAAGGATAGTGCAAATGCAGCTCTGTACCATAGCCAGATACAGATATGTTGAAATGTACATAGAATGTTCATAACATATATACATAGAACATAGGAATCCCGAAACACGAAAAACACTTACGACTTCTTAGTTCAGGTACGAAACTTTTTATTACCTTTGAGTTTAAAGGTTCTTTGACATAAGGAGAGAGATACACATTCTTTCTATTCTGGCTTTTCCATCTGTCCCCCCCAACACGTGCGCACCCGTAGCACACAAATTTGTCTGGCCTCAGCGAGCCCCGAAAGTCGACCCTTCTTGTTCAGTGTCTAGTTCTCAACTCACTGACTTTTTCAAATCTCCCCAAATCCTCTGCGCGCGCTTCCGATGCATGACGTCATTCACATCCCCAAAGGATTTTTATTTTGACGTCTGTGAATGACACATCCTCCCTGCGTGCACGTGCATCAATACCTGTGTTCAAGTTTGCACCTAACCCATGTGCTGAGCCAAAAGGTTCTCAGCCTAACTAAACCCAAAGGCAAGATATATAAAACGAAATCCCTCGGCCATTATATTACAGCACTTTCCATACTCATCAGACCTAGCTCCAAGTGACTTGGCCCAGTCAGCTGGGGCTGCAGAATACACTGACTGCATCTCTGCGGAGAGGTAAGACTTCTCCAATGAGTGTCCAGGATATGACATTAAACAATCTGATGGTGAGGCACCAGTAATGCTGGAGCTTTGGAGAATGTGGAGTACCTCTTCATTGCTATCGCTCCCTGGTCTCCCCACCCGGCCCAGAGTGGTAGTACCTGATAGAGTCCTATCTATGGGTCAAATAGAACTGTTTGATATTTAAACTATGTACTTATGCTAAACTGAACTGTTTGAAATGAAACTGTTTGATCATTTAACTGTGTATGAATAAATGACTGATGTTTGTTTGATTAATAATACATAGCAATACTTGAAAACATCTAACTGTGTGCAAACAAATGATTAATAGTAAATAGAACTATTCATATTAGATAGAAATAAGTGAATCCATTTAACTGCATCAAAAAATGAGCTCAAGCTGTGTTTCTGCTGAGGGGTAAGACCACCCACTGAGTGTCCTGGATATGACATTAAACAATCTGATGCTGGAGCTTTGGGGAATGTGGAGTACCCCTTCATTAACATTGCTCCCAGGTCCATCCTGGCCCAGAATAATAACAATTGATAGACTGCTGTCTATGGGTCAAATAGAACTGTTTGATATTTAAACTGAGTGCAAACAAACGACTTATGCTAAATTGAATTGCTTGAAATAGAACCATTTGATCATTTAACTGCATGTAAACAAATGACTGATGTTTAATTGGATCATTACAGCAATACTTGGAACTATTTAACTTTGTTGACTTATGCTAAATTGAATTGTTAGAAGTAGAACTGTTTGATCATTTAACTGTGAGTAAACAAATGACTGATACTAAATTGAATTGTTAGTGATACATAGCAATACTTGGAACCATTTAACTTTGTTGACTTATGCTAAATTGAATTGTTAGAAATAAAACTGTTGGATCATTTAACTGTGTGTATCTAAAAATGTGTTTATAAATCACATAACTAATATATATGCAAAAACAGGAATTGGCATTAAATAACCAACAATGGTTGATATGCCATAAAACCAAACCAAACCAATCATTGTTCATTATTGTCTTTGTAAATACAGTTTCGGTCTTATGCTTTTTGAACACACCTCATATCTAACTTTTTAACTTAAACAAAATCCATTAAGGTTACAAAAGCAGGAGAATATATAAATGTTATAGCAACAATATATGTATTCATATATTTGATTAAAGACATATTAAAACTTGTCTTCATACATATAAGTATTTATAAACTTAAATATTATATATATTATAGTTTATGCAAACATTACAAATACTCATAAATACAAAATTTACTCACTCATTAGAGTTATACGCATAAATTTATATACATATTTGATGAATGAAAAAAGTAGCTAATTTTGTAAATATTTCAAAGTTTTTCATATCATTCTCAGAATATTCTATGATGGCATTATTCTCTCATGAAAAAATATTATGAATTGTTCATTTATAAATAGAACAAGTAAAATAAATACGAATTTTCATTATTTAACATTTTAGAAAAGGCTAAAAATAAAATCTTCTACTTATACAAGGTACACATGAATGTGTACAAATAAAAGGATTTGAATTAATCTCTTCAGATAAATGATATTACAATCAAAAAAATTTGGAGAGGAAAATAGTGTTGTCAGATTGTAACTATGGTAATCCCCTGAAAGCAAACACACATGTATACACAAAACATGTTTTCAAAAAAATTCATCCATATGTAGACTCAGTTATGACTTAAAAATATATATTTACATCGTGTCATAGTCTTATGAAACCCAATACATTAAAAAAAATTGTATATAAATACACAGACACACACAGACATGCACATAAAGACATACTAATATCTCTTTAAAGTTGTGTATGCATGTGTGGGTGTGAACATTATGTAAAATTGTTCAAATAACTACAGTTTGTATCTGTGAGTAGTCTATTTGACAGTACTCATAATTTATAGCTAGCAGAATAACTCATATTGTGGCCAACATAGTAGGTCTTGCTTATTGAGGATAATTAATTTGCATATTCAGCTTTAAAAATCAAACTGTGACAAATAACTATATTTCCTTATTCATTTTCAATATGGTCTTTTGTGATTTTTTAAATAAATGATTTTTTTTTCTTGACAGCTTTTTTAATTAGATTTCTTGGTTATCATTCTCCATCCCCTAAACTGGTAATGACTTTGGCTTTTTAAATCACAGCTTGAGTCTATAATCGAGAGCAAATAACCATTTGAATCTTTTTTATTAGTATATTTGAAAATCTATTACGACTAAGATGTTTATTTTTTGATAAAAATGATAATCAAAGTTTAAAAATAAATTTTTTAGTTTATTTAACCATGTTTTTATTACATATATTCATAGAAAGAAATCATTATTCATTTAAGATAAGAGATTTTTTGTAGATAACGAAAAACTTAAGTATAAAAATTGATATTTCTATGTAATTATATGTAATTTAATCTTCTTTTTAGAAACTAAATAAATTAAAATGATAAATTAAAAAAAATACAAATATATATAGTGTTTAGAATCTTTTTTTAGCTATTTTAATTTCTTTTAAATGTTTTAGTTTTTCAAACTTTTCATGAATGAATAAAATAAACTTTGAAGCAAAAAATGATTTTAAAAATCTAATTTAAAATTTTTTATAGAATTTATAAAAAAAAAATAAAATAAAATAAACAATAAACTTTTTTTTTATTCATAGGAAGAATGAAATAATAAAATCTTTATTCAAGTTTTGAGGTTACTTGCTCATCTTTTCTTTAGGGTATTTGCAATGTGAATGAAAGGCAATTTTCTCCCAGGAGAAACTTTTTATTACATTGAAAATACATCTATCTGTAATTTCACTAAAAGAATTTTAAAGAACTATTTGCTCGATTTAATCACTTAATTTGTATTTAAGGGCGGTGCCTCTGGTAGTGCAATGGTTAGCAAGCTCGACTAGCAAACCTACATGAGTGAGTTTGAGTCTCATTATGTGTCCCATTCATATACCCTTGTGTCACAACTAAGTAAAAAAAAAAAGGCTTAGTAAATTACCACTTAATTTGTATCAAACTAAATACTGAAACTGCGACTATTTTGGGGGGATTGTCACTAACTAGACATGATTAATAGATTAAAAAATCTTAACCCTAGATTAGTTTTCATTTAAACTTAAGCTAATTGTAAAATATCAAAAGGAAAAAATTAATTTCAAACTGTTCTCATTCACTGATCCTAACTCTACACCTAAGCTAATTCAATTACAAACCTCATGAAACCAGCTAAAAGCATTGATCACTCTTGAAACAAAACAAAAATGATATTTTAAAAAATCAATCTCTCTCTCTCTCTCTCTCTCTCTCTCTCTCTCTCACACACACACACACACACACACACACACACACACACACACACACTTTCCTACTCAGATATCTTTTTAGAAAAATAATTTTGAAAAAAGTGTGTTCACTCTGGTTGAATTTATCAAGTTAAAGAAAGAAGCAATAATTTTACATTCAATAATACAGTGGTACCATTAGAATCCATGACACAGTAAATCCAAACAAGTTTTTTTTTTTATCTTGAGCCAAGTTTAGTCTAAGAAAGTTTTTCTTGCTATAAGCTTTTGTCTTTATGATCATTAATAATGGTATGATTACTTTTTCTCTTAACAGATTCTGAATATTTTTATCAATTACTACTTTCAATTTGTCTGATAGGGAGCATTATTTATTTAAATCAATCACTTGATTCTCCCAAAGGAGTTGATAGGAGAAGACTTTCAATTCCACTATATACACAGCAACTCCTTCTTTGGATGAAGACTGGCTTTTGGAACAATTAGTGGTGGTTTATTTTGCCCACTTGATCTTTTGGATTCCACCATTGTTGTATATCATCCACTTTTAATTAGCTATCACACTTTACTTAATAAAACATTTTCCTTACATTTAAGTAGGAAACTGCACACAACTTACTTTCATTTGGGATTTATAATCAAGTCATGATGAAATGTTACTGTTCTCATAAAATGCTGGTAGTTAAGCAACAATGAACCTGCTCAGTACTTAAAAGGCTGACTACTTAGAGTAGAGGGCACTGGAAGTGACCAAAGGCCAGTATACCAGACTAAACAAAGTGTTGTAAATAACTTAGCTTCATTTGGATATTTTATCAACCTGTTTAGGGTTATTTTATGCATAGAGGTTAGTGAACTGCATACATTGTATGTTTATACTTTTATATTTTTGGAGTTGTATTTATTTGTTGTTGTCTCTCAAGAGTTTTTTTGCACATGGTTATATTCCTATTGAATACAAATAATTTGCAAAAAAGATCTATTCGACCCATAGATGGGGCCCTAACATGTATTACCACACTAGGTCAGAGTGAACCTGGGAGTAATGGCAATGAAGGGGTACTCTACACTCCCTAGATCTCCAGAACTGGAGCCTCATCATCATATACAGTTTAGTGTCATACCTAGGACAGCCATTATTTTTTGGAGGTTGAGGGGGGGAGGGCTCTTGCTTCTCTGCAGGAGATAGAGTCAGCATATTCTAAGCCCTGTTGACAGGGTTGTTGGATATTTTGAATATGCTGGCTATGTCTTCTGTTATATCACAAGAATTTTTAAGTAATATCTTCATTTGATTGCTATCAACCTCAACTAGTTTATCTGAGCTTGGAACATTGTTCAGCTATAAATGACCTGCATGATACTTTACAAACCGCTTTTGACATTTTTGATCATACACAGTATCAAATTTACTGTATTGTGTTTGAGCTGTATTTTTATCTTTTTTAAAGTAATAGAAAAATCATTACATGCCAAAAGTTTTGCCTATTTTCTTCCATCATAAATATTACTAGGCTGAGTCAAAAATTCTGTCATATGTTAGTACGTGCAGCACATTTATCATGTGACCAAAGCAGTTCAAGTCATAAGATGTACCCACTGTGATTGGTAGTATTGTGGTAGTTGGGGTGCTGACACAGTGTGTTTTGCTTCACTTCATGTGTGGTCTGTAAACCATACAGATGAACATGTAACATATTCCAATTCAGGAGCTTATGTTTTACAAGTTTGAACTGGGCCATATCTTCATGGAAACAATCAAAAACATCTGTGGTGCAAAAGGTGAAAATACAGTTGATCACAGTACAGTAATAAGATGATTCAAGAAATTTTGATCAGGATGCAAGAGACTCAATGGAAACAATCAAAAACATTTGTGGTGCAAAAGGTGAAAATACAGTTGATCACAGTACAGTAGTCAGATGATTCAAGAAATTTTGATCAGGATGCAAGAGACTCAACTATCAGGTGAGGTCAGTTAGGCTTAAAACCATGGATTCTGAGGCTGTGCTTCAAGCCATACAGGTAAACCTGGTGAGTAGCACTTAGAGAGTATAAGGTAAGCTCAGGATCTCACAATCCAGTTTGGCTCATGACCTCACGACCTCAATAAAATCATCTGTAGCTGTCGAATTGTGCCTAACATTACCAATATTGCAAACTTTTCTCTCTACCTAATAGAATCAATAATCAAACATGTAAATTTCGATATTTTTAAAAAATTGAATGTTGATATGATAACTGTTTCAATATGATCAACGATTAACTTTTAAGAAAGTTAGTTCAAACTAAACACTCCTAATGCTATCAAACAACAAAAATAAAGTAACCTTTTTACACAATTCATAATACAGTTATGTATACATAGATGTGTTTCATGTACAGAAATACAGCACATTCTGGGGGTGTCCTCATAGTGTAATGGTTAAAGCGATGGACTGCGGAATCGTAGTATGCGAGTTCGTACTTCAGTTACGCTATTACGCTCACTTTCGGGCAAATACCCTTGGGAAAAGTATGAACCCCCTTATCCTCCCAGCTATGGGTTAAATAGTACCACTACTGTTCTTCTAGGAGAATGGCATTGGCATTAAATAACCTACAAAGGTGGATATGCCATTAAACAAAGAAACCAAACCAAACTAAACCAAACAGCACATTCTCACAATTATACAAACCCCAAAACAAGAAAAAAGTTAAGTAGACATGCATTTATCCATGCACATATCTTTACAATCAGATATACAATAATTCAATGATAATTTGAAAAATACAAGCGTAAAAGATACATATTAACATGCACACACATTTATATGCAGGGTTTATTCCTCATGAATATACAAACACATATATCAAATCAAACATTCTCATTCAGGCTCTCTCTCTCTCTCTCCGACTCATTCACAGACTCTTTGATACAAATTGCCTTGTAATATTTTTAGACTGGTTTTTCCTATTCTACTTTTTTACTTTTCAGCTTCCTTCCTTCCTTCATCCACCCATCCCCTCCTCTACTTCCATTTCCGTATTACTGTCTTTTATTCTTCATTCTCTTCTAACTTCCTTTCATACCATTCTTTCTTTTACACAGGGTTACTTCCTCCCTTCCTTTCTTCATTTCTTTTGTTCACCTTTCCATTCTTTTTTTTTTTTTCTTCTTTTCTTTCTTTCCAATTCCTTTGGTTACATTCCGAGATAATCTTTTTTCTCAAATCTCTTCTTTTTTACACTTTTTCATTCATTCACTATTCATTTCGTCTCCCTTTCCTTTATCTTTTTCTTTTCTCTTACATCCCTTCTGGGTTTTTTTCCTCATTTGCATTCTTCAATTTTTAATCTTGTCTTCATTAGTCCATTCTCTTCTCTTCACCCTTCCTATTTCCTTTTTTTTTTTTTTGTTGCAATGTTTTTCCTTTCTATCCATTTTGTATATACATTCCTAGTCAATTTTTGGGGAGCTTTTATTTGTAAATTTCTTTATTTTTTTCAGTATATTTTCTTTCATTATTTCTGTTTAATCCTTTTTCTCTCATTTTTCCTCCTCATTCCCATGTTTGTTCTTCTTTATTTTCTTCCTTCATTTTTCTGTCCATTTTCTTCAATTTTCACTTATTCTTTGTCTTTCTTTTTTTTTTATATCCATCTCATTTTTTATTTCTCTACTTCTTTACAATTTTCAGTTATTACTATTTTTGTTTTATTCCTTCCATGCGATTCCTTTTCTTCACTGTTTTTCCTATCTTATCTTTATAACTTTACATATTATGATTTTCATCCCTACTTTTTTATTTTTATTTATTTTTTTTTTTACTACAACTTGTTTTTCCTTTTCTCCATTTTTCTAAAATATTCTTTAAAAATCTTTTCTTACATTCTTCCAACTTTAACCATTCTTTAATGTTATTATTCTTTTGATCTTTCCATTCATTTCTTCAATAAATCTTCAACAAATCTTTCCTTTTTTTATTCAACTTTTATTCCACTATTTTTTGTTTAACCTTTCTTCTCCTTCCTTTTTTTCATTCCTTTTATTACTTTCATCCAAATTTAGTGTTTTTCTTGGCCCATTTTTTTTTCTTTTTCCTTATTTATTTCATTTATTTATTTATGCATTCATGTCCAACTGTCTATCTGTTTTTGTTTCCTCCACAACTCATTAATCTTTTCTTTGATTTTTTATCTATTTTTCTATTATTGTTATTCTTATTCCTTCTACTTTTTTAAATGATTATCTCTATATTGGCTCAGCCCTTCTTTCTTTTTATATTATCTCTTTTAGAGTGTTTTCTTCTTTTTTTTCTTTCTTTGCGTCTTCTTATTTTCTGCTTTTCCTTTCATCTATCTTTCCTTTTGTTTTACTTTCATTCCAACTTTTTTGTCCCTTTTCTTTTTATTTCTTTCAGCTTTCTAATTTTTCCTTTGTTTTACTACTTACCCTTTTTAAAGTCTTATTTTCATTTAACTTCTTGTTTCTTTTTAATCTTTTAAAAAATTCTCTTCCTTCTTTCATATCATCTATTCCTTTATCAACTTTTTTTTTTCGTTTCTCTCTGGAATTTTATTTTTGTTCTTTCTTCCATATTTTCTTTCCTTTTTCAATTTTATGCTTTCTTCTGCATAATTTTTTTTACTTTCTTTTTCTATTTTTTCTTTCTACTGTTCCCTCCTTTAATATTAACAATCTTTCCTTTTTTTCCTTTCATCTGGCCTTCTTTAACCATTTCTCATTTTCTTATAGAACATATATAATATATGAGGTGCAATGTACATATGTATCCTTGTTTATTGGGGAAAATCTATATTTGTTAATTGTATTCAGGTACACATAAGTATTAATGAGTGTGAGAAAGAAACAGAGACTATATAAATAAAAATGAATAGGAACTTCTTGCTTGTCTCTCTTTTCTTGTCAAAACTTCTAAAGGGTATACCATATCAAAATGCATTCTTGATTTTTTAATTCACATATCTGATTTGTAATTTTTTAAATCAAGGTGTAAAATTGCAATTTTTGAAATAGTTTTGGTCATGGCATGATGAAGAAGAGAAGTGGATATCAGTGAATATTATTAATCCAATTAAACTAAATCTGCTACTAGGTCATGGACAATATCTTTTTATGCTTGTAATATCTTCATTGTAAGAAAATAACGAAATCATTGAATAAAAAATACCATAACTAGAGAAAAAAGATGATTGATTGATTGCATGTCAAGCCATCATTACTTCTTGTCTCAAGGTTAGGGAATCACATTCATTGTACATTCATATCTACATTTTTAGTGCAGTTGTTTCTGAAGAGATTTAAACACAGTTATATGATATCAAGTATTTCTATCTAATGCAAATAATTTACACACACTTGTATGGTTACAAGTATTCCTATCAAATAATAATGATTATATGGTTTCAAGTAATTATTTCTATCTGATAATAAACAGTCTTTTGTTTGTACACAGATGGTTTCAAGTAACTAATAATAATCCTTAGAAAAAAATTATAGCTTCAAGTAACTACTCCTAATATAAATAATATACAGTTATATGGTATCAAGTATTCCTATTGAATACAATGATTTTTAAACAGATCTATTTGATCCATAGATGGGACTCTAACTGATACAACTACTCTGGATCTGAGTGGACCTGGGAGTAATGGTAACTCCACAGATTCCCAATCTCCAGAACTGAAGCCTCACCATCAGATGCAGTTAAGTGTCATACTTAGGACACCTCTTTAATTTTGGAGAGTTTTTCTTATTCCTCTGCAGTTGGCATATTCTAAACCTCACCAAAAAGAAAAAAGTGTTTAGTTAAATAACTTTTAAACACTCTTGGTATTATCAGTGGTTAATTTTTTTCTTAAGATTTTTAAACTTCTTTTGTTGTGACTTAAGAAATATCATGGATTAGTAAGAGTATCTGAGTTGGTTCAGTGAATGTGAGATTATAACTGAACAGCAGGCAATTGAAGAGAGGAGGTTGATTCAGGACAAGGTGAAGGGGTAAAGTGTAAGTAAGAGGATTTGAAAGAGAGAGATTCAGCTCATTAAAATATTCTATATGCCATAGGACACCTTGTAGATAACCACATCAAATTAACTAGGCTGACTTCTAATAGTCTGATACGAAAGGGGTTTGAGCTATCTTTTGTGATATTAAAGAAAGCTTAGAAAGGTCTGTCAAAGTTAACTCAGTTTTTTATTACTTGTGCATTCACAACATGCTTCCAAATTGCTGATAGAAAAATGATGATTTTACATAATTTTCATGAAAATCATAGCTGTATAAGTAATGCACAGTGGATACTGTTAATTTTTCAGGAGAAAAGTGCTGTGGAAGATAAGGGAATGAATTAAATGCAGTAGCTCAAAAAATTCTGACTCTTTAACTTCCTGGTTTAATCAGATGGAAAATGCAGTAGAAGCTAAGACAATTGATCACTTGCAGTAGGTGTACAATTCACACTGTTTATGGTTCATATTTAATCAAATGGAAACTGCAGTAGAAGCTAAGACAATGTATCAGTTGCAGTAGATGCACAATAAACACTGTTTATTGCTCATGTTTAATCAGATGGAAAATGCAGTAGAAGCTAAGACAATTGATCACTTGCAGTAGGTGTTCAATTCACACTGTTTATTGTTCATAATTGATCAGATGGAAATTGCAACAGAACCTAAGACAATGGATCAGTTGCAGTAGATGCACAATAAACACTGTTCATCTTTCATGTTTAATCAATAGGAATGTTGAGCAGAAGCTAAGACAATAGATTGGGTGTGCAATTCACACAATTGATCTTCCATTTTTAATTAGAGGAAAAGTTTTGCTGAAGCTAAGACAATGGATTGTATGCAGTAGGTTGCACAATTTACACTGTTTATTTTTCAGGTTTTATAAAATTGAAAGTGTAGCAGAGCATATGACAATGGCTGAGATGCAGCCAGTGCACAATTCACACTGTTTAATCAGAGGAAAAGTGATGAAAAATGTAAAACCGTGGATTGAATGCAGTAGGTACAAAATTCACAGGTTTTGTATGTCATATTTAATCAGAGAGAAAATTCAACAGAAGCTAAGACAATGGATCAGATGCAGGAGTTGCACATTTCACACTGTTTATCCTTTATGTTTAATCAGATGGAAAGTGTGGCAGAACCTACAACAATGGATCAGATGCAGTAGAAGCACAATAAACACTGTTTATCTTTCATGTTTAATCAATGGGAACGTTGAGCAGAAGCTAAGACAATAGATTGAGTGCGCAATTCCCACTATTTATCTCCCAGTTTTAATCAGAGGGAAAGTTTTGCTGAAGCTAAGACAATGGATCGTATGTAGAAGGTTGCACAATCCACACTGTTTATCTTTTAGGTTTAATGAAATGCAAAGTGCAGCAGACTTGTGACAATGGCTGAGGTGCAGCCAGTGCACAAGTCACACTGTTTATCTTTCAGGTTTAATGAAATGGAAAGTGCAACAGACCTATGACAATGACTGAGATGCAGTCAGCGCACAATTCACAATGTTTATCTTTCAGGTTTAATCAGAGGGAAAGTGTTGCAGAAGGTGAACAATTGATCAAATGCAGTAGGTCACACAATTCGCACTGTTTATCGTTCATGTTCAATCAGAGTAAAAGTGATGCATCTTTGCCAGATCTTTCACTTTTCAACTATCACTTGTTTCACTCCATGCAATTGTTCTTGTCTCATTAACAGTTATAACAATTTTTTTAAAAATTCTTTAAAGGGTTAATGAAATAAAAATTAACTGGAATCATTTTTCAGTAATAGAATATACAATACCTAAATGGTTATATAAAGTCATAGAATATCTGGGAAATACTTTAATGACAGAATAATCATTTTATGAATTTATTTGAAAAAGATTTTGATAAGAAATGATGGTTGTATCTAGCTAATAACATAAACATGCATTTGCATGGATTTGTACAGCTATAATTATATATATACTTAGTGAAGATAGATGAAATTAGCATTGGAGTTAAACACAGTGTTTGATCTAATCATCGTTTCTGGCTTAAATAGTTCATCTGGAACTTTTTCATTCAGTGGAATTTCAATAGATTCTGCTAGTCAACTTTAATTTGATAATTCTTTGGGGGTTCTATGGTACAGAAAAGAGAAGAAGATTTAAGATAGAGAAAGAAGACCTGACTGTTTTAATTTGTTATTATGCTAGTATCAAACAAAATCTTCTTTCTGAACCTATTGAAAAAAATCAAAGTTTAATATTCCTTTAATGAAATATTGTCATAAATTCATCTATAAATCAAAAAAGAATGTTCAATAAGTTTTTAACCCTTTTATGTTCTACATACACATACAGACACAAGATCTGTTCAGAAAATATCCAGCCATTTAATATTGGTGAAAAAAATAACCCACCAAGGGCAATAGTACATTAGTCCACTTCAAAGTACTCTTCAGAGATTATGTTAAAAATTAAAGGGGGTCAAATCTACACTGTAGTAAAGGAAAACAGACCTGAATAATAAAATGGTTTGCTAAAAAAACTCTGCACAAGACATGAAAAATTTACTCACTCGACTATTCTGAATATTATGGTCACATAATACACAAACTCTGTAGCATTTCACTACTGACTGAGTAACTCCACAAGAGTGTGTCTGTTCATGCATGCACAGTAAAGTCTCTTCTAATTAGTTGGAAATTTACATCAAAGCCATTCTCAAAATAGCAAGATATGTTAAAAAAAAATAGACCTCATATATATTTCCAACTAATTATTATTAGTATTATAATACACACACACATATATATATATATATATATATATATATATATATATATATATATATATATATATATATATATATATATATTATTATTATTATTATTATCATCATTATCATTATTATAACTAATTATCATTAGTATTATAATATATATATATATATATATATATATTAATTTATTATTATTATAACTAATTATTATTAGTATGATAATATATATATATGTATATATATATATATATATATATCATTGTAACTAATTATTATTAGTATTATAAGATATATATATATATATATATATATATATATAATTATTATTATAACTAATTATCATTAGTATTATAATGTATATATATATATATATATATATATATATATATATATATATATATATATATACATATTATAATACTAAATCTCTGAATCTGGTTGCAACCATAACCTAAAAAAAGACAACATAACAAAGCCAGATATGTATTATAGCAATACACTTAAAATACTCTAACCTGAAGAATAAAGCAATTTCTAGGTCAATTTATAACTAAATGATCACTTTGTGGGATTTGATTTTGTGCTGGATGCATTTTTTTTAATTATCTAAGTCCTCATTATAACAGGGATGATTATGAAATCCTTCCTAAATAGATGCATCAATATCATCATGGGCTTCTGTTACAATGGTAACTCAACAACTTCATGAGTCATCTATTATGATATGAAATTTCTGCATTTTTCTGTTTGTGACTGAATTATTTAAAAAACGGGCTATGTTTGCATTAACTTTTCTATGATAAGGTATACCTAAATTCATCTGTCAATGGAAGTGAAATTGGTTTTGAGTTGATTCAGCTACTGAGAGCCAAATTATCGGTACCTTTTAGGTATCTCAACTTGGAAAATTTTTAGATATTACACAAACCACTAAAATTATTTCCCTTATCTTTGAAAACCAAATCAAGGCCAACAATATTTCTGCATGGGGAAACATCGATATTTCTAATAAAAAATAAGTCATCAGAGAATTTAAATTGTTGAAATGATTTTGAATAGTGACACTCATTATGGTAGAAAAATCTACAACCCAGATTCTTATATGAAAAATGTATTAAAACTAAAATATTTTTTCTAAATTTGTTTGGTTGTTTGGGTTTTATGGCATATAAACCTTTGTAGGTTATTTAATGCCAAATCTATTTTTATACAAATAATCAGTTCTATTTCAAACAATTCAGTTTAGCATGAGTGCACAGTTTAATTGTCAAAAACATTTATATTTCAAGCCATTCCGTTTAGTCAAGCAGTTCTAATTCAAACAATTCAGTTTAGTATAAGTATAGATTTTGTTTACACATAGTTAAAAGTCAAAACAGTTCTATATTAAACAATTCAATTAAGCATAAGTACAGTTTCAATGTCAAAAACAGTTTTATTTCAAACAATTCAGTTTAGCATACAAAAACTGTTCCATTTTAAGTAATTCAATTTAGCATAAGTATGCAGTTTAAATTGTAAGAACACAATTTAATTGACAAAAACATTCCTATTTCAAGCTATTCAGCTAAGTCAAACAGTTCTAATTCAAGCAATTCAGTTTAGCATAAGTATGCAGATTAGTTTTGTTTAACCCATAGATAAGACCCTATCAGGTGCTACCACTATGGGCTAGAGTGAACCTAGGAGCGATGGCAATGGAGGGGTGGTCCGCATTCCCCAAAGTTCCAGCATTACTTGAACCTCACCATCAGATTGTTTACTATCATATCTAGGACACTCGTTGGGGAGGGTGCTTACCCTTCCCTGCAGAGGTGCAGTCAGTGTATTCTACAGCCCCAGCCAACTGGGCAATTCTTAAGTTGGAAAGTGTTATATACCGTACCTATGAGTATTAATGGTATGTCCTGTTCCTTATAAATACATTGGACATTATTATGAGTGGGGTATTTTTGCTGACTAAGTAGTCACCACTAGCAGTGGCTTACCTTCTTCACGCCACTAGCGAGTATTGTATTTTATTAGTGTTATCAAGATTTCTATTTCATTTCCAATCTCCGTTTTGGTTATTTCTCAGTCAGTAACCTTTTGTTAGGTTACAACATAAAGCTTTATGTTTTATTTTAGAAAAAAATGTAAAAATATATTAATTTTAAGTCTGTAAAGTCTTCCTTAAGTTTTTGAATTTTCTTAAAAAAAAAACAAAAAAACTTTTCCATGAGAAAACATATTTCTTATTTACATTTTGTTCATTTAGCAATAAGACAAAACTCTATTTCAATCTAGGTTTTACTAAGATACAAATAAAAAAAAAATGAATAAATTAATCAATCAATTTAGAAGAAATATATTGCAGAATACCTGTCTTACTATACTATGTGATATTATTGCTTCCCTCTTGCCAATACCAAGTAGTTCTTTTAGCATATATAAATTGGCTGACTGTAGTTAAGGGCAACCCAAAGGCTTCCTTTTCAATAGCTATTACACTGAGTTGTAGGAGAGGCTGCTTCTCCTTTCCCTGGATTCCTCTACTTACCCTTGATACATACCTTATAATGCTGAGTGTTAAGCAAGGAGGAATAAGTACCATTTTTAGAGTCTTTGGTATGATCCAATCTGGGATTGAACCCCAGTGTCCTGGACCATTGGTGAACACTCTAACAATTATGCCAATGGAGTTATTGACTTCAACATTTAAAAACAATATTTTGAAAAAATCCTCTATATTTTATCTGAAGTGCTTTTTATAGTTTATTTAATGAGTATTCAAATCTCTCAGATTGGTGATACAGTTCTCTATTTAAGTATATACTAGGAGTTCATGAAATATACTTTTCCTCAATAATCTTTGGGTGAAAAGTACCATCTGTTAATCTCCATACACTCAAAGTGAATTTGAGCAAAATAAAGTATCATATCGACTGAGAAAATATCTATGAATGATAAGATGATGAAAATGCATTGTATCAATTATCCTGGGTTATTTTTTTAATACCTTGTTTACCCATTGAGTTGGGTTTGGTATTTCTTAAACAACAAGTAATTCCAATACATTAGTCAGGATGGCTCTTATAAAGTAACTAAACATTTAAAAAATGCAACTTGGTTAGTGTATCAAAATTACAGATTCAGAAAGAAAAAGCTCAAAAGTAACTAAACATTTAAAAAATGCAACTTGGTTAGTGTATCAAAATTACAGATTCAGAAAGAAAAAGCTCAAAAGTAACTAAACATTTAAAAAATGCAACTTGGTTAGTGTATCAAAATTACAGATTCAGAAAGAAAAAGCTCACTTATCAATAAAGAACTATTTCAAAAGTAGAAAAGAAGAAAAAAAATTAACAATCACAGAAAGCTTATTTCTTGATATAAATAACTAAACATTCAAAACTGATTTCTGCAACAAAATGTCTTTGTTACTCGTATCATTAAAAACAGCTACTGACCTGTCATGTCAAAAACTGCTTCATAACAGAAGAAACAGTGAAATGATTGTGAAAAACTCATTATGATGACTCAGTTATTGACTCCTTAGATCCCATACAGTGCAAATTTGTACCTGTAAGTAAAATAAAATAAAATTTAAAAAAATTATTTTATTCATTTCAGATACTTTTTTTTTTAAATTTAGTCAATTCAGTTTAAGTATAGTATATAGAATAACAGCTACATATTCAGAATAGGAATTATTTTGAGATAACTAAATTGTTTTCCAGAATATTGAAATAATAAAATCTTGTAGATGTTAATAGAGTAATGATTAGTCATAGGAAATGAACCCATGATCTGAGTTCAAATGCAGGACAAGGCTGTTTGCATTTCCTTTAGTGCTAATGCCATTGGAAACAGTATGAATCCAACTATTCTTCTGCCAGCTATAGGTAAATAGTAGGGCAGACTGGGCCCTTTAACCTTGGTATGGCAACTGGTATAGATGGAAAACTCTGAATTCAAACCAGTTTTACTCTAATTAAAAAACTGACCTTGTGTTACATTCTGCCTGTGAAAGGTTTGGTAAATACATACAAACAAGTCTACCATAGATTTCAAGTAAACTTAGAGAAATTCAAATTTACAATTAGAGTAAAACCACATGGGTCTAGTCTTGAATAACTACCTATATTTTACAAAAATTCTCATTATATTTGTATATATAGACCTAAAAAATGGCATATTATACTGAGGTTGTTATTAGAGCCATACACTAAAAATGATTTAACGTAGAGAATAAATTGGTATCCATTCCAATTTGTAACTGAATGATAATTTCAAGGAGATCAGACGTTTTATAACCATCCAATTTTTCAATATAATTGAGATAACTATAAAATTCTTTGTACATTGCTAAATAGAATGAATCCTCAGTGATCACTGTTACAATGGGTTCACAGGTTGTCTAGTATTTTTCATGTTCATATATACACACCATCAAAAAAGTCTATCCTCATTCAGCTGAAATAATAAAAACATATATTTAAATCTACTCACAATGAACAGAGTTTAAATATGATCAGAAAGTGGCCAATTTCATGGAATACAAGCATTAATGAGTCAGTAAAATTACATTTAATTAAAGATAACTCAACCAAACAAATGAGTTTAACTACTCTTTCATTGACAACCTTACATCTGATTTGATATTAAATGCACATCCTATGTAAATAACTGTTACATTTCAGTGAACGGAATTAGCACTGATTGAAAAGATTAATCCTTTAGTTGATAGGGCATCTAACTAAATTGTTATAAGTTTTTATTCTATTAAAAGTATAAACAGATGAATTATAGATCTTAATTTTTGCTTCAACAAGAATATTATTTCCTAACAATCATCAGTGAGAGGAAGTCATGTATATTTGGCCTTTTTGTGCTTTTTGTGTTTTTTGCTAGACTTTCTATTTTGAAATGATACCATCCTTATATAAGGTGAAGTAGACTATTTGATATGACTCTTTATAATGAAATCATATGGTCAAATATGCTTTCCTTTTCCATAATAAATATCTATACTATATATCAGGGGTCCCCAACCAACAGTTCATAAGTCACATGACCCATCACCCAATTTTCAAAATTTTCTTTTTGCTTTTTGATGTTGACTTTGAAGAAGTACTTTTACAACTGCAGATAGAATGCATTGATGTTTGAAGTTTCTTGCTAATATCACCTTTGATTTTTTTTTTTTTATAAGAACCATGTTTTTCCATCTGGACAATTCCCCAACCTTATCATCCACACCTCGCAAGTAGTGAGCATGTTTGGCACTATATATCTTTGTGAACAGTTGCTCTCCAAAATTAAGCATGCCAAGAGTATGCTGCATTTGCAATAGTCAAATCATTAGATGACTGATGTGCTCAGTATCAATCTCTTCATTTAACTGATATTGCATCTTTTTGTGATGTTTTATGAACAGATTATGATTGTTATCTTGTGAATTTAGCTGTTTTTTCTGTTTTAAGATTGTGACCAGGACCCTCCAGAATTAAACTTTGAGGTCCGCAAGCAGAAAAGGTTGGGAACACCTGGTTTAAAAGTTTTAAAGTGATGTTTTTTGATTGTTAATTTTTTCACTGAAAATGCATTACAGGGAGGTACCAAAAATTTGGAACTCCTGCAATGAAACAGTTTTAAAAAGTCATAAATAAATAAGGAAAATTTTAATTCAAAGAGCAAAAGACATTGATTCTTTTTTAAAAATTTTGTTACCACAATGTTTAAACCAACCATTTCCCAGCCTTCATCAGGTGCACCAATGAGAATTGTAATACATACAATAAAACACCTTTTTTCAATCGAACTGTAAAAACTTCAAAAGATTATGAATATTTTTGAAAATCTGAAAAGTACACAGGACAGTACTAATTTTGAAGGCCATTGGGAATAAGCTTAATTCTTCTTGAGTTCTCAATAAGAGAGATTTTCAACCAAAGTCAGCTTTATCTATCAAATACTTACACACCTGCCATAAAGGTGTTTGATATGATCTCAATAGCCATTGATAGTGAATTGATTTTGAACCAGATATTTGACAAATATAGCTTTTTATCAAACTGGGTATAGGACAGCAAACATCTATATTGAAAATATTAGGTTAGATAACAATTTACAAAACCTTTTTCAGATTGAATAAGGAAATAAAAACAAGTGTTTGGTTAAAACTAATTTCATATTACTGGATAACAATTAGATGAAATGCTAATTAAGGTGCTACAAAAATTGAGAGAAATATTTTTCTCTCTGTCACAACCTGGTTAAATTTTTAGATTGATTTATCTCTCAAACAAATTCAATATACCAATAGTATGGACATACTTTCTATATGTATGAACTGTTTTTGTAAATAGTCAATTTTAAGTTCAGTGGTATCATCCATTTTATATTTGTGGTTTCACCCTGAATCCATTTTCTATCAAATCCTGTTAAGCAGAGAAGAGAAGACAGTGAAAAATAGTGACATCACATTGCTCAGGCCTCTGGCCTTGTGCTAGACTGCCCAGAGTAGAGAAGCTTGAAATAGCCCTGTATGAGACTTGGAAAAGTAGAGAAGTGAGAAGAAACTAAGACAATTTGATGCCTTGAGATGGCTCAGTACAAGACTTGTGAAAATAGAGAATTGAGGAGAAACTAAGATGATTTGATGCCTTGAAGTGGCCCTGTACCAGTTTCATGAAAGTAGAGAATGAAGCACAAAGGTAGAAAGGTTTCACAGAAGAACTGGACCATTGCCCCTGTGTATGTGAATCTTGAATGTCTCCAACTCTCTCTCACTCTACCCATCCATACATTTCGAGTAATAAAAGGAAAAGAAAAGAAGCAGATTATATCTTTATACACCAGCATTGTTGTCTTTCTCAGCTATACAACATAAAATCTGTAAATCAAAGGAAAAATAACTTTATTTCATATATAAATCTTAAGGATATATTTGATTGATTGATCAGTTGCTTGCTTAGTTGGTTGATTGATTGATTAGTTGGTTGGTTGATTGATTGATTGGTTGGTTGGTTGGTTGAGTGATTGATTGGTTGGTTGGTTGGTTGATTGAGTGATTGATTAATGGGTTGGTTGGTTGATTGAGTGATTGATTGGTTGGTTGGTTGGATGGTTGATTGAGTGATTGATTAATGGGTTGGTTGGTTGATTGAGTGATTGATTGGTTGGTTGGTTGGTTGATTGAGTGATTGATTGTTTGGTCGGTTGGTTGGTTGGTTGGTTGATTGATTGATTGGTTGGTTGAATGATGGTTGATTGAGTGATTGATTGGTTGGTTGATTGTTTGATTGATTGATTGATTGATTGGCTGATTGGTTGGTTGGTTGGTTGGTTGGTTGGTTGATTGAGTGATTGATTGGTTGGTTGGTTTATTGATTAATTGGTTGATTGAGTAGTTGGTCGGTTGGTTGGTTGGTTGATTGAGTGATTGATTGGTTGGTTGGTTGATTGATTAATTGGTTGATTGAGTGGTTGGTTGGTTGGTTGGTTGAGTGATTGATTGGCTGGTTGATTGATTAATTGATTGGTTGGTTGGTTGGTTGGTTGAGTGATGGTTGATTGATTAATTGATTGGTTGGTTGGTTGGTTGGTTGATTGATTGATTGGTTGGTTGAGTGATGGTTGATTGAGTGATTGATTGGTTGGTTGATTGAGTGATTAATTGATTGATTGATTGATTAGTTGGCTGATTGGTTGGTTGATTGAGTGATTGATTGGTTGGTTGGTTTACTGAGTGGTTGGTCAGTTGGTTGGTTGGTTGGTTGGTTGATTGAGTGATTGATTGATTGGTTGGTTGATTGATTGGTTGATTGGTTGATAGGTCAACAGCATGTCAACCCATCTAAGTTTATTTCATGCCAAGAGGTTTGGGAATCACATTCATATTTACATTTTTTATGTAGTTGTTTCATAAGAGGTTATTTTGCACACAGTACTATTGAATATGAATAATTTTTAAATAGATCTATTTGAGCTATAGATGTGATCCTAACAGATAGTAGTGGTAGTCCACTCTGGGTCAGAGCAGATCGGCGAGTAATGAGACTGAAGGGGTACTCCCCATTCCCTAAATTGCCAAAACTGGAGTCTTACCAACAGATGCAGTTTAGTGTCCTCCCAAAGACACTCCATTTTTTAGGGAGGGGGGAGTGCTCCTCTTCAGAGATACAGTCAGCATATTCTAAGCCTCATCAACATGGCTAGGCTATATTTGAGAAGTTGAATTGTGGTACTCAATTTAACTAAGGGAAGTGTCCCTATGGCTAATAAGCTGGACTGTGATATCATGATAAACAAGTTTGAACTCCATTCATACGATTACATTCACTTTCAGACTAATACCCTTGGAAAAAAGTATGAACCACTTATCCTCTCAGCAATGGATTATATAGTACCACTATTTTTCTTCTATAAGGATAGCTTTGGCATTAAATAACCCAAGAAGGTTGTTATTCCATTAAACAAAGAAACCAGATCAATTCAATTTAACTACTCTTAAATGTACACATGCAGATTAATATACGATGAAAAATTTCACAAGATTTTTAGAAAAAGTATAAAAATCATAATTTTGTTTTGAATAGAGATAACCTTTGTTTTTATAAAATGAAAGCACTCATATATGGGCCAATTTTCTTTTTTTTTTCAAAGATTTATTTATTCTATTATATTTTTGATTTGTCTATCACACATAGGTTATATTAAGTTAGTACAATAAGATAAAAAGTAAGCCTTTTCTTAACACAAAGTATCAATGGATTTGCCATATCAAACAATTCTCTATTGTGACATGTTAAAATTGCAGCTTACTCATTAAAACCACATAATAAAGTCTTCATGATAGAATTATCACAAAAATCTTAGCAATAACTGAGAAATGCATAAAATATAAAAAAAAAATCTTAATCATTTTTTATAACTGTAATATCATCTTTTATGGTCATAATGATGATACACATATTAAAACATTATCTTATATTTTAGCTGGGCCCTTGTAAATTCCACCAGTGTAAGCAACTAAGATTATCCATTATTCCTTGTCTCTGCACTTCTCTCACTCTTTGCCTGTATCTTCTATTTCTCTCCCTTATCCTTTCCAATCTTTGTTGCTCATTTATCTTTTTTATGTAAATGTTAAAAATATGGCTTAGTTTCATATCAGAAAAAGAAATATGGAATGCACAAATATTGTCAACTGTATCTTCCCTTTTTTCTTTCTTTCCTTCTCTCTATAAAGAATGTTAATATACTGTAATTTTTATGCCTTTTCAATTCTACCTCCCTTTTAATCTTTCATTTATTAACTTTTGATATCCAGCCAACAAGTCTGTCTTTCTTTTATAATCTTTCTTTAATCTCCATTTCTTCTCCTCTCAATATTTTTATCCATATTTATTTTTTCTTTTCACCTAGTTTTTTTTTCACTTTTCACCTAGTTTCCTTATTTCCTACTATTCTTCCTCACACCCTATCTTCGCCTTTTCCTTTTGATTAATTCCTTCTCAACAAATATTATAATGTAGGTTTCTCAGTCGGAAAGCATAACTGGTTCCAGCTCAGAAGAGCAGGAGACCAGGTTGATACCATACTTCACTTTAGACAGAAAAGCATAATGGTCATAGATACAAACTAATAAGATAAAAGAAAAGATTCCTTTTGAGAAACATTTTATGTATTTTTTTCCTTATAAATATTAAAAATGACAGAACTTTACACTTTCTCACTACAAAATAAGATAGTTGAAAGATATTTCTTTTAAATAATTAGACCTTATTTAACCATTTGGGAAAATACATTTTTTAATCAACAGTAAATTTCATGTATTTTCTGTATTTTTCCATTAATTAATTACAAAAAGCTATTTTGACTATTATTATTTCATATTCTACTTTCTAGAAATATGTTATAACATTTGATTAGAGCTAATCAAAAAGAGCTAAAGAAAAGATATGAGTAGTAGATATAAATCCTAGAGATTACTTAGTGAAAGGGCAACAAGACAAATCACCTTTTGTAACTTGTATTTGCAAATGCCATTTGAGCAGCATTTTTCCACTTCATGTAAAAAATAGTAAAGAAATAGGAATTTCCACTTATTACAAAATCATAGATGTGTTTAAAAAGTATTAAAACAGAAGCTGTATTTATCAAGACAAATGAATGCTGCATTCATTTTCTTCAAAACAGTCTTCTTGGTTTTCAACACGCTTGTTATAAGTCAAAGTACCTTTAAAACTTGACTTTTGATATAGTGTAAACCTGTATCCTATTTCTTTTAATGTCCTTGACATCAATAAATCTTACCCTTGAGATAAATTTTCAGTTTAGGAAGCAAGAAAAAAAAGTACAGAGCAAGGTCTTATGCATAATAAGGGTGATGCACCTGCACAATTCTGTGTTTCACAAAAAAAACCCAAAAAAAACAATTATTCAAAAAGTATTGAGATTAGCCTCATAATTCTTTTTCAAATTGGCACTGAAGTCTGGATGTATAGATTGAATAAGTTACTCAGTTGTATACAAATCTCTTCATTTAGATTTGAAATTTGAAAAAGATTAAAGCTACAGTCTCTATGGTTTTCGACTACACCTCATATGAAGACTTTTTGTATGTCATATTTGATTTAGTTAGTTAAGTATTTTTTTAAAATTTTCAATATAATCCAAATCCTTAATATAATAGAGATAATATAAAATGCTAATTAGAATCCTTGACTTTTTCCTAAATAGAAGCATCAATATCATCATGGATTGCCGTTACAACAGGAACACAGTGGCTTCATGAATAAGAAAAAGACTGAAAATTCCTGCATGGTAAATGTCTTACAGGCAATTCACTTTTATGATAATCTTCCTCATTACATTAGATATTCCAAAGATAAACTGATAAAAAATACATAAGATTGACACAAAAAAAGTAAATGTGTGTATAGATGTGTATTAATATCTGTTTATATTACAACTACATCAGCAAATGATAGATTAGTTGTGTCTGAAAGACAAATTACAGTATATTTTATTTCAAGTAAAAAGTAACAAATACTACACTTTGATCATAACCAAAAAGAACAGCAGAAGGAGTAATTCTTTGAGAAGCTGTCAAATTGGCCAACACCTGAAATGAACAATGTCTACTTTCAATTATGCGTAGCA
>OY757908.1:120270364-120317864 GCA_963585895.1 Sepioteuthis lessoniana | reverse complement strand
GAATGAGAAAACGAATAAAGAATGGCAATAAGAGTAAAATAAACATAATAGAAAAAAAGAAAAGATGAAGGAAAATGAAGAAGAAAGGTCAGAAGAAGAAAGCAAAATGATGAAATAGAAATGAGTGAATATTAGAGAATATGAGAGAGAGAGAGAGAGAGAGAGAGAGAGAGAGAGAGAGAGCCTAAAAGAAGTAAATAGGATTAAAAGAAGAGACAAAAATAATGAGAAATAGTTTGTTAGAAGGTAGAGGAAGAAAAAAGAAAGCCATAAGCAAGTTTTTTTTTAAAAAGAGAAAGGACAATAACATTGATGAAGAGGAGGGGGAAGATGTAAAAGGAGAGAGACCAGACCACAATAGAGAGAGAAGAGAAGAGACCAAGAAAAAGAAAGAAAAGTAAAATAAGCTAATGATAAAAAAAAGAAATGTGATTTAAAGGACATAAGGAAGCAAAAAAGAAGATAAGAAAAGAAAGTAGAGAAGGGAAAAGTTTAAGATGTGAAAAGAAAATGAGCATGAGATAGAAGAAAAAAAAGGAGATAGAAAGAAATTAAGGGTATGAATAAAAATGGCTGTAACATGAGAAAATGAATGAGAGGAAAGACATTTTCAAGATAGAGATCCAAAAGTAAAAAAAAAAAATAAAGTGAGATGAAAAAGTACAAAAAATAAGAGGGTCAGTAAAAAAAAGGAAGTAATAAAGAGAATGGGGAGAGGAAGAGATAGAAATCAATAAATAGAATTGAAGAAAACAGAAAAGGAAAAACATGGTTGAGCTGAACAAATGAAAAATATAATGAAAGGGAGATAATGAGAAGGAAAAGAATGAGTAAATTAAAAGTGGTGTGGAAATAAGAATGAAATACTAAAGAAGAAGAAGAAGAAGAAGAAGAAGAAGAAGAAGAAGAAGAAGAAGAAGAAGAAGAAGAAGAAGAAGAAGAAGAAGAAGAAGAAGAAGAAGAAGAAGAAGAAGAAGAAGAAGAAGAAGAAGAAGAAGAAGAAGAAGAAGAAGAAGAAGAAGAAGAAGAAAGAAAGAAAGAAAGAACCAGGAGAGCAGGAAATAAAGAAAAAATAAAAACTAAGGTTAGATGGAAAAGCTAGATTGTCTACACCAGGAAATAAGACAGACAAATGAAGAAAGGTAAGAGATCATGTAAGCTATAAAATGACAGAGACAGAGAGAGATGAATAGAAGACTGAGATTTAAAAGCCAAAAAGAAAATATAAAGGAAATGAATAGAAGAAACAAAAATTGAAAAAAGAAAGAAAGAAAGAAAGAAAGAAAGAGAAAATAAGAATAGGTGAATGAGTAAAGAGAGAAGTTATAACAAAAGAAAGAAAGAAAGAAAGAAAGAAAGAAAGAAAGAAAGAAAGAAAAAATTGGTGAATAAAAAAAGTGAGAGGTTATAAGAAAAGAGAGAAAGAAAGAGTAAAAGTTAGAGAAAGTAAAAATAGACAAATAAAGAAAACAGAGATGTTGTAAGAAAGAAAGAAAGAAAGAAAGGAAGAATAGAGTAATAAAGAAAATAAAGACATCATAACAAAAGAAAGAAAGAAAGAAAGAAAGAAAGACAGTGTATGAGAAAGTAAAAATAGACAAATAAAGAAAACAGAGATGTTGTAAGAAAGAAAGAAAGAAAGAAAGGAAGAATAGAGTAATAAAGAAAATAAAGACATCATAACAAAAGAAAAAGAAAGAAAGAAAGAAAGAAAGACAGTGTATGAGAAAGTAAAAATAGACAAATAAAGAAAACAGATGTTGTAAGAAAGAAAGGAAGAATAGAGGAATAAAGAAAATAAAGACATCATAACAAAAGAAAGAAAGAAAGAAAGAAAGAAAGAAAGAAAGAAAGAAAGACAGTGTATGAGAAAGTAAGAATAGATAAATAAAGAAAAATGAAATAGCAAGAGAGAAATAAATAATCAGAAAGGAAGAGTGCACTTGAGAGAGGAGTAGAAGGTAATTAATTAGAGAAAGATAAAAAGAGTTTTAAAAAATGAAGACAGAGTAAGAAAGGAAAGAACTTGAAAAGTGAAATATAGACTGAGGAAAGACAAAGAGTTTAAAGAGTGATTGCATAAAGAAGAAAAGATTAAAAATAGACTGTTAGAGGAGAGAAAAGAAAGACAAAGAGAGGGGGGAACAAACAGTGGTAAGGAAAAAAAAAGAAAACAGAGAGAGAGAGAGGAAGAGAGAGAGGGAGATAGATATAGAGAGTAAGGCTGAAAACAGTATGCAGAGGAAAGACAGAAGAAAGAAACCACTGAAGGAGGATGAATATTTGGTATTGCAAACAGTGACAGAAAGTTGACAAAAAAAAAAGAAAAAAAAAAAAAGGACGGTCTGAAGAGGAGGAAAAAAAAAGAAAGAGAATAGAAAGGAAAGAAGCAGGAAAGTGTAGAAAGGAAGGTGTGTATAAAAAGAGCAGATCATGGTGCTTTTGAAGACAGGGTGCTGCCTATGAAGTAGACAGAATGTATGAAAGGAGGGAAAAAGGAGTGTGTACAGAAATGCTACAGGCAATTAGAGAGTGAAGGAGAGATAGACAGAGAGAGAGAGATAGCAAGATTTATAAGCAAAGATGCACACACACATACACACACTGTGATATAGAATTTAATACAAAATCACTTGTAGTTCTAGAATTGTACAGATGAAGAGAAAAGAGGACAAAGCTTTACTTACTGAAACATATGAGAGAGAAAAAAAAAAGAATAAGCAGGAAGAGGAAAGGTAAATAATTTCTCCTCCACCTCTCTTTCAATGGTAGCAGAGGAAGAGGAGAAGAAGGAGGAGAAGAGAAAGAGAGAGGCAGGCTTATCAGAAAACAAATTACATCATAGCACTACTTCTTGCCTCTCGTTTTTCTCTTTCTTCCTTCTTTTTTATTTCCCTTCTGTTCCATACATTCAGTGTTAATTTATGCTCCACTTTTCTATTTCTCATACTTCCACATTTTTCCTTCCATCTTCCACCTTGACATTCCTTCTTTCTCTAAATCTCTACTCTTTTCTTTCTCTCTCTCTCTCTCTCTCTCTCTCAATTTCTTCCACTCCTTTTCTCTTTTCTTTATGTTTCTCTCATGATTTCTCAACATTCCCATCACAGGGTTCTTCTTCTTTCACACACATACTTTTTGTTGTAAATGCAAAAGAATTTCTCTTTCCCTCACAGAGAGAGGAGGTGGGGAGAGAAGAAGTGTATAATAGAGAAATATACAATGTAGAGTACATGTAAACACACACACACACACACACACACACGCACAAGTATAAATATATATATATATATATATATATATATATATATATATATATATATGTATATATATATATATATATATATATTGGTGTTAGCATTAGTCTCTTAAATCTTTTTATCTTTCTAATTATTTACCTTTTATTTATCTCTCTTTTTGTCTCACTTTTCTCCTTCTTTTCTTTCCTGAAAAACCTATTGTTGCTCAATTTCTCACTTTCTCTTCCATAAATTTCTGCATAGTCTATTGTCTTTCTTTCCTTCTCTTGTTCAGTTTGCCTTTCTGTTTCCTTAATTCAGTTCTATTTCTATTTCTAAATCAATTCATCCTCTAAGCTCTCTCCCTCTTTTTCTCTTGTCAGTCTGTCTGTCAGCTCAAAAACAGTTTTTCTCTTTCTCTATCTTCCTCTCTTCGACTCTTTCTATTTTTCTCAATTTCTCTGTTCTTATTTACCATTGTCCTACTAGCATTTTTTTTATCCTATTTGTCTTTGCTCATGATTTTTCTTTTTTCTTCTCTTTTTTCATATATTTTTTTCATTTCTTTGCTATTTCTTGGTTTTCATTTTCGCTTTCCCTGTTTCTATTTCTTTCTTTCTTCCTTTCTTTCTTTCTTTCTTTCTTTCTTTCTCATCTCACTTTTTCCTTTCATAAATTCATTCTTTCCTTGATTTCTTCTCTTCATACTTTATTTTTCTCTCTTTTTTTTTGTCTTTGTACTTATTTCTAATATCACTGTCTCTTTTTACTATTTGCACACAGGCAAGAAAAGAAGGAAAAAAGAACAACTAAAAAACTAACAAGTCACACACAATCCCCCTACTCAAAAAAAAAAAAAAAAAAATCATAAAAAAGTGAATATATATAAATGAAAATATGTGTTTGTGCACATGCATCTAGCTTGAAAAACATGTAAACATATACAAACATACTGAATGCATATACATACATTCAGTATATATGATGCACAAATTAGAACTGTAATGAATATATACAAATATGTGTGTGTGTGTGTGTGTGTGTGTGTGTGTGTGTGTGTGTGTGTGTGTGTGTGTGTGTGTGAAAGAATATACTCAGGTAGAAAGAAGAAATTAGAAGAAGAGAGAAAGAAGAAAAAATACATATACTGCACATACATATAAACAGAAAATAATAAAGTAATAAAACCAAGGAAGGTGAAGGAAATTAAACATGAATAAAGACAGGGAGAAAAGAGGAAGCAAATACATATGAAAGGATATATATATATATATATATATATATATATATATATATATATATATATATATATATATATATGCAAAATAATAAAGGTGAATAAACACACACACACACACACACACACAAGGTAAAGGAACTTAATAAAACATATAGAAACTGAAATATATAAAATATGTAGGTGTGATAAAGATATAACACCATGAAAAAACATACACCAAAATACATTTACAGTCAAAGAAATATATGAACCATGCACACAAAATGAAATAGATATTCAGAGACATATACTACACCAAAGCAGATTGACATATATATATATATATATATACACATATAAAAACACAAACTACCACACAGATGAACAAAAAATCAATTTCTACATACTGTGTGAGTGTGTTGTGTGTGTATATATATATATATATATATATATATATATATATATATATATATATATATATATATGCGTGAATATATATGTGCATGCATATATATATATATATATATATATATGCACATGTGTGCGCACACACACACACACACACACACACATATATATATATATATATATATATATATATATATATATATATATATATATATATATATATATAAGACAAACTGACAAATAGTCATGCATATAAATAAAAAAAGACATTCCACACAAATTAAAAAGAAAGAAATATTGTGCTAGTGCTGGTTAGTAGAGAAGAGAAAAGAGTGAGATTGGAGGGAGTAAAACGTAACAGCATGAAATAGAAGTGAAAAAGACTTAGGAGGGTGGATGTGAGAAAGACGGAAGAGTAAACACACACAGAGATGGTTGCCAGGAAAGGAGGAAGAGGAGGAGGAGAAGGAGGGAGAAAACAAGGGAGAAAAAAAATCAGTCTGTGTGTGTGTGTGTGTGTGTGTGTGTGTGTGTGTGTGTGTGTGTGTGTGTGTGTGTGTGTGTTCTATGTACATAGAGAAAGAAGAAAAAAAAAAGGGTTTATACAAGTGTTCAAGCACTGAAATAGAAATTAGACAAAGAGAAGGTGTTGAGGAAGAAAGGCTAGAGAGAGAGAGAGAGAGAGAGAGAGAGAGAGAGAGAGAGAGAGAGAGAGAGATGTAAAGGAGCATAAACAGAGTAGTGAAGAGACATAAGCAAGTTAAGAGAGGGGAAGAGGGAGTCCAGGTCAAGGGAAAAGAAGTTGAGAGGTGTGTGGAGAGGAGATGGTAGACTTGAAAAATGGGCTGGAAAATGGGAGAGGGTGAGATTAATTAAAGAAAAAAAATAGAGAATAGCAAAATAGGATGTAGTGAGAAAGAGGTAGCAGGAAACTATAGAGAGGAGGAGGGAAGGGGAGGAAGAGTAGGATTGGTTAATGATGTTGATGGGCAAGAATTATTAGCAGAGTGCATGTGAGGGTGAAAGGAGAAGAGAGAGGAAAAGTTATAAAAGTAGGAGGAGAAGATCATATAATGAAAGACTGACATGCAGAATGGAGAAAGTCAGTGAAAGGAAGAAAAAATGAAAGGTTATTAAGGAGCCTGAGAAATATAGGGTGAGTATAATACAAATGAAAAAAAAAATAGGAAAGTTAAAAGAAGTGTCATTCAGAAAAGAGAGAGAGAGAGAGAGAGAGAGAGAGAGAGAGAGAGAGAGAGAGAGAGTTAAAATAACACAAGAGAATATATAGAGAGTAGGTCTTTAGTAAATAGGATGAAACTGAAAATATCAAGAAAGGAAGAGAATCCAAAAGATTAAGAGAACCGGAAGAAAGTTATTTTGAAAAAATATTAGAAAGAATGAAAACAAGGCAAAATCGGATGAAAAAAGGAGGAAGGAAAAAAACAAAACAAAGGATAGTAAGGACAAAAGTAGAATAATGTCAAAAACTAAAGATGACATTGATAGAGAAAAATGAAAGTTGATCAAATAATGAATAGACAGAAAGAAAGAATTTAATCAACAAAAGGAAGAAAAGGAATGAAAATGATATGAATAAGGATGAAAGGATCTAGGAAAATGAAATGATAACACCTGTTAGAGATGTTCACTCTTTCTCTAGCAATGGTTTGTAACATGAATATGTCTAGCATGACAATATTGTAAAGCTGTTGAATGTTAGTTCATTTATTACTTGGTACTCTGTTAAAGTGGCCTTGTGCCAAAGTTATCCTTTTCTTTAAAAAAATAGACAAGAAGAAAATATAAAGATCAGACATAATGAAAGTAGGAAAACAAAAATATAAAGGTATATAACAATGGTGAGGGAGTTGATAAAAAGAGTAAAAATGAACTGTAGAAAAAAAGAAAAAAAGAGAGAATAATAGATAAGGAAAAAGATCAAAAATAGGGCAAAGTAAGATTGACCAAAGATAAGAGAGAAGTGTAGGGTGATATCTGGAAGAAAAACAAACATGGCAGGAAAAAGAAAAAAAGTTGATTCAGAATCTAAGTATGAGTGGGGAAAAACAGTATATAATATTAAAAGAAGAAAAAGAAGACGGGGGGGAGAGAGAAAAATGGAAAATAAGAAGACAAGGACAGACCAAAAGAGGACATATAAAATCATATAAAAGAGATACATAAAAAAATGAGATAAAAAAAAAGTAAGACAGATAAAGCCAAACTGAAGAGTAAGAGTAAGAAAAGATTATGAAAAAACAGTACATGATATTTAAGAGAGAGAGAGAGAGAGAGAGAGAGAGAGAGAGAGAGTGGTAGAGAAAGAGAGAGAAAAAGATAGGCCATGGAGGGGAGAGAAAGCTGAAAAGAAGAAGACAAAAGAGGACATATAAAATCATAAAATGAGATAAAGAAAAAAAAGACAGATAAAGCCAAGGAGAAAAGAATAAGAAAAGATTGTGAAACAAAAAAAAAAACAAAAAAAATAGAAAGAATGAAAAGAAAGATGTAGGTACAGAATATGGCAGAAGTCCAAGAGAGAAGGATTAGTAGTAATAGGGGTGGAAAAAGGAAACTTAAGAGATAGGAAGATAGGAAGAGGCTCCTTGCTCTCCTGCTTGCTCTCTTTTCAATCTACTTTATCTGTCTCTTCTGATCTCACTTCCAATTTCATCATGTTTGATTTTTTTTAAAGTTCTCCTCCCACTCCTTGCTTATAACATTTTTTTTACACTTCTCCATTTCTCACAATCCTTCTTTTTCAAACACACTGATGAATTTCATTGCCTCTACCCTACCCTACTCTCTCTCTCTCTCTCTCTCTATCTCATTCCTTACTTTGTCTCTACTAGATCTTTAGTCTTGTCTCATGCTTTTCCTTCTCTTTCACACTTCTCTAGTCTCTTACATCCATTTTGTCTCTTCTCTCTACTTTCTCTCTTCTAATCTCTTGTTTCTATTGTTCTTTCTCTTTTGTCTTGTCTCTTATTTATACTATTCTTTTGTCTCTTCTTTCTCTTTTGGCTTTTCTTTGAATCTAATCACTTTCTCTATCATCTTGTCTCCTGTTTCTATACTACTTTCTGTCTCATCTTGTTTTGTTTTCTTACTTCTACTCTTCTTTCTTGTCTTGTCTCTTGCTTCCATTCTATTTTTTCTCACACCTTGTACTTTGCTTATATTCTACTTTTTCTTGTCTTTTTTTCTTCTTTCAACTCTACTTTCTCTAACATCTTATTTCTTATTCTCCTTTTTTCTTGTTTTATCTCTTGCATCAATGCTACTTTCTCTCATGAATTGTCACATGCTTCTCATCCATTTTCTCTCTTGTCTAACTTGCTTCCACCCTGTTCTTCCACCCTATTCTCATCATGTTGCTTGTTTTTATTCTACTTTCTCTCTTCTCCCACTTCTACTCTTCTTACTCTCCTGCTTTTATTCTACTTTCTCTTTTCGCCTCTCTCCAACTTCTACTCTTATAACTCTCCAGCTTTTATTCTATTTTCTATCACATTTTCCCTCCTGCTTCTATTGTATATTTTCTCTTACTTCTTCTTTTCTTACTCTCCTATTTTTAATCTGCTTTATCATCCCACTTGTCTTTTGCTCCTACTTTTCTTTGTCTCTTGTTTTGTCTCCTGCCTGTACTTTTCTTACTTTTCTGCTTTTATTATACTTTGTCTAAAATCATTTTTCTTCCTTCCAATCTATTTTTTCTCTTATTTTGTCCCATACTTCCATTCTTTTTACTCTCATGATTTTATTCTACTTTCTCTCACATCTTGTACGAGGATCTTTAATAAGTTTCCAGACTTTATTTGTATGGGCACTTTTATTGATATTACACACATGAAACTCTAGTCCCCTTCAAAGTAATCTCCTCCAGCTGCAATGCACTTGTTGTACCGTTCCAACAACTTCTGGAAGGCCCCATGGAAGTCCTCTTGTGTAAGCGTGTCAATCACCTTCGTCACAGCCTCTTTCATCTCCTCAATTGTCTCATAACGACAGCCACCGAGCTTAGGGAATAACCAAAAGTCATAGGGAGCAAGGTCTAGACTATAGGGAGGCTGAGGAACTGTCTTGATGCCCATCTTGGTCAAATAGTCGGTGACAAGAATGGATTTGTGGACTGGTGCATTGTTCTGCTGGAAATGCCACTGACCTGATTTGAAGAGTGCTGGCCTCTTCTGACCGAATCTCTTCCTGAACTCCCTTAAAACCTCATCATAGTAACCCTAACCCTGTGGCCAATCAACTCTGGTGTATTGATTTCTTTACTCCTTCCACACCTTTCATTATCCCTCACAGACTCCCTGCCTTCCTTGAATCTCTTATGCCACTCAAAAACTGATGCTCAATTCATGCAAGATGCTCCAAAAGCAGTTTGAAGCATTCCATACGTTTCTGTGGCCTTTTTTCCAAGTTTAAAACAGAATTTTATTGCATATCGTTCTTCTAAAGTGTCCTCACGTTCAGACTGCATTTTTGAAAATCACCAGGCGTGACAATCAGGCATTAGTAGGGTGTATTTCAATTGCTTCTATAGCTGTTTCTTTGAACCTGAAATCATAAAAATTGGTCAGTCATCTCATAAGATGTATAGCAATAACATACTGAATTTTCAAGAGTCTACGACAACTCTAAATACCTGTACAAAAAAGTCTGGAAATCTATTAAATGCACCACATATCTTGCTTCTACTTTTCTTACTGTACAATGTATTTGCCCTGTAGGATGAGGATGTAGATTACAGCAACGCCATCTCTGCAGAGGGATAAGACTCCTCCAATCATCCTACCTGTTGACCATAGGTGGCACAACCATAATGTTTGAGAACAGGATCCTGGTGGTTGAGCTGTGGCCATCACTAATATATATCGCGGAGGCCACGGTTGAGCAGTCTGTGAGCTAATAGCTGAAGTGGTCATACGACTTACAACAATCCACTTTGGCCTTTACTGGGCTAGACTGGTGGTTGGTGAGGCCAAATCTGATCAAACAGCTAGTTATGTCAACCCCTAATATTTATGACTGTCCAAACCATATTCTTCAAATTTATTGCAAGTACCCAACTCTATTTTACTTTAAAGCTGCTAGAAGGTAATGGCTGAGAGTCAATAGCATTGAAAGAAACAAGAATTTGACTACTGTTTAACCTTAATTAGCAGGGACTCAAAATCTCCTTCCTAACATGAGTACACAGGCCAATGTATCTCCATTTCAACCAAGGCAAATAGAAATTTTCCTTTGTAAATTCCTAACAAAAATTGAACTCCATGGTGAATGGCAGAGCACAGGTCAAATGAAAAAAATACATATGGCCAATAAAAACAAAAAAAAGTCTCAGAATCTGATTCAAGTAATGAAATAATAGAATTTCCAAGATTTATCATAATTGAGTCATTGGAGGAAACACCTTTGGCTAAATTATCCCTTTTTTTCATTGAAAGAGTAATCTCCAGCAAAGTGAACTCATAAAATGTGAAAAAATTAAAAGTGACAATCTACTTGTAGAGGTGGATAACAAAAAACCGACTGAAAACTTAAATGAAAACTTTCCACAATTTGAAGTGCAAGGTCTAAGCACATGAAAGACTGAACACCTCAAAGGGAGTTATAAGAAACAGGGATTTATCTTTAGCTACACTAGAGGAAATAAAAATAGCCATAGTCAAGTAAGAACTCACAGAGTACAAAAGGATAATTTTTAGAAGGGGTGTTGAAGAAATACAAACACACACATACATTCTGACAGTCAATAATTTCTAAAGAAGTGAAAATTGAATACTGCCTTGAAAGAGTAGAATACATCCCTGTACCCTTGAGCTGCTTTAAATGTTATAAATATGGAAACCACAGGCAGAGCAATATAAGACATCTGAAATATGGAAGGTGTGATCAAAGGGACCCAGACCATAGAGAAGAAGATTGTCTCAATGAAACCAAATGCTCAAACTCTCAAGAAAACCATACTGCATTTTCAGAATCCTTTGAAATAAAAAAGAAAGAGGGAAATAATAAAAATCAAATATAAAAGCAACATAACTTTTTTTTGTAGCTAGGAAAATAGTGGAGATCTACATGAGGGTGAACACTTATGGCACTGTAGCACAGAGGACAAACCTCATCAGCAACAACCATCAACCAGATAATTACGGAGCCCTTATGAGAAACTAATCCAATTAGAACCAAACAATTTGCCAAAGTTTCAGGAGTTGCTAAAAAACATACACTTAGCTAAAATCTATCAAACAGAACCACAAACTAAACAAAAAGAACTTACAACAAACTTCCATACAACTACACAAATAATAAATAGAGATAACCCCAAAGCTTCAAACAAAATAAATACCCTGAGGGAAAAATTACCAAGATTACAACAAAAAGAACCCACAATAAACATCCATAGTAATGCCAGGAAAATATCTACAGAATGCAAATCACTAACTGAAACAAGTACCATAAGGGGAAGATTGCACAGATCACTAATCCGCCTACCAATTCCCAAAATAGATGACTCTGGAAGAATCGGTAATACAAATTCAAAACCTAACACCAAAGAGAATAATAAAAAACCAAAACATTTTAACTACCCCAAGCAAACTCGAGCCTTCCTACCAATACAAAATAAAACATATTTAACCAACCACAGAATAAAAACAACAGAAAATATCTACAGAACTCTCAACATCAAGAATAAAATCACCAAAAAGAATTATTAAAGACCAAACAAACAAATAAACAAACAAACAAACAAACAAAAATAATGCAACTACCAAGGATCAACCAAAACCCTAAATAGATCCTATAGTGTAGAACGTATGGATATTGAAACTGACAACATAATTACAAACTTCAATCTTGTAGATATATGCATAAAAAAATAAAAGAAATCTGCAAAACAAGATCATCTGTGAAGCATATGCCTATGAAGTAAAATTTGTCTGCTAACCAATTCACTTAAAAACAAAATTTACCTAGAAACTAGTTGATTACAACTTGTAGATATAAAAAAAAAAGAGATTTAACATTAAACAATCCACAAGGGCTGATACACTATTAAAGACCAACAATTCAACCACCTATGGCTTTTATATAAGTAAGTAAAGTTGGTGACCGTAGTCGAGGGTGACCAGAAGGTTCCCTTTTCAATAGCTACAACACCAAGCTGTAGGGGAGGGTGCTACTCCTTTCCTTGGATTGCTCCACTTTACCCTTGATACGTACCTTATATTGCTGAGTATTAAGCAAGGAGGTATGAAGTACCATTTTCAAAGTTTTTGGTATGACTCGAACTAGGATTGAACCCCGGTCTCTTGGACCATTGGCAAACACTCTACCAATTATACTGCATTTATTCTACTGTCTTACTTGTCTTGTTTTTTACTTTGATTTTTCTTTGTTTCTTTTGTCTCATGCTTTTATTCTACTTCCACTCACTTTTTCTCTCCTGCTTCTATTCTACCTTCTCTCTTTTCACTTACTTCCACTTTCTTTTCACTCTCCAGCTTTTATTCTACTCTCTCTCTTGTCTAGTGTCTCCTACCCTCTTTACTATGCTGCTTTTATTCATTCTCTCTTGTTTTGTCTCTTACATCTACTTTTCTTACTTGGTCCAGTCAGCAGGGGCTGCAGAATATACTGACTGCATCTCTGCAGAGGGGTAAGACTCCCCCAACCAGTGTCCTGGATATGACACTAAACAATCTCACTAAACAATGATGAAGCTTCAGTAATGCTGGAGTTTTGGGGAATGTGGAGTATCCCTTCATTGCCATAGCTCCCATGTCCACTCTGGCTCAGACTGAAAGCACCTGATAGGGTCCTATCTTTGAGTCAAATAGAACTAAATCGTGTGCATATGCTAAACTGAATTGTTTGTAATAGAACTGTTTTTGACATTTAAAATGAGTACTTATGTTAACCTGAACTGTTTGAAAGAGAACTGTTTATATGAATAAAAATGGATTTGGCATTAAATAACCTACAATGGTTGATATGCCATCAAACTAAACCAAACCTACTCTTTTTACTCTCCTGCTTTTATTCTATTTTCAATCTTGTCTTGTCTCTTACTTCTACTCTGCTAAGTATCTTGCTTTTATTATAGTCTCACTTATATCTTGTCTCCAACTTTTATTCTATTTCCCCCTCTTGTCTTGTCTCTTACTTCTACTCTGCTAAGTATCTTGCTTTTATTATAGTCTCACTTATATCTTGTTTCCTGCTTTTATTCTATTTCCCCCTCTTGTCTTGTCTCTTACTTCTACTCTGCTAAGTATCTTGCTTTTATTATAGTCTCACTTATATCTTGTCTCCAACTTTTATTCTATTTCCCCCTCTTGTCTTGTCTCTTACTTCTACTCTGCTAAGTATCTTGCTTTTATTATAGTCTCACTTATATCTTGTTTCCTGCTTTTATTCTATTTCCCCCTCTTGTCTTGTCTCTTACTTCTACTCTGCTAAGTATCTTGCTTTTATTATAGTCTCACTTATATCTTGTTTCCTGCTTTTATTCTATTTCCCCCTCTTGTCTTGTCTCTTACTTCTACTCTGCTAAGTATCTTGCTTTTATTATAGTCTCACTTATATCTTGTTTCCTGCTTTTATTCTATTTCCCCCTCTTGTCTTGTCTCTTACTTCTACTCTGCTAAGTATCTTGCTTTTATTACAGTCTCACTTATATCTTGTCTCCTACTTCTATTCTACTTTCTCTAGGCTTGTCTCTTACTTTATTGTACTTACTCTTATATTTTGTCTTTTATTATAATTTCCCACACATCTTGTCTCCTGATAACCCAGTCTGCCAGGGCTGTAGAATATGCTGACTGTACCTCTACAAAAGGGTAAGACCCTCCCACATACACCATGGGTGGTGACTTGTTATGGTTGAGGACAGGATATTGGTGGCTGAGCATTCTGTAACCCAGCAACTGAAGTGATCATATGGTTTGTAGCACTCTACTTTGGTCTTTATTGGGCTAGATGGAGAGGCCCAATACAACCAATCAGCTGCTTAACACCTATATCATTGTCCAGACCATATTCTACAAACAAGAACCCAAATCTATTTTATCTTAAAGGTGTAAGAAGACAGTGTCTGAGATAGCAATAATTGAAACCATTTAACTGTGTGCATACAAATGATTAATATTAAATAGAATTATTTTTGTAAAATAACAATACTTGAAACCATCTAATAGTGCACTAACAAATGAGCTTCAACTCATTTAGAAATAAAGTAAACCAAAATTATATCCACTTACAAATCATTCATATATATATATATATATATATATAAACAGGGTTTGGAATTAAATAACTCAAAAGGTTTGATATGCAATAAAAAAAGTCACCTCCAGCTTCTGTTCTACTTTGTCTCTTCTCATGACTCCTACTTCTACACTTCATCCTACTTGCTCTATTCTCTTGCTTCTACTCTCTTACTTATGAGGATCATTAAATAAGTTTCCAGACTTTATTTGTATGGGCACTTTTATTGATAGTACACACATGAAACTCTAGTCCACTACAAAATAATCTCCTCCGGCTGCAATGCACTTGTTATACCGTTCCAACACCTTCTGGAAGGCCCCATGGAAGTCCTCGTGTCAATCACCTTCGTCACAGCCTCTTTCATCTCCTCAATTGTCTCGTAACAACAGCCTCTGAGCTTAGAGAATAACCAAAAGTTACAGGGAGCAAGGTCTAGACTATAGGGAGGCTGAGGAACTGTCTTGATGCCCATCTTGGTCAAATAGTCTGTGACAAGAATGGAGTTGTCGACTGGTGCATTGTCCTGATGGAAATGCCTCTGATCCGATTTGAAGAGTGCTGGCCTCTTCCGACGGAATCTAACCTAACCCTAACCCTGTGGCCAATCAACTCTGGTGTATTGACTTCCTTACTCCTCCCATACCTTTCATCATCCCCGACAGACTCCCTGCCTTCCTTGAATCTCTTATGCTACTCAAAAACTGATGCCTGATTCATGCAAGATGGTCCAAAAGCAGTCTGAAGCATTCCATACGTTTCTGTGGCATTTTTTCCAAGTTTAAAACAGAATTTTATTGCATATGATTCTTCTAAATTGTCCTCATGTCCAGATTGCATTTTTGAAAATCACCAGCTGTGAAATCAGGCTTTAGTAGGGTGTATTCCAATTGCTGCTGTAGCTATTGATTTGAACCTGAAATCATAAAAATTGGTCAGTCATCTCATAAGATGTATAGCAATAACATACTGAATTTTCATGAGTCTATGACAATTTTAAATGCCTGTACAAAGAAAGTCTGGAAACCTATTGAATGCATCTTGTAACTGTTTTTATTCTACCATCTCTTGTCTTTTCTCTTCTACTCTTCTTACTTTCTTTTTTATACAACTTTCTCTTTTGTCTTGTCTCTTACTTCCACTTTTATACCTCTTCTGTTTTTATTCTACTATCTCTGTTGCTGTGTTTCTTACTTCTATTTTTCTTGATCGTCAAGTTGTGCTGCCAGCATGGATTTCTCTGACTCTCTCTATTTGTCCCTATCATCCATCACTCCTGACAGGTCTTCAAGACTACATCCTGTGTCACCACAGAGCAGTTGTAGGTAAATTCTTGTCAGTTGGCCAACACTGGCACGTCCATGGGAAGGGGTTCATAGGAGAACTTTACTTATGATTTAGTCCTTGCTTCTCCAGCAGTGTCCCACATGTCTTATTCATCTTATTTGGTTGGTTTTAGAGATGAGAGGTAAGTGGCCATACAGCTGTTGTTTTGTTGGGTGTTGCTTCCAGGATTTGTTCAATATGGCTCCTAGCATTCTTGTGCAGTTCCCATCTAGCTTTTTCTCTAAAAGTTTTGTTATATCCAAACTGCAGTATTGATACAACTACTGCTTAGAAGTACCATTTTAATTTATCAGATAGATCAGACTTCCATATAATCAATAACCTATTGATAGCAGTCCATGTCTTTGCTAGGACATATTGAAATCACTTTCGGTAGATGAGATACTGCTACCAAGTTATATGAACTTGTCCATTAATTTCAGAGAACTGGCATTTAGAGTGGCGATATCTCCTTCTTGATTAAAACACATGTACTCCATTTTGTCAGAATTCATATAGAGACCAATGCCTCCTGGTGCCTGCTCCAGGCTATGCAGCAGGTATTCGGCTTGGATAGGTGTTTTTGTGAGAAGCATAATGCCATCTGCATAGTCTGTGTCAGTTATAGTTTCTGTGAGATATCTTCTACTCTTTGCCTTTTTTAGTGTGAAGCTATTTTCTTTTATTACATCTATTGATGTTCTAAGTACATAGTCTAGGCAGATTATGAACAGATATAGAGGTGATGTATCTCTTTGTAGAACTCCAGCGACAATGTCGAAGAAGCATGTGTTTCTATAAGGTGACTGAACCATTGCTTTTGTGTTTTTTATAAAGAATCATTATGGTGTTAATTTTTTTGGAGAGACCAAATGCTAGAAGTATTTGCTCCATCTTCCCTCTGTGTATGGAATCAAATGCCTTGGAGAAACCTACAAACAAGAGTGTTGCCTTACTCTCCTTTTATTCTATTTTCTCCCTTGTCTCTTACTTACATTCTTCTTAAACTGCCTCTTTTATTTTACTTTCTCTTTTCTTGTCTCTTACTATCACTCATTGAACTCTCCTTCGTTTATTCTACTTTCTCTATTCTCTTGTCTATTACTTCAACTCTCACATATATTGTCTCTTCCTTCTGTTCTACTTTGTCTGTTCTCTTATCTCTTGTTTGTACTCTTCTTATTGACCTGCTTTTATTCTACTTTCTCTCTTCTCTTTTCTTTGACTTCCAGTCTTTTCACTCTCCTGTTTTTATTATATTGTTTTTTGTTTCTGTTCTACTTTCTCTCTTGTCTTGTCTCCTACTTTCTCTCTTGTCTTGTCTCCTACTTTCTCTCTTGTCTTGTCTCTTACTTCTCTTCTTACTTTCCTACTATTATAGTTTCTGTCTTGTCTTTTCTCTTGCTTCTACTCTTCTTTCTTCCTTGCTTCAATCCCACTTTCTCTTTTCTCTTGTAAACACACATGAACTTTTTTCTTAACTTTTATTCTCATATCTATTTAATCTTCTCACTCCACTCTCCTTATCATATACATTTTTTTTTCTCTTTTAGAAATTGTCTTTTTCACTCCTAAAAGTTTTTTTTAGTTTCTCCTTTTCTAAAATGTAAACCTTTCTCTTTAACTACACTGCTACTTCTGCTTATCATTATTTTTCCTCTTACCTCTATTCAATCTCTCCATCTTCTCATCTCTTATCTTCTAAACTTTCCTCATCTTTGCCAACAGTCACTCCTTTCTTTACACTGCTAATTGCCTTAATTTTACCTCAACTTTCTTCTTTATTTTCCTCCACTTCAACTAAATGTCCTTCAAACAATCCCTCTCTCTCTCTCTCTCTCTCTCTCTCTCTCTCTCTCTCTCTCTCTGTTATTTATTTGTCTTTTGATTTTCCTCAGATCTTTTTGTATTCATCCTTTCCTGCCTCTTCTTCCTTTTCTCATGATCTCCCTTACCTTTTCAATTTTTTTATCTTTAAAGATTCTCCTAGTGATTTTTAGTTTGTTTGTTTTGTTTTTTCTTTTCTTATCTTTCTCTATTGCAACTTCCCACTTTCACTCTGAAGGAAGATAGAAAAACTCAGAAGAAATGGAAGTATTTTAAGATTAAATTGTTGATAAAGAGAGGAGAAGACAAAATTAAGAAAATGAGAAAAAGAAAAAGTGATAGAGAAAAAAAGGATAAAAGAGGATGAAAGAATGTAAAAAAATGTCAATGATGGAGGAAGGGAGATGTAAGTGGGCCAAGAAAGAAGAAGTCTGGGAACATCAGTTCAAGAAAGAGGATGTGTAGCATATGTCTAAGAGATAAATAAAAAGTAACAAAAATGAAATTTGATAAAAAAAGAAAAAGGGAAAGAAAATGAAAGAATGACAGAAGAAAGAAAAAAGAAATTAAAAAATGGAGAGAAAGAACAAAAAAAAAGTCCACCTAAATGATCATAAAATAATAAAGCACTGAAAACTAAAAAGTGGTGAAAGAAATTCATAAGGAAGAAAGAGAAGAATCAAAGAAAGATGTAAAGAAAGAAAGATGGTAAAAAAAGAAAGGATAGCAAAAGAAAAATCTTCACAAATAAAGAATAAACAATAAAGCATAGAAATCTATTGAATGGTGAAAGAAACTAAAAATGAGACGAACAAAATGAAGACAAATGAAAGAGTATAAATGAAAAACAAAATCAAAGAAGTTATATGAAAGGAAGAAAACAAAGAAAAGAATGCAAGAAATGCAGTAGAAAAGCAAAAAAGTTTTTAAAAAAGAAAGAAAGAAAGAAAGAAAAAAAAGATTTGCATTTGAATAGTAAAAGAAAATAAAAAGAGTGAGGCTATAACAGAAGAAAAAGAAATAAGAATGGGAAAATGAAATCTATAGGCAAGGGAAGTGAGGTGAGTGGAGAGGATGAGAATAAGACATAAATCAGAACGTAAGAAGTAGGAACTTTTATTTGGCAGATCAATGTTTAATAGAATAGATGAATGTGGAATCTATGAAAATAGACACAAGGAAAAGAGAGAAGAGAGACCTGTTTATTATTTGTATGTGCTATATTTTTCCACACCTTTTGTAAAAACAGGAGTTCTAGTGGGATTAAATGAGTTCTCAACCTGAATTCTAGCCTTAAAATGATCATTTAAAGAAACAAATCAGTTAATTTCTTAGAAGGACACACACACACACACACACACACACACACACACACACACACACACACACACACACACACACATATCTATCAGTCTGAGGATTGCTTTGGTGAGAAACTAATAGTTACCAAGTGCTGTTGACTGTGTCTATGGTATCTTAACTTAAAAATATATGCTCTATCACTGATAATGAGCACTCTTTATAAGTATATTAATATAACAAACTACATTATCAATATTAACACACACACACACATACGTCAAAACTTAGTGGAAACTGCCTGGAAAAAATAATATATTAAAGAACATCTTGTTAAACAAAAATTAATTCTATTTGCTTTGAATATGAATCATGTTTTATTTGATTTTCTACTCAAAAATCCCAGTACCCACATGATGCAGTGGCATTCTTACAGATGGTAATTTTATTTGCTTTCTGGGTAAAATGAAACTCTCCTGATCAACTTTAAACTTGAGTATTCTGTGTCTTTTCTACTGAAGATACCTTTAAAACAATCTCTGAGTTCAAGGGAATTTATATGCCAAATTTCATCAAGATTTGTGCATTAGCTGAGATAGAATGTAGGTAGAATGTCATTTCTGATTCATTTTTGTCCCCAAATTTCTGGACACTCTTGCAGATACTAGTTTTATTTGCTTGTTGGACAAATTAGATCTTCCTGATCAATTTCAAGCTAAAATATTCCAAGCACTACCTCTAACTGATCCCATAACAATTAAAATACTCGTTGAGGTGAAAGGAGTTCACATGGCAAATTTAATGAAAATTTAACTATTACCTATTGAGTCCATAGATAACAAGCACACGAACACAAGTAAATGAAGCAAATTATACATATATATACACAAGAGTCATTTAAAAAGTTCCAGGCCTCATTCCAGTTTTAGACTAGTCACACACTTCTCATCTTAGAATGGGCCTCACCTGCAAAGAAATTTAGACAAAAATCTGAATTAGTTTTTCTCGTTTTATAAGAAGTGGTAGGGTGTAGCCACAACAAAAATGTTCCGCTATGTCTCTTTCTTTCTAGGTGAGCCTTAGAAATTTTTGAACAACTCTTGTATATAAATGTGTGTGTATACATATATGTAAAGACAAAGAAAAAATTCTTATAGAGATTTAAGTAGAAACTGGAAAAAGAGAGAAAGAAACACTAGAAAGAATAATGAAGAACAAAGAAGGATGAGATAAACTTTCTATTCATCTCATATCTTATATTCTATTTCTTTACAAAACATGGAAAGAGAAAGTTTTATTTCTTGAAGAATTTATAAAGGAAAGAGAAAAAGAAAAGAAATATGATATGAAAGCAAAGAGATAAAATCAACAAGATAAAATAGAGGAAAAGAGAAAAAGAAAATATGAAATAGGTTATAGGCAAGTAAACATATATAGAAAGATAGACAAGATCTTAAAGAAAGAAAGAGTATATCTAAAAAGCAAGCAGGTAGATCAAAGACAGATATGGAAATATTAATGTAAACGCATACATGTAAGTAAATGAATTGAAAGATAAGGTGTATAACAGATTAACATAAACCATACTATTGAACAACAAGAATAGTGGTTTCTTCATAATCCTTAAAGTTAAGCAATGTTCTCTTTGGGTAATACCAAGTTAAGGATCTGTTTATAAAACTAACATCTTTTGGAAGGCCAAGTTGTCTTCCTGACTGATTAATATATAATATAAAATGGAATGTTTATAGAACCATGATAGCAAATTATTCATATAAAACGTATCTTGGCATAAGCTACACTGTGTGAAAAGGTAGTCACTATCATTCTTATTGATAACAGAGAAAATACAAACATTGATAAATAAGAATGAAAACAAATATTTTTCTAAAATATAGCACAAAAAAGATAAGAAACAAGATATACAATGAATTATAGAGAAAAAAGAGGAAAAAAGAAAGACAATGATAAACAAAAGAAAGAAAGAACAATAAAAAACCAAAGAAAAATAACCATTGGAAGAAAATAAAGGAGATGAGAGAGAACATAAAAAAGAAAGCACAATCATGAGTAAGAAGATTTCATTGATTGATTTTAACTCCAGATCAGAGTAGACTTGGGAGTAATGACAATGAAGGAGTACTCTCCACTACCTAGAGATTCAGAACTGGAACCTTACCATCAGATGCTGTTTAGTGCTATATCCAGGACACCTCTTTTTATGGGGGTCTTACCTCTCTGTAAGTGATACAATCACCATATTCTAAGGTGCGTGTCTTTATCAAAGACAATCGTATAGAAGTAATATTAGCAGTCACAAATAGAATTTGAACCCAGACAGCCAAATGAGAAACTAGGTGGTGTAAAAGAGAGGCAAATAATGTGTAGGATAGGAACTGAAATTGATTAGAAAAGAGACAGGCAAAAAATATAAAAATAAATAGGAAGATTTGACAGCAATTATGAAAAAGAAAATGATTTTAGAGAAATAAAAATAAAAGTTTTAAAAATGACAAAAATAAAAGAAAGATAAAAATGAACAAGGAAAAATGTGTGAAAAAAGAAACAAAAAGGAAACAAAAGAAAAATAAAAAGTGAGAAAAGAAATGAGAAAGAAATCTGTCATAAAGTGATAAAGCTAAAATGAAGAATGAAAAGATGAAGCTAAAAAAAAAAGAAAAGGAAAAAAAAAAGGTTAAAATGCAATTCAGTAGATGACACAAGATATATCAGAAAAGAGAGATAGCTAAAGAAAGAAAACTAAAAGATAAGGGGAAAAAAAGGTGAAAAGAAAAGTGAAGACTGAAAAAATAAAGAAAGAAAATGCAAAAAATGAAAGTAAAATGATAAGCAAAATAAAAAAAAAATGGAAGAAAGCATAGAAAAACACATGACTGATTTGGTATTGCAACAGTTATGGTCATTGATACTATAAAGCTTTCTCAGTAGTCTCTAATGCTTTTTGTTCACACACACACACACACACACACACACACACACACACACACACACACACACACACACATGTGTGTGTGTTTTTTTTCTTCAGTATTTTTTAAAAACTGTGCAGTGCAATTCCTCCAAATTTCCAACAACTGAAACCTAGCTTTCATTTAAATCAAACTGTCATAGTCAGACTTACTGCTGTGTCCAGAGGAAGAGAGAACATGAAAATGTGGTAGAAAAAGTGATGAATATAAGATAAATGGAGGAAAATGTAGCAAAAAAATGTGGAAGAAAATATATATGATTTTGTGTGTATATAGAAATATATATATATATATATATATATATATATATATATATATATATACAGTCGTTCAAAAAGTTCTCGGCCTCACCCAGATAATTTGTTGCACACCTCTCACCTTTGTATGAGCCTCACAAACACAAAAACTAAGATAGAAATCTGAATTAGTTTTTATAGTTTTATAAGATGTGGTAGGGTGTCGCCACAATAAAATGTTCATCTATAGCTCTTTCTGGGTGAGGCTTTGAACTTTTTTAACCACTCTTGTACATATATACAAATGGGGAAAAATTAAAAAACAAATCAAAAAGTTATGAATTTATTAGTAGGAAAGTTGCTGTTAAAACATTTCAGTTTTAATGAACCTTCATCAGGACTTTAAAATGGTGAAACAAGTGTTGATAGAACAACAATGGATGTTAAATCCATTATTGTTTTATCAACACTTGTTTCAACATCTTAAAGCCGTGATGAAGGTTCATTAAAACTGAAATATTTTAACATCAACTTTCTAATAAACTCATCACTTTTGGATTACTTTGTTTTTCAATTTTTGTCCATACTGTCAGATTCCTTTCCATTATTTACTTTCATATATATATATATATATATATATATATATATATATATATGAATATATGTGAGAGGAAAATAGCATTACACGGAAAGAACATATATATATATATATATATATATATATATATATAAACAAAAAGAGGATAAATATACTTGTAGACATAAATATACCCACAAACAAACATATATACATGATAACTATCTTCTTATTTTTATTTTAGTAATCTTATTGCCTATAGATGGTATTAACATTTTACTATACAGGTGACTTTTCTGAAACTTACTTGATGCAAACATGACACTTTAAAGACTTTTCTGGATTGTATACAATTCACTTAAGCAAATCACCTAAAGTGAAAAGAGATATAAATTGTGAAATCAACCTTGGAGAGACAGACACTACCACAAGCCATACAAGCAAGTTCACTTTGATTACACTAGATCATATAAATAAATACAAAGAGTATAAGATTGATAGACAGATATAAGAAAAGTAAAGCACATTTCAACAGCAAAAATTAAAGAGAATTACCAGAAAAGAGTAAATATGCAAATAGATTCTTAAAAGTTCTTAGCCAAACCTAAAAGAGAATGATTTTTTTTCTTTTAAATTTTTATTGGATAGGAAAGAAAATTAAAGAAAATTGAAAAAAAAAAACAATGTACCAAATATACTAAACTGCAGGATGGATATGAAGGATATCATGAGTGTTTCATAGTTCTAGATAATTCCCTTCTTGGTTAAACTGAAAATTTTTCAGCGCTCCCCATATATACTGATCAATAGAAAATTAGAAAATAGAATATAAAGAATGAAAATTACATGTATAGAAAAAGAGAAAGGAAATATAAAATAAAAGAAATATTTAAAATGAATCACCTACTAAGAAAAATAGATTCTAAAATTTACAATAAACACACAGAGTTACAAACATACAAACAAAAATATTTCAGTGGTTTGAGTTAATGTTAGTTTTAGGTTCTCAATTCACATTGACATTTTCAATTTTATTTCAGCAGTTTAAAAAAACTTTTACTGATCCAAGTTGCCTACATTCTACAGACTAAACTATTTCACTTCTTACTGACATATTATTGTAAAATCTTTTAGACACATCAGTTAAGATTTATGGCAATGAATTTATCAATTGTTAAAATGTAAAAGGTACCAATTGTTAAGAGTATATTTAAATCAGAAATAATACATGTAAAAAATACTTTATCATTGTTTGACTCATATTAATATGGAATACCTGCTACTTTATGTTATAAGAATTTTGGAAATTTATACGACTATATCAAAATTTGAGAATTTGTGTGTGTCCATCCAAGAATCACAGCCAAAGTTTCCGGGACCTGATTTTTTGCATGGATATGGAATTAACCTCAGGCCCTAATATAGAGTATTTGAGGTTAACCTCCAAGATCCTTTGAAGTCACTGGAGGTCATCAGATGGTGTAGTGTTATCACCCGATTTAATGTTTGTAGCATAGTCAAAAAATGAATGTCTGTGGCATGGTCACTGGCTCTAAATATATATCTGTTGTGTGGTCAGTAGCAAACTGCTATGTTAGAGATGGCTATTTGTTGGCTAGGGAGGGAAACACAAAAACACAACTTGACTTTTAGTGTTAAGATCTTTTGTAGCTTTATTCTCTCATTTCAGTCGAGGAAGCAGGAAGAAATAAATAATGGTCAGCATGTAGTAGATTCTTCATTAGTCTCTTCTCAGGTCTTAGGTTCCTTGTTCTGAATTCACTCTCCAGCCACCAAAGGAGAAACAAAGTGACCAAATCACAAACTCAAAATGGAAAGCTATGGTATATATATTAGGGTTCACAGAACAACCAACCCCCAATTCTGCCTGAGGTAAGAGGCATCTTCCTACTCCTATCATCACTAGGGGACCTGGTCCTGGATTGCTAGATCAAGCTATCATGTTATTGATAATGGAAGAGAGATTAAACTCTGTTAATTCTAACTGCAGTAATATTATAATGCTACAATGGCTAGATATTCTATTTTGGTCAAAGAAGATAATCAGAATTTTTCTATACGGTTAAAACTTTTTGTTGTGAATTTATGTAATATTCATGTTTCTGTATCCATAGAATCTAACAAAAATTATTTTATCAAATCCTTTTTACTTTTGTCAATTTTCTCCTTTAAGTAATGCCAGGTATCTCTTCAAGATTTACCATAAATTGTGGTGTACAAGATGACTTTTTAAGCCTAAAAAATCTCTACAAAACCAAGTGTTGACTTACATGAAAGGGTTTAAATGCAAATCTCGATCAGCAAGTGATTGATCAATGATGCAGTACTCCTAACCATCAATATACACCACTTACCATAAATCCAGCTGCCACAAACATTTCCAATTAAACACATGTTTGATGAAAATATCTAACAAATCAACAGAGGCGGGGAGTCCCCATGGCATAATGGCTAAAGTGCTGAACTGCAACATCATAGTAAGTGAATTTGAATTCTAGTTGCATTATAATGTTTACTTTTGGACAAATACCCTTGAGAAACAAATAAACCTCTTTATCCATTCCCAGCTATGGACTAAATAGTATCACTTTTGGTCTTCTACAAGGGTGATTTTTCCAATAAATAAACTATGAAGGTTGGTATGCTATTAAGTAAAGAAACCAAACCAAACCAAATTAACACAGAGATTAATATAAAATGATAAAACTGTAATACAAATTAAGTATTATATTAATGCTATATCAGATGCTGTTTCTAACAGCTGATGCACTGACTGTAAATACTAGCTAGAACATTACAGCACTCTGGCTGCCAGTCAGACAACTATGGTATATCGCTTATCTGCACAATTTCATGATAGTGCAATAGACCCACATTTCGACTTACTGGGTAAGTTCTGGCCTACTAGTAGCCTTCTATATTTGGGAGCTGACCTATACAGCAGGTATAAGTCTAGTCCAGAAAAATCTCCAAGTCAACTTGTTCACTGCAATTTATAATAATAATGATCCTGAAATCAGTTGTTTTGTTCCAGATTTAACTTATCAGAATAAGTATCTTATATGTATGCAGATGTAGTCAATGCCCAAAGTTAAATAAAATACCATTCTATATTCTCATGAAACTTGTGATAAAATGAACACTTCAATTCCAGATTTAAAACCATTAAATTTTCCTAAGAAAAAGTAACAGTCATCTTCAAAATCTTCTGAACTGATGTTAAACATTTTGTATCACTAACCAAATTCTATTTTGAATTTTAGTATCAATAAACTACTGAATAAATAAATGACATTTTTTGTTTATAAAAAATTATGCCACTTGAATATTACTGATTTTACAAGTTCATGAATGCATTAATTACTAAGAAAGCAGAATGATTACTAACCCACTTTTTTCAAGAACAAAGAAACTGCTTCAAAATTCTTTTAAACTAAACTTAACTGAATAAAAGCACCAAATGAAACTCAATAAACATTTACTACAAGAGTATTTTTGCATTTTATTTAAATAAAATATTCCAGCATACTTTTTATGTAAATTTTATAAAAAATCATTTTCTTAGTTTTAAATACTAAACTTAGATCTCACACATACACACACACACATATATACATGTATAAAGAGAGAGAATATATTTATTACAATAAATTTTATCATTATCAACAAACTTGTGGTGTAATGTTTATCGTCGTAGCAAATGGACACGCTGACTCGAGTTCAAATCCTGGACGAGAATGATTGCAATTCACATAGCACTAATACCCTTGGGAAAGGTATGAATCCAATTATTCTCCCTCTAGCTATGGGTAAATAGTAGGACAGACTGGGAAGGAAAACTCTGAATTCAAACCTGTTAAACTTTGCTTAAAAATTGACCTTGTGTCATATCCTGCCCAAGCAGAGGGGTTGGTAAATAGGATTATCAACAAACTCCTTCCAACAATTCATTTTCTTTTTGATACTGTTTTTGTAAAAATCTTTCATTTGCAGGAAAAGAATATGTACAGGGTATTTTCCACCTGTTCATGTGTAAGATCGAGTTCATCAAGATAATTCTGTATGTATTTACCCAACCCATTCACCACAGGCAGGATGTGACACAAGGTCAAAGTTTAAGTGGAGTACGATTAGAATTCAGAGTTTTTCTTCTCGTAGGTTGCTTTATCAAGGCTAAAGAACCCAGTCTGGCCTACTATTTACCCATAGTTGAGAGAAAACAGATGGATTCATGTCCTTGCCAAGGGCATTAGTGCAAAGTGAAGTGCAAACAACAAGGATTTGAACTCAGGTTGCCAACTTAATTTCCTACAATGATTATCAAAATGATTCAGTAAACTCTGAAATAGTTGATAATCAATGGGAACAAAATCTGGAGAATAAGGATAATGTGGAATTAGTTCCAAGCTGAAGTTTTCAATATTTTCACATGTGATCTTTGTTATATAGAGCTGTACATTATTATGATGGAATACTAGCCCTTTGCAGATGATCAATTTGTTCCTTTAAACACTACTGATAATATGTCTGCTGGAATTAAAACATTGATTAGCTAGTAGTAACATAAAGTGGACCAAACCAACACAATCTCACAAAACACTTACCAAATGTCTTTTTGGGGATGGAAGTCCATTCAGGTTGTGCTTTATCAAGTTCATCTCTGCTAGGCAGAGTCTTAGTTGCTCTTGTTAAATATCCATTTTTCTTCACTACTCACAAATCTGTCTAAAAATGGTGAGATGCATTCATATCTAGTGCAGATATCCATTTGCTTTATGGATAGCTTCTGTCAAATCATAAGGAACCCTTTCTCTAAGTTTAAGCACTTTTCAAAGTTGTTACAGATGATAATAAAACATTGAGTAGCTTGAATTCAATTTTTCAGCTAATTCTTCAACTGTAATAGCATTGTTCATATGAAATTCAGACAAAAGTAGTTCATCATGAAAGTGAACAAGACAACCTGTTTGTAATACATCTCTTAAAATGAAATCACTTTTTCTAAACATTTAAAACTATCTTTGGCCATTTTTTAATTTAAAGAATCTATCCCATAATATTTTGGGTTGCTTCTGCTGCATTATTGTCTTTTGTAGATTCATAGAACACTACATGTCTAATATCCTTAGGAGGATCAAATTAGTAACTTACTTGAATTATACTGAGACAGCATAACTTACTTGCTTAAAAATGTATAGACATGTAGTAGCATGTATTGTTATCAACTGGGAATCTTAGAATAGTAAAATATCATTCAATCTTTCACTATTGGATTTTGGACCTTATTTATAAGATGACCTGATCATATTAAATATGTACATATGTGTGTGTGTGTGTGTGTGTGTGTGTGTGTGTGTGTGTGTGTGTGTGTGTGTGTGTATGGTACTTTGCTCTATTTCCATAGCTAAAAGAAGTGAACTCATGTTTTTTTTATTTTAATATTCAAACTTACCCTTATAGTTTGCCACTATAAGAAAAGGTTTAAGAAATGAAAATTGATGAGTAAGGATGTAACAAAAGAGTATTAAAAATAGATAACAAAGCAGAAATTCAAACTAAGATGAGGTAAAAACATTCATGAAGGAGTTGGATTCATAGTGAATATGTTCATGGGAAGAAGCTGTTGGAATGAAACAAGCATCTGGAAGATAATGAAATGGAACATACATCTGGAAGATTCAGAAAAAATGGATGTTGCTCACTAGATACAGCAAAACAATGTTCTTACTGGAAAGTCCCAAATAAGTGAAACCAATACATGGAGCTCATCTTAACATCTTCTACAAAATTAGCAACAGAAGAGGGATAATTGGTTATGTTCTAGAGATGGGAAAGTGGTTGAAGTGATAAGAAACAATCCTTTTCCACAAGGCCACACAACCAGGTCTGCACCCAATGCAAAGTAGGCAAAATAAGTTGAGAGGAACCTGTCCAGATATGAGAACAGTAATCTATCTGAGGGAAAATTTGTTGCCTACATAGTCCATCTTTCATCAGCCTGATTTGCATAAATTAGCTTTTCAAGATAAGCTATATTTCATGGGTTGACACCTGTGGCTTATAACTCACATCACTAATGCCACTACCTAATTGGCTACATTTCTATGGTGGGTAATTAATAAATCTATTTTGATTCATCAACAACTATTACTCAAAAATTAAACAAAAAGAAAAAGGCAAGTGTTTTAATGCCAACCAATGTTTGTTTCTACTACCCCTGGGAAAAATTATGGAATTAGCACAGTTAGAAGATGTTCACATAGGGTTTTTTTTACTTAGCAGTAGATAAACTAATAAGAGATGAAATATAAAACATTATTTCTTTAATAGCTGAACATTTTGGCTTCATTAAAATATTCCTTAAACAAACTAGATTAAATTATCTTAATTAATGATATAATTTTTTTCTAAGCCATGCAGAGGAAAATATCATGGAATAATGTTGAGGAAAAAACTCATGGAATGATCTTGTTATTTATATTGCTAAAATGAATGCTAGCAAAAGCCTAGATATGCAAATCAGCTTACAGTTAAAAGACAGTTCTTACAGACCTCAACAAGTGATTGGGCATACCTAATTGAAAAGAAACATGGCTCCAACAAAAGAACTGTCAATGGAAACAATGGAAAGGAATGTAAAACTTATTCAAGAAGGCAATCTACAGTGAAGTGCAGCAAAAGACAATTGTTTCCAGTCAGTTGTGTTTAAAATTTGGTGCAAATATAAAAGAAATTGGGTAGTTGTAGTGGACTAATGTTAATAAAGATAACACAACATGGATGCTACAAAAATAGAGAAGTTTTATTCTTGGATGAATCTGAAAACAAAGAACTGAAATTGGTCTTGTGTTAAGTCACTGTGGGCAGTAGCAAATCTGAAGCCAGCATGTTGAGTTGACATGCTATCATCCAAGTCATAACTTGATATAGTTTGTCCAGTGGTCAAGTAAGTAGGGCTGCTATGAGACTATGAGACACAGTTGTATCTGTTTTGCCTGGGTGACAAGTGAACTGTTCTCACATGCCTTTGAAGATATTTTGACTTTATAGTATTTGGGAGGATCATGCACATGCATGTTAGCTCTGCAAATTTCAACAAAAAAAGTGACCGCATATCTTTTTAGCATATCCAATTGGTCAAAAAAATGTGGTCGAGTGTTTTAATTTTTTAATTTGGGTTTTACCCAAATTCTTGGATTTTCTAGAACATGTGTGGGCATCTTTTAGGTTTACAATTGTGCCAAAATTGATCCGGTTTTTTTTCTAGAACTTTCTTTGATGAGGAAATTGCATCATTTCCTATAAATATTTCCCTTTCCATATCAATATGTACGTATTAAAGCAGAAAAATTTGAGATCAACGTTTTAATATTTTTTTATCTATGTATGTATGTATGCATACATCATGATATATAGTTTCTTTGCTTGGAAGGCCAGTGAATATGTCTACCAGATGTAGTTTTTCTCATTGTATTATAGTTTGGTTTGTTGACAAAACATTCTCGTCTTTTTTTTTGTATGATGGGTTCATTTTTTGTAAGCTGGTCAGATGTTTTTTCAATGCAAGTTGGTTTGAGTCTGTCAATGGAGATAGAGTCCTTTTTATTATTTTTTGATTTCAAAAAATTTGTCCTAATACTTTGTAGGGTCCATAATAATTAGGTTGCAGGGAATTCTTAATCATGTCCTGGCACACAAAAGCAAACTCACTAACATTTATATTGAGGTAGATATGCTAGGTTAGAATGTACCCACGTTGGTGTAAAGGAAAGTTTTGCCATGTGTTGTCTTAAGCAAGATACATAATTTGAAGTTGAAGAGGTATTTTGGTTAGTTTGCGTGAAAAATTCTCCAGGTAGCCATAAGGTTGTACCATATACCATTTCTGCAGTAGTGCTTTTGATGCCCTCTTTAATTGTGGACTGGAGCCTGAGAAGAACTATCAGCAAATATTTACTCCATTTGGTTGGATCAGGTTGAGTAGCAAATGCAGTTTTAGTTGATGGTGGAATCTTTCCACCAAGCCATTAGCACATGGATGGTATGCAGTAGTTTTGATAAGGGTAGTTCCCAAATTCTTGAATTGTCTAGAACACATGTGTGGGTGTTTTTTAGGTTTACAGTTGTGCCAAAATTGATCCATTTTTTCTAGAACTTTCTTTGACAAGGAAATTGCATCATTTCCTATAGTGGTTAAAAAAGCAAAACATACAGGTAGACCACAAAAGATAAAAGTGTCAATATTTATTCAATATAGGGTCATTCCATAATATTTTCCTTTGGATGGCTTGGAAAAAATTATACCATTAATTTGAATATCTTAATCTAGTTTGTTTAAGGAATACTTTATGAAACTAGAATATTCAGCTATTAAAGAAAAAAATGCTTTACATCTTATCTGTTATTAGTTTAATTTCTGCTAAATAAAAAACCAAAGTGAAAATACTCTAAATGTACAAATTCCATAATTCAGGATAAGCTTAAGTGAAATTCTGAACTTTTTCTAAAGCTTGTGAAAGATATAATACATTTTGAGGAGTCATAAAAATGTTGATGAACTTAAATGACACTGTTAAGATTTCCCTATCATTGTCCAAAAGATGGTATTGGGAATTATATATATATATATATATATATATATATATATATATATATATATATATAAAATTTGGCATTATTGATTACCAAAATAAACTTGCAACACCTCTGAAATCAAAAATAAAATTAGACAAATATGGATAAGAGATGTTTTATTTTCAGACTGATATACAAGGATCATTAAATAAGTTTCCAGACTTTTTTCATATGGGCACTTTTATTGATAGTACACACATGAAACTCTAGTCCCCTTCGAAGTAATCTCCTCCAGCTGCAATGCACTTGTTGTACCATTCCAACAACTTCTGGAAGGCCCTATGGAAGTCCTCTTGTGTGAGCATGTCAATGACTTTCATCACAGCCTCTTTCATCTCCTCAATTGTCTCATAACGACAGCCTCTGAGTTTAGGGAATAACCAAAAGTCACAGGGAGTAAGGTCTGGACTATAGGGAGGGTGAGGAACTGTCTTGATGCCCATCTTGGTCAAATAGTCTGTGACAAGGATGGAGTTGTGGACTGGGGCATTGTCCTGGTGGAAATGCCACTGACCCAATTTGAAGAGTGCTGGCCTCTTCTGATGGAATCTCTTCCTGATCTCCCTTAAAACCTCAATATAGTAACCCTACCCCTAACCCTTTGGCCAATCAACTCTGGTGTATTAACTTCCTTACTCCTCCCACACCTCTCATCATCCCTCACACACTCCGTGCCTTCCTTGAATCTCTTATGCCACTCAAAAACTGATGCTCAATTAATGCAAGATGCTCCAAAAGCAGTCTGAAGCATTCCATATGTTTCAATGGCCTTTTTTCCAAGTTTAAAACACAATTTTATTGCATATCTAAAGTGTCCTCATGTCCAGATTGCATTTTTGAAAATCACCAGCTGTGACAATCGGGCTTTAGTAGGGTGTATTCCAATTGCTGCTGTAGCTGTTGATTTGAACCTGAAATCATAAAAATTGGTCAGTCATCTCATGAGATGTATAGCAATAACATACTGAATTATCAAGAGTCTACGACAATTTTAAATGCCTGTACAAAAAAGTCTGTAAACTTATTGAATGCACCACATATATTTTTGATTACAGAATTTCAGTGCTATAATGTTTTATAATAAATAATACCTAAGAAAATCTGTTTTGATTGTTCCACTAGAAATAATAAAATCCAAGGATTTTTGGTGCAGAAAAAATGCACTTGATAGGAGAATACTTATTTATTGGTGATACTATTGTACCATAGCCAGATATCCAGATATGTGAAACATACATAGAATGTTCATAACATATATACATAGGAATCCTGAAACATGAAAAATACGTAACAACTTCTTAGTTCAGGTACGAAACCTTTTATTACCTTTGAGTTAAAGGTTTCTACATAAGGAAGACAGATGCACAATCTTTCTATGATGACTTTTCATCTGCCCCCCCCCATCACGTGTGGCGCCTGTAGCGCACAAATTCGTCTGGCCTCAGCGAGCCCTGAAAGTCGACCCTTCCTGTTCGGAGTCGAGTTCTCAACCAACTGACTGTTTTTCAAATCCCCCAAAATCCTCTGCACACGCTTCCAGTGCATGACGTCATTCACATCCCCAAGTCCTATCTGGGATTTTTATTTTGACATCTCTGAATGACACGTGAACACCTGCGCTCATGTTGCACCTAACTAACCCATGCGCTAAGCGAAAGGTTCTCAGCCTAGCTAAACCGAAAGGCAAGATATATGAAACGAAATCCCTCGGCCATTATATTACACTATATATGAAGAAAGTTAGTGACTTTAAATTTACATTCAAGCAGATGAATGATAATCTAAGTATATAAACATAAGCAAAGTTTGGTGCAGAAATACAAAAAATAAAAAATAATTGAAATTTCTTGATTCATAGATTTTGGTAGAGCAAGATTTTTGCTCAAGAAAATATGCTAAATGTAATAGAAATAAAAAAAAGCTAATTCAATAATTTTTTTGTACTTATTAATACACCATGAATTAGATTTTTCTGAAAAATGTATCTTCTAAAAAGTACTTATGCTTGGCATTCTTATCATCATCCATTCAGCTTAACTGACAAAGTTTAACTCTGCTGACTCAATCCAAAAATTATCACCATGTTCTACTATTGTAAAATCTATGAAAAGATTAGAAAATTTATTGAGAAAAGATTTAAACATTTTTTAAATCATCACTAATACCATGATTATTTGTGTATAAGGTGTACTATTTTTCCAGATTTTTCAGCCCAAAAGTTAGGGGTGTATATTATACAAGAATGTCATCATCATCATCATCATGTCGTGCCACTAGCACGGATATCTAGACTATGATAATTAAGACATTGTTTATCTATTTATTTATTAATTTTGAGCATGGAGCTCAAAATTTCATTCCATATCTTTTGGTAGTTTGATTACTGTTTTCTGGTTTTTCTTTAAAAAATTTGAAGACCTTAAAATAAATGATTTAAAAAGTGATCAGTCACTTCAAAATGAATATATTAATAAGTCAATACATAAAAGTTGCCCAGAGATTCTTGGCTCATACTCCTTTGATGATTTGACAGATTGTCAGAATCTGTGAAGTTGTGGAGTAATTTCTTCAAAAGCGGTTCTGATTTTTTTCAAGAATTTTCTCAATTTCAGGTTGGATATGATTGAGAAGCAGAGCATTATAAACCTTAGCAGCTATAGCAGTAAGAGTTATGCTTCTGTAGCTCTTATTGATTCCGAGGTCACCTTTCTTGAGGAAGAGAAAGATACAACCTTTCATCCATTTCTCTTTTGTGTTTTGTTTATAGATTGCATTGCATAATCAGAGTAGTATGTTGTCAAATTTTCTTGAAACTTCAAAGGGGTATCCAAACTTCAAGGGGTATTTTGTTGAGGCCTGCAGTTTTTCTGCTTTTAATCTTTTTCAATACTACATCCAGTTCTTCCTTCATTAACTGCCTGAGTTTGATGTCTAGTTGGCTATTGATATTTTTTGGATAGGTTTGTCAGTGATTTCAGGAGGTTTCTGAGTAAATTCTTGAAATATTCTTTCCACTTCAGAACTCATCCTTCTTGGCTGGTAGCTTTTAGTTTTGCTTTCGAGGTACTCTTTCTAATCTTCAGGCAATACAACTATTTGTAGATTTCACCAAAGTATTCAATTCTATACACAGAAGAAAGGTGAAGCAAATACATCTTACATATGGTCTCCACAAAAGAAACTGTTACCATTATAATGATGTTTTATAAAAATATGAAAGCAATGGTTTACTCACTTGAGGGAGACACTGACTTCTTTGATATAGTTGCTAGAGTCTTGCAAAGAGATACATTAGCACTATATATGTTTATATTCTGCCTAGACTATGTACTTCAAACGTTCATAGATCTAATAAAAGAAAATGGTTTCACATTAAAAAAGGCAACAAGCAGATGATAACCTACAGAAACTATGACAAAAGCAGACTATGCAGATGATCTAGCACTTCTCACAAATATACTAGCCAAAGCAGGATCCCTACTGCATAGCCTAGAGCAAGCAGCAGGAGGCATTTGCTTCTACATTAATACAAATAAAACAGAGTACATATGTTTTAAACAAAAAGGAACCATCTCCACTCTAAGTGGCAAGCCTCTAAAATTAGTGAACCAGTTGATATACCTTGACAGCAACATCTTATCTACTGAAACTGATGTCAACATATGCCTTGCAAAGGTGGTGGAATGGTATTGACAGGTTACCAATCATATGGAAGTCTGATCTATCTGATAAATAAGATGGGATTTCTTCCAAGCTATAGCTGTGCTCATACTACTATATCAATGTACTATATGACACGAGCAAAACACATAGAGAAAATGCTAGATGAGAACTACAAAAGAATGCTGTGTGCTGTCTTGAACAAATCCTGGAAGCAACACCCAACAAAACAGTAGCTGTAAGGCAATCTGCCTCCTATCTCACAAACCAATCAAGTAAGATGAACAAGACATGATGGAGAAGCAAGAACAAACTCGTCGGTGATATTTTCTATATGGACTCCTGCATAAGGATGTGCTAGTGTTGGCTAACCAGCAAAGACTTACATCAGCTCTGTGCAGATGACCAGCCAGGAAAGATGGATAGTAGGGATGGATGGCAACTGAGAGTCAGAGAACTCTGTGTTGTCAGTGTGTCTTCATAACGATGATGACATAAAAGTAAAAACTTGTAACTAGAACAATTAACTTTTTATATAAGATAAAGGAAGAAGTAACCAAAAGAGAGAATCTACATGAATAAAGAAAAATTTAAAAAAAGATATAAAATAGCAACAATATGAACTGGATTGTGAAGAAAGTAAATGTTTAGGGAGGAAATAGAAAGGACAGAGAAAGTAGAAACAACAACAAAAAAAATGTACATATAAGAGAGATCATCTCTTAGTTTCTATTATTTATGAGATACAAACATTGTAGATGTTGTCAAGACAAAAAGGCAAAGGAATGAATCTAAGGTTATCAAAAGAAAAGTAATCTACTTGTCTTTTGGATAGACTTATAGTGCATTAGGATTTGTAGTGATATTTTGAGTGATTTAATATAATTCATATCATTAAATCATTTGTTTTGTATTGACAAATTTTTAACAAACAAGACTTATCTTTTGGTTTCTTGTATATAAAATAGAAGAACATTCTTATGTTTCCATTGATTAAAAGATTTTTATATAAGAGAAAGTTAATAGCAAATGGTTGTAAAGAGTTATCAACGATATAAGAAATAGAAACATAAACAAGAATTAATAAATATTCTATAATTATTTGTGTATAACATCCACTCATGTGTAATATGCACCCCTAACTTTGGACTACAAATTTCTGGAAAAAATCTTGAGTATAATATGCACTAACTTTTTAGAATTTGATCGGACATTGGCATAATGGTTAGAGTGTTTGCCAATGGCCCAGGAGACCTGGGTTCAATCCCAGGTCGAGTCATACCAAAGACTTTAAAAATGGTACTTGATGCTACCTTGCCTAACACTCAACATTACAAGGTAAAAATCAAGGGTAAAGTGGAGTAACCCAGGGAAAGGAGTAGCGCCCTCCTCTACACCTTGGTGTAGTAGCTATCAAAAAGGGAGCCTTCGGGTCACCCTTGACAACGGTGGCCAACATTACTTACTTACTTTTAGAATTTGTATCAGCTAAACTTAACCTAAATTTAGATTTTGTTCAACTTTTTTCCAGTTTGTACTGATTAAAAATAAGAATCTATATAGTTTATATAATGTCTTAAAACACAAAATTTACATTGTATTTAGGACAAATGCACAAATATGTTCTCACAGAAATGCAACAAGTTTGCAGCGGCAATAAGTTAATATTAGGAGAAACAAAATTATAAACAAACATACATTCCAGTGGTTAAATAACAATTGGAATGTGTGTTTGTTTATAATTTTGTTTATCCTGTAACAGCATAAAACACATTAGTTTGTACTATAGATATAACTTACTTTCAGCTATTCGATCCTGAATATGAGGCTGGAAAAAGTTAATTATATAGTTCTCATGTATGATATGCACTCCTAACGTTTGGGCTGAAAAATCTGGAAAAATAGAGCATCTTGAACATAAATAATTATGGTACCAACAAAGTCCAAATAAACAAATTAGGAGATAGATAGTTTGAAGTTCAGCTATGTTTTTTGTGTATTTTTTGCTTAACTTTAATGCAAAACAAACAATCTTTGTTTTAGCTGAAAGGTATACAAATCCATTTAAGGGAATATAATCTGTTGGACAATGATGCATTTTAAAAAATGGTTGAACTATGAATTATTGGCCAAAATTTGCTGATATTCCAATGATTGCAATGGTTAAAATACCACATGTGATTTACAGATTCCATAGAATTGCAAGTTTTGGTCACTGTTTAAAATTCATTCTTTATTTAATTTATTCATTCTATTGTATTTCATGTGAATTCAAATATTACATGAGTTGTTTAGCCAATAAGTGAAAACTGTATTGGAATTTCAAGTCATTCTGTATATGTTAACCAAAAAAACATTTTCAAAACTGAAAAAAAAAAACAGTAGATATTTCTTTGGTATATATATATATATATATATATATATATATATATATATATATATATATATATATATGTGTGTGTGTGTGTGTGTGTGTGTGTGTGTGTGTGTGTGTGCGAGAGAGAGTTTGAGTGAAAGAGAAAGTGTGTATATGTGTGCAGTAAATTTCATGAAAATGAAGCCAAAATTGTGCTATATATTCATTGAAAAGACAACCATCAGAACTAAAGAACATTTAAACATGGAACCAATGTTATCTGCACCACTGTGGCAAAAAAAAAGAGAACAAGAATAAGAAAACAATGATATAAAACAAAAAGGGTGAATAAGATTTAAAGAGAGAAAGAAAGGAAGAGAAATTAGGAAAGGAGATGATAAAATGAAAAATAGAAATTGGGATAACAGAAGGAAGAAAAAGAAAGAAAAAGTATATTCCAGAGAGAAAAATATGAGAGAGAAAAAGAGAGTTTAAAAAAAAAGGAAGAAAGCATAAGAAAAAAGATTGAGGAAGAAGGTGAGATAAAAAAAAAAGGTGAATAATATGTATTGGTTAAATTAAGCATCAAGAAGGGGAGAAGGAGGAGTTGTTGGAAGGGGAGATTACTGAAATGCAAATGCAAAGTGAGTGGAAAATAATGATGTATGGGAAAGGAAGACAGAGAAGGGGAGGAAAATGAGACAGCAATGAAAGTGGTTGCAGAAGGGAAAAGTGTTGGTACAATTTAATAGAAGAGACAGCAGCTTTAAAGAGAGAGGGAATAAAGAAAGATAGGCATAAGAAAATGAGAGAGGGGGAGGAAAGACAGAAAAGTGAAAGAGGAAAGATGTAGATGAGGAACAGAGAATTTGAAAAAAAATAGGATGTGTTGAAGGGAAGCAGCTAGAAAATTTAGTTTAGGAAAGATTAGTGAGGCAATAGAGAGGATAAAAGAGAAGGGGAAAAAACTGAAGGAATAGAAGGTCTAAAGAAAGGATAAAGACAAAGAGAAAGAATGAATATGAAAAGGAGTAAAGCAGAGGGAAGGATAAAAAGGGTGATAAATAAGAGAAAAGAGAGGAGAAAGAGAGAGAGAGAGAGAGAGAGAGAGGAAAAAAGCTGAAAGAACAGAAGAACTAAAGAGAGAAGAGAAATGACAAAAGATAGAGAGAAGAAGAATTTGAAAGAGGGTGAAGCAAAGAAAAGGATTTAAAAAAGTAAAGGATAAGAGAGAGACAAAGAAAGAAAGAAAGTGAGGCGATGAAAGCCAAATTGAAGGAAAGAACTTGAAAAAGTGAAGGATAAGTAAGAAAGGGAGGGGAGAGAGAGAGAGAGAGAGAGAGAGAGAGAGAGAGAGAGAGAGAGAGGAAGAGGTTGTGATGAGGGCCAAAATAGAATGTTGGAAGTAACAGAGGTGGAAAAATCAATATCCGAGAAAGAAAAGATACTAAAAGGGGAAGAAATATAGATATAGTTAGGAAAAGAGTAGAGAGAATTACATAAGGAAAGAGTGAAAGAACAAAAGGAATATCGAGAGAGGAAAAGGGGAAAAAGTTGAAAACATCAGAAATGACTGACAGAAATTGAGAGAGATGAAAAAGAAGGAGAATAATAAGAGGAAATGATAAATGGGAAATAAGGGGAATAAAAAAAACTAATGAGAAAAAGAGAAAGTCATGATTGACAGAACAAGGATAAAAAGGAGGAGAGACAAGATGTTAGGAAAATGAAGGAAAATGAGAACAAAAGGAAAGAAAAAGAGAAGGTAGAAAAAGAAGAAAAAGTTGTAGAAAAAATGGGTAGAATATAGAGTTAGATAAAGAAAGATAAAGAGAGGAGGAAAAGAGAAAATGACAAATAAAGAGAAAGGCAGAGAGAAAGAAAGAGAGTAAGAAAAAGATAGAATGAAAAATGTTGAAAAAGAGAAGGAGAAAAGAAGGAAAAGACTAAATTAGGGACAAAGAAAAAAGAAAAAGGCCAAAGAAAATAGAAATAAGAAAAAAAATGGTAAACAGAAGAGAATAAGAAAAGAGAATAAAAGAGAGAAAAGGAATAACATGGATTACAAGATCAAAAGGTAGAGAAGGAAAGAAGAGAAAGAAAAAGGAAAATGAAAAGGGAAAAATAGGAACTTTGAGGGAGTAATTGTTTTTACAAACATAAGAGAGAGAGAGAGAGAACCAGAGAGAGAGAGAGAGAGAGAGAGGCAAAAAGAAAAACAAATAAAAAAGAAGAAAAATACAGAACTGGCTGAAAAGTGAGGAGTAGTAGTGATGGGAGCAATAAAATAAAAGGAGGTGGAAGCAACATCAGTGAAGGAGGAAAGGAAGGGGAGTAAAGTTGAAAGAAGGGTGGATGGAAGTGAGGGGAAGATAATATTGATGGAAACCGTTGCAAGCAAGCAAGCAAAGCATGTGAGTGAGTGAGCCAGCAAGAAAAAGAATGAAAAAGATTGGCAAGAAGATGAATTGCGCCAAGCAAAACAGATAAAAGAGAAATAGTCTGAAGGGGGGAAAAAGAAGAAAAAAAAAAAACAGGAAAAAATACAAAAGACAGTAGGGAAGGAAAGGAGACTGAGGGGGAGGGAAGATGAGTGAGGAAGGCAAGGTGTGTGGTGGAGGAAAATGAGTAGGTAGGGCTGAGGAAGAGAAACAGAAAAGAATGATGTTTCTCCTCTGTGTGTGTGTGTGTGTGTGTGTGTGTGTGTGTGTGTGTGTGTGTGTGTGTGTGTGTGTGTGTGTGTGTGTGCGCGCACATGAGGTTATAATAATTGACAGAAAAGAGAAAGGGAGAATTGGATGAAAAGGAGAGAAAGATAATGGTAGCAAGGAGAAAGAAAGAAAAAGAGGGTAATAGAGAAGATGAAGGTACATGAGTAACAGAGAAGGGTTCAAACAAAAAGAGGAAGATAGAGATTGATAAAGAGAAAAAAAGAAAAAAGAAAGAAAGCAAATAAGGAAAAATAAAAAGAGAAAGAATGTAGGAGAGAAAGGATAGATAAAGTAGGAAAAGGATAGGTATTTGTGCATGAGTGGGAGTAAAGGGAAAGAAAGATATTTTGCTTATGGACAATTTTCAGAAGAAATGATAATGAAAAAAATTAAGTTTGAGAGTTTAAGATAAATATTGAGAAGAGAAAGAGAGAGGATGTAAGATTTAAAGAGAGAGAGAGAGAGAGAGAGAGAGAGAGAGAGAGAGGAAGAGACTGAAATGGGAAAATTGGATATAGTCAGTAATTAAGCAGAGGGAGAATTTTTAGATTAGAGGAAAAGTAAACCTGAATGATATGAACAGAGAGATGAAAAAAAAAAAAAAAGAAATCAGAGAAAATATGGTGAAGAAAGAAATTTGTTTATGCAAAATAGATCAAGAGAGAGAGAGAGAGAGAGAGAGAGAGAGAGAGAGAGAGAGAGAGAGATTCTGTGTGTGTGTGTGTGTGTGTGTGTGTGTGTGTGTGTGAGAGAGAGAGAGAGAGAGAGAGAGAGATACTGGTTATTTTGATGTTTGATACTAAAGAGGGGAGTAGAGGAAGTTAAACAGTGGGGAAAAGAGGGTGGAATTTGCCTCTGTAGATGAGGTAGAGAGGGAGTGCAATAGAATAAAATATTTGTTATATAGAAAAATGAATGAAAAATAAAAAGAAGATATATATATAATGAATAAAAAATAAAAAGAAGATATATATATATATATATATACGCACACAAAATATATATTTATATGTGTGTGTGTAGATATATATATGAGTGTGAGTGTGCATACATATATCAACAGAGATAGACAAATACAAGGAAAGATAGGCAGAGACAGATAGAGAAAAAGATTTTTGAGTGTTCAAGTCTAAATCTGAGTGTGAGAGATTAAGATGTAAATTGCATTAACAATTAAGGAAAAAGGGAATAATTTACAGAAACAATATAATTATTAAGAGAAATACACACACAAACACATACACACACATATATATATAGAGAGAGAGAGGGGGAGAGGGGGAGGGAGAAGGAGAGAAAGAGTTATCAGAGATAGTCAGACTACTGATAATAAAGTAATGAAAATATGTGGTCAGAGGAGAGGAAGAGAGGGTATATGAAAGAGATAGATAAGATATAGAAATATCTATATGAGAGAGTATATGTGGGAAAAAGAGAAAATAAAGAAAGAAAATGACAACATAAAACATTGAAGAGTGATAAGCATTTATACAGGAGAAAAAACTGTGGGAATATAGCTGATGGCTGAGAAAAGAGAGCAAAAATGATAAAGAAAGATTAAGAGGATAACAGAGAGAGGGGAAAAAAAAGAAATAGAATGAGAAAATGTCAGAGAGGAGAAGAGGTGATGGTGCGGAAAGATAAAAGAGGAGTTAGATAAATTTAAGTAATATATTAGCAAAGAGAAACAGGAATTAGAGTTAGGTGGTAATAAAAGTGAGAGATAGGAGAAAGAGCCAGAGGGAAAGAAAGAGAGTGATTTGTGTGTGGATATGTAGGCAAAGATTTGTGTGTTGTGTAATACATGAGAGAGAGAGAGAGAGAGAGAGAGAGAGAGAGAGAGAGAGAGAAAGAGAGATCTTTAATGAGTATGTGTGTGTCTCTGTCTGTCTGTCTGTATCTCTGTGTGTGTCTGTGTGTCTGTATCTGTGAGGAAAACTTGATACAGCTGATGATTGAGAGAAGATAGCATATAATATTGATAGAAAAAAAAGGAGAAACACAATTAAAGGGAAATTCAAGGCTGAGCAGGAAAAAGATGTGTGTGTGTGTGTGTGTGTGTGTGTGTGTGTGTGTGTGTGTGTGTGTGTGTGTGATGGAGAGGGTGATTTCAAAGGAAGATAGAGTGATAAAAATGAACAGAGATAAATCTAATGACAGTAGGAAGGAGAAAATAAGGCTCACATACAAAGAGAGGGGGAAGAGGAAAGGAAGAGAGGGATAGGGAGAGTGGAAAGAAGATGAAAAGGGAAATATGACTGAAGAAGAAGGACAAAGATTTGATCAGAGGCAGAGTATGGAATGCTGAAAGTTTAAAAATGAGATTGATAATATAAAATATATTAGTAGATGAAAACCATTCTTGAAAATAAGCACATGCAAACACACACACATAGATATGACCCTATATATATATATATATATATATATATATATATATATATATGCATCTCAAATTAAGAATATATTTGCTTGAAGCTGAGAACAGATCTGAGAATTCATATATATATATATATATATATATATATATATATATATATATATATATATATATAGTTATATTTACATCAATCAAAATCTCTATCTTTATTACAAATCTGCATATATGTTGTGTCAGATACAAATACATAATATATACATAAGAGTACATAACTGACCTTTCCATACTTCTTTGCTCTCTTCTCTTGACTGGGAGAAAGATAAATAAGCTGAAGAAAAAAAAAAGCAATAAAAAAAAAAAAGAAATTGAAGGACTGCTTACATTTATTTAAAGTGGTACATGTCCATACAGATACACACTCACATATGAAAACTACATATTGACAGGGATAGACACATATGACAGATGTGAAAAATATAAACACACACTTGAAAAAAAATCCATATTATCCATATAAATAAATGAATAAATATATATATATATATATATATATATGTGTGTGTGTGTGTGTGTGTGTGTGTGTGTGTGTGTGTGTGTGTGTGTGTGTGTGTGTGTGTGTGTGTGTGTATTAATATACAAAAAGCTGTCTGTATAAATATGTTTTATATATCTGTTCTTAAAGGCAGCTCAATGTCAAATTATATTCTATTCATAGAATTTATATTATAATTGCAAATACATAAATAAATAAGAAGTATGCTATAATTAGCATTTAATAATTCTCACTTTTTAGCAATTATAATGATTAGGGTGAATATGAACACAGACCCTACACAAATATTCTAGAGTTTCAAGTTGGATTGAAAATTCCTTTACTTCTTAAGAGCATACTGTGCAAATCAAAAGTTTGCAATGATGTGCCATTTTTATTGTGTTACAGTAACATATAAATATTTAAAAATCTAATTATTAAAACATATTTGCTTAAAAGCCGCCTTTTGCAGTTATTAAGCTCAATGCTAAGTCACTTCCTATTTGCAGAAGAGGTACTCCTGGCATAACAGACATAGGAAATGCATTTGGTAATCAGAGTTCAAATTCTAGACAAGGTTGTTTACATTTTACTTTGTGCTTATAACTTTGTTCTCCTCTCAGCAAAAGGTAAACAGTAGAGTAGACTGGGTTCTTTAGCAACCCATCTAAGAGAAGGAAAACTTTGAATTTAAACCAGCTGCACTTTGTTTAGAAATCAACCTACTCATAGCAAAGGGCTCGGTCAAATACATACTTTCTATTTATAGAATTCATATCATGATAGTTTGAAAAATAACTAAATTGGAATAGCAAAAGAACATTGACAGATATTTGGTTTGGTTTGGTTTGGTTTCATTGTTTAATGGCATACCGACCTACATGGATTATCTAATGCCAAAGCCATCCTGGTAGAACAGTAGTAATACAGTTTAACCTATAACTAGAGGGATAAGGGGGAGGGGGTCATATCTTTCCCAAGAGTATTAGTCCAAAAGTGAACTGGATAGTGCAACTGGAGTCCAAACTCACTTAATATGATGTTGCAGTTCAGCATATTTGCCACTATGCCATTATTTCTCCAAACAAACTCTTTAAATACTTCTTTTAAACATTGACCCAAGAGAGCAGAACTACTTTAGGAACTAAATTGGAAGATTTTGATTCATTTCAGAATTTTCCAATTCAACTATTTTAGAAGTTAAATTTATAAGTTATCTTGAAGCTGAGTGTATGATGAATGTTCAACTATCTAATTTGCATTTTAACATTTTGCCCTGTAATTCAAGTTCAAAGTTGAAAAAGTTATGATGGAAGAGGATAAGGAAAATAATGATACCTTTAAAATAATAATACTATTACAATATATCTGCACTTGCAGTGATTTCCATGGTGAGGTATTCAACCATACACAAATCAGATAATCATCAGAGTAAGTATGAGTGCAGACCCCACACTATAATTATCAAGTTTAAATTAAACTGAAAGTTGCTTTATTAGAACATTTTAATCATATACAAACAAAAAATGAAATGCCATATTTTTATAAATCAAAAAAGTGCCTAATACCAGCAAGTAGAGCAAGATAAACCCAAGAAGAAATGAAAGTTATATGCACCCCTCTGTGACAGTGTCATTACAAACAGTTTAATGTACTTGAAAAAATATAATTATCAAATGAGACTCTCTATATATACATAACAGTGGTCTGAAAAGTTCATATGATGACATATCTGCTGTTGATGACTTTTTACCAATGTGATCCAAACACTACAGCATGAATGGAAACAGTATGTAGATTGCAATGAACAATAAACCCTCTTTGGCCACATTCCATGAGAGTATCTTGGTCAGCTTATGAACTTTTCACTTGACACTTGTAAATATATATATATATATATGTGTGTGTGTGTGTGTGTGTGTGTGTGTGTGTGTGTGTGTGTGTGTGTGTGTGTGCTCACATGTTTTTCTGAATATATCTACACATACAAAGATGCATAGAATAATTAAACTAAAATGACAAATAATACAAAATTACATACATTGCATTTTTATAATCATAGATATATATGGTGTGTTCAAGAAGTATTAAAACTGAAACTGTATCAAGACACTAAGAAACAATGCCTGAAACCTTGATTTTCTTCAAAACAGTCCTCTTAGCATTTAACACACTTTTTTCAGTGAGTTTTTCTTTGGCTGAAACATCTTTGAGACTTTTTTGAAGTTGTTGTGTCATATTTCTTGTAATACCTTCTATGTCCTCAAATCCTATCCTTAAGATGAATTTTAAGTATAGGAATCAAGTCATATGGAGTTAAGTTTAGTGAATATAAAGAGAGCTGCACTTGCAAATTACTGTGTTTTGACAAAATCTTCTCAAAAAGTATCAAGAATTGGCACTGATTTATCTAGATATTTAGACACTATCATTTTATTACATAAGTTGCTCATTCTATTTCAAACAATTCAGTTTAGCATAAGTACACAGTTTAAATTTCAAAAACAGTTCTATTTCAAGCAATTCTGTTTAGCATTAATAACCATTTTAGTTTTATTTAACCCACAAATAGGACACTGTCAGATGCAACCACTCCAGATCAGAGTGGACCTGTAAGTGATAGCAATAAAGGGGTACTCTGCATTCCCCAAAACTCCAGCATGTGAGTATATATATATATATATACTCAAAATTGCATGCCTATGTTAAACATTTTTATTGATATGCAAATATATGCAGCCACTTGCAAATATATATATATTCATTCAAGGTGATCCTATACATACATACAAACATACTCAGAATATGTGTGTGTGCATATATATGTATTTGCACCTCTTAATATATATGTATAAATATGTCTTTTTCGGTTGATGAGACTGCTTCCTAGGTAGGTGAACTTGTCTACTAAAAAGAAAAGACATTGACACGTGGCTCACAAAGGCATGGACAGCTATCGATAAGCTATCGGTCATATGGAAGTCAGACCTGATCGATAAAATGAAATGCAGTTTCTTCCAAGCAGTGGTTGTCTCAATACTGCTATATGGATGCACTACATGGATGCTAACTAAACGGCTGGAGAAAAAACTAGACGGCAACTATACAAGAATGCTGAGAGCAATTCTGAACAAGTCTTGGAGGTAACACCCCACAAAGCACTAACTGTACGGCTACCTACCTCCCATCACGAAAACTATCAAAGTTAGACAGACATGCAGGACACTGCTAGAGAAGCAGGGACAAGCTCATAAGTGATGTACTCCTATGGACCCCCTCATATGACTGAGCAAAAGCAGGATGACCAGCTCAAACCTACATACAGCATCTCTGTGAGGATATGGGATGTAGCCCTGAGGACTTACCAGAAGCGATGAACGATAGGGAGGAGTGGCGAGAAAGGGTCAGGAATATCTGTGCTGGCCGCACAACATGATGATGATGATGATGATGATGATGAATATATGGTGTGTGTACATGAATATAAACAGCCCTATTGGCTGGGGCTATAGAATTTGCTGACTGCATCCTGGATATAGAAATAAAATATCTGATGGTGAGGCTCTATTCCTGGGGCTTTGGAGAATATGGAGTACCCTTACTGTCATTACTCCCAGGTCCACTCTGACATAGAATGGCATTACTTGTTAGGGTCCTATCAATGAGTCAATTACTAGATAGCAATTCTTAAAACAATCTAAATGTGTGCAAACAAATGAGTTCTGGTTTGATATATTTGATATATATGTATAAACAGGATTTGGCATTGAATAGCCTACAAGGGTTGATAAGCCATAAAATGCAACCAACCAACCAACCAACCAACCATGAATATATGTGTACAATGGATACATTTTTATCTTTTAATTGGGGATTCCCCATGGCTAAAGTGCTGGACTGAGGCCTTAAATTAAGTGAGTTTGAACTCCATTCATGCTATTACATACACATTTGGATCAATACTCTGGGGAAAGGTATAAGGCCTCTCATCCCCCCGCCCCAGGGATGAGAGGGCTTATACTTTTCCCAAGAGATATCTATAAGGTAGTTTATACCTCTGTGGGTTAAATAGTATCACTGCTGTTCTTTTACAAGGATAGCCTTGGATTTAATACACAACAAAGGTTGATATGCCATTAAACAAAGAAACCAAACTATCTTTAATTGTACATATATTTGTAAATTATATATGCACACATAACTGCACAGAGTCAAATGCACCAATTAAATACAAGTTACATTCCAGTAAATAATTATATGGATACGAAGGTATATAAATTGGCCGACCATAGTCGAGAGTGACTTGAAGGCTCCTTTTCAATAGCTACTACACTAAGGTGTAGGGGAGAATGCTACTTCTTTCTCTGGATTGTTCCACTTACTCTTGATCCATACCTGATAATACTGAGAGTTAAGTAAGGAGGCATTGAGTACCATTTTTTGAGTCTTTGCTATGACTCAACCTGAGATTGAACCCTGGTCTCCCAGTTCATTGGCATAATGATTAGGGTGTTTACCAATGGTCTGAGAGACTAGGATTCAATTCCAGGTCAAGTCATACCAAAGATTTAAAAAATGATACTTGATGACTCCTTGCTTAACACTCAGCATTATAAGGTACAGATCAAGGGTAAGCAGACCAATCTATGGAAAGGAGTAATGCCCTTCCCTACACCTTGGTTGCCCTCAACTACAGTGAGCCAACTTACTTATATATATGCATATATATCATATATAAAAAATGAATGATTTTATACATATATATTCAAAATAAAACTTACATGATAGTCAAGGAGGGAAAATGGT
>OY757908.1:120150364-120262864 GCA_963585895.1 Sepioteuthis lessoniana | reverse complement strand
TCAAATAGAGGCTTTGAGGTGGTAGGTAATGTGCTTCAGCAGTGGCAACAACAATCTGAGTGACAAACCATTGGTGTCAACCCACAAAATGAAGAACACTATGATAAGGCACATTAACAGGGCCAATGAAAGATGGACTATGTGAACAACATTTTCCTGACAACATTGCTGTCATTACTGCAGTAAAAAAGTGAGTCATTCTCTGGGTTCAGATCTTTATGACCACAGCATGCAGTCACTTGTTCATTACTAACAAAACCATATAACCAGTGTAGGTGACTATAAAGAAAAATAATGTTTTTAGCTAAAAACTTGCTTTATCTGATAATGTTATCATGCTCTTGGTATTTGTTGTAGTTTTTATAAAAATAAATAGGAAGCTTTGCTTTTGGAATGTACTTTGTATGTATGTATGTATGTATGTATAGGAATGTAGTTTAATTAATATACATGAGATAAATTTGTAAAATATAACTCATCAATAAGGTAATAATTGATTTAAAATTGTCTTGGTTACTGTAGATAGCAGTTATAAATCATAAAGCTAAAAACTTTTTCAATCCAATGGTTTTATTGGGTTTCCTGTATCTGTTGTAGTTTCCTTGGAAATAAGTATGAAGCATTATTTTCAGAGTAAGTAGTAAGTAAAGTTGGCGGCCATTGTCGAGGGCGACCAGAAGGCTCCCTTTTCAATAGCTACTACACTGAGATGTAGGGAAGAGCACTTACTCCTTTCCCTGGATTGGTTCACTTTACCCTTGATGTGTACCTTATATTTCTGAGTGTTAAGCAAGGAGGTATCAGGTACCATTTTTAAAGTCTTTGGTGTGACGCGACCGGGGAATGAACCCAGGTCTCCTGGACCATTGGCAAACACTCTACCCACTGGACCAATGAGCCGGTGTACCCAGTACATAAGGATGCATTTACAACAACAGTGGAAGTCAAGTGACCAAATCTGAAAAAAAACTTGTCCAATTCTATAATTTTACAAAATGTGTGTGTATGTGTATGTAGTAAGGTAGTTTAATTAATATACATGTATGTGAACCAAGTTCAAAACTTGGATGAAGCTGTTAAGGTATAAATCCATATGTCATCTCCAACTCCCAGCTGTGGGGAAAACAGGAGAACAGACTGGTTTTTTTAGCCGTAGTTAAGTAACCAGTCTAGGAGAAGGAAAACTGAATTCAAACCAACTTTACTCTGCTTAAAAAATTGACCTACTGTCACATCCTGCCAATGGAAAAGGGTTTGGGTAAATATATACATGTATCTGATCCTGTATCTTTTTAAGGTTCATTCTTTCAAAGTTAAAAACTTTTTGTGTATGTGTAATAATAGATAAATACATGTACTAAACAAATATCATAAATAAAGCACATATATCTATATAATAAAATAATCTGACATGAATAGACATATAAAATTATTTTATTTGAGCAAATTTCTATATGCTTAAAGAATATAAGCAACTCTAATTATATATAAGTATAAAACTAAAATATATGTGTGTGTGTGTGTGTGTGTGTGTGTGTGTGTGTGTGTTCGTGCGTAAGTGTATCAATAAATGAATTTATTTTCAATTTATATGAATATAAATACAAAAATATAAGTTTGAATGAATGTATTTGTATATATTCATATATACATTGGCAATTAATTTAAGACACACCATATATATGTGTGTGTGTGTGTGTGTGTGTGTGTGTGTGTGTGTGTGTGTGTGTGTGTGTGTGTGTGTAAATACATATTTCAAATGTTAAACCAAAGAGAAAATATGCCAAAATAAGAAAAATTTAATACTAAAAAAATAAAAGCAATGTTGAAAGTGTTGTTTATAAAGTTTGATGGTGAATGGAAGAGAATAAGACACAGAGGAATAGAGAAAAATGATAAAATGAATATGTAAAAGAAAGAAAATAATAACAAATTAGAGAAAATAAAAAAGCCTTTTGGAAGTGAGGTAGAAAAAGAAAAAGAAAAAAGACAATCTGACATCAACAGAAAAAGTAAGTGGAAGGAAAGAGGGAAGGAAGAAAGAAAAGTTGAAGGAGATCTAGAAGAATGGATTACCATATGAAAAGAAGAGAATGGTTACCAAGAAAAAATAAAGAGAAAGAAAAGCAGTAATGGGAACTAAAAGGGTAGAAACTGAGGAAGTAATACAAAACAGGAAAGAAAAAAAGAATAGGAGTAAGAAAAGGAATAACAGATAAATGAATGAAGAGAGAAAGAGAGGGAAAGCTCAAAATATGGATAAAATAAAGAATAGAAAAAGAAGAATGGATGTTAGAAAGTGGTTCCAAAAGGGGAAACAGGTAAATATTTTAACAGAGAAGGGAGAGAAGTGAAGGGGGAAATGATAAAAAGAGAAAAACATCTGAAGAACATGAGGCAGAAAAACATCTGGAAAGATTATAAAATAGAGAGAGTGTGTTGACAATATCAGATTAAGCAAAAATATCAAAGTAAAAATGTAAATCAGAAAAAGAAATAAAAAATGAAGAGGGAGAGAAAAGTATAGATAGTATTGAGAATATGAGAAAGGGAAAAAATACTGGAATTAGAATGTGAGAGAAAAGGAAAATAAGTTTACATTCAATGAAATATGAGGATTAAGAGAAGATGAGGAAAAGGAAAGAGAATGAGATTTAAAAAGAGAGAGGAGTAAATGTTTTACCGAGAGAGGGAGAGAGAGAATGTATATATTTACCTACTCATCTGCATGAGTAAGATGTGACACAAGGTCAGTTTTAAGAGGAGTTTAACAGGTTTGCATTCAGAGTTTTCCTTCTCCTAGACTGGTTGCTATGCCATGTTTCTAAATCCGTCTCCCCAACTATTTACCCATAGCTGGAGGGAGAACAATTGGATTTGTATCTTTCCCAATGTGAAATGCAAAAGAGAGAATGTAAACTTATGCTAAAATGATTAGAGGTTGATGGCAATTGTTAAGCACAAACCCCGTAAGAGAGAGAGAGAGAGAGAGAGAGAGAGGGAGGGAGAGAATAATATAGCCTTATAGTAAGTTAACAAAGTACAACATAATTTTTTCTAAAACACTTAAGATGTTGGTTGGTCTTTTCTGGCTTCATATTTAAGGTGATTTCTTTTGCTTAGATCTGACAACTAAAACAAAGACATGTCCATTTATATTGTATAGATAGACAATGTAATATAAAATGTTCTTAGCTATTTGACTAAGATCAAAAGTTAGCATTTATCAAATCTAGAAGTAAAAATTTGCATATATTAAGCTCATGTCTTTAGATAATACTCAACTAAATCTTAACTTATAGATTGAATTAACTTTTTACTTGTTATTTATAGTGGTATTTAACTTCTGACAAAAGTCGATAACATTTTCAAGTATGTAGAAGTTGGAGAAATTTTAGTATTTATGTATATATACAAGAGTGAATCTAAAGTTTTGCAATATTTTGGTAACATAAGGCACAACTCTAGATGTGACAAACCACACTGTACTGTGTGGGGAGGAGAAGAAGTTTGATTTGGTTTCTTTGTTTAATCACATATGAACCTTCATGGGTCATTTAATGCCAAAGCCATCTTTGAAGAAAAACAAAAGTGGTATTATGTAACACATAGCTGGAAGGATAAGGAGGTTCATACCTGAATATAATAGTGCAACTGGAGTTTGCAGTTAGGCACATTAGCCACTACACTACAGAGACTCTCCTGGAAAAGGAGTAGAGAAAAATAGAAAGTCCATCTTCAAGATTGTGATCAGGAACAAAAGTGTCAAATAGAAAAGGGTAAAGTAATTTTTTCCATCTGACATTATATTATGGACATTTTTTTTTTTTGTTATATTGATAATACTTTGGGTTCTATGGAAAATAATATAAAAAGGAAACATACATCAGCAAAAAAACATAATTGACCGACGGATTCAATTCAAACTATTTCTATTGTATGAGAGAAAGAATATCTATCATATACCTGAAGGAATGTGTATTGGTTTTGGTAACAACAATGTTGAGAGCTGTGCTGAAGAGGAGCAAGATTTAGTTTAACCACCAAATGCATTTGAAAGATGTTTATTATCAAGAAATACTTTGACATAGTCTTTTCAACAGTATCACAAAGTAAAATTATTAAAATTTTTAAAAATATGTATTCATAATATGAAGTTAATGAAAAAAAATGAGATTACATTGCATTAGAGAAACAAAGCAAAATAGAAAGAAAAAGATAGTCATGGCTGACATGATGATAGGAAGAAAAGAAAGCAAGAGAGAAAGAAAGAACAAATTATCATGGCTGAGCTGATGAGGAGGAGAGAAGAATGGGAGAAAGAAAGAAAAAACAAAAGATGGTCACGGTTGAGTTGATAGTAAAGGGAGATGAAAGTAAGAGAGAAAGAGGAAGGAAAATGATGAGAGAGAAGGAGGATGAAAAAGATGGTCCTAGATGAGCTGATGGTGGAAAGAGAAGAAGAAAGAAGGAAAAAAGATCATGGATGAGATGATGGTGGAAGGAGAAAAATAGAAAAAAAAAGGTTAAAAGCTATGAAAATGATGGGAAGTGCAGAAACAAGAAAGAAAGAATTATCTTTTTCTTTCTTTCTTTCTTTCTTTCTTTCTTTATGGAAAGAGAAGAAATTGAGAGGGAAAGAAAAATATAGCCACAGTTGAGATGATGGTTGAAAAAAAAAGAAAGAATGAATGAAAAAGAAAAATATAGTCATAGATACGAATATAGTGGGAAATGATGAAAGCACAATAAAAAGAAAGGGAACAAGCTGATTATACTGAGATGATGCTGAGAAAATAAGAAAATACACACAAAAAAAGAAAGAAGGGATGTCTGAGATGGTGGTGAAAAGAAAAAAATATGAAAATAAAAAAAAGGTGGTCTTGACTGTGAATATGGTGGGAAAAGAAGAAATCTGAAAAAAGGAAAATACTCATTTATAAAAGGAGATCAAGAAGATTTGGTTTGGTTTGGTTTTATGGCATATCAACCATTGTAGGTTATTTAATGCCAAATCCAGTTTATACATATATATTAGATATGTATGATTTGTAAACATAAGTAAACAAAGTTAAATAGTTCCAAGTATTGCTATGTATCACTAAAACTTCAATTAAACATCAGTCGTTTGTTTACACACAGTTAAATGTAAAAACAGTTCTATTTCAAACAATACAATTTGGCATAATTCATTTGTTTGCACTCAGTTTAAATATCAAACAGTTCTATTTGACCCATATCAGGTACTGTCCCTCCAGGCCAGAGTGGACCTGAGAGTAATGGCAATGAAGGAGTACTCCACATTCCCCTAAGCTCTTGCATTACTGAAACCTCACCATCAGATTGTTTAGTGTCATATCCAGGACACTTTTTAGAGGAAGTCTTACGCCTCTGCAGAGACTCTGTTGGTGTATTCTACAGCCCCATCCAACTGGGTCCAGAATAAGAAGAGAAAAAAGCAAGAAAGAAAGAAAAAGAAAAAGATAGCTATACCTGAAATGATCCAGATAAGGTGTTGCTTGCTTTTTTTAGTTTAATGGTATATCATCCTTCATGGGTTACTTAATGCTAAAGCCATCCTCGAAGAAGAAGAGTAGTGGTACTACTTGACCCATAGTTAAGGGGATAAGGGAGTTCATATCTTTTCCAAGGGTATTAGTCCAAAAGTGAATGTAATAGTATGACTGAAATTCAAACTCACTTTCCACCATATTAACCACTACACCACAGAAATTCCCCTCCAGGTAAGAGAAGAACAAGATGATCATGGCTGAGAAAAAAATTTTCAGTCAAGACCATCTCACTCTTTTTCTGGTTTTTCTTTTCTTTCTAATGTGCTTTCTTCTCTTTCCACCATTTTCACATCTACGACCATCTTTTCTCTTTCTTATTCTTTCTTTCTTCTTTTAGCACCATAGGCTCAACAGTAACCATCTTTTTCTTTCTCTTTTTTTCTCCCATTGCTCTCTCCTCACCATCATCTTAGCTATGACCATCTTTTGAAAGAGAAGGAAAAAATGCTCATAGTTAATAATAAGAAGAAATGAAAAATGCATGAGAGAAAATGTAAGAAAAAGATGGTTACAGCTGTGAAACTTATAGAAAGAGAATAAAGCAAGAGAGAAATATAGTCATGGCTGAGATTATGGAATTATAGAAGAAAAACAAACAGAAGCAAAAAGAAAAAGAGTAAGGAAATCTAAAGAACATCTTGAAATATAAATTAAACAATAATTCATTTTATGAACCAAGTTATTGAAGTATACAATAATACAATGTAGTTTGTCTGCTCTGGGCCTTTGTCTTAAAAGTATTTAAAATAGGGTTGGATGACCCTATACTTTAAATATAAAATCTTAAGGTAAAATTGTCCAAAAGGTGGAAGTGGATGAAGTTGATTGTTATATTATAAAAGATAGACAGTAAAGAGAGCATACATTTTCTTAACATCTTTTTCTCAAATTCTAGATCAGGCAGAGATTGCTTTCTTTTAATAACACCACTAGAAATTTGGTGTAATGGTTAGCAAGCTTGACTAGCAAACCTACACGAGTGAGTTCAAGTCTCATTGGGTACCCCTTTCATATGGCCTTGTGCCACATCTAAGCAAAAAGCTTAGTAAATTACCACTCCTTACAGTATGAATAGATTGAGAAGCTAATCTGTTAAATTAAAGAAAAAAATTTTTTTTAGAAGTTCCTGTAAAAGATAAAATTGAGAAAATGTAATTGTTCATAAATATTTTGATTTATTCATCAAATTCAAGGGGCTCTTACAGCTAATTTTTTAATTTCATGGTTGACACTAATTTGACCTCTGGGAGTGGATAAATTGTCTTCCCTGTGATTATGAATCTTACTGATCTGCTCTTTTGGATAGAAGCTCAGATCTCTAATATTCTACTCTTTTGACCAGACAGCTTAGTGTATAAAAGTAGAAGGAAGTAAAAGAAAAGTTTGTAAGCAAAAGTGGAGATTATTTAGTAATAGCAGGAAGAGGAAAAAATAATTAATGTTAGAGAGGAATATGAACAGGAAAGAAAAAGAGTGCATACAAGCCACATAGACTACAAAAAGATATATCTTTTCAAATTAGATTATAAGGGTAGATCAATAAGTCTGTAGCCTGACATATTATCAGCTGAATTTTCATATGAAATTTTGTATAATTTTCAATTTATACAGGGCTAGATTTTCACCTGCTAAGACCCTAAGATACGTGGTGCATTCAATAGGTTTCCAGGCTTTTTTTGTACAGGTATTTAAAATTGTTGTAGACTCTTGAAAATTCACTATGTTATTGCCATACATCTTATGAGATGACTGAATAATCTTTATGATTTCAGTTTCAAATCAACAGCTACAGCAGCAATTGGAATACACCCTGCTAAAGCCTGATTGTCACAGCTAATGGATTTCAAAAAGGTAATTTGGATATGAGGACATTTTAGAAGAACTATATGCAATAAAATTCTGTTTTAAACTTTGAAAAAATGCCACAGAAATGTATGGAACACTTCAGACTGCTTTTGGACCATCTTGCATGAATCGAGCATCAGTTTTTGAGTGGCATAAGAGATTCAAGGAAGGCAGGGAGTCTGTGAGGGATGATGAGAGGTGTGGGAGGAGTAAGGAAGTCAATACACCAGAGTTGATTGGCCAAAGGGTTAGGGGTTGGGTTAGGGTTACTATGATCATGTTTTAAGGGAGATCAGGAAGAGATTCCATCGGAAGAGGCCAGCACTCTTCAAATCGGGTCAGTGGCATTTCCAGCAGGACAATGCCCCAGTCCACAACTCCATCCTTGTCACAGACTATTTGACCAAGATGGGTATTAAGACAGTTCCTCACCCTCCCTATAGTCCAGACCTTACTCCCTGTGACTTTTAGTTATTCCCTAAGCTCAGAGGCTGTCGTTATGAGACAATTGAGGAGATGAAAGAGGCTGTGATGAAAGTCATTGACATGCTCACACAAGAGGACTTCCATGGGGCCTTCCAGAAGTTGTTGGAATGGTACAACAAGTGCATTGCAGCTAGAGGAGATTACTTCGAAGGGGACTAGAGTTTCATGTGTGTACTATCAATAAAAGTGCCCATATGAAAAAAGTCTGGAAATTTATTTAATGATCCTCGTATATGAAATTCGGGGCCCAACAAAAAGCTTTCGCTGAAAAAATTCTAATTTTTACATTAATGTTAATGATTAAGAAAAAATTATATATATATATATATATATATATATATATATATATATAGAGAGAGAGAGAGAGAGAGAGAGAGAGAGAGAGAGAGAGAAATGGACAAAAGGCTGCATCCTCCCCTTCCCCAAAAAAGGGACCTCGGAATTGTTAAGAACTACTGAGACTAACTTCCATACCAGCTAAGATTTATAGTACTCTGTTACTCAACTACATTGAACCAGAAATTGAGAAAATTCTTAAAAGAAATCAAAATAGTTTTTGGATTCTGACAATCTGTTGAATCATAGAAGAAGTTTGTACAAAAAACCTTGAGGTGACACTGTTATTTGTAGATTTCTTCAAGGCATTTGATTCCATACACAGAGGGAAGATGGAACAAATATTACTTGAGTATGGTCTCTCCAAAGAAACTGTCACAGCTTTAATAATACTCTATAAAAACATGAAAGTAAAAATTTGATCACCAGATGGAGACAGACTTCTTTGACATTGTTGCTGGTGTTCTCCAAGGGATACATTAACCCCATATCTGTTCATAATCTACTGAGATCACATACTTCAAATGTTGATAGATCTGATGAAAGAAAATAGTTTTACACTAAAAAAAAGTTAGAAGCAGTTGATACTCCACAGAAACTATTACAAATGCAGACTATGCATATGACATAGCCTTTTTTGCAAATACACCTGAAATACAGCTGAATCCCTGCTGCATAATTTGGAGCCAGCAGCAGGAGACATTGGCCTCCATGTGAATGCAAACAAATGGAGTACATGTGTTTTAATCAAAACGGTGATATCTCCACTCTAAATGGAGGTTCTCTTAAATTAGTGGACAAGTTCATGTACCTCGGTAGCAGTGTCTCATCTACTGAAAATGACATCAATATGTGACTAGCAAAGGCATGGATTGCTATCGATAGGTTATCACTCATATGGAAGACTGATCAATCCAATAGAATAAAACTCAATTTCTTCCAAGCAGTGGTTGTATCAATTCTACTATATGGATGCTGACTAAGAATATAGACAAAAATCTAAACAGGAACTGCACAAGAATATTACAAGCTATATCCCACAAAACAGCAGATGTATGGCCACCTACCTCCCATCTCTAAAACCATCCAAATAAGACAAACAAGACATGCTAGAGAAATAAGGATGAACTCATAAGTGATGTTCTCCTATGGACCCCTTCATATGGACATGCAATTGTTGGCTGACTAACAAGAATTTACTTATAACAGCTCTGTACAGACACAGGATGTCGTCAAGAAGACCTGCCAGAAGCGATGGATGATAGAGACAATGGTGAGATAAAGTCAGGGAAATCCATACAAGCAGTGCAACAGAATGATAATATATATGATATTTGATTAATTAGTGTTAAAAAATAAAAGCTAATGATGAAATAAAAATAAATTTTAAAAAATGAAGCCCCCAATGGTGTGTGGTCCTAAGCTATAGCTTACCTTAGCTTACTGCCCAGGACTAAATTTATATGATTTATAGAGAAACATTAGATTAAGTGCATTGGTAAGGAAAATAAGTATTTTTTGTGGATAATGTTTTTGTTTTTATTTTTTCACCCTTAGGCTATGGACTTATTTGTGACACTATGGATACCTAGATAGCACACTTAAAAGTAGATACTTGATGAATTATAGGAAATGTCTAAGGCAGCAAATTAGTGATATGCTTTTACACCGTCTTATGATGAGTAAATAAATAGGCCAAAAAATTTAGATGTCTTTTTAACCTAAGATCAATAGAAGCTAAATTTGTTTGTTTACTCATGATTTTAATTAGTAATTTCAACTAAATTCTTTTACACTATCAGGGGATAGGCAAATAAGTAGGTAATAAAATTTATGGAAGTGATAAATGTCTTTTTCACTTAAGAGTGACAGAAAGTAAAGGGTTTAATCATAGTTTTAATTAGTGGTTTCTTAAGAATTTGGTTTATTGTGTGGGCAGAGAAAGTTGTTGTTTTTTTTTTTTCATCCTGCTTTTCAGCAAATCAGATAAAGTTAAGAGTTAGAGACTTAAGATTAAGAATTAAGATTCCTATAGTGAACAGTTTTAACTTAAGTACTCAATCCAAGGACTGAGTGCAGTGTTTCAGAGACCAAATTGCTGATAGGAGAGCTACTTTCACCAGCACCTAAAGAAAATGAAGCTAGCCAGGGATCCAGAGTGTTACAAATCTCTTGAGAAAGTGTTAGCATTAAGGTCTAACCCAAACTGTAACCAGACATGAATAAAAGCATTTTATACATTTAAGACGGCCATTTTCATTCATTTATTAGTGTGGGGATTAATAAATTACTAAAGTTTAAATAAAAAATAAAACTATTGGAATGCTTAATGGTTGGGAAGATATTTAATTGAGTTCCCACTCTTCAAGTGCCAATATTAGCATTATTAGATGGTATACTAACACTGAATAAAATAGAAGGAAATGCAGAATAAACTCATTTACAAATACAAGGACATTCAAAATTCAATAGGTACAATATACACACCAATTGTGTTAAAAGAAAGAATAAACCAATGTGTCCCAACAGCTAAAAGTATGCACACATTTTCCATGAATAAGCAGTATGTAGAAAGGGTACAAAATGGAAAGATTTACTTGGTAAGTGTAGATAATATAGCTATGTGGCTTTATCATTAACTGATAGGGTCAGAGGCAAAAGAGGTCAAGAATGAGTTTCTAAGACTCCCATGTGACACTCTATGGGCCCCTAACAGACACATAAATAATTCAAAGGGAAAAAATACAAAAATTAAATAAAAAATCATATAATTCCACCTCTGCAGAAAGTTTAGGTTTCGATACCAAAAAGAAGGAACTAGCCTCTTTCGGTGCTTGCCAACCCATGGGGCACACATGCATTTACAGATTTCTCAGAACTAGCAGCTCATAATGTGTAACTTTCATATTTTTTAATAGGTTAAATTTTTAAAAATTCTCAAAAAATCCCATAACTGTTTCAATGATCAGGTCATTTTCTTCACATGGAAATAGGTTCAATTTACCTACATATCTGTATTATCATTAAATGTCAAGATTTATTGAAAAGTGCTGAGAACAACAGCAACAGAAAAATGAAAATAAATGTTTCCTTAAATTTAAAAAAATATTTTATACCTTGTTTTAAAAAGTTTGTTTTTAATATAAGGTAATTTGTTTTAAATACTGATTCAATTAGGTAAATCTTTACCAATTTATTTTTTGAGAACTAAAATTGGATTATTCCATTTTGAAAGAAGACACTAAGTTGATGAGAAATAGTTGATTTATTTTGAATATTGATGAGTAGGTCATAGCAGCTGATCTTTTGCTAGTAAAGAGAATTCACTGTAGTACACTGCAATGTGGTATAGTTTCAAGGAAAACAGTTGCATTGAACCATACAAATAATTATCCTATTTGACTCATATTAGGTTACAAAGATTTTCTACTTTTTTTCAAAATATTGAGAAGTAACATTTCTTATTTCAATTAAAAATGTAATTAGAATAAAAATTACCTATTTTATTAAGATACACAAGATATGTTTTATGTACTTTGTTTAAATAAATAAATGAACTTTAATTTCTTCAAAAATATTTAGAAATTTATATGAAATCTAGATATAACAAATGAAATATTGTACAACATTCTGTTATATATATATATATATATATATATATATATATATATATATTAGTTGGGTATTATACAATAATTGATGTTTGTACAACAGCATTGCTTCTAACAAAGCCTTCATTAGATGATGACTCTGGGTTCAGGCATGGTTTCGAGGCCGAAGCATCATTACCACTAGCCCAGAGCACCCCAACAGTATCTCACAACACCACAAGACTTTGTCAGATTGTTGTCACTCTATGGGATTGCCATATACATACTGATGCAGTTAGAGCCTTATCTTGGATCTTTTCCATGTATTTCCTCTTGTCTGATAGAGGAAGTCCAAGATTTTTAAGGGTGAAATAAACGTTTTTTATCAGCAGGCTTAGACATAAAGTTAGTTCTCTATCCATTAGTGTGTGCACATATAATATAAAATTGTGTTGTCAAAATAACAGGTATGAATTGTCATTTGGACACTACTTGCCCATTAGTCTACTTAAATGATTATAATATCTTCATCAACTTAATAGTTTTTGACTAAATGGGATAACTAATTTGCATATTCTACCATAAAAATCAAACTAACAAATAACCATTTTATTATTCATTTCCAATTTGACCTTATGTTATCTTTATTAATAATGCATTGTTTATGTTGGTAGATCTGATTAAATTGCTTATTTAAAAATTAAAGCCATTTTCTTCCTAAAACTTACAATGGCCTTGACCTTCATAACACCACTACAATTTATAAAAGGTTACTCAACTGTATATTAGTATATTCTGAAAATCTAACAAATCTAATGTTTGATTTTTTAGATATTGTTCACAGTGTAATAATCTAAATTACTTGATTTGTTTTGTTCAATAATAGATTCCTTTATTTATCTACTTATATTTATCATGTTTATTTGAAAAAGTAAACATTTTATAATTAGAATGTATGAAACACTTTTTGAGCATAACAAAAAAAAACTTGAATAGAAAAAAACTCAATTTTTTTTATACTTTATTTGATACTAGTTATTTATAACCCATCTATGCTTGGCCAGAGATCAAAATATAATTGAATAAAACAAAATAAAAATTTAAAAATGGAAATTTTGATTTTTCCTGAAATAAAATTACAAATGAGCTTTATTTAGAACTAAAAAAATATTCTATTTTCCAATATGTATAATGATAGATATTTTTTTAAATTTGCCATCTTAGCAATTTATGATTTTTTTCTTAATTATTGGAAATAATATCTGACTGAAAGGATAAAGTATTAAATCTTAAATCTAAGATTCGAAATTATTTGGACATTTTTTCTTAAGAGTATTTGTAATGTAAATGAAATAGGATTTTTCTCTTGGGCAAAATCATTTTTTGTTTCACTGAAAATTCATACATCTCGAATTTCATTGAAAGAATTTAAAGGAACTATTTGGGCCATTCTTTCACTTAATTTTATCTAACAACTGAAATTATAGCCATTATTTTGGGACTGTCACTCACAATACGTGGAACAAATCTTAACTCAGAATTAATTTATGTTCAAAACTAAACCAAATGTAAAAGATATCAAGAAAAAAATCTCATCTCAAGTTACTCTTATTTACTGATCTTAACCCTAACTTTAAACTAATTCCATGAAACCAACTAAAAGTATAAATCATGACTAAAAACAAAATACAATTTAGAAAATTCCTATTATACATAATATAAATGTTCATTGGTGACAAGGAAAAATCAGGTTAGTTTGTGTGCATATAATAACTGTGTTGCAGTTAATATTATCTCTTTTAGTCTTTTGTCCCAGGTATTACTGGGCTCTTCTTTTGCAAAAAATGGACAAAATCCCAATTTGCAAAATATTAAGCTTCTAGTGGCCTAAACAACAAATAGTTGATTGGAAAATAGGCAAGAATTAAACAAATTGATAACATGGTATAGCTTCTTTGGGGTGGGGGGTTAATGGAAAACTGGCTAAATTCATGGACAACTTTTACAGAAAGAAAAGTCAATGTTGTTCCAATCAATTTTGATGGCTTCCAACATTTGGTGATTAGTGGAAAAATGTTTACTGGTTAATTTGTGTTCAATGTGGAACCAGATATCATCTTCAGGGTTGAAATCTGGACTCTGACCAAGCCAATTTCTTATAATTTTTACACAGTGGGCAGATACATTATTTTGTTAAAAAAATGACATCCTATCATTCATCTTTAAAAAACAACTTTTCAGTTGTGGAAAACAAGCTTTTCTCCAATATTCTCTTGTATTCCAAAGCATTCATTGATTTTTCATGGTGAAATAGTTTACCAGTGTCAGTAACTGAAAATGTTCTCCACAATAATGATATCTTCTCCTTCATGCTAAACTGTGATAGAGATGCATTTACGGTTGTATTTCTCATCAGATCATCAAAACATCTTTTTGGAGTATTTCTATACAATTAGAAACTTTATTCATTACTCCACACAACTTTGCTGAATTACTCTGTATCCAACTTTGTGTATTCTGCCAAGAATTATGTTTAGTCTTTATCTTAAACAGCAATGGCTTTTTAACAGATCTCCTTGACATAAAACCTGTCTTAGATAACCTCCTTGTTATTATTCTTTGTGAAAGAGTCTTCTTTTCTGAGGTATAAAGATTTCCTGGCAATTTTTGTAGGATTTTTTCCGGTCTTGTACTGTAAATCTCATCAGTAGCCATTCCAGTATGATGAAGTTTTGGGTCTTCCAGATCATTTCTTTCTGGCAACATTACCTGTTCACCAACTGCTGATAAAAAAAACAGGGATTTTCTCTGCCTCTAGGGTCTCAGATTAGTTACAATTGGTCTGATGAAGACTAGGTGATTTCTGACAGCAATATCTGCATGGTATTTTGCTTTACCATAGTGTAATATATCACATACTGTAGATCTCTACTATGACTTGATTCTATTTCTGACTTGTATATTTTGCCATTTTGGGCTTAGACCTTTTTTACTACTTTAGACTTGGCTCATCTTTTTTTTGCTATTTTGCAATTGGTCTATTTTTCCCTTAGAATATATATATATATATATATATATATATATATATATATATATATATATATATATATATATATATAAACAAACTGTGCTGTCTTCATTTTTTACCTTTTTAAAAAGGGACATGTTAAAAAATATTAGGAAAAAGATCAATGAACATCTATAGCTTCCCATGAAGTAACAAAAAAACATTCATTAGATCATCAAAATACAATTATCAAAATATCATATATTTTCAGATCTCTACTTAGTAATTAATATTGGTAGCCATGCATGAAATATGATTCATTATAGTTGATTGGTTATTGGTTTAAAAATATCATTTATTAAGAAGAAATTTGTCCAAAGCAAAGGATTCCCTATTGAAAAACAAAATATATTATATAGGTTCTCTATCTGCACAATATTCAGTAACCAATTCTACTAGTTGATAGCAAAAGATGCCACAAACATGATGCAAAGATATGCTTGGTTTTATAGATTACAATAAATCATACTCTTAATGTATTCATCTAGCTTATCTTAATATAAAAAAATAGAAAGAGAAATAAAAAAAAGTCTGCTTACCTTAGAAATCAGTATTTAAAATTATAGTTTTTACACAACCTTAAAACAGACCACTGACACTGGTGGAAAATACAACTACCTCAACCATATGGCAAGCCTAAATGATACTCTCTTTTAAAACTAACCAAGCATAACTTAAAGCACATTTTAAAAAAATAGTCTACAATACATAGATGTTCTGTTTATACTCCAAACAATCGGGGTTTTTCTTTTTATTGAATAACCATAGACATTCAAGTGCATAAGCTGTGTTGCTTATATTATCTTTATGTAAAAGAATTATATCGCTTAATAAAAAGCTTGTACTTTTCACATAAATGGTATAATGATTAACAAGGTAGGTTAGCAGATTGTTAGTGAGCTTGATATTCACAGGGTGCCTCATACCTCTAGTCTTGTGATAAACTAAGCTAAGCTTAGTCATTGACTATATCATTTTTTAATTAACTAATTAGTTTCATCTTTCAGTCCAGAAGAGAAATCTGGGACTTTAATGAAAAGTATCAATATTGTTAATAAAAGTGTAATTTAAAAGTTTTTTTTATAATCAAATTTTGTGTAAAGATATGACATTTTTTCTAGTCTTTCTGTGATATGAGTCCAAATTTGATTGGTCCCCATGGCATAATGGATAAAGTGCTGGACTGCAGACTTCAAGTAAGCAAGTTTGAACTCCAGTTGCACTATTACATTCACTTTTGGACTAATACCCTAGGGAAAAGTATGAACACCTTATCCTCTCTCAGCTATGGGTTAAATAGTGTCCCTGATGTTCTTTTTCTTCTGTTTTTGGCATTATATAATCCATGAAGGTTAATATGCCATTAAACAAAGAAACCAAACTGTTGCAACATGTTCTTTGTATACAATAAGGAACACTAATATGCTGTTGCAAATCACACTTTACTGTTCAACTCTGAACTGTGCTGGGCTGGCTTAGTCTCTGCACCCACAAATGTGGTAACTTTTCACTTTATATCTCCCCCTGTAAGTCAAACAACCAGCAGTTGTAATAGGAACATCTCACACAGCCACTGATAGTTTGCATTGTATTTGCTTGATATGTCTTTTATGTAGACCTTCTCTTCCCTGAATCACATACACTATCTTGCCAATACATTTGACAATATTCCCAAGTTCCCATTTTTGTTTCCCTATCTGATAAACCCTAAATAATACCAGCTGATCTTTTTGAAATATGGGTGTACTTATTCTATTTATCCTTGGCTCTGTCAGCAACATTTTATCAAAAATGGTTGTTATCTTGCGGTTGAACATTTGTTCTGCAGGAGATGTACCGTCAACAGTATTTGTGTTTGGGTTCAGTGTATAAGCAGCCAACAATTCTTGTAGTGCCGCTTCTTCTATTATCACTTCTCCACTTGCTTTTTTCACAGTTCTTTTGAAGGTATCCACAAACCTCTTGGCCTGGCTGTTGAATCTTCGATTATACAGTGATGTCGTTATATGATCAACTGTCTGCTTCCAACAAAAATCTTCAAACTCTTGAAAGGGGTCATATTTTTCAATACAATTGTATTCAGGAACCTAAACATAACAAACAGTTCCCTAAGTAATTAGAATATCTAAAGAACTGTTCACAAAGTGCCATTTGCTGTAGCCCAACTGCACTTTATAACCTCAGGCCACTTTGAAAAATTGTTCATAACCACTAGGTAGTACCATTCCTTTTCTGGGCTTACATAGTCAATACACAGTCTGGACCATGGTTTATTAGTCTTTGGCCAGGGTTGTATGATTACTGCTAGTGATTTTACATACAAGGCACAGTCTTGGCAAGATTTCACAAGGTCTTCAATCTCCTGATCTATCCCAGGCCAGTACACTTAGTTACGCATTAGTGCTTTCATATGCAATACTCCCAGATGACCAGCATGAAATTGCTTTAGTACCTGTTTCCATAATGATTCCGGGATCACAATTCATTTGGTATACATTAAACAATCATCACATATTGACATGCTTCTTTATTTTTATTTCCTTTTTTTTTACTTCTAAGATCTTCTTTCATTTTTCTAATTCCCTCATCTTTACGTGATTCCTCTCAAATATCCTCTCTTGTGAATTATTGTGTTCCATAAGATATATTTTACTTCTTCCTCATGCTTTGACAATGCAATTACTACATCCTCCAAAGGTCCTTTAAATCTTGGAATTAGCCTTGAAAGACTGTCAGCATACTCCATTTTCTCTGACAGTAAGTATTCAATGTTGAAATCATATCCTAGAAATATAGTAGCCCACCATTGTAATCAGTTGGCCGAATGTACGGGAATACCCTTTTTTGAGCCAAATATTGCCAAAAGTGGCTTGTGGTCTGTCTGTAGAACAAAACTCCTGCCATGTATTATTTTATGAAATTTTTTATCGTGAAGATTATTGCCAATGCCTCTTTTTCAATTTGGCTATAATTTTTCCCGCAGACAACGATGTTCTTGAGTGACTGTCCTTATTTTTGCTTCCTTTCCCTTGTGTAGAAGTGATGCCCAAATGCCATATTGCCTAGCACCGGAGGCCACTATTATGTCCAACGAGGGGTCAAAATGTGTTAGTGCAGACTCTGACATCAATATTTTTTTATTTCTTTGAATGCCTTCTGACAGTTAACCAATTCCATGGGCTATCTTTTTTCAGTAATTTATATAACAGGGATTTTAAATCATTCATTCATTCTCGGCACATACAAGTTATCCTATTTACCCAACCCCTCCACTTGGGCAGGATATGACACAAGGTCAATTTTAAGCAGAGTTTAACAGGTTTGAATTCAGTTTTCCTTCTCCTAGACTAGTTGCCTCACCAAGGCTGAAGAACCTAGTCTGCCCTACAATTTATCCATAGCTGGAGGGAGAATAATTGGATTCATACCTTTCCCAAGGGTATTAGCGCTATGTGAAATGCAATCAGTCTCGTCCAGGATTTGAACTCATGTCGTCATGTCCATTACACCACGGGCACCTCCATAATACATACAAGTTATTATAGTTTATCATTACCAAAAACAATTGTAATCTGGCAATGTCTATTGGAGCTGGCATATTTTTTTTAAACTTTCACTTTTTCAGGGCCTGGTCTACAGTAATTCTTATTAATAATCTGCCTAAATATTTAATTTCTGGTATAGACAACTGACATTTTTTTCATTCAGTTTAAACCCTTAGTCTTATCAATTTTAATACATTTGCTAAATGTTCTTTATGTTCCTTCACATTTTTACTTCAAACCAGGATATGCAACTGCAAAATCAAGTCCTGCCAAAATGGTATTCATGATTTGTTGGAAGATGGCAGAGGTGACTTTTATATCAATGGTAGTTTGTTAGAGTGAAACAAACCTTTGTGTGTGTGAATAGTCAGGAATTTTTTACTTTCTTCCTCCACTTCCACCTGTCTATCTTTGAGAAAATATTCCCTCCATTTAATTTTGTGGAAACCTCTTCAGCCATTGGGAGAGAGTACTTGTGGTCCTGTAGCACATCATTTAATCCCATTAAAAAGCCGGCTCATAGCCATAACTTTCCATAACTTTTTTATGATTATGATGGGGCTGCCAAACTTGAGAATTCAACTGGAGAAATGACTCCAAAAGTTTTAGTCTGTCCAGTTTTTGTTTACTATCTCAATGGCAGCAAAAGGAACTGGACTTTTGGGTCTAGAAGTTGTGTTTGTTTTATCTTTTGCATATAAAGATGCCTTTGCTTTAGGACATTCTCTGAGTTCCACAGTAAATAAATCTTGGTACATCTGTTTCATTTTCTTTTTTAAAATCTTAAAATTCTCATCACCAAATTTTACTGACTGACAAATGGAATTAATGGATTCATCCCATAAGTCAAAAAATTGTATCCAGTCCCCCCATCCCAATAAATTTAAAGGCAGTCCTTGAACAATGTAGGCTTTTACTTAACCAGTTTTGCCCCCAAAGCAGACATTGCAATTAATTACACCTTTTGTTTTAAGTTTTCAACCAGAAGCACCATGAGCCTTGCAATAATTCTTTTTCATTTTAGGTGTTCCTATTTTTTTCCAAGTTTCTTTAGAAACTATCGTTGTCTGAGCCAGTTGTAATTTTACTGGTATTCTGTTCATATATACTTTACAAATTCCCTGTTTGACATATTTTTTCTTCCTCTGGATGTTAATACAACTTTCACCAACTCATTCTCTGTGATACACTTATTACTTCTATTACAACTCCACTTGCGGAATTTTTCACAAAAACATTTCTTATTCTTAAATGGACTGTTCATTCAGAAATGCAGGCCACCACATCCATAACAAGGATTTGGAGATGAGTTGTTAGCAGGCATTTTCTGAGCTGCTTGAGTTTCTATTTGTAGTTTGGTTTCTTCTATTTGGGCTGAATCCTGTTTTCAATTTATAATCTTCTACAATTTTTCAGATATAAATTGTAGGGTTATATTGGGGCCCTGTCCCAGTTTTGCCAACATTTTTGTTTGTATTTCTTTGTCCTTAGGTGACTTCAGACCTAATACAAAGATAAGCATTTAAACTGGTATTGTTAACATTTTCAATTTACACCTTTCACATTTTTGATTTACTATTCCAGCATATGTGGAAAAGTTGTCTTTCACGTTCTTAGTTAGGTTAAGAACTTGATATTTTGTGAGAAAGATAGATACTTTTTCCCTGAAAATGGTTGTTAAAATTTTTACTGTACCTTTATACAATATTTCCAATGGTTGATGACGTAGGATGTAATTACAGTATTTTTGGTGTTCCTAGCTTCCTCAGTAGGAGTCTGACTTTCTTATGTTTGACCAGTTTGCACATTCTTTTTGAAGATGTCCTGAAACCATCAGAATTATGCCTCAAAGGTAAGGCTATCCTGTTCATTATAGTTGAATTCCAATATCAACCCAGCAATGAATTCTGGTGTGAACAGAAAATCTCCAATGTTACTTTCCCATTTCTCCTCAAGTAACAATTCCAATAATCATGATTGTTGCTGGAGCTGCAATTTTTGTTGTTGCTGTAGTTGAAGTAGTAATTTCAACTCCTCCATTTTGGTAAAATGTTGGTAACCAACAAATATTCTATTTTTAATTTTGCCACCAGTTCTTAGTAATTCTCATTGCCACTGTTGTAATGCGTTCTTTGGGTACAATAAGGAACACCAATATGTCATTGTAAATCATACTTTACTGCTCAACTCTGAATTGTGCTAGGCTGGCTTAGTTTTTGTGCCAATGAACATGGTAACTTTCCACTTTATATTGGGGGTGGACAATTCCACCTCAACACAAACCAAACAGATCATATTTTACCCAGTATTTTATGGAATTGTCACATATATATTTCTGGAAACAACCTTTCTTCTTAATATATCAATTATTCAATCAATTAGTATATTTTACTAAGATTTTATTGTTTTAAACATTAACCCAGAATTTGTTCATGCATCAACTAACAGAAAACAATTTAAAAACATTTGAAAATAACTAAAATAGAAATTTTATCTCACTTATTTATCCCAGTTTCAATTAAATTTTATTTGAATATTGTGTATTTACTAAATGTTTTAAATATCTAGGATCAATTCTGTTAACTAAATATTAAAATTGAAGCAATTATAAATGTTTTCTGATTTACAGGGTGGAACGATAAAATTGTCGCCCTAAAGAAAACAACACTACAGCTTTATTTTAAAACTTTTATTGAAAAAATCAATTCAGGTAACTTTATTATGTAGTAGAGCTGACATCTATTCAATGTAGCCACCTTCAGCCTCAATCACCGTCTCGATACGGATCTAGAACTGGGAGCATACCTTTTTCCACAAGCGCTGGCGGGAGCTCAGCGAATAGTCGGCGGATGGCAGCGATCAGGCTGGATTTGGTGTTGTGGGAGGTTATGTTGATGATGTTCTTGACGTATGAGCAAATGAAGCAGTCCAGTGGGTTCAGTTTGGGGGAAGAGGGGGGCCAGTGAGAGAAGGGTACAAAGTCATAGCACTCCTTCTGAAGCCAAGCCTGGATCTCTTTGGACTTGTGGGCCGGCGCCGAGTCCTGCTGTCACACCCAGGGTCTGCCACCGGCCACCTGATTGCACCAGGGGATCACCACACTCTTCAGCACATCCAGGTACACTTTGGTGTTGACTTTCAAGCCAACTTCGAAGATGTGAGGTGGCATGATGTGGCCCTCACTTGAAACCACACCAAAGACCATGACTGTAGCCGGAAAATTTGTTTTTATCACCCTGGGCATGTCCCTGTTAGTCGTGGCAATCCAGATTTGCATTTTGAGGGTGCTGGCAATGATCCTGTTGTCATAACTTGGATTGGTAGAGAGCATAAGTTGTACAGCGGCGCATCTCCGATCTCGCTTGTTGAATATTGTGTCACTTTCAGATATGATAGAAGGCTCCTATCGCTTTTAGGATTTGTACACAACTGGCCAACTCGTAGATGGTCTGCAACAAAAAAAAAGAAAACCAGTTTTCATTAAACGGAAATGGAATCATGTTGTCTTTTCTAGGGCGATAATTTTATCATTCCACCCTGTATTTTATTCAAAACTCTGAAAACTATTAATACACATATAATCGATAAAAAAACAAGGATTCAAAATATTTTTTTAAATTGATTGATGGAGAAGCAAGAACAAGCTTATAAGCAACAGTCTTCTATGCACTGATGCTACACATGGATGACCAGCAAGGACTTACTTACATCAGCTCTGTGAGGAGACTGGATATAGTTTGGAGGACCTGGCAGGAACAATTTCATGATAGGGACAGATTAAAAGAGAGAGTCTGGGAAGTCTGTGCTGTCAATACAACTTGATAATGATAATCATGATCATGATTATCGTTATTTACAAATACTTGTATTTGGCCACTGAAAAATCATAAACAAAGATAAACAAAGAAGAAAGGAAAAAGAAAACAGTCATATGAAAGAAAAAAGACAGAAAGAAAGAAAGAAAGAAAGAAAGAAAGAGATAATGCATGATTGCATTTGAGATAAGTCTGCAAAATAAGACACAAAAGGAATAAAAAAGATATAAATAACTAAGAACCGACCTAGAAAAACAAAGAGAAGAAGAGAGTTTATTATCTTGAAGTGAATATAATAGAAAAATTGCTATGTATAAATGACAGTAAAAATAAAGTATAGGGGTATAAAGTAAGAGAGACAGAGAATGGGGAAAAAGAGTAAAACTGTATAAAAAGTATATCTAAGTTTAATATGAAAAAAAATGAGAGACAAAAAGTGATTTATATATAACAATTAGAGGCAAATGAATGAGTAAGGGTGTACTGGAGAGGAGTAAAAATACTAACAAAAAGGACAGAAAAAAAGTAATAATTTCTAAACTTTGAAACATATACAACCAATTTTTGAAGATAATTCTTTATGGCATACTTTAAATTGAAAATAAAGCCTATCATTTTAATAAGAAAAGCATACATCTTCTTTTACAATATACATACCTGTAAGAAATTTTGCTATTTGTGAACAATGGAAGTAAGAAAAAGAAAGGGACGTATATGACAGCAATGAGTTGCAGAAGTCCTAGATGCCTGGTCATTGGTTTAAGACTCAGATTCACATCAACCATATGATGAGTAAAGAGCTAATCTCTTTGTCAGAACAGAAGACAGTAACAAAAAAGACTATAGCAATATGAAACTGTTGAAACCGTGTATTGTCTGTGGTATGATCTTTTAAAACTATTTTATAAGATTGAAACTAAAATTATATTACTAAAATCAAGCACCTTCTTTATTAGAAGTGATCTGATTATATTAGATGTTTAGTAGCTTTGTTTTGCAAAGAGATGAAGAGGTACAAAAATACAAACCTGCTTCCTATAGAAATCACATGGTTAGTAAAAACTATTGAGTTCTTGGTTTCAGTTTAGCAGATACACCTCAACTAAATGCCCATATAGTGTTTCTCACATATAAACTAATAATACTCTGTTTGTAAATATAGAGTACAATTTTATGTACCAGTTAGAATAAAATTTATCATTTTCCAAATTTGATATCCAATTTCTTGTATTTCTTTCTACTTTTGTTTCCTCATGTCTGAAAATCTAGGTAAATGAAAATTCCTGAAATTACAACAAATACTCGATCACTTGACCAATGTATACTAGAGTGGTTGTAGATATAGGAGTGATGGTAGTTTATTGATATTAATGAAAAATATGGGAAGCAATCAGAGAGAAAAATAAAAGGAACAAACAGATTTAGGTTTGTTAAAAATGAATAAGAAAAATGCAAGACAAAGGGATATATCAAAGAAAAGAAAGTTAAAAGTGGTAGTATAAGAAAAAGATTTGATTGAATTAAAGTATAAGAAGATAGGCAGAAGAAAAAGAATATGAAAAAGACATGTTCTACAGATTAGAATACACAAGAGGATAAGAAAGAAAATAAGTAAAAATAAAACCAATCATAAAAAATATGGGAAAAGAGAAACAAAATGTAGAGAAGAGTAAGAGAAGTTGTTTCAGTATTCACGAAGAGAGGGAGATTATAAAAAGGAGAAAATGTAGGTGATATTAGAGAATATATGTAAATATTTGTAGGATGAGGCTACATCTCAAGAACACTAAAGAAGGATTGAGTTAGATGACAATGGCTTGTGAGATTGGCCTACTAAACACTGTATAGCCATGAAAACTCAAATGAGAACTGCAGAAGTCGTATAGTATAGAAGAAATTGAGGGAAAAGAAACAGAATGAATATCTATATTACTAAAATTCTCATTATATTTGGGTGTATATATATATATATATATATATATATATATATATATATATATATATATATTCACCCAACCCCCTCTGCTGTAGACAGAATGTGAGCAAGGTCAATTTTTAGGTTGAGTAAAATGTTTTCTGCACCAGTCTGCACAACTATTCATCCATTGCTAGGGTATAACAGATGGATTCATGCCTTACCTAAGGGCATTAGCATAAAGTAAAATACATCAGACTCATTGAAGATCCAAAAGAGCCAATAATTTAATTTCCTATGATGATAACTGATGCACACTTTGTGTGTGTTTATATATATATATATATATATATATATATATGTGTGTGTGTGTGTGTGGGTGCATGTGTGTGTGTGTGTGTGAGAGAGAGTGTTTAGTTGGGCAGCAGTCCTTTATTTAAGTATGTTTGATTAAATAATAAAGACATATTTTGTCTATATAATTTTATTAAGATCCTTTCAAGTTTCCTGACAAGTGTTTTGATTTTAGGTTGGAGTTGGTAGATGAATTTTATGAAGTTGTCCTGAATGCTTTCAGACCTTTCAAATACCATCATCAGGGGTTGTTTGCAAGTGTAAAATTATTGTTTTTTTTTAAAGTTCTTAGATATTTTATCCCATAGCAAAAATTATGTAAAAAATGTTCTCCTTACTGATCCTACCAAAAAAATAAGACTTATCATCTACTACAACAAATTTAAAACTTCCAACCTAATTATTTCCAATGACTCTTCCCCTTCCACTGAACTTCTTGAAAGGATAAATGTTACATGTTCAAATGTTTCTTGGGAGACTGTGTCTCCAAGGAAAATGATACTTATGTTGATCTTACCACTATGATTCTTTCAAGACTTCTTACTATACATCTTAATGATTCTAGTTCCATAGCCCTACATCTTAAAAGCCACTCTATTCCCAAATACAAATTTTGAAAGACTCTAGTTAAAAACACCCCTATAATAGTACACAAAATTAATAAGTTATGACTACAAATCCTAGAAGCCCTACATATAAAAAACAAACTAGAATTAATAGAATTAACTTTGAAAATAGCGACAATGTTTTGAAATACCTTTAGTCCTTTTTTTATTAAATATTCTATTTCTCTTGATAATATTCTATTTCTGTTAATAGAGTTGTTTTTTAAATTCATTTGATGTTATCAGCATCTCAGTTTAATCCAACAATATGTTTACGTAATTTTTGCAATGTTTTAAAAAACCTAAAAACTTAAAAAAAAGCAATCTTTACACTTGCAAACAACCCCTGATGATGGCCTATGAAAGGTCTGAAAGTGCTTGGGACAATTTCAATAAATTCATCAACTAACTCTAACCTAAAACTAAAATACTTGTCAGGAAACTTGAAAGGATCCTAATAAAATTGTATAAACAAAATGTGTGTTAATTATTTAATTATATATTTGAAGAAAGTAGAAAAACAGAATAATCCAAATTAGATGAATTTATTGTAATGTAAAGCCAACGTTAAACGTTTCGGTTTTAATAACCTTCATCAGGACTTTGATATCATGAGAATTGTTCACACAGCGATGGATGCTTGTCAAGATAACAGGAGCAAATAAAATGTATATAACGAAAAGATACAAACGTGCATATAGTGTTCTTAATTTAAAAGTATTAAGTACATGTTTGGCACGTGGAATGATATTTGAAAATGTTGGATTTTTTTACGAGACAAGAAAAATCCTCCCATCTTTTAAAGAAATATGCAGAGATAGGTTGTCTTGACAAGCATCCATCATTGTGTGAACAATTCTCATGACATCAAAGTCCTGATGAAGGTTATTAAAACCGAAATGTTTAACATTGGCTATACATCACAATAAATTCATCTGATTCGGATTATTCTGTTTTTCTACTTTCTTCATACTGTCGGATTCAGATCCATATTTACTTTCATATATATATATATATATATATATATATATATATAACTCCATAAATCAGCAAAAATGATGTATAATAGCAAAATTTTTATTTGAGTATTACACTTAAAATGCTTAGAATCAAAGATTAAAGTAATATCCAGTCCAATTTGCAGCTGAATAATAAAGTTGTGGAGTCTACATACTTGTTGAACATCATTTTTTACTTATTCAAATTCTCAATTTAATGCTCCACCTGTCAGTGGGGTTTAGAATATATTGATTGTATCTCTTGCTGAGGGGTAAGACTCCCTTACCACCCAAAAAAGAGGGAGTTCTGAGTATGACACCAAACTGCACATGATAGTGAGGCCCTTGTTCTGAAGATCTGGAAATTGTGAAATGTTCCTCATTGTCTTTACTTCCAGGTTAACTCTAACCCAGTGTGGTAGTACCTGTTAGGATTCTATCTATGAGTTGAACAGAACTTTTTAAGAATTACTTGTATCTGAAAGAACAGTGGGCAAAACAAACAAAAAATTCTCTTAAGTAACAACTATACAAAAAATTAAAATATGAACATACAATGAATACAATTCCCTAACCTCTTGACATAAAATAACTCTAGACATGGTGACATGGCATCAAAATCAATCAATCAATCAATCAATCAATCAATTTAATGGCAATAACTATGAAAAGCTAATTAGAATTTCTCTCTCCTTCCAAAATGGAAGCATCAATATCATCATTAACTGCTGTTACAGTAGAAATCCACGGGGTTCACAGGTCAACAAGTAACTACTAAAAGTAAGTAAAAAATGAACTCTTGCAGTTTTATGCTTCTCCAGATATTTTGGTATTATATTTATGATTAATTGTAATATTAAGCACCTTCTTGATGAGAAGTGATCTCATCATATCAGGTGTTTAATACTCGAAAGCATTTTTACTTAATCAAAAAATGGTAATTTTCCAAGCAAAAACAAAATGTGTACTACTACTACTAATTACTATGGTTTATAACTGATTGTCTTTGTCACAATGTTAGCTGACCATATCTTAGTGTTTAAAAACTGATCTTGTCTGTATTTACTCAAACCCTACATCACAAGCAGGATGTGACATAAGTTCAATTTTTAAGCAGAGGAAAGTTAGTTTGAATTTAGAGTTTTCCTTCTTCTAGATGGGTTGCCTAACCAAGGCTAAAAAAAAAAAAAACAGTCTGCCCTACTGTTTTCCTATAGCTGGGGAGAAGAACAGAGGTATACCTGCTTTTCCCAAGGGCATTAGCATGAAGTAAAACACAAATAGTCTCATCCAGTATTTGAACTCAGGTTACTGATCCCATTTCCTACTATGATAACCATTATACAAAGCACACCTTCTGATTTTATAAAGCTGTACTCCTAAGTTTATTTTTCACTTAAAATTGCAATGATAATGAATCAGTAGTAATTCACAATATTTTTAAACCAACATATTTTACATTCTGTAGCTTATCTTTATATTATCAAGAAATCATTATTGCATTTTATAAATGCTTGAATCAAATGATGGCATCTGAGAAAATGATGTGAAATTTGGATAAATGAGAAAAGAATAAAGTCAGAGATGAAGTATGTATTAAAAAACAAAACAAATAAAAAACAAGGCAGATAAATTGTTGAAAGAAAGGGTGAAAAACATGGAAGATACTGACCCAAGACTCAGAGCAGAAATGATTGTGGAAAACATGATTGTATCTGAGAAGGTAAAAGAAGAAAAAAAAATGGACTATCAAGTAGAATAAAAGGTTTTGAAGAAAGTTTAAAGAATATGAAAGAGCAAGGATTAATTGATTGATTTTAATGGCATATAAACCTATCTGTGATTATTTTATACCAAGAGGTTAGGGAATTGCATTCATTATATGTTCATATTTATATTTTTGTATAGTTGTTTTTCTTTGCACATGGTTCTATGGAATATGATTTTAAACGGACCTATTTGATCCATAGATGGGACTCTGACAAGTACTACTAGTTGGATTGGACTTGGGAATAATGGCAATGAAGTTGTACTCCACATTCCCCAGGTCTCCAAAACTGCAAGGGATACAAGCAGTGTTTTTCAAGCCCTGCCAGGATATGAAAGAACAAGTATGAGATATTTAAAATTGAAAAAGAAATGATAGGAGTAGAAACCACAAAATAGAGTTTTAAATTGTATTAGAGAAGAGGTGCAACTAAAAGTAGAGAAAATATAAGTATCTTGAAGGTTTTGCAAAAGGGAAGGAATATAAAGGTTTATATAACTGTACAAGACGATATAAGCCATTCACTTAGACTACGTGCTTAGGACTTCGATCGACAAAATCAGAGAAAATGGCTTCGAACTGACTAAGAGAAGAAGCAAAAGGTACCCCGCAAAAACAATCACGGATGCCGACTACGCTGATGACTTGGCGTTACTGGCGAATACGCCTAATCAAGCAGAGACACTACTGCATAGTCTGGAACGAGCCGCAGCTGGCATTGGCCTCCATGTCAATGCACTCAAAACTGAATATATGTGTTACAACCAAACAGGCAACATTGCCACACTAGACGGAGCCTCTCTGAAATCAGTAGACAAATTCACCTACCTAGGAAGTAGCGTCTCATCAACCGAAAAAGACATCGACACACGACTGACGAAGACATGGACGGCTATCGATAGGCTCTCGATCATATGGAAATCAGACCTAACCGATAAAATGAAATGCAGTTTCTTCCAGGCAGTGGTTGTATCGATACTGCTATATGGATGCACTACATGGACGCTAACTAAACGGCTGGAGAAAAAACTAGACGGAAATTACACTAGAATGTTGAGAGCAGTATTGAACAAGTCCTGGCGACAACACCCCACGAGACACCAACTATACGGACACTTGCCCCTCATAACGAAAACTATACAAGTTAGACGAACCAGACATGCGGGACACTGCTGGAGAAGCAAGGACGAGCTCATAAGCGATGTACTCCTGTGGACCCCCACATATGGATGTGCAAAAGCAGGACGACCAGCATGAACTTACATACAGCAACTATGTGAGGATACAGGATGTAATCCTGAAGACCTGCCGGAGGCGATGAATGATAGGGAGAAGTGGCGAGAGAGGGTCAGGGATATCCATGCTGGCGGCACGACATGATGATGATGAACATTGCCAAAGATAAATGAAAGTTTCTAATTTATCATGTCCAGAAGGTAAAGCAAAGTAGATTGAATTAGAGTCAGTTGAATTGGAAATTTTAGTTGGCTGCTATTTCAGATTTAAAAATGCAACGTCACATAGCACAGACTAAAAAGACAATTATGATCATTATAAATTCAGACAATATTACAAAAAAAAATAGAAATATTCATAAACTTTTTTTTATAACAAGACCAAACAAAGATCAGTAAATGTTAATAACAAATTGTATTTGTGTGAATCTTCAATATCAAAGAAATATTTTCTTTACTCATAAGAAAGTAAGGTGATCATATTGCAGTAAGTTGAATAATAACACAAGAGGCTTTTAGTTAGAGACTTATCAAATTTTGGTGTTATTCATTGTATGTTCATATTTACATTTTTGTATAGTTGTTTCTTAAGAGTTTTTTTTTTTGCACATGGTTCAATTGAATATTAATAGTTCTCAAACAGATCTGTTTGACCCATAGATGGAACCCTAACAGGTTGACCTTGGAGTAATGGCAATGAAAGGGTACTCCACATTCTCCATTCCCAAGACACCTCCATTTTTATATGGAAGTGTTTTACTCTTCTGCAGGGAATATAGTCAGCATATTCTGACAGGGCAAATGACCAAAGTTGTATGTCTTCAATGCCAGTTCAATAAAGTCATGAAGACCAACTTTCATTAACTCATTAAAATCAAATTTTAATTGAATTTAAAGAAAATTATTAAATAAATTCATACATAACAACTTTGCAATTAATGAGCATAACCAGAATGATTTAGCATTGTCAACAACAAAATGGCTTTTGCTCTTATCATCTCTGTTAAATTGCATTAAAATATTTGTATATATGTCCACTTTGAATTGTTTTAAGATAAGTTACTTGGTATTTCCAGATCATTAAAAACTAAGACTGCAGGATTATCTAGAGATTGATTTTATAGAATAAATATTAGTAAAAAATTAGTACAAGCAGAATATAAGTATCTATATTTTGTATTACATGTTTTTGTAATGATACTAAAAATGAATAACTATCTGTTGATAGAATAAATATAATCTCTAGGTCAATCACAAAAATACACAGCCTCCCTGCATATCCTATCATTAAGGCTCAGAATATGCTGACTGCATCCAGTACAGAAGGGTAAGACTCACCAAAAAGGGGTGTTCTGGGTATAACACTAAACTGCATCTGATGGTGAGGCTCCAGTTCTGGAGCTCTAAGTGCCAGTTAGGGTTTAATCTATGAATTAAATATATCTGTTTAATAATTATTTGTTTTTGATAGGACTATAGAATACCCCTTCATTGTCATTACTTCCAGGTCTACTTTACCCCATTCTGTAGATCTGGGGAATGTGGAGTATCCCTTTATTGCCATTACTTCAAGGTCCACTCTAACCCAGAGTGATAATACTTGCTAGGGTCCTAACTATGGGTCAAATATATCTGTTTAAGAGTTATTTGTAGTTGATAGGATTGTATGTAAAACAAAAAAACTTTTAAGAAATAACTATACAAAAAATTTAAATATGAACATACAATGAACATGATTCCCTAACCTGTAGACATAAAGTAACCTTAGACATGTTGATGTGCCATCAAAATCAATCAATTAATCAATCAATGACCTCTTTGCCTTAAACTTTAATCCAAGTTTAACATTAGAACATATTACCAATACAAAACCTAAAAGGCCAAATAAAGTCAATATGAATATGTTATTGAATTATAAAATCTAATTTTATTATTACTGTTTTATTCTGACACAATGATAATGTTTCACTTGTACTGCTACATCTGAGTTTAAATTGACTCCTAAATTTCTGAGATGTTAATTCTCCATTTAGACTTATGGAACAAATAAATTCCAGAAAATCAGTACTACTTCTATCAGACTGTCAAGTTCATAGGGTCTAAATGAATTGATATATCATCCATTTATCTTTAAAACATCAAATTGTACTAGAGCATATATATATATATATGGGTATGCGGGTATATATAACACCTCAGGGAGTTGAATGCCCCTGCCTTACATAGTTCCAGGTCACCCTTAGCAAAGGTGTAGTACCTGTTAGCCTCCCTCTGATATTCTGGAGAGTTACCATACTGTGAGAATGAGAAAATACCAGGTTGGAATCTGGCACGGGATAGTCTCTCCTTGATGGGGCAGACAGGGCTACTTAACCGTAGTGAAGGTAACTTGTATAGGAGAAGGAAAACTTCGATATAAAACCTGCAGCTGAAATAACTACTGGTCATCTTGCGTCTGCTTGTCACTGGATCATAGTTTTTAAAGCCTAGAGAGTGGTGTAAGTGTGGTACAAGTTTGCATCACTTAAATCGAATGATGTACAGATGTCTCAACAATCTTGAGACGGCAATCATCAGTGGAGATGCTGCAATCATCATATATATATATATATATATGTAAGAATTAAATAAAACTAAATTGAACTCAAATTTGATAGCTTTAAAATGTGAAGATTATATAAGTCTCAAAGATGACTGCTTGATAATGTTAAATGTTTTACTATGATGTAGATACATATGTGCATGCAGTTAAAATTTGAGTAAAGATATTAACAGACCAAGAAACCTTATTGTTTTAAATCAGAAATTTTAAAAGTTTAGGATGAATTACATTTTTTAATAATTTTTTCACAGACCAAATTTAATGTCGTGTCTATTCAATGAAAAATATTTAGAGCATCTGTAAATACTAATTTAAAAACCTTAAAATACTCTAATATGAAATAAAGAAGGCATGAATTTGAACTTAATGTTAAAAGTGCAAGTGTAAAATTTGCTATTTTAAACTTGTAAAGCTCAAACATACACAGGCAGATATCATCTTTTCTAAAACTATAAAAAGAGAAACACAACATAACAAAAATTGATTGTACTATTCAAAATATTAGAGAAATTCACATTAATTAGGTGTGGGTAAAATTTTCTCACTTGGGACATAATGATAAAATTCCAGTATAGACAATATTGGAGAATTATGGTCAATAGATTGTAAAATTTAGACTTCAAAATACCACTAATACTAATTAATTTCATAATATTCAAACTAGTATCCTCATCTTGGTTGTTACTTTAATTATTGTACTCTCTTAAAATGTCTGTCATAACCTTCAGGGAATTTTGAGCTGAACTCAAAATTTATTCCATCTGGGTAGATTGTTTATATTCTCTTGTTTAGAGTATACCTTGTAGCAGTTAATTCTCTCTAGTTAATTAGTCCTTGTGATAGGCATCTTCATTCAAGCAGAGTAACATGACTTTTATGTACAACTGGACTCAGGGACACTTGGTCAAGTAAATAAAAGCATTTTATCAAAGTGTATCATGTTACCTGGTTGTTGGACTGTACAGGCCATCTTTGAACTTAACACCTGAAATTTCAAAGCAGGTTAAAGAGTATAACAACTGAAACATTGTTATTATAATAATGAAGGCACTGATTCAAGTATAGCAGTGGACAATGATAAAGCCTCATAAAAAATTCAGATAAAAATGAATTTACAACACCCAAGGAATTCTAAAATTACTTGGAAAATTGTTAAAAAGAGAGTTAGGTCACTAACCTCAATCTAAAATATTTGGGCAGTCATAGGGAACTATGAGATAATTCAGATAAATTCAAAGCACATCCAAATATCAGTTTGTTTGGGTCTTATGGCATATCAACATTTGTAGGTTATTTAATGCCAAATTATCTTTATACATACATATTAAATATATATGATTTGTAAACATGTTTTGTAGATAACATTCTTAAACAATTCTGAATTCATTTTTTGACATACAGTTAAATAGTTTCAAGTATTTCTATGTAACACAAATGATTCTATTTACTATTATCATTTGTTTGAACATAGTGAGGTAGTTACAAGTATTGCTATTTAACACTAACTATTCTATTCAACACTATTCTTTAATTTGTACACTGTTAAATGGTTCCAACCATTGCTATGTAATTCCAGTAATTCTACTTTATATACAGTTAAATGATTCCAAGTATACCATACTAGTAGTTTTATTTGCACACAGTTAGATGGTTCCTAGTATTGGTAAGTAATACTAATAATTCAATTTAGGTACACAGTTAAAGAATTTCAAGTATTGCTATTCAATACTAATAATTTAACATTACTCATTTATTTGCACACAGTTAAATGGTTCTCAGCACAGCTATGCAACACCAACAATTTAATTTAACATCAATCATTTGTTTGCACAAATTTTCAAACAGTTCTATTTCTAACAATTCAATTTAACCTCAGTCATTTGTTTAAACACAGTTTAAATGGGAAACTGTTCTATTTGACCCATAGAAGGAACTCTGTCAGGTGTTACCATTCCGGGTTAGAATGGGCCTGGGAGTAATGGCAATGAAGGGATACTCCACATGCCTCAAAGCTTCAAAGCTGGAGCTTTACTATCAGATTGTTCAGTGCCATATCCAGGACACTCGTTAGGGTCAAACCCCTCTGCAGATATGCAGTTGGTGTATTCTACAGCCCCAGCCAAATGGGTTGTCCAAAAATCAGTTAATTAAGCAAGTCAGTTTATACCTAAAAGTGACTCATTGATACAATAAGTAAAAAATAACTGCAGTATAGTTTCAACCAAAAGGAAATGTAAGAAATATCATACCCTCAAATACAACAATAAAATTGAAATTTTATCATACAGTCAGAATAAAACAGTGATATTGCAATTAGATTTTATAATTCACTAATATATTCATATTGACCTTTTTTGGCCTTTTAGCCTTAGTACTTGTAATCCTGTATACAAATTGAACTGCTTCAAAAACATTGAAATTGGTGTGAATATTTCCTGATGTCTGCATTTACTAAGTATAAGCAGACTCTTTTTTGATTTTGCAAAGTTATCTAGAAAGCCTTTTATTGAATAAAACTTTGTTGAAATGTACCCTTCAAAATTTTGATGAATTAAAATGAAGAAATTTGAGTCAAATTGTATTACAAATAATGATTTATACTAACTGGCAAAAATTAGGGAATTGGCACACATAGATGTTTACCATGTTTTTTTATAATTTAGCAGTAAATAAGCTAATAACAGATATGACACAAAACATCTTTTATTTAATAGCTGAACATTCTGACTTCATAAAACAAATTTGCTTAAATCATTTTAATTAATGGTATATTTTTTTCAAAGTCATGCAGATAAAAATATTATAGAATAACCCAGCATTAAGGAAAAAATAATAGGATGATCTTGTAATTTGTATTTCTCCTGAAATCACTGATAAACCTACTGAAAAAAGTTATTAATAGCCAACTAGACATCAAACTAAGAGAGTTTATGAAGGAAGCACTTGATGCAGTCCTGAAAAAATTAAAAACAGAAAAAAAATACCTCCTGAAGTATGGAAGACAAGAAAATTTGATGACATGCTTCTTTGATTATGGATGAAAGGCTGCTTCCCCAAGAAAGGTGACTTCAGAATCAATAAGAACTACAGAGGCATAACTCCTATTGGTATAGCTATGAAAGTTTATTATGCTCTGCTTTTTAATCATATCTGACCTGAAATTGAGAAAATAGTGGAAAAATCAAAATGGCCTTCAAAGAAATCCATCCATTACATCACAAAGTCTGAGTATCTATCAACTCATCGAAGGATTATGTGTGAAAATTTTGAAGCAACACTATTGTTCATAGATTTTTCCAAAACACTTGATCCGTACACAGACAAAAGATAGCATATGGTCTCCTCAAAGAAACTGTAACCACTTTAATGATGCTTTATAAAAACACAAAAGCAATGGTTCACTTACCTGATGGTGACACTGACTTCTTTGACATTGTTGCTAGAATCTTGCAAAAAAGAGTTAGATTAGACCCATATATGTTTATAGTCTGCCTAATTTTGTACTATGAATGTCAAAAGATCTAATAAAAGAAAATGGTTTCACATTGACAAAGACAAAAAGCTGATGATATCCTGCAGAAACAGGCAGATACAGACTATGCAGATGATCTAATGCTTCTCACAAATACACCTGGCCAAGCCAAATCCCAACTGCATAAAGTAAAGCAAGCAGCAGAAAGAATTGGTTTCTATATACAAATAGAACAGAATTCATATGTTTTAAACAAGACAAAGCCATCTCCACTTTAAGTGGCAAGCCTCTGAAATTAGTAGACCATTTCACATATCTTGGCAGCAGTATCTCATCAACCGAAAATGATGTCAACATAAGCATAAGGAAGGTGTAGACTGTTATTGACAGGTTATCAATTATATGGAAATCTGATCTCTCTGAGAAAATAAAACAGGATTTCTTCCAAGCTGTGACTGTGTCAATACTACTGTATAGATGGCAAGAGAGATTTAGGGAACTCTGTACTATCAACATGACTTGATGATGATGAAAATAAATACCAGCAGAAGCCTAGATATGCAAACCAGTCTACAGTTAAAAGACAGTTCTTGTAGACCTCAACAAAAGGTTGGGCATACCTAATTAAAAAGAAATATGGCTTCAACAAAAGAACTGACAATTGAAACAATTGAAAGGATCATAAAATTCATTCAATAAAGTATTCCATTGTGGATTGTGGTGAAGGATGATGGTTGTTTCTAATTAGCTGTGTCTAAAATTTGGTGCATATATAAAAGAAATGGGGTGGTTAAAAAAGGAAAACATATTGTAGGCCATGAAAAATATCAAAACATCAAGCAGTATGCCTTGAAAATAAAAATAAAAATTACAACAAAAATGAAAAACAAATAGGTTGAAACAAGAGTCAATGTGACAAAACTTAAAGAAATCAGCTGAATGAAATTGGATTTATATAGAGAAAAGCCAAATGAAAACCAGCACTAACATATGAACAAGAAAATGAGGTTAAAGTGGCCTAAAGAGAAACAATCATGGCATTTGAACAATTGGATGAAAGTGATATTCAGTTATGAATTTACATTGGCCAAGGCGATGATGCTCGAACTTTTCCCAATTGCTATTCAAATGAAACATATAAAGATAACTGCATGAAGTAACTAAGTAAATTTCCAAAAGTCATTCATCATATGGGGTTGGATGTCATTTAAAGGACCAAGTGAAATGGCAATTATTATCTCAACAATCAATACCCATATGTACATTAATATTCTGGATAATTTTCTCATTGAATCAATAGAAAATTGGTTTGGTGATGATGAAGTTATATTTCAGGATGATAATTTATCTTGTCAGAGAGCAAAGAGGAATAAAGCTTTCTTCAGGAAAGGTATATAAAATCAATGACATGACTAGCAAACAGTCCAGATTTAAATCCAATTGAAAATTTATGGTGGAAATTTTTTTAAACTGTCCATGAGAAGGCTCCATTCACCAAAGATCTATTAATTGCCATTCAGAAATTTAGAACCACTTTGATATGGAATATTGTTTAAATTAGTGAAATCCATGCCTGAAAAAATTAATTTATATAACTTAATCTAGTTTGTTTAAAGAATTTTTTATAAAAGCAGAATACTCAGCTATGAAAGAAAAATGTTTTATATCTTAAATGTTATTAGTTCATTTACTGCTAAATAAAAAAAACTAAAGTGAACATTCTCTAAGTATGCTAATTCCATAATTTTTGCCAGGGGTAGTAAGACAGGGGTAAAATTAGAACAGGGGGTTCAGTTGAGAGCAGAATGCTTTCCTGAGAAAATGAAAACAAGTAAGAGACATAGTTGGAGATGTTAGTGCAGCTTGGAAACACTTTGGACAACAGTTATATAAAAAAAGCGATACTGAATAACAAGAAAATTTGAATAATCTAATGGCCATGAAGTACAAATATTTTGGTTGTATGAAGCAGAATGATATTTTACTTCTAAGTATGGATATGAAATTGATTAGGGAAAGTTAAAACATATTTCTTATCTATTGAAAAGTATCCTGTGTGGATACTGGATGCAGTTTAGAGAATCTTTCAAAAGTGATGGACAATAGGGACATATAATATATATATCATCATCAAGTCATACTCATAGCAAGGAGTTCCCTGACTTTCTCTCTTACCATCTATACCTATTGTTCTTCATTTTTGACAGATCCTCAGACTAGTATATATATACATGGGCAGAAGCTTTCATAATGACATAACTATTCAAGGTATTCTTACTTTTTTATATTTTCAGAATTCTCCACAGACATTTTTTTTAAATCAACTAATTGTTGGATTGCAATCCTTTTTGAAGAAATGGAATAATAGCACATTGAATTGCGAGGCATATTCCTCTTTCAAAGGTGTGTCCTCCGATCACCAAATTGTCATGGCAAAAATATGACTGAGCCTACAAAGGAATACGACCCAAACAACAACTACTGTACACTATGACTGGTCCTTGCTTAATAAGAGGGATATTAGAAATAAATACGCATTAACACTAAGAAACAAATTCAATGCACTACAGAAATTCAATGCACAATAGAAACACATACTCTGAATGATGAATATGAGAATTTCATCAATGCCCACTTAGAAGCGGCATCAGAATGCATACCAACTAAACAAACAACTAAATCTAGAGTCCCATGGGAGACATTAGTGGTTAGAAAAAATATGCAGATGTGAAAACTGCCTATAGGAAGAACCCAACCAATACCAATGCCCTGAAACTTAAAAAGGCACAAAATGAATTAGCTAACATATACCTAAAAGGACAAACAGAATACATACAAAATCAGATTGATAAGCTTAGGGACTTGATTGAAGATAGACAATCTAGGATAGCCTGGCAAACAGTAAACGAAGTGAGCATAAGGAAGAGCACTGCGAAAGCTAAACTGAAAGCTACCAGCCAAGACGAACTAATACAACTATGGAAACACCATTTCACGAATTTACTTTGAAACCCTCTGAAAGTTACACATGAACCAATCACAAGAATTATTAGTAAACAATTAGACATCAAAGTAGGACAGTTTACACTAGAAGAACTTGACTCAGTGCAAAGAAAAATTAAAAATAGAAAAGCAGCAGGGCTTGATGAAATACCCCCAGAAGTACGGAAGAATAGGCAATTCGATGACATACTACACCAACACTGTAATGCCGTATATAATCAAAACACAGTAAACAGATGGATAAAGGGATGCATCCTCCCCTTTCCTAAGAAGGGCGACCTCGGATTAACCAAGAACTACTGAGGTATAACTCTTACATCCATAGAGGCCAAGATATACAATGCTCTACAATGCAACCGCATAGAACCCAAAACTGAGAAGATACTTTTGGAGAAATAGATCCATCACGTCACAAATTTTAACTATCCGTTAAATTCTTGAAGGTGTACATGCAAAAAACCTACAGGCAGCAATATTATTTGTCAACTTCGCCAAGGCCTTTGACTCCATGCATAGAGGAAAGATGGAGCAACTACTACTTACCAACGGCCTACCCAAAGAAACCGTCGCAGCCATAATGATGCTATATAGAAACATGAAAGTAAAAGTCCACTCCCTGGATGGAAACACAGACTACTTTGACATTGTAGCAGGTGTGCTGCAAGGAGACACTTTAGCCCCACACCTCTTTATCATCTGTCTAGACTATGTGCTTAGAATGTCTATTGATAAAATGAAAGACAACGGTTTCAAGCTGAAAAAGGAAAGAAGCAGAAAATACCCTGCACAAACAATCACGGATGTGGACTATGCTGATGACATAGCGCTTCTAGCTAATACACCCACCCAAGCCGAAACCCTGCTACATAGTCTGGAATGAGCAGCTGCAGGCATAGGCCTCCATATTAACGCAATCAAGACAGAATACATGTGCTTTGATAAAAAAGACGACATCACTACACTAAACGGTAGTTCTTTGAAACTAATAGACAATTCACCTACCTATGGAGCAGTGTCTCATCAACCAGGACAAACATCAACATGCAACTAGCAAAGGCATGGACAGCCATTGATAGGCTATCGGTCATATGGAAGTCAGATCTGACTGATAAAATGAAACCCAGTTTTTTCCTAGCAGCGGTCATGTCAATACTGCAGCATGGATGCACTAGATAAATGCTAACTAAACAGATGGAGAAAAAGCTTGATGGCAAATACACAAGAATGCTGCAAGCAATATTGAACAAGTTCTGGAGGCAGCACCCTACCAAGCAGCAGCTGTACGGCCACCTACCACCCATCACGAAAACTATCCAGACATGCGAGACACTGCTGGAGAGGTAGGGACGAACTCATAAGTGACATACACCAGTGGACCCCTTCACATGGACAAGCAAAGGCAGGATGAACAGCTAGAACCTACATACAACAGCTCTGTACCGATACGGGATGTAGCCTTAAAGACCTACCGGAAGTGATGGACAATAGAGAAGGGTGGCGGGAGAGGGTTAGGAATATCCGCGCTGATGGCACAACAAGATGATGATGATGAATGCTAATAAAGAAAACATTTAGGAATTTATTATAAAAATATTTGAACCTTATTTTATTCATTTTACTGTCCTTTCACAATTTTTCTGGTCCAAAAACATGACTTATTTTATAATGTATGAATTTACCTAACCTCCTCACCATGGACAGGAGTTAACATAGGGTCAATTTTCAAGTAGAGCACAGTTAGTTTGAATTCAGAGTTTTCCTTATCTTAGACTGGTTACCTAACAAAAGCTAAAGAACCCAGTCTGCTCTTCTATTTACTCATAACTGAGCAGAGAACAGAAGGATTCCTGCATTTCCTAAGCATGAAGTGAAATGCAAACAGCCTTGTTCAGGATTTGAAATCAGATTACCAATTACACTTCCTATGATGATAACCATTGTGTTAAGTATGCCTCAATCTACAATGGAAAAACCCACCTGACAGTACTTTTTTGATATATACAAAATCAACTTCAAAATATAAACAGCTAAAAGCTTGCAAATAAGATCAATTGCTTTAAATCATATTAAGTGCTAAAATACAATAAAATCTAACAAAAATTATTTTAAAGAAATTTTCTTCAATTATTACAAAAATATTACTGCTCTGAGAATACATGTCTTTTTAAAAAAATGTCAGATATTTAGTAAATATTTAAGATGATATGGACTGAATCAAATTATATCAAATCCTTAAAATAAGTGAGCATCTATTTTAAAAAAATTTATTTTCAATTCAAGTTCAAAATCTCCTTTTCACCTGTATGGTTAGCTATTATGATAGAATTATGATATGAAAAATAACTAGACTTGGTCATTACCTTCAGTTACTGACATCCCACCTTCAAAGAAATTAAGGAAGTCTGTTTGCCAACAGAAACATCATCTTCTCCAGTCCACAGTACTTTAGTGTTTTACACAATAATAAGACAAAAGTTAACCCTATCCTAAAGGGTGCATATGATGAAGAAACGTATAAACATTTTATTTGGAAAATTAATGAAAAATCTAAATAGATTCTTATTCACCAGGAATCTTAAATGATTTTGACATATTTTGACATTTTTTTCCTAGTAGCTTAAATTCATTTTTATAATCAAAAAGAAAAAAGATATCTTAATGTATGTCATCATCATCATCAAGGCATGTCAACAGCACAGATTCTCTTGACTCTCTCTCACCATTTGTTGGCCATTGAAATTGGTAAGTCAACTAGATAGCTCTCAGTGTCCACACTGATGAATATAAGTTTTTGCTGGTCAGCCATCACAGATACATCCATGTGTCAGAGCTCATAGGAGAATGTAACTAATGAGTTCAGCCCTACTTCTCTATCTGTTCTCAGCCATGTCTTGCTCCTCTTACTTGGATGGTTTGCAAGATGAGAAGTAAATAAACATCTTTAAATATTTATAACTCTTAGTATAATTAACATAGCTCATTAGTTGTTTGGGTTTTTAGAGGCTACTAATTGCTCAGTCCTTGCCCTTTTAGAAAAGACAAAGATTTTGAGGTTAAAATTTTTGTACTGTTTTATTGTTACAAGAGATTTTATTTTTGGCTGAAATCGGGCAGTTAAAGTAAACTATTTTGGAATGTTTGTATCCATTATAGGACCTTGCAATTTTCAAAAAGCAGTGACATTTAAGGCAGAATACATTTTAAGATAAAACAGATGGCTAATTTAAATATAAAACAGTTTCTGGTGAATCAGAGAATGTGAGCAATATCTTGATCATGCATAACTAGAACAAATTTAAGATGTTCTCTAAGGGGGGAAAGAGAGTTAAAAAAGAGAAAGATGTTATACTGATTGAATTGCTTGGTTGAATGTTTAAGTTGTTATATGATAAGTAAAAAAAAAAAAGCAAACAAAGTATATTATTGCAATTATATGTCTCTTGGTTATTTATGCATTTACCAAACCCCTCTGCTAAAACAAGATGTGAGACAAGGTCAATTTTAAAACAGAATAAAGTTGGTTTGAATTTAGAATTTTCCTTCTCATAGACTGGTTGCCTAACCAAGACTAAAGAACCCAGACTGCTCTACAATTCACTTATAGCTAAGAGAAAAACAGATGGATCCATGCCTTTCCCAAGGGCATTAGCACAAAACAAAATGCAAACAGCTTAGTCTAGGTTTTGCTATCAGGTGGCTGATTTTATTTCCTATAATGATAAGCATTAAGTGCATCTCTACCAATATATACGTACTTCTGTATCTGAGTGCATCATTGTCTTTCATCACACACACACACACACACATATATATCATATCAGTGTTGGTTGTCACTAGATCACTTTGTGGGTTTGTGGCGAACCAAGTACAACATAATATGGAGAGTGCTCAATATCTAGGATAGAGCTATTATATAATAATGATAATAAATAAATATATATATATTAGATTTATGTATTCAATGCCATGGAATTTAGTCTGTGACCCCTGGGTTTCATGAAGTTTTTACAAAACAACAATCATCAGGCAGTTAACAAAATGAAATGAATTGAAAATCAAAAAATACTGTCAAAAACCATTACAATCCCAATGGTTTTTGACTGTATTTTTTGATTTTCGATTTATTTCATTTTGTTAACTGCCTGATGATTGTTGTTTTGTAAAAACTTCATGAAACCCAGGGATCACAGACTAAATTCCATGGCATGGAATATATAAATCTATATATATATATATATATATATATATATATATATATATATATATATAGGCTATACTTTGGCAGCAATCTTTCTTGTGAACAAATTTTGATAAAGACTTCATAACAATGATTTTTTTTTACTGATTTTCTATGTCTTCACACAAGGCTACAAATGTCTGGTTCAGACTCATATAGAAATTTCCCAAATTGTCTTCCTGACTACTTTCAGTGGTGATCCATCATTTTCAAGAATAAAGTTAAGATAGTTATAGCTTTGAAATTCCAAGATACTTTAAGGAATTTGTTATTGTTTTTAATGGCATTTTTAAAATTTTCTACAGAGAGAGAGGGGGGGGAGGGAGAGAGAGAATGTGAAAGTCATCTAACAATTATGGGCCTAAACAAATCAGCAGAGTTCAAAAGCTGGTCAAAGTTGTTAGTGTTTAATTAATACTAACTCCTTTAGGAGTAATATGAATCCAACCTTCTCTCTATAGTTAGGAGAAAAATAGGAAAGAAGTTAAGAAACCTTGGTGGTGTGGGCAGTCTTAAATTCAGACCTCTTGACTTTACATTTTATGGCTTAAAAAACCTTAGGAAAGACCTGTCCTACAATAAAAATGACAAAAAAAAAACTTAATCAGATGGAATGGGATAATATATATATATATATATATATATATATATATATATATATATATATATATATATATATATATATATATATATAAAATCCTAATGACAAGTATAATATGGTAGAGGCTATCTACATTAAAGTTTTGGCGGACTGAACAAACACTAATTCAATTTCAACAAAATCAAAGTTAAAAAAAAAGAAAAGTTCATATACCTACACAGAAAACCCTAAAATTTTAGTTATAAATATTTTAACTTCATTGTTTTAGTTTTGGTTCAGTCACATTCATACTCTGGTGACCTAGACATAATCTACCTTTATATTAACTCAAGTGGTCATGTAAAATATACGCAAAAATAAAAAATTGTCCTTATAATTGACAAAAATACACAAAATATAGCCATGGAATTTGAATATATACTCTTCAGTTTGAAGAGACTTCAAATAAAATTTAAGATAATGGACCATTATTTTTAAGCAATAAAAATGACTTATTTACACAAATATTTATAAATATACACACACATTTGTACAGAGACACACCTACAAGTATTACATACATACATACATATGTGTGTATGTGTGTATGGGTGTGTGAATTCCTGTTTATACAATGTCCTGCATGTATCTCCTTTTCTGAAAAGGAGGTACATCCTTTATGTATGTGCTTTTCTGAAAAGTAGATACATTCAAGATACATGTATATATATATATATATATATATATAAGACATTGTGTGTGTATATATATATATATATATATATATATACTTGCTAATATTCATCTATCTTCATAAGAGTCATGTATCTATGTATGAGATACATTAAATAGATAAAGCATATGCATGATTAGATATATATTTAAAGTGTGTGTGTGTGTGTGTCTCTCTCTCTACTTTTAAAACAAAATAGATATACATGGGAGGCTCAGAAACTGGTCAAGGTGTTTGACAAAGAGACAAAAGGTATAGGAATAGTTGATTTACTGACAAGGGGAAAGAATGAGAATAGGCTAAAAATAAGAAAAGGAGAGGAAATGTTCAGTTGGGTACATTAGGGTTAGAGTAGGTTGGAATGCTTAGATTCTAATAGAGATAAGACACTGGGTGAGAGAGTGAAAAAGTTGATGATAAAGAAGAAGGAAAAGAAGAAGGAGGAGGAGGAGGGGGGAGGATGTCAAAGGGAGAAAGCCAAGGTTACAGTGCTTCACTAAAAGAGTGAAAAAGAAAGCTAAGCTTGGCAGTAAGTGGTTGCAATGGAAAGAAATATGACAGATGTGATAGAGGGAGGAGAGGATATGCCTGGGGAAGAAGAACTGGGTTATCATAGAGAGTATGGAGGAAGCAGGTTAAAGCAAGAGGAAGAGTTAATAGCAGCAAGAAGGGGAGAAAAGGTTATAGAAAAGATGACTGTGCTGTCTGGTGCATGATAAAAAATGGGAAGCAGGCTAAAATAGGAAGAGAGATAAAAAGAAAACATGATTACAAATGAGAGTGTGAAGGAACTGGGACAGGAGGAGTGGAAGAGAAGCAGAAAAAGAAAAGAGAGGAGGTAAAAAAAAGTCATTTGGGAGCAGTTAAGTGAGAAGATGGGAAGAAGAGGGAATTGGAGAAAGAAATAGAAATAGAAAGAGAGAGGGGGGGAATAAGAAAATAGTGGAAAGAAAAGGATAAAGTAAGAGAAAAAAAGAATTTACTTGTGTGGAATATGAATATGAACTGAAAGGAAAGAGTAAAGATTAATAATGAGAGTAAAGTAGAGAGAGAGAGAGAGAGAGAGAGAGAGAGAGAGAGATGAAAAAAGTATGTAATAAAAGGGAGGAGAAAATTAATAAAGGAAGAAGAGGAGCAAAAGGTTTAATGTTAATAGGACAAGTCATGTAGAAAATGATAAGGGACAAAGAAGAGGTCACTGAAGTAGGAAAGCTAGGAAAAAGAAGAAAAAAAATAAGAATAAAAGAGATGAATAATAGTTGAGATGAGTTTTGGAATGACAGGGAAAAAAGTCAAATAAAAGAAAGAAAAGGAAAGAAGAAAAAAAAAAAATTAAAGAATGGGGGGAAGGGAGAAAGAAAGAGGGGGAGTAGCAAAAGGAGAGTCAAAGTAGCCATGTGAAAAGAGTAAAATATTTGTGAAGATTAAGGAGTATACATTTTGAGGGATATAGAAGAGAAAGATGAATAGGAGAATATTAAAAAAAAGAGGGGGTACTCTTAAGTAGCAAAAAGAAGGAAGTAAAAGAAGACAGATAATAGGTTGATGAAGGAAAAAATATCATTAAAAAAAATGAAGGAAGAAGACAAAAAGAGAACATAAATAATGATTAAAGAGGGAGGAAAAGAAATTAAAAAACAGTGTGACAAAGTAGATAAAGAAAGAAAGAAAGAAAGAAAGAAAGAAAAATAAATTATTTTTTAAATGGAAAAAAGAAAGAGAAATTTGAAAAAGAATTGAAGAAGAATGAAGAAATTAAGAATCAAAAGAGGTGTGAAACAATGAATGAGTTAAAGAAAAACAATAGCTACAAAGAAAGTTGTAGTTATTTACAAAGCTTTTGCTTGGTTGTGGCACAAAGCTGGATGTATTGGGTGCTAAATGAGACTCAAACAAGAAAAGAGCGGAAAATACGTTGATGAAGGAAGAAAACAATCATAGAAAAAGATAGTAAGATTGCCATTTTGGAACAATGAAGAAAAGAAAGATGAAAAAAGGAGTGAAAGAAGACAAAAAGAGAACACGAGCAATGATTCAAGGGTGAAGAAATGAAGGAGGAAAGCAAGGTGATAAAGTAGATGAAAGAAAGAAGAAAAAAGATTACCAAAGAGGAATAAACAGAAAGAAAGAAGTCATTAAGCAAGATAAATGATTTTTTAATGAAAAAAAAGAAAGAAAGGAATTTAAGAAAAATGAAGAAAGTAAGAATCAAAAGAGGTAAAAGACAATGCTTAAGTTTAAAAAAAAACAATAGAGAGAAAGAAAGCAATAGTTATTTACTGAGCTTTTGCTTGGTTGTGGCACAAGGCTGAATGTATGGAGTACTTTTTAAATGAGACTCAAAATCACTAGTTATGGTTTGCTAGTCTAGCTTGATAACCATCATACCTTGTGAAGCACCCAATGAAAGAGGACAGTAGAATATAAAAAAAAATTATTGTTGCAAAGAAAGAAAGAGACAAATTAAGAATATCAAATTGGAGCAAACAAGAGAAAAAGGTGTTGAAGTAATAGTGAGGATAAACTTAATGGAAGGAAGAAATAAAATGTAGGAAAAGCAATGGTGTCAAATGAAAGAGAATCAAAGAATGGGGAAAAGGGTATAAAAGAAAATATAAGAGACAATAATAGAAAGAGAGAAACAAAAAGAGGAACAATAATAGTGATAAAAGAATATTGGCAATAATAAAGGATGGCAAAGGAAGAAAAAGAAAATTCAATATAAAGAGAATGTAGGAACAAAAGACAAAAGTGATAAATCTAATGAATTGACAAAGAGGTTAGGGGAAAAAAAGGGTTATTTCAGAAAGAAAATAGGAAATAAGGTGACAACCAAGATAGGAAGAAAAAATGGAATTTTTTTAAAATTTGAAACCTGGACTTGACTTTAGGGGAAAAAATGTCAATGATTTTTCAACTTATTTATCAATGAGGTTGAATAGTGCTGCTTTGGAGATTAAAAAAATTATTCAAATGCAGAAGTGACATTATAATAACTAGCATAATACATATTAGACAACTCATAGAAGTCAGCTAGTATTGGATTATACTTTGTTTTCAAGGAATTATATACCTTTTATAACCTTTCTAATGTATCTAGTATTGGTGCTCTTGTGGAGATACTTTAACATGGTGTGCTTAATATAATGGTTATCATTATAGGAAATGGAATTGGCAACCTGAATTCAAACCCTGGATGAGGCTGTTTGTGTTTTATTTTGCACTAATGCTCTTAGGAAAGGTATGAATCCATCTCTTCTCTTCCTTTACTCAGCTATGGGTAAATAGTAGAGCTGACTGGGTTCTTTAACCTTTGTTTGATAACCAATCTAAGATAAGGAAAACACTGAATTCAAATCAGCTGTACTCGGTATAACAAATTGATCTTGTGTTACATCTTGTCTATGGTGAAGGGTTTTGATAAAAATTCAACAAATTATCCTCCGGATATCATCTTTAGATGATGAAAAGTATTTCTTTTAAATTTTCAAAGTCTGAATTCATCATCTTGCTAACTGATGAAACACTAGATGACAGAAAGGAGTGATTAGAAAATTGAAATCATGGTACCTAATGCACCAAAACTGTTATTATAGACATTTACTCAGCTTGGTACAGTTTGGCATAAGGCCAAAAGTATAGGACACTTATTGAGTATCAAAATGACTCACAATGATGTGTTTGTCAAGTTACCTAATCATTACACCATGTGAGGTGCCCACCAAATTATTATTATAAAAAGAATATTTGACAAAATGTTCTAAACATTTTGTGATAGATACTGTATATATATATGTATATATATATATATATGTGTGTGTGTGTGTGTGTGCGTGTGTTTACCCAACCCCTCTGTATGAACAGGATGCAACACAAAATCAATTTTAAAGCAAATTTTAACAGGTTTGAATTCTGAATTTTCCTAAACTGGTTTCCATACCAAAGTTAAAGAGCCCAGTCTGCTCTACTATCTTCCCATAACTGGGAGAGGGAAAATAGTTGGATTCATACCTTTCCTAAGAGTATTAGTGCAATGTAAAATGCAAACAGCTTCATATAGTATTTGAATTCAGTTTGCCGTGTCTATTTCTTACAATGATATCCATTATACCACAAGTTCCTCCTACTTGTAACCATATAACAGTGCAAATGAATGACTATTATTGAATAAAAATACTTACTTGAAACCATATGATTATTAGTATTAGATAAGAATACTTGATATATAATTTAGTACAAAAAATTCTTAAGAAATAACTACACAAAAAATGTAAGCATAAATTTACAATGAACATGATTCTCTAATCTCTTGACATAAAATAACCAGGGACAAGTTGATATGATCTTAAAATCAGTCCAATCTAATTTAATCTCATCAATCCACTATTCTTTTATATACATTCTATAATTTTTTCTAGTTTTTCTAATCTAATACAATTTTAAGAGGTTTAAATTAAGAGTTTTTCTTCTCCTAGACAGGTTGCCATACCAAGGTTAAAAAGTCCAATCTGGTTACTAGTTGCCTACAGTTGGAAGGAGAATAGTTGACTTTATACCTTTCTCAAGTTATGTAAAATGCAAACAGTGTCATCCAGAATTCAAACTCAGGTCACCATGTCCATCTCAAATAACATTAATGATTACACCAAAAGCACCTCAAAAGAAAGTAGAAAAATCAGAATTAGTTTTTCTAGTTTTAGAAAAAGTGTTGCCATAAGAAAAATGTTCAGCTATGCTCTTCTTTCTGGGTAAGGCTTAGAACTTTTTCAATGAGCACTGAATATATATATATATATATATATATATATATATATATATATATATATACTCCCCTCGGGAGAACTGTTGAGCACTCTAGCAAAGGAATTACTAATTATCACTTACAAAATGCAAAGCTAATGAATTGAGCATTCAGCAGCCATTAAGCGTATACATGTAAACAAAAACAAAAGTGATACATATGCATTAAAACCCCTTCGCTTACACTGAGTTTGCTAGTGGGTGTGTGGTAGGATATCCAGCTGGTGTAAAGTCAGCCAAGTTTTAATCACAGCTTCAAGCATCTTGCATGTTAAGCTACACTGATGAGTTGTGATACAACAAAACAGTATCTCTGTGGATGACAATATATATATATATATATATATATATATATATATATATACACCCATATATATATATATATATATAAATACACACACACACACACACATATATATATATATATATATATATATATATATATATATATATATATATATATATATTGACCAGTAGCTACAGAATACACTGACTGAACCTCTGCAGAGAGGTAAGACCTCCCCCAACAAGGGTCTGGGTTATGACACTAAACAATCTGATGGTGAGGTTTCAATGATGCTAGAGCTTTGGGAAATGCAGAGCACCTCTTCACTACCATCACTCCCAGGTCCACTCTTCCCCGGAGAGGTAGCACCTGATAAGGCCCTATCTATGGGTCAAATAGAACTAAACTGCGTACTTATGCTAAACTGAATTATTTGAAACAAAACAGTTTGACTAAACTGAATAACTTGAAATAGAAATGTTTTTGACAATTAAACTGTGTACTTACATTTAAACTGTGTACTTATGCTAAACTGAATTGTTTGAAACAGAACTGTTTTTGACATTGAAACTGTACTTATGCTCAACTGAATTGTTTAAAATAGAACTGTTTTGACATTTGACTGTGTGTGAAATCTATACTTATATTAAACTGAATTGCTTGAATTAGAAATGTTTGACTAAACTGAATAGCTTGAAATAGAACTGATTATTTGTATATAAATGGATTTGGCGTTAAATAACATATAAAGATTGATATGCCATAAAAACCAACCAACCAACCAACCACACACACACACACACACACACACATATATATATACACACACACACTACCTGTCAAAAGTATTTGGCCACTTCCAAATATTTTTATTTCTCATCCTAAAAATGTTATTTTTAATGAAATAAGTTAAGCACCATAATGTTTTTATCTATTATATTAAATACAAGTCTCCCTCAGTAACTTTTACCTTAATATATTCTGATATCTTTTGAAAAATTGATTTGAAGGCTTTTTTTTTCTTTAGTAATGAGTATGAATAAAAGGTTTTCCAAAAGTTATATTATATCACCACTTAAACTCACATTAGATTATATTGTGTTTAATTACTGCTCTCTATATACTACCTGTTTTGCCAATGTATCTTGCCCAGTAGAGTAATCTGTTTTTTTTTTTGTTTAACCTAAATTTTGCAATTTTCTTCCGGATTAAAACTTTTTTCTCAACAAAATACTCAAAACACATGAACTTACACTTGAACAAAGATAAGGGGTCATTACTTTAAAAGAAATAAGGATATTCAAGCAGAGAACTTTTTAGAAATTAAAAATTCCCAGAACTATATTGGATTATACTGTTGGGAAACATGAGGAAACATGACAAAACAAGACCAAAAGTAAGGCTGGTAGACTAAAAGCAACAAGAGCAGAGGACAATTTGATCAATGTTTCCATCTTGTGTAACAGAAGGCTGACTGCTTCAAACATAACTGTACAACTGAACCTAATCCATTTTAAGAAGACTCTGTGAAGTTGGCCTCTATGGCAGAATTGCTGTCAAGAAACCACTCTTGAGGAAGCAAAACAATGTCAAAAGGCTCCCGTGGCCCAAGGCACACAAAGACTGGACAATAGAGCAGTGGAATAAAGTCCTTTGGAATGACAAATCAAAGTCCAAAATCTTTGGCTCAAATAGGAGGGTCTATGTGCGGCAAAGAGTTAGTGAAAGAGCTATAATTCCCTGTATCATACCAACCATAAAGCATAGAGGAAGCTCTGTTATGGTTTAGGGGGCTTTTGCTAATTGCAAAGCCAGGGATTTGCCCCAGGTGAAGTGCAAATTGAATCAGATCAGCTATTACTGTATACTGCAGCATCACATGATACCATCTGGAATGTTGTTTGTGGGTCAAGGATTTGTACTCATGAAAGATAACCCAAAGCATGCTAACAAACTCTGCCAGAGGTACATTGAAAGCAAAAAGGAACAGTACATTCTTCAATTGATGTCTTGGCCAGCACAATCAGCAGATTTAAATCCCATTCAACTAGTGTCAGATGAATTTGAGCAAAAAGTCAGAGCTTAACAACCAGCAAGTGCAACTCACCTCTGGCAACTCTTGCAGGAAAGCTGAGCAAAACTATCTTCTATCTATGTCCAGTCTTTGGTGGAAAGAATGCTGAGAATCTGTAAAGCAGTGATAGAGACCAAAGGAGGTCATTTTGATGAATGAAAAGTTTAAGAAGTTTTTTGTCTTTTAGTTTAATATGTATTTAATGTGGTTCAGTAAGACTTGTATTTAGCATAATAAATAAAACAATGATAGTGCTTAACTTGTTTCATTCAAAATAATACTTTTAGGATGAGAAACAGAAATTTTTGAAAGTGGCCAAAATACTTTTGACTAGTATATATATATATATATATATATATAAAGAGAGAGAGAGAGAGAGAGAGAGAGAGAGAGAGAGTGAGAGAGAGAGAGAGAGAGAGAGAGAGAGAGAAAGAAAGAAAGAAAGAAAGAGAGAGATCTAAATTATGATAGTCTAGACACAGTCAGCAGCACTTAATGACTGTCAGTTTCTGGCCTCAGACTGAGATGGTCTGATGATTGCATAGGCTAGAAACTGATAGTCACCAAGAGACTTTGACTCAGTATCTACTATATTCTAACTTAGATCTATAAATGCCCTATCTCCAATATTGAGTACTCTTGATTTATGAATATAGCAAACTGCATTATTAATTATATATATATATATATATATGAAATAAAAATTTGCATAAAAAAGTGATTGATGCTAATATTGCAAAGCAGTTCTGGCAAGAAATATTTAGGTAAGAACTACCTTATAATTTCTGTAAACTTTGTAACCCACTCATTTCATGTTCCAAATTGTCTTTCTGCTGCTCTATTTCAATTTTCTTTTTAAAAAATGACAATGTTCACTTGTGGGATATAATTTAAGCAAACCATTTTTTTCTGTAGCCAATTATAACTTACATTCAAAATATTCTTCTATTGGCTGAAGAGTTGCATAGCTCCTACCCTGAGCAGTAACAATAGCTGTTTCATATCTATCATACCAAGAAGCCATAATAATTTTTATATATGATTTGGTTATAATATCAAATAATAATTCATCCATAGTTATACATTCTTTTATCAAAATAAAACATTTTAATTTAATCATTTATAATTACACATATCAACTTCTAGAAATATCATACAGGGGTGTTTAGGTGTTAAACTATTACTGGTAAATTTTACACCATGGTCTACCCAAATCCAACCATTGGCTTATAAGAAAGAGGAATATTTCTAAAGTATGTCTTTTATAACAGATATCTCCTCTACTAGCTATATCAACCAATGATTATCCATTGTCATACATCAATATATTTCTTACCTGAATTCATAGGCCCACTGCTTTTATTAGTGGCCTTATAAAATGATATCATCCCCTAAAATCAACTGCATATATTCATGAATTTGTTAAGCAGTTTTATTTTCAACTGTTGATAAGACATAAAATCAGGATAGCCAACATTGTCTATGTTTGTCATATGAGGGCGTGTGCTTATTCTAGTAACCTAACTAATAAAAAAATGCCAGTATATTAGATTCATACTTAAGAAGTAATCAGCAAGGCAAACTTGATATATACAATTGCATGATACTTTCTTCCTAGTTAGGCTTAAAACTTTTCAATAGGCTTTCAAATAGTAAGAGAAAAATATGAGACTAGAATGTAAAAAGTGTTGAGGGCAAAAAGAAGATGAAAAGTAAAGAAGAAAGAAAAACATAGATTATATAGTAACAATTTGATAATTATCAGACTTAACTTAATCTGACACAGTGCTACAATAGAGCACTCAGTAAAAATCAAAGTCATACTTGGTAGTGGAAAGATCAGTTTGCTAACAAGCATATGATAATAGGTCGCCTAGAAATTTGATAACATAAGAGAAACAAAATTATATTAGACAAGGAGAAATTGAAGAAAATAGTGATAGAATGTATATAAAAGAAGAGTGGATAGATTAAATTAGATTGATTTTAAGAGCATATCAACGTCTTAGGTTATTTTATGCCTAGAAATTGTATATTTATATTTACATATCAAGTATTCCCATCTAATACAAATAACTTGTGCTATCATATAAATTCAAGTATTCCTAGCTAATACTAATAATTATATGGTTTCAAGTGATTATTTGTATTTAATAATGGTCATTTATTTGCACTGAAATATGGTTTCAAGTTGGAGATCATCATCATCATCATGTCGTGCTGCCAGCACGGATATCCCTGACCCTCTCTCGCCACTCCTCCCTATCATTCATCGCTTCTGGCAGGTCCTCAGGGCTACATCCCGTATCCTCACAGAGCTGCTGTATGTAGGTTCAAGCTGGTCGCCCTGCTTTTGCTCAGCCATGTGAGGGGGTCCATAGGAGAACATCACTTATGAGCTTGTCCCTGCTTCTTCAGCAGTGTCCTGCATGTCTGGTTCGTCTAACTTTGATAGTTTTCGTGATGGGGGGTAGGTGGCCGTATAGTTGATGCCTTGTGAAGTGTTGCCTCCAGGACTTGTTCAAAATTGCTCACAGCATTCTTGTGTAGTTGCTGTCAAGCTTTTTCTCCATCCGTTTAGTTAGCATCCATGTAGTGCATCCATATAGCAGTATCGACACAACCAATGGACATTGCAAAACAAGTTCAAATACTGGATGAAGCTGTTTGCATTTTACATAGCACTAATACTCTTGGGAAAGGTATGAATCCAACTATTCTCCCTACCTCTAGTCTTGGAAAAAAAAGGGCAAACTGGAATCTTTAACCTTGTTATAACAACCAGTCTAGAAGGAAAATTCTGAAAAAAAAATCATAAAAAATGACTTTTTAGGTTAAAAAATTAGGAAAAAGGTGTTTATTATAAATGAATAATTACAGTAAGTTAAATGATAAAAGAAATAAATAAAGAGAGATTAGCCAATTTGAAAAAGTAGATTTGAATGAAGAAGAAACTGTTTATCACAGGTTTTTATTTATACAAAGTTAATCTGATCCACCATACAAATTTAAAGTAAAAAGTTTTCTCTTTTGATTAACTTGTAACAAGTGTCATTGATGGCACTTAGGACACAACTGAAATTCCTGATTGTCCATAATTTAACATTCTACCACTTTTTAAGCCCAAACAACTGAAGTTAGTAAAAGAATGGTACAAGTTTAACTCAAAGAGCAAAAAGTTAAGAAGGTAGCATGCATTGAAATCAAAGAGGAGGTGGATAGTTTAGATGCCAAAAAGAAAGAGACAATGTTTTATTATTAGGAATGACAAAGTTGACAAACAGAGGAGGTTTAGTGGATGAGGGAGTGAGTAGGCAAGGACAAAGAGGAAAAAAATAAAAATAACAGGGAGGCTGAAAGAATGAAGAAAATGAAACTTAGAATACAGAGACAGTTAAAGAAATAGAAAAAAAATGTTTATAACAGAAAGAAAAGTAGTAACAGAATGTAAAAGGGTGAAAAGGATGACAATGAACAAGGACTAAACAATAGAAAATGGTCAAAAAATAGAATGCAATAAAACAACAAAAAGGAACTGACACTGGGAGTAGTTTTAAAAAACATTATAAACTAATGTGGGAGAGTAAATAAAACAATGAAAAAGAGGGAAGTGAAATTGAAGTGGCAGAAAGAGAACAAGAAAATGGAAATGTGAAAGAAGTGTCTCACAAAAGAAAAGAATAGGAATTCATAAAAGTAAAAGAAGTGTTATGATGCAAGTGAAGAGAAAATTTTGAGAAAGTGAAGAATTAAGAGGAGATAAATCTATAATATCTAAGACAAAAGTTATGAAACAAGGAAAATTAAAGAAAGAGGAGATTAAAATTATAAAAGAGGAAAAGAAAAAAAGAGAAATAGGGTAAGGCTTGCTATATGGGGAAAAAAGAGGGAATGCTACAAAACATAAGAGTAGATTGAGACAGAGAGAGACTTAATTAAAAAGAACTGAGAATAAGCTCTGACTAATGTTCAAAACTGAAAGAATAGAAAAAAGGGAGGAGTTCATAAAGAAAACAGAACAAATGATGATGATGATGATGATGATGATGATGATGATGATGATGATAACTGTGTGACTGCAGAGACCTAAAAAGAGAAAGAATGAAAGAGAAAAAAGATATAAAAAGCAATGGGTGAACCTAGAGACTGTTGAGAAGGGTGAGGCAGGAAAAGAAAAGGAAGTAAGCAGACATAACATTAAAAAGTGGAGTTGTAGGAAAAGTAAAAGGAGGAGGAAGTTTTATAAAGATAGTGGGAAGATGGTATGAAAAGTACTTGCCACCCCCAACTCAAACCTTAGAAAAGGAAAAGGAAGAGAAAGGGAGAGTAAGGGTCAGAGGGAATAGATGAATGATAGAAGAGAACAAGGATGTATACAAATATACATACATACATAAATACATACACACTTGTGTGTGTGTGTGTGTGTGTGTGTGTGTGTGTGTGTGTGTGTGTGTGTGTGTGTGTGTGTGTGTGTGTGTGTTTAGAGAAAGTGACAGAAAAGCTGACAAGAGAATACAAGTGAGTAAAATAAAGAAAAAAAACATAAAAAGAGGGACTATCAAATTGAAATAAAAGAGAAGTAACAGGAGAAAATGGGAGAGTCAAATATAAGAAGGAAGAGAAACCAGAAAGACAGAGGAAAAGTTAATGAAAAAACATGTAAAAGAACTAAAGAAAACATGTAAAAGAACTAAAGAAATGAGAGAGAGAGAGAGAGAGAGAGAGAGAGAGAGAGAGAGGGAGGAAAAGTTAATAAAAAAGCATTTGAATGAGAAATGGGAGACATAATAAAGAATGAACATAGAAACAGACAGAAATGAGTCACATAGGACAATGAGAGAAGAGGGAAGAACAGAATGGATTGGTAAAATAATTGAAAGGAAGGGGTAAAAAAGATCTGAAAGGAGAGACAGAGAGAAGATATGAAGCTAACTGAAATAAAAAGAGAAGAAGGGAGAAAATAGGAATGTTAAACTTGTAAAAGAGGCAAAGAGGGAATGAGAAAGGAAGCTAGAAAAAAATGCATTAAGTAAAAGAGAGAGGATAAGAAAATGAAAAGAAAAATAGAAAAAGTGAAGAGAGTAGAAGTCAGTAGAAGTAGAGCTAAAAAAAAAGCAAAGTGAAAGATTCAACAAGTGTGAGGAAATTAAAGAGAAAGATGAAAAATGGAGTGAAGTAAAGAAAGAACCTTATAAGGAAGGAGAAGGAAAGAAATTAAAAATATAAACAGACAGAAAAAGGATTTACAAAGAGGAAACATAAACACACATACAAGCAAAAAAAAAAAAAAAAAGATGCAGAGGCTTAAATAACATGAAATGAGTATAAATGAAGGAGTTCTAAGATTATGAACAAAGTGAAGTAATAAAGAGCAGAAAGAAAAAGAAAACAAAAACAAAAAACAGAGTTCCAAAATAGAAACAAAGACTAGATGCAATAAAAAGGAAAAAAAGAAATTTGAAAGGATAGAAAATCAGATTTAGATATATAGTAAAGAATAATAGAAAAAAAAAATGAATGAATTGAACAGGTACTATACTTTAATGCCAGCCAGAAGTCTGAAAATTGAACTATCCTTGTTGACACTCTTTGGAACTTCTTATTCATTAACTTCATGATTTTAATAGTTTAAAAGAAAGAAAGAAAGAAAGAAAGAAAGAAAGAAAGAAAGAAAGAAAGAAAAGTAAAAAGAAGACAAAAGGAAAAATAAAAGAAAAGGAATTTGAATAAATCCAACAAAACAGAAAAGTGAAAACTGCAAATAGAGTTATGAGAAATGAAAAAAAGAGAAATGAATGAAATTGCAGATAAAGAAAAAGAATACAAGGTAATAGGAATAAAGATTCTATTAAAAGAAAGCAAAATCATAAGAGATGAAAATAAATGAAACAATTTGGAAAATATAAAGTAAAAAGAAGATAACTAAAAAAAAAAAAAAAGTGGCAGATATTGAGGAATAGAAGCAACTTAACAATAACCTGCAAAGGTATGAAGCAAATAAAAAAGGGGTTCAAAAGAGTGTAAACAATTGAGATAGCTCTTTCCCAGCCTTCTGGATGGGATTAGAGTATAGTATCTGTTTGAATCATGGCGATCCTTATAAGAATTGCCTTGATTCAACTCCTTCAACTATGTTTTTATCTTCAAGTAGGATATGGCACAATGTTCTTATTTTCAGGCAGCATAGGATAAATAAATAAGATGAAATTGGTCCTGGGTATTTCAACCATGAAGTAGTACCTTCCTATTGCACAAATACAGATACAGCAACACAGGTTACCAGGGTGGAGCAGTTTTGTCCTTGCAAATATGAGAACCCCTACTTTAAACTGACTATGTATCAAACTTGTCTTTGTAGAGGGACAAATAAGTACTAAGGATAGTTTTATAAAGAGAAAAAAGAATGGTAAAGAATCAAGAAAGTCCATTGACTGATTGATTGATTCATTCATTTTAATGGTATATCAACTCCTCTGATGTTATTTTATACCAAGAGATCAGGGAATCTAAGAGGTTAGGGGTACTCCACACTCCCTAGATCTCCAGAACTAGAACCTTACCATCAGATGCAGTTGAGTGTCATAACCAGACCACACCCATTTCTGGAGGGGGCTTGTGTTCTTTTGCAGGGGATATGGTCAGCATATTCTAAGCCCCATAGACTATGTAGAAAGTCTCATGAGTTAAGTATAAAAAAAGTGAAATCAAAATGAAAGAAAGAAAATAGAAATCTCTGTAAAAAGAAAAAACGAGAAAAATGTATAAGAATTAGGAAAAAATGAAATAAAGAAAGCTGATGCAATAAATATAAAAAGTACGTTGATTGTGAGTAGATGCAATAAGAGAGAGAAATGAAAAAAAAAAAAAGAGTATAAGCATCTGAGTAACCAAATGCAAAAGAAAGAAACAAACAAATAAATAAACAGAGAATTTGGAAAGAAGTCAGAATCATTAAAATAAGATGATTGAAAAAGAAAATAACAAAAAAACTATAATGAAAGGAAAAAAATTAATCCAAAGAAGAAATGAAAATGAACATAGAATATAAAGGTAGAAAAAGACAAGGGAAAGAGAGAGGTGGGAGTGAGTGATTTCAGAACAGATTAAGACTTTCAGATTAGACAAAGAGGTTGTAAAAATTATATAGAACATATAAAAAAACAAAAAAACAAACAAGGAATGAATAAAAAAAGAAAAAAAGAAAGAAATCTTATAAAGAGAGAAAGAGACAAATAATTACAGTAAGAAGAGAGTAAGATAAAGAGTGGTGAAAGGAAAGATAGAAAGAACAAAGTAAATGTGAGAAACAGTTGGAGGCAAAGACAGATCAACAAGTATAAAAGCTGGAAGATGAAATATGTTTAAATGATGAGACAGATAAGATGAAGAGATAAAAAAAAAATAGGATAAGGAGAGGAAGGTGGAGAGAGAGAGAGAGAGAGAGAGAGAGAGAGAGAGAGAGAGAGAGATAATTAATGGAAATGAAACATAGAAAGAAAAGAGGGAAAACATTTGAACATTAATACAAAATAAGAGAAGTAAAATGATAAAATAGCAGTTACTTAAGAGAGAGAGAGAGAGAGAGAGAGAGAGAGAGAGAGAGAGAGAGAGAGAGAGATATTAGAGGGAATATTTCAAGATAGCCAGAGAAGAAGAGTGATAAAGACAGTGATGAAGTCAGTGAAATCAGAAAGATGACATTCACAGAATGAATGCTGGAAACAGATAAATAACTGAAGAGAGATTGAAAGGTAAAGTCAAAAGAAACAGGGAATGGGAGATAGAAATAAAGAGTGGAAAGGGTTAAGGAAAGGCTGGGAAATCAATGTAAAGAGCAAGAAAGATAATCAGAGCCAGAAGGGAATAGTTAAAGAGAATCAAGAGATATTGAAATATGAAGGAGAGGCAGAAGTTTGAAGAATAAATTAAGAGAAAGAAAAAGAATGAAAGACAAAGACAATCAAAGAAAGAGAACAAAAGATCAAAAGCAGGTGAGTTCAAGAATCAAAGAAAGATGGATGAAGCAAATGAGTGATGAAGGCAATAAGCAAGAAGGGGAGAGAAAAGATCAAGAGAGAGAGAGAGAGAGAGAGAGAGAGAGAGAGATTACAAAGGAAAGAGACTGAAACAAAATTAAAAAAAACAAAGAAAAATAGTGAAAAAGGTATTACAATGAGAGCGAGTGTATTTGAAGAGAATTCAATGAAAGACAAAAGTGGATCAAGTGTGCAAAGAGAGAGAATCAATAAGTAGTGAAAAAAAGGGATAAAGGAGAGGATGATATATAACAAGATGTTACAACTGGAAAAGTGGAGAGAGATATTCCAAAAATGAAACAAACAATAAGGCAACCAAAATAGGAGGAGAGAGAGAGAGAGAGAGAGAGAGAGAGAGAGAGAGAGAGAGAGAGAGAGAGAGAGAGAGTAAAATACATAAAAGATGGAGAAAACATCCAAGAAAGAAATATTCAATATATATATATATATATATATATATAACAAGCAAATAGAGAGAAAAAATATAAAAAAGAAAAAGTTAAAAACAAATTGACAGACCAAAGGAAAGATATATATATATATATATATATATATATATATATATATATATATATATAAGAGAGAGAGAGATTAAAATTAGAAAGTGAGGAATCTTTCAAAGAAACTGAAAAGAAAATCAAAAACGGTTATAGAGAGAAAAGGAAATTGATAGGAGTGAAAGAAGGCGAGAGAGGGGGAAAGAGAGACAGAGAGATAGAGAAGGGGAGGAGAAAGAGATTCCTATCAGAGAAAAACTGGCATCTGAGAATGAATTATAAGGACAAACAGAACATGACAGAATGAGAGAAGGACATTCAAGAGGTTGAGAAACGACAATTGGAAGGGGAAAAAAGTGAGATTATCAATAGTATGGAGGGAGATAAAGCATTAAAAAAGAAAAAGAAAAGTTGAAGATGTAATGAGAAGTATGTTAATCAGTTTAAAGGAATGGAGTGAGTGTGTGAGAGAGAGAGAGAGAGAGAGGAGGGTAGAGAGGAGACATTGGAGAAAAGAAAAAAGAAAGCGAAAAAATATATTAAAAAAATGACTGCAGAAGAGATAAATCGGAAGAAGATGAAGAAAGGTAATGATCTAAGAACGATATTGAGAGAGTGAGGGAGATTGGAGAGTGAGTAAAAAGAGAAGGAAGAAAGTCTGTGAGAGTGAGAATAAAAAAAGGATGCTACAAGGATTGTGGTAGAGAATGAAGAGGACAAAAAGAAGCATTTAGTAAAAAGAGATGACAGACATTCAGACAATCAAACGGAAAGAGATAAAGAAAAAGAAATACAAAGCTAACAGGCAGAGTAACATAAGCCTGAAGAAAGAGAGAGAGAGTATAAGAGAGAGAGAGAAAGGGAGAGAGAGAGAGTAAGAGAGAAGCTGAAGAGAAGAGGTTGGTGGTATGAGACTGAGTAAGTAGAAAGCACGTGGTAGCACAATTATGAGAGACGTGACGAGAAGGGGCAGGAGTGGGTAAGAGGAAGGGTTATAGTTCAGACAGAAGTGGGTAGGGTTTGGGTTTGAGTTGGAGCTGGGCGAGGAAGAAAAAGCGAAAGCAGAAGAAGGAGGATGGGTGAGGCGACGGTGGCTGATAAACGGCACAACAGCGAGAGGACAGAGTAAGGGGCTCGCTGGAAGTAGAGAGAAGGATAACACGCACACCCGCACTAACATGTTTGTGGAAGACTGAAGAAGAACAGTTAGTATTGGAGGGATGGAAATTGAAGGAAACAGAAATGATCTGACAAGTGAAAGAAGGAGAAAAAAAGGAAGGAGGGTAGATGATAATGTAAAATCAATGTGAACCAGGTATTAACCGAGAGATCATTACTGATGTATGCGTATGTATGCATGGGTCTGTATATATAAAAACACCTTCATTATATATATATATATATATATATATATATATATATATGTGTGTATATATATATATATATATATATATATATATATGTATATATATATATATATATATAGAGAGAGAGAGAGAGAGAGATTAACAGATTGAAAAATAGAACAGACTGAGATATTAATCTGTCTGTTCATAATATATATATATATATATATATATATATATATATATATATATATATATATATATTAGTCTAGTCATAACAGATAGATAGATAGATATCTCAGTCTATTCGCATCTATCTATCTATCTATCTATCTATCTATCTAAGTTTGTTCATGATAGATAGATAGATAGATAGATAGATAGATAGATAGATAGATTAAGAATGATAGAGCCAAGTCGATATGGGTAATGCAAGTTGGAAGCAGATAAACAAAATAAGAAAAGAAAGATAAGGTTAAACTAGATTAAAGGAAAATTGTATTGAACGATAAAGAAATTCTGCCTGGCCAATAGAGGAAAAGTGGCAATGAGGAACGCACTTCAAATTAAAGAGAGAATGAAAGAAAAGAAAAGAGAGAGTAGGAAAGAAGCAGAAAAAAGTAGAGGAGAGGTGAATAGTATTAGATATGTCCCTTAATAGGAAAAGAGAAAAAAAAAGGATGATTTAAACGTCGTTGATAAACAGTAGGAGCAAATGAATAATCCAAGAATTTAGGAAAGAAAAGAAATATGAACAATGATGTGAAAATATTAAAAATGGAGAAGAAAATAACTAGAAAGTGTATGACATGTGAGAGAGTGGGGACGAAAAAGAGAGAGTCTTGAAGAAGAGATATAAGTAAGAGAGATGACTTCAGATAGTGAGTGGAGAAGAAGGAAAGAGGTTATTATTAGTGACTAGAGGGTGAATAATAAAGAGAGAAGAAATTAAAGAAAAGAAAGAAATAGACATTAAGGACATAATAGATCGTGACATAGTGAAGTAGTGGAAACAGAAGGTAATCGTGAGTGAGTGCGTTACAAAAAAGTAAAGAAAGATTTTTTTCTAAAAAGAGAGAAGAAAGAGCAAAGCTGACACATAATTAAAACAACAGACGCTAAGGAAGAAGAAAAAAGAGAGAGGGTTATAAAAGAGTAGGGCTAGAATAAGATAGAAGAATTATAAATTAACGAGAGGGAGAGAGAGAGAGAGAGAGAGAGAGAGAGAGAGAGAAAAGAAGTGTGATCTGAGCAAGATAGTGCGAGGCGCAAAATATTCAGCATATTCAACAAAGAGTAGGTTGCAAGAGGAAAAGAGGGAGATAAGAGAGATAGAAACTACAAATAATAGAAATAAGGAGAGATGGAAAGAGAAAAGAGAGAAACAGATATGATAATATCTGAGAGCGGGAAGAGAGTGAGAAGGAAGAATTTAAGCAAATGAAAGAGACATGAGGAGAAAGAGTGGCAAAAGGAGGCTAGTATAGCGTGAATGCAACAGATTCTAGCGACACACCAGGAGTACAATTAACAGTAGAGAACTGGAGAGAGGGAGACGAAATGTGTGAAAGAGAGAGAGAAAGAGAGAGAGAGAGAGAGACAAATAGACACAGACAGAGGTGCAGAGTGAAGAGGAAGAGGAAAGAGCGAGATAGGCAGGGGATCGCGAGAGGAGAAAAATTAGAAAAAAAGACACAGAGGAGGAATAACAAAGAAGAGGAGATGGTGATACTAGGTAAGGGGTGTCAAAACCAGCAAAGAAAGCAGCAGCAAAGCAGATAGCTAGAATAGTAGTTGTAGTGGTTATTAGAATCATAAAAATAATAGTAGTAATAGTGATATCACTAGTGGTTATAGTCATAGTGGTGGTGACAATAGTAATGATCCTGTTAGTGGTATTATTATTGGTAGGAGAGAGAGAGAGAGAGAGAGAGAGAGAGAGAATCATATGAATACACTGAGATGAGAACGGTATTGATAGGAAAAGTGAAAAGATGTGTGTACATAAATAAACTGTAGTGAGTGTAGTTATCTACATAAATATTACACAAAGACTTTTATGTCTAGACAGACAAACATATTTTAATTAATCAGCCACTCTCTCGATTGTGCACTCAGTTACAAACACAGTCAAGCACATGAACCGAAATGAACATAAATCACACACTAATGAACAGTGGCACAAACATATACAGCGTTCGAATAAAAAAGTAAGGGGAGAGTAGAATAAGACCTCTTCTTACAAGTGTGTGTGAAGTTCATTTTGATACGTTTACATACGCAAATAGATAGAACGAAAGGAGGATAGAAAGAAGAAAGAATGAAGGAAAGAGAAGAAAAAAAAGAAAGGACAACAGAAATTCATAATGATGATGACAAGAGAAACTTAGCATTGAATGGATTGAAGTCAGTGGAGGTAGATACATAGTTAGGTGTGAAATAGGGTGTGGTGGGGGAGGAGACTGAAAGGATGTGGGATGGGCAGTCAGAGTAAGTGTGACATGGCAAAGTAGTACCGGGTGGATTGGGGTTTTCCTAGCTGTCACATAAAGTAAGCAACACGGTATTAGTATTATTATTGTGTGTGAGGTATTTTTGATGAACGTTTAGACATCTGTTTATATATGAGAAAAAAGTATATATATATATATATATATATATACTTTTTAGACAGAGAGAATAATATATATATATATATATATATATATGTGTGTGTGTGTGTGTGTGTATGCGTATGTGTCCGTGTGTTTTGATACAAACAGAATATATATATATATATATATATATATATATAATTCTCTTTCTCTCTCTCTCTCTCTCTCTCTATATATATATATATATATATATATTGTTTGTACCAAAATACACACTGACACAAACACATACACGTGCGCGTGTGAATGTGTTACTAAATGAGAAATATTGAAAAATGTGTGTGTGTGCGTGTATGTGTGTGTGTGAGAGAGAGAGAGAAAGAGAGAGAGAGAGAGAAATTTAAACAGTGTAACAGTCAGAATTTAGGTCCTAAGTTTCATTTGTCATTTTTACGATTATGGCAAGTCTTTGTCACAGACGTTGCTGTCCACTTAGTCTGACACAAGACTAATAGCGGAGCACTCCGTAAAAATTGAACTCACTCCCTATGATCCTCAAAAACTCTTCTATGCCCATAGTTAAACATGTGCTTCATTTGCAGGTGTAAGTTAAATGTCTTTTTTTTTTCCCTTTACACATGGTCATCTCAATGATAAGGTCCCTGCATCGGTGTGAGTAGTACAGCTAGACTGAAATGTACGTAGTCCAAAAGAAGCGTTTATTAGTGTCTGAACCTACTTCCCTTTCCTTCTACCTTTTTTCTTTCTGTCTTTTAACTCGCGTAGTATCTATCTATCTATCTATCTATCCCAAGTAAGATCTTTTACTGGTATTTATATGTTCAAGCGTCTTGATGTTTATTTCAGATTATACGCGATCCCATCCTCAATGAAAAATGTTTACTTGTTCAACAGGTGTCTATGCGCGTTCTTATATTAACTCACGCAAAATAAGCATTCAGGAGTAAGTGAGAGTTCTGATCAGATCATGATCCTTATTTTTTTTTTTTTTTTACCTCTTCTGGTGTTGTGAAAAAATGAGAGATAACGACATAGAGTTTGGAGAAAGATAGTTAATGTCTGGCGTTGGGAAAAAGGAATGAAATTTTATTTTTCAAACTAACTTATGGGATGCTAAACAAACAAACGTTATATATCATCATCATGTCGTGCCGCCAGCACGGATATCTCTGATCCTCTCTCGCCACTTCTCCCTATGGTTCATCGCTTCTGGTAGGTCGTCAGGGCTACATCCCGTATCCTCACAGAGCTGCTGTATGTATGTTCGAGCTGCTCGTCCTGCTTTTGCTCGGCCATATGTGGGGGTCCATATGAGTACATCGCTTATGAGCTCTTCCCTGCTTCTCCAGCAGTGTCCTGCATGTCTTGTTCGTCTAACTTGGATAGTTTTCGTGATGGGGGGTAGGTGGCCGTATAGTTGGTGCCTTGTGGGGTGTTGCCGCCTGGACTTATTCAATATTGCTCGCAACATTCTTGTGTAATTGCCGTCTAGCTTCTTCTCCAACCATTTTGTTAGCGTCCAAGTAGTGCATCCATACAGCAGTATCGACACGACCGCAGCTTGGAAGAAACTGCGTTTCATTTTATCGGTCAGGTCTGACTTCCATATGATCGATAGCTGTCCATGCCTTGGTTAGCCGCGTGTCGATGTCTTTTTCGGTTGATGAGACACTGCTTCCTAGGTAGGTGAATTTTCGAGCTGACAAAGAAAAGAAGCAGAAGGTACCCCGCAATAAAATATTACCGACGCCGACTACGCCGATGACATAGCGATTCTGGTAAATACACCCAACCAAGCCGAAACACTACTACATAGTTTGGAACGAGCCGCCGCAGGCATTGGCCTCCATGTCAATACACACAAAACTGAATATATGTGCTTTAATCAAACAGGCGATATTTCCACACTAGAGGGAACCTCTCTGAAAATAGTAGACAAATATATATATATATATATATATATATATATATATATATATATATATATATATATATATATATATATATAAGCCAAGATAGCGTAGACGCAGAGTTAACAATGCTTGCTGACTCAATTTATCACCTATGCTTTTTATCAGACAAAATACTTGGTCTGATGATAGCATAGGGGAGAAAATGACAGTCACCAGACGCCATTGTTTCTGACCCCTACTCGTTGATGGGACAGTATGTGTATAAGTCTAGCTCTCGGGATACGGTTTAATCTTTCTTTTTAATCCCACTTTTAGGCATATTGTGTATATAAAATGTTAAAAGTTCTTGATACATACAAATAAGTTTATCTTGTCTTTCATCTCGTTGTATTCAGTGTTAGCGTGGACTTAGATTTATCCGACTTCCCACCAAGTCAGATTTTTGACACAAGGTCATTTTATAGGAGGTGGGGTATGCACCAATCAAAACACAGGCGTATCTGTCACAGAAAATGCATGGTCCTCACAGCATTCCACTTTTGGGGTGGTTCAAAAAGCAGGTAGTGCCTGGTGGAGAAGACCCCTTGGGACTAGGCAATCAACTTAATATTACCAACTCGGCACGATCATCACACCTGGAATGCTAGAGAGTTAGTATGCCAAGGATATACTAATGTTATTGGTTCTTGGAGAGGAGGGGTTTGACTAAAATATCTTCTCCATCACCATATATCAGAAAGATAGATAGGACAAAAAGAAAGATAGATAAACAAATATAGGTTTAGTTTCTTTGTTTAATGGCATATCAACCTTTGTAAGGTTATTTAATGCCAAAGCTATTCTCCTTGAAGAACATTAGTGGTACTATTTAACCCATAGCTGGATAAACAAATATAGATATGTGAAGTAGAAGGTATGATTTTATAGGATGATGTAAGTGTGTATACTCACAAGTAAGTGTACCATGAAACCTAATCAGTATTTAGGCTGTTGACCATTTGAACTTGCTTGGTTTTATTTTACCTATCTGAAACGGAAACAAACACCACAATGACCTGAGCATAAACTCTGAGAAACATAACAGATTAGGGTTAATCGCCCTTTAGCTTTTCTTTAAGTGATGATTTTTTTTGCATTACAGAAAAACAGATACACACATATGTATATATGCGTCGCACAGACAACTTGAGATATAAAGAATGAAGGTAACAAATATCTATAGGCAATCAACATTTGATGAGAAAGTTTTGTTAATATTCTAATGTTTATACACGTCATAACATTACTTTTTGGAATTGCTTTCAATCTTTATCTATTTTTCATTAAACTGTTGGCACATCTCATTAGATAATTAAGTATAAGTGTGTATCTATTGGGTGCTTAAATATGCTGATTGTATCCCTTGCAAAGGGATAAGACTTCTCCTACTCAAAAAAGGGGTGTCCTAGATATGACACTAAACTGAATCTGATGATGAGGCTCCACTTTTGGAGATCTGATGAGTGTGGAGTACTATTTCGTAACTATTACTTTCATGTCTACTTGGACCTAGAGTGGTACTACCTATTAGGGTCTCATCAGTAGGTCAAATAGAACTGTTTGAAAATTATATAAGAATAAGTAGTTGTTGAGAGCAACTAGAAGGCTTTCTTTTCAATAGCTATTACACTCCTTCCCTTGGATTGCTCCACTTTACCCTTGATCCGTACCTTATAATACTGAGTGTTAAGCAAGGAGGGATCAAGTACCATTTTTTGAGACCTTGGTAAAACTCGACCAGGGAGTGAACCCCGGTCTTTCGGGCCATTGGCGAATACTCTAACCATTATGCCAATCGGCCGGATAGGAATACTTGATATCAAATAACTGTGTACGAAAAGAAAACTCTTAAGAAACAAAAATGTAAATAGGAATACACAATGAACGTAATTACCTAACCTCTAGGCATAAAATAGCCCTAGATAGGTTAACATGCCATTAAGATTAATCACTCAAACAAAAAATGAAATAAAGCTTGTAATGTAGCATAGTTTATACATGTATATATTTTCGACACTGTAATGCCGTATATAATCAAAATCCTACAGACAGATGGATGAAGGGATGCATCCTCCTCTTTCCTAAAAAGGCGACCTCGGATTAGCCAAGAACTACCGAGGTATAACACTTACGTCCATAGCGGCCAAGATATATACAATGCCCTACTACGCAACCGCATAGAACCCAAAATTGACAACATACTTAGGAAGAACCAAAATGGCTTCCCGGAGAAATAGATCCACGACCTCACAAATTTTTACTATCCGTCGAATTCTTGAAGGCGTACGCTCAAAAAACCTACAGGCAACAATATTATTTGTTAACGTTACTAAGGCCTTTGACTCCATTCATTGAGGTAAGATGGGGCAAATTTTTCTCTCACCTACGGCCTACCATAATAAACCGTCGCGGCTATAATAATGCTATATAAAAACACCAAAGTAAAAGTCCGTTCTTCGGATGGAGACACAGACTACTTCGACATAGTAGCAGGAGTACTACAAGGAGACACAGTAGCCCCATACCTATTTATCATCTGTCTAGGCTACGTACTTAGAACATCTATCGATAAAATCAAAGAGAACGGTTTCAAGCTAACAAAAGAAAGAAGCAGAAGGTACTCCCCAAAAACAATTACTGACGCCGACTACGCCGATGATATAACGCTTCTGGCAAATGCACCCTCCCAAGCCGAAACCCTGCTACATAGTCTGAAACGAGCCGCGGCAGGCAATGGCCTCCATGTCAATGTACACAAGACGGAATGTATGTGCTTTAATCAAACAGGCGACATCTTCACACTAAACGGTGGCACTCTGAAACTAGTTGAAAGTTCACCTACCTAGGAAGCAGTGTCTCATCAACCGAGACAGACATCAACACGCGACTAACAAAGGCATGGACAGCTATCGATAGACTATCGGGCATATGGAAGTCAGACCTGATCGATTAAATGAAGTGCAGTTTCTTCCAATCAGCAATTATGTCGATACTGCAATATGGATGCACCACTTGGACGCTAACAAAACAGATGGAGTAAAAGCTTGACAGCATTTACACAAGAATGCTGCGAGCAATATTGAACAAGTCCTGGAGACAGCACCCCACAAAGTAGCAGCTATACGGCCACCAACCACCCATCACGAAAACTATCAAAATCAGACGAACCAGACACGCGGGACACTGCTGGAGAAGTAGGGACGAGCTCATAAGTGATTTACTCCTGTGGACCCTTTCACATGGACGAGCAAAGGCAGGACGTCCAGCTCGAACCTACATACAACAGCTCTGTGCAGATACGGGATGTAGCCCTGAGGATCTGCCAAAAGCAATGGACGATAGGGAGGTGTGGCGAGAGAGGGTCGGGAATATCCGTGCTGATAGTGCGACATGATGATGATGATATTAATCCATATAAATATATTCATGTTCTTATATATCTATATATGTCAAGTTATGTTAGAATTAACAAAATCACTAGAAAAAGTTACACATAGATCAATAAAAAATATAATACTAGGAATAAGTAAAAGAACAAAAAAGGTCAGCAGACTAAAGTAACAGATATAGAAGACATTAAACAACAAAAATGGAAGAGGGTATGAAACATTAAAGAAAAAGGAAAACAGATAATGCAAAAAGTTAGTAGACTGGTGCCCAAGAAATAACATACATGATAGGAAAATACCTGACAGAAAATGGAGAAATGAGATAATAGAATCTGTTAGTAAAACATGACAAAGGCTAACACAATCAAAATTTTCATAGAAGGAATTGGGAATTTCTTTTGTCTAGCAGTGGAGTCAAAATAGAGGAAGAGGATGTACATAGGTATATATATTTATTTACCAAACCCTCCACATGAGCGGGATGTGACACAAGGTCAATTTTTAAGTGGAGTTTAACAGATATGAATTCAGAGTTTTTTTTTCTCTCAGACCTGTTGCTATACTAAGGTTAAAGAGCTCAGTCTAACCAACTATTAACCAATAGCTGGAGAGAGAAAAATTGGATTCATACCTTTCCCAAGGATATTAGTGCTAAGTGAAAAGCTAACAGCTAACAGTCCAGGATTTGAACTCGGGTCGACATGTCCATTTCCTAAGATGGTATCCATTACCACACAAACGCCTCCAGAATGATGTACATATGCATGTGTGTGTGTGTTGACCCAACCATGAGTAGGATGTGACACAAGGTCAATTTTTAAGCAGAATACAGCTAGTTTGAATTCAGAGTTTTCCTTCTCTTTGACTAGTTGCCTTGCCAACACTAAATAACCCAGTCTAACCTACTAACTACTCATAATTGAGAGAACAGATGGATTCATAACTTTCCAAGGGCCTCAGTGTGTAGTAAAATGCAAATAACTTCCAGCATTTGGACCCCAAATTCCAATTTCCATTTCCTATGACAATAACCATTATGCTAAGCATGCCCACTACTGTATGTATGTATGTTTGATCAAAAACTGTTGGGGTGTCCTCATGGTGTAATGGTTAAAGCGATGGACTGCGGAATTGTAGTATGCAAGTTTGTACTCTAGTCACGCTATTACGTTCTCTTTCGGGCAAATACCCTTGGGAAAGATATGAACCCCCTTCTCCTCCTAGCTATGGGTTAAATAGTACCACTACTGTTCTTCTAGGAAAATGGCTTAGGCATTAAATAACCTACAAAGGTTGATATGCCATTAAACAAAGAAACCAAACCAAACCAAACCAATCAAAAACTGTTGTGACTTAATCCTTAAATTATTTTATCTAAATTTAAATGATGATGAGTACATTTTGTGGTTTATTCTTTCTAAAAAAACAGTGTGTTAGTAGGTTACAAAATAATTTTGAATGAATTTCCTTGAATTAACAAAAGTGAAGGTTTAAAATGTTTTTATCCAAACTGCAGCATTCATACCTACATTTCTTTGGTTTATGTGATCAGATTTAATTTGATCATTAGCTAGAATGTCTTTGGTAATCATTTCTCCCTCTCTCTTTCCCATGCATACACTCATGCATACAGACAAACATATATCAAAATCCATATCAACAGAAACTAAATTTTGAGCCACATAATCATTCCTTCACAATTCTGACTTTAAAACTCCAATGCGTTAAAAGTTTTGCAATATTTTGGTTACATGAAGCACAGTTTGACAGCTTTGGATACTTTTGGCAACTTTTTGAAAGTAATGAACTACATTGGATGATGAGATGCCAAGCTCACCTAATACTCTCCAAGTGTTACTTGTCAGATTTGCCTCTATAGCACAACCTCAGAATCTATGATTTCAGGCTTACTTGAGCTTGCCTGATCACTGAGGTTCTTGCAACCCAATCAAAATCTCTTTAATAATCTGGTTACTGCACTATGATCAAATTCCCTGTCACCTTTCAGACAGTAAATGTTTTTAGTTGCTTATATGGTATTATGGCCCAGTTCAAACAAGTGAAGTGTAAGTTCCTGAATCAGACTACATTGCATGTTCATCTGTGTGGCTTTCAAATAACACACGGAGAGTGAAACAATGCACAACATGTCAGTGCACCAACTACCACAATACTATCAACCACAGCAGGTACCTTCCATGGCTTTGGTCACAGGATATACATGCTACAAACTAGCATATACCAAAATATTACAAAACTTATGATGCACTCTAATAAAAATAACTGAATAAGAAATATTAAGTCTAAAATAACAAATAATCTGAGACAAGTTGTGTCTGTGTAGCCCACTAAAAAACATAAAAGCATTGATATCTCATGATCTGCAATATACTATTCAATATTTGTATATTATACACTTGACACATAAGACAAGCTCTAATACCTAATTATTTGTATCAGCTGCATATAAATCAGTTTTACTATTTTGGTCAGTGCATCTACTTTGAACACTCATAGAGATTTGAACCCAGCATACAAGAATTAAATGATAAGCTATCATTCTATACCAGAAACTCAGCCTGATACACACATTGAAATGCCAAAAAATTAGAGACAACTACCTAATAACATATAGCTCCACCCTTTGTCTGCATAGCAGTGGCTATGCAATGTGACATTGACTCTATGAAGTGCTGGAGTTTTTGCATGAGTATATTTATCCAAGCACATTCCAGAATCGTCCATAATTGAATTGTGTTTATAAAGTGTTTGACTGATTAACTCATGTTAACAGCATGTCAATCTATCAAGGATTGTTTTATGCCTAGAGGTCAGAGAATTGCATCCATTGGACATTTGTATTTACATTTTTTGTGTAGTTGTTTTAATCTTGCACACAGTTATATGATATCAAGTATTCTTATCTTATACAAATAATTTGCACACAGTATGGTTTCAAGTAAATATTTCTATTTAATGATAGTCATTTGCTTGCACACAGTTATATGGTTTCAAGTAACTAATAATAATTCTTAGTAAATAATTATAGCTTCAAGTAACTAATATTAATGCAAATAATTTATATCAAGTAGTTCTTATCAAAACAGATTTGACCTATAAATGATACCCTAATAGATACTACCACTCTGGGTCAAAGTTGACCTGGGAGTAATGGTAATGAAGACGTATTTAATCTTCCCCAAATTTTCAGACCTGGAGTCTCACCATCAGATGCAATTTAGTGTCATACCTTCGACACCTGTTTTATGTGTGACAGGTCTTATCCCTCTTCAGGGGATACAGTCTAAGCCCCATGACAAGGTAGTGGCTCAGATGAGGTACAATAACTGATACCATAGAGCCAATAATGGTACCTTTGTTGGTAGATAACTATAAAACCTCATGGGATATAGTCTATGCTGAAGAGTGCATTGACTAATTGGTTAAGTGGCACCAGTATTGAGTGAGGATATGATTTGGTACAATGTTCCTCTTTATTGGGTAGTTATCACTGTTGTCAGTTGCTGACAATCCTGCTCTTGTATTATCTATGGGTCCTCACCATTTTCATATGCAACTTATCACTACTTTCACATCATTACTTTTATGAAAGATGTTCAGTTGAGCTTTATTCATTGCTTCACCTATTCAGGAGTTCCCAGTAAGAAACCATTTTGCTATCTCTAGCCAGCAGGATCTGTTCGTTTTTAATTTTCTCCATACCAGACACAAGTTCCATTCTAACCATTTCTTTCCTAGAACATATGCTCTGCAGATCAAAGTTCTTTATGAACATTTTACAGCTAGTTACAACCTTGAATTTTTCATGTTGTAAGTTATCAAGGGTCAATGTTTGGATGTCTGCTTTGTTATTCCTAAGTAATACATTTTTTATATCCTAACCCTTCATTTGTCATTTCATAACCCTTTGCCTGAAGTGGTCAAGTGCCTTGCTTAGAGTAACTGAGTATCAAAAATGTGTTATCTCCTGTCCATATTCCATGACTGCCAAAACTACACTTACCTTTTGACTATAGTGTCACCCATACATTATCTAGCAGAATATATTTCTACAAGTGCGGGAGAGTGTAACCATCCAGTATACTGGTCTCTTTAATTTTTTGGGAATTCAGTTTATTTATCAAAACACACATACGCACACACATCTGTAAAATTTATGCTTATGTATGTGCATGTATGTGTGTGTAAATTTCATCTTCCATGGAAACTGTACTGTTTTGTTGCAATTGTCACTAATGAATTTTAGAAGTCTCTCATATAGAAAAGATATCTATTTTTATAAATTAATATTCCTTATTCATTCCAGAAACTTTAAAGAACTAGTGTTCAAAATTACTCCCCATATCTTAATTGAAAATTCCAACAGATTGATATACTTATCCTCTGAAAACTGAGTAAATGAAAATTCACCAAAAAAACTGATGAAGTCCCACAATTCCGATGGTCTATCTAGTATCTTAATAGCTCACTACTTTCTCTGCTGAAGGTTGATTTGTTTAAGAAATAGCTTCCTTCTGACTGCTTTGCAATAGGAACTCATGGGAAGAAAATATACTGCCATTATTGGGGTGATTTCAGCAGTGGAAGAGGGATGTTTTGCAATTTTCCATACTAGATTAAGATGCTTTTCTGATGCTTCATGCCAAATGGTGTGATTTCTTTTCCTTCATTAATGAATGAATTATAGTTTATAGTTGAAAGACAAATTACCAATTTCAATTCTTTTTGACACAAGCTAATATTACAATTAGATTAATCAAGAATATACCCCCTTTAAAATCTGACTATTCCTAAGTTTCTGGAATACAGGACACTGTAAAGTGATTGTGAAGTTATTTCTCTTGCATTTTTATAGTAAATTGAGTGATTGCCAATTAGCATATTTTCATTAAATGCCTATCACAGCTAAAAAATGTTGTCTAATTATGTAATGTCACTTTATCTGTCTACAAGAAAAAGAAAGTGACATCACACATATAACTCAACAGTTTTATGAAACTTACAATAAAAAATCTACATGACTAATTATCGGCAAGGGTATTTTATATACAGGCACATATATAAATTCACTTATCAGAGTCATTCTTTTTCCTCTTGTTTCTATTTTACTATTGTCTTGGATTATCTAATTCCTCACAGACTTATTAGAGAGTAATGATTCATGAATAATAGCAAAAGTGAAAACATTATTTTCTTTAAACTTTTTGAGCTCTTTATAAGACCATAGTGAAGTATTTGGTGCTTTTCAGTTAAAAGAAATTTGTAATTTTTATTAGCAATGAAATCTTACAAAGATCGAAACTATGCATACAAAGATGAATGTGATATAATCACAATTTGAAATAAAATGTAAACTTAAATCTCATTTTTGTGATGAAAAGAAATTTTAGCATCTTATAAATTCTATGCTATGTGTAGCCACTGTTATTCAAATGAAAGGATCTACCTGTCAGTTGGAGCTTAGAATCCTCTTGCAGAGAGGTTAGGCCTTCCAAGCCCCCAATCCACAAAGCAGTGTCTAGGGTATGACACTAAACTGTATCTGCTGACCGGTGGGGGGGTTAGAATACTTCTTCCCTGCTATTACTACTAGATCCACTCTGACCTAAAGTAGTAGTACCTGTAGGGGTCTCCTTTATTGGTCAAATAAATCAGTTTAAAAACTTAATTGTATTTGACAGAACTATGCGCAAAAAAAAAATCTTTAAAAAAACTACACAAAAAAATGTAAACATGAATGTATACTGAATGCAATTCCCTAACCTTTAGGGATAAAATAACCCAAGGCAGGTTGACATGCCACTAAAATCAATCAATCAATAAAATGAAAGGAGAAACTACATAATATTAAAATAGCTGTCTCTAACTTTTTGGCATTTATGTATATATTTTCTTTAACCTTTTTGAGAAAATAATTTTCTAACCTTTTATACATGCTTTACAGTTACACTTATACTGAAGCAAAACATACTCCCCAAAAATTTGAGAGAGGTGTCCCCACTGACATAGTGGCTAACCTCCTGGACTTCGACATTGTAGTAAGTGAGTTCAAATTCCAGTTCTGCTATTATGTTCACTTTCAGATTAATACCCCTGGGAATAGTATGAATCCACTTATCCACCCCTATCTATGGGTTAAATAGTACCACTACTGTTCTACAAAGATGGTTTTGGCATTAAATAACTAATGTCATTAAAACAAAGAAATCAAACTAAACCAACCAAAATTTTTTTTTCAGTTTTTGGAAATAACTCTTAACAGCTTGTTTCTAAAAAATATTGAGAATGCTCCTAAATATCTAAGAATCATGGGCACAAAGAAAATTGCTTTTATCACTTAAAATATAAATTTTTAAAAATGTTTAAAGTCTAGAAGCATAAAATCTAGGAGTAGAGTTTTTATACTGAATTTAAATAAATGTTTGTGCAAAATCCTCTGCTATTCACTGGGACATCAATTAACCAAATCTCTATACATGAACCAATTGTATCGAAATAAACAAACGTAAATGCCAGATCAGTGAATACTCAGCTCAAAATCTGAGAAGGATAACAATAAACAAAATCTTTCATATCAGTGTCATAGAATCAGCATTTAGGGTTAATCTTCTTATCCAAATCTATCCACTCTCTATATACCTCACAAATTTTGAACTAATATATCAAATCTTTTTATTTTATACAAATTTTCTTTAACTTTTGCTCAGAAAATGCATTTTTAATTGATTTAGCATTTTTTTTTTTCACAATAAAATACTTTTGTTTTCTGATCAATTTGGTACTAGAAACTGTCTGACAGTTCTGAAAAGATTTTCGTTTTTTTATTGCAAACTGCTTAAATACCTTGTCAGCATGGCTTAGAATATGCTGATTGTATCTCCTGCAGAGGAGTAAGACTGCCTTCCCACAAAAAAAAAAAAATTAAGAAAATAGAGGTGTCTAGAGTATTAGAGAAAACCGTATTTGATGGTGAGTTTCTAGTTCTGGATATCTGGTGAGTGTGGAGTATCACTTTATTGCCATAACTCCCAGGTCATCTCCAATGCAAAGTTGTAACACCTGTTAGATCTGTTTAAAAATCATTACTGTTAGATAAGAATATATAAAACCACATAACTGTGCGGAAACATATCATCATTATTAAACAGAAATATCAATGTTAGAAAGATTTAAAACTTTAAGATTATTATTAGATATTTGAAACCATATAATTGCTTACAAATTATTGGTGTTAGATAAGAATATATAAAACCACATAACTGTGTGGAAACATATCATCATTATTAAACATAAATATCAATGTTAGAAAGACTTAAAGCTTTAGGATTATGATTAGATATTTGAAACCATATAATTGCTTACAAATTATTGGTGTTAGATAAGAATACTTGAAACCATATAACAGTGTGCAAACATACAATTATTTTTAAATAGGAATAGTTACTTTAAATCATATAATTGTATATAGGTTGTGAGCATTAGATAAGAGACCCTATTAGCCAGGCTTAAAACACGTCCAATGCATCCTTTGTAAAGTGGTACCCCTGGTTCCATAGGAGTGTCCTGACACCAAACTACATCTGATGGTGAAGGTCCAGTTCCGAAGATCAGAGGAGTGTGGCAGACCCTTTCACAGCCATTACTCTCAGGTCCACTTTAACCCAGTTTGGTAGTGTACCATATCCAGATATGGATATGGCAAATGGCCATATAATGTTCATATATATATAACATAGAACATAGGAATCTCGAAATTCGAAAAACACCTAACGACTTCTTAGTTCAGGTACGAAACTTTTTATTACCTTTGAGTTTAAAGGTTCTTCGACATAAGGAGAGAGATACACATTCTTTCTATTCTGGCTTTTTCATCTGCCCCCCCCCATCTTGTGCGACACCTGCCCAAGGCCTCCGCGAGCAAGCAAAAGTCAACACTTCTTGTTCAGTGTCCAGTTCTCAACTCTACTAACTTTCTTCAAAATTCCCAAAATCCTCTGCGCGCTTCCAGTGTGTGACGTCATTCGTACTTGTTAGCCCCATTTCCCATCTGGGCTATTGTGACATCTCTGAGTGACACATCTGCTCTACCCACGCGCGTGTCAACACCTGTGCTCAAGTTTTCACCTAACTAACCCATGCGCTAAGCCGAAAGGTTCTCAGCCTAACTAAACCCAAAAGCATAAAACAAAATTCCTTGGCCATTATATTACAGTAGTATCAGTTAGGGTCCTATCTACGAGTCAAATAGATTTGTCTAAAAATCATTTGTATTCAATAGGAATACTTGATGTCATATAACTATAAATTGTTTGTATGAAGAATATTTACTTGAAGTTATAATTGTTTACGAAGGATTAATATTAGATACTTGTAACCATATAACTGTATCCAAATGATTATTATAAAATTGAAATAATTACTTGAAACCATATGATTACAAGTATTAAATAGGAATACCTTAAACCTTAAAACTGTGTGCAAAAAAATGTTAAGGAATGACAACACACAAAATATAAATATAAATGTACAATAAACATGATTTCCTAACCTCTAGGCATAAAATAACCCTTGATAGGTTGACATGCAAATAAAATCAATCAAATACATTGGTAAATATAATTTATAAAAGATCAGTAACGATGAAAAGAAATGTGAATGGCAATCCACAGAGGTTTCCGATAGTTTTAAATACAATGGGTGAATCAGACTTGCTTTTCCTCCAAAATTCAAGAAAATGTTATTTTTGCAATTTCTTTCCAATAACCTCTGAAGATTAATCAAGATTTTAAAATGCAATTCAAATGATATCTTGAAAGTTAAAAGTGAATATCCATATTGACCATAGGATTTAAATAAGAATTCCCATTGGGCTAAAATGTAAGTACTTTTACATTTTCCAAAATGTCATTTAAAATTTTTTAAATTTACATAAAAGTTTCTATCATCTGATAAGTGTTGTCTTCTTACTTTTCATTTAGTTATACTTTTAATTCTAAATGTCTACTGAAGAGTCTTGTTTTGTTTTTTTTACTGAATTAGTTGATTTTCCATCTATTTTTTATTCAATTTAATAAAGCTTATCTAGTCATGATATTACCAAGTATATATTTCTTCAGTATTTATATTTGAATATGCAACAAGAATTGAACATTTAAAGAAATGAACACTTAATTGTATCACAGAACTTAAATCTTTATTTAATACTCAATATAACTATTATAAACAATTCCAAACCACAAAGAGTATGTTTATCTAAAAGCACAAGTTATTCTTGCTTATGCTTCTTAGTACATCTTTTAGGACAAAACTATTCTAGTTTATTAACAATTAATTTTTTGGTGGTGGGGGAACAATACTGTTATAAGCTGTTTTAAATTCATCACATAGGTAATATTCTTTCCTCTACAACCAAAAATGTTCAACTAATATTTTCAATTGTATTCTATATAGCAATCCACTTATTACATACATTCTTCTCTATGATAGAAGCATTTTTTTCAAGGTCTATTGACCATGTTTCAAATAAGGGATCTAGCATGTTTGATATACACATGTTAGATACTTATTCCTTGCCTTGGAACTAGTTTTCTGAAATTATTGATCAATTCTTTTGGTAGGAAACAGAAACATTAGTATTTTCTCTCTCTCTTTTTTAAAATTTATTTTTTATTTTTAAAGGGTAAGTACTAAAGAAAAAAACTTGACTGCTTTATTCTAACCCTCCAATTCGAGTTTAATGTCTATTTTAAAGAGATTTTTTTTGTTTAGTACATTCCAGTACATTAAAATGTATAGTCCTGTATATAAAAAAAAATGACAAAACATGCATACACAACAAAACTAGTGACTAGAAGATGAAAATAACATTGGAAATTGTTCTATCAGAATACCAACATAGAAAACCCATCTTATTTTGGTTTGGTTTGGATTGGTCTGGCTGTATTTTATGTTATATCAAGCCTTGTAGGTTATTTTATACCAAATCTTGTTCATACATTATATATATATATATATATATATATATATATATATATATATATATATATATTATGATTTGTAAGTGAATAGTTTGTAGGTAACATTGTTTTTAAATGAACTAGAGCTTATTTGTTTGTACGCAGTTAAATGGTTTCAAGTACTGCTATCTAATACTAATAATTCTATTTGATATTAATCATTTGTTTGCACACAGTTAAATGGTTTCAAGAATTGCTATTAAACATGGTAATCATTTGTTTGCACACAGTTAAATGATTCCAAATTACTGCTATTTAACATTAGTAATTCTATTTATCAAGTATTCCTAACATAAACAACCCAGCCACAGTTGCATGATTTCAAATGACTAATAATAATAATCCCAAGTAAAAGATTGAACAGTTCTATTTGACCCATAGATGGGATCATAACAAGTATTACTACTCCAAGTCAAAGTGGACCTGGTAGTAATGGCAATGAAGGGGTACTCAACATTTCCCAAAGCTCCACAAGTGGAGTTTCACCATCAGATTGTTTAGTGTCATACCAGGACACTCACTGGAGGGGTGGTCTTACCTCCCTGCAGAGGTACAGCCAGTGTATTCTAAAACCCCAGCTAACAGGGCGCCATCTTATTTTCACATTGAGTATCTACCTACATGATATGGATTAGTGTTATACTTAGAAATAATAGTGAATTTCATTACAGATTTCTTCTATATTTTGGTTAGATAAGTATTTCGATTTGTTTGTTAAATGGGATATCTACCTTCTTAAGTTATTTAATGCCAAATCTGTCCTTCTAGAAGAACAGTAGTTATACTATTTAACCCATAGCTGGGAGGATAAGGGGGTTCATATCTTTCCCGAGTTCATATCTTTACCGAAAGTGAATGTAATAGCGCGACTGGAGTTCAAACTAGTTTACTATGATTCCACAGTCCAGTGCTTTAACCATTACGCCACAAGGACACTCAACCATTTTGGTTAGAATGTATGTTCTCATTAATATATACATACATGTGTGTGTGTGTGTGTGTGTGTGTGTGTGTGTGTGTGTGTGTGTGTGTGTGTGTGTGTGTGTGTGTGTGAATGCATTTGTGTTTGAAGAAAAAGCATTGACAAAAAGACAAGCAAGAAAAAAGACAGGAAGAGATTTCTGTATCATTGATATATGTCTCATAACTCTAAAACCCCTCACATGCATTTATAGAGATAGGCTTTAAGGTTTGGTTGATTGGGTTTCTTTGTTTAAAAGTATATAAATCTTCATGGGTTATTTAATGCCAAAGCCATCCTTTTAGAAGAACAGTATTGGTACTATTTAACCCATAGCTGGAAGGATAAGGGGTTTCACACATTTCCAAAGGGTATTAATCTTAAAGTGAACATAATAGTGTGACTGGAGTTCAAACTTGCTTACTAAGATGTTACAGTCCAGCATGTTAGCCATTACACCATGAGAACTACACAAAATAAGCTTCAAGCCACTATTCCTATGTCATAATCATAAAGAGCTCCTTTGTGTTTTTTAACTGGTTACAAAATATTTAAAATCAATTATTCTTATCCTATATATATTCCCAAATTCATGTACATGCTAAAAAGTACTTGTATGATGACTTTTTTTGAAAACAAATTCATGTTATGATGATTAAAACAATATGAAGCATTAAGTGTATTCATTAATGTTCTAAAGACTACTATCAACAAAAACTATGGTTAAAGTATTTTTGAGTGTATGAATTTACCCAACCCCTCTGCCATGGGGAAGATTTTTATGCAGAATACAGCTAGTTTGAATTCAGAGTTTTTCTTCCAGACTGGATGCTTAACTAAATGTAAAGAATCCAGTCTGGAGCTGGGGAGGGGATAACAAATGGATTCATGCCTTTCCAAAGGGCATTAGATATGAAGGCAAAAAATATGAAATCAGCAAACATTGAGGATGTTCACATTAGATTTTTATTTTACTGTAAATAAACTAAAAAGAGATAAGATGCAAGACATTTCTATTGAATAGCTGAACATTCTGTCTTTATAAAATAAATTGGTTTGGTTTGGTTTTATGGTATATCAACCATTGTAGATTATCTAATTCCAAATTCTGTTAATACATATATATTAAATATATATATGATTTGTAAACACACTTTTTAGATAACATTTCTTAAACGAACCTAAGCTCTTTTTTGCACACAGTTAAATGGTTTCAAGTATTTCTATATAACAACCACAATTTAACATCAGTCATTTGTTTGCACACAGTTTGTTCTATTTGACCCATAGATAGGACCCTATCAGGTACTACTACTCCGGGTCAGAGTGAACCTGGGAGCAATGCCAATGAAGAGGTACTCCACATTCCCCAAATCTTCAAGGCTGAAGCCTCACCATCAGATGGTTTAATGTCATATCCAGTATGCTTCATAAAATAAACCTTAATTGGACTAGATTAAATTATTTAAATCAATGATATAATTTTTTTCCAAGCTATGAAAAATCATAGAATTACCCAATATTGAGGAAAAAATTAAAAAATTCTTTGATAGAAATTTAGAATTAGTACTTAGTTGTTCCTCCTCAAGCTTTTATGTTTGAAACAAAATTTAGACAGCTGAATGTGAACAACCAACATCTTTAGCTTCACTCCACTGTGGATTGACTGACAGCGCTTTTGTTGGAGCCATGTTTTAATTAGGTATACCTAACCACTTGTTGAGGAGTTACCATGACCTAGTGGCTAAATTGCTGGACTGTGACATCTAGTAGGTTTGAACTCAAGCACCTTGGGAAAGGTATGAACTTTCTTATCCCCCCCCCCCAGTCATGGGTTAAATAGTACAACTACTGTTCTTTTACACAGATAGCTTTGGCATTAGATAACCCATGAAAGTTGATATGCCATTAAACAAAGCAACCAAACCAACCACTTGTTGAGGTCTACAAGAACTGACTTCTAATTGTAAGCCAATTTAAATATCTCAGCTTCAGTTGGTATATATTTTAGGAATGCAAATTATAAGATCATTCCATTATTTTTTTTTCAACATTGGGTTATTTCATATTTTCCTGACTATTGACAACAGTCTGCAATCAACAACTTTATTTATCTTCAGTGATATTTGTTCAGAATAAGGACACTCGCATTCATAATAAATGGTTGACTATAAACACTTAAGAGAAAAATCTGAATACTGACATTTTATTTTTCTATCAAATAGACTAAGCATATATTAAGTCATGTTTTTAATCATTGTTGTCAATGTATGAAATACTAACAGCATACATCTATCAATCAAAAATACTTAAAATATTCTCTCAGAAATACCTCAAATGAATATAAAACAAAAACATTGATATTCTATATTAGGCTTTAATCTAAGCCCTTCATAATTAAAAATATTCTTTCCTGGATAGAACACTAATTGTTTACAACAGATAATACAGTCTTTCAATGAGAAATCAGAAAGAAAAGACAATAATAAAAAAACAAACCACAAGACAAGATAAATTGAATCTCAAGACATAGGTTAATAGAAAAGCACACAACTGAAGATCATCAGGATGTAGGCTTTCTTTTGTGCATCAAATTAGTGATATTTATCAATATTATATCAATAAGGAAAATTTTAATACCAAACCAGAGCAAAAGGCTTTAAATACTACCCTTGGCAAAAAATATTCCCTCATCACTCTTTAAAAACGTTTTTTGTTATTTTCAATCAATGAAAAATAAACTAAGCACAATTCTAAGAAAAAACTTAATGTATTTAATAGGCAAATTTTCTGGCTTCTTAAAACATACTAATTAATTTAATCTATTTTATTTAATAATCAAGATATTTTCAAAATAAGGTAAAAGAACAAATTATGGAATCACTAAATTGTGATGTGGTTTTATTAGAAGTTGTATTAGTAATACCTGTGATACTACCTTCATAAATACAAGCTTCCTCTGCTCAAAGAATGAATAAATCTTGTGACCAAGTGAAAAAATAAGAAGATTAATGATTTATCAATGATGTTTCCATATCAAGTAATAAAAAAATGACTTCATAAAACAATAAAACCCCATAGAGTTCACTATTGTTAAACTATATTAGATGAATATTATACATATATATATATATATATATATATATATATATATATATATATATATATATATATATATAGCAAAAACAGCATGTCAGAGTGACATTCTTATAATACATTTGAAATTCCTCTTTGAGAGTAAGATATTTTCCAGTCCAATTTACAACTGAATGATAATTTGGAGGGATCTTCATTTATGTTAAACATTGTTTTTTTAATTATCTAAATTCTTGATATAATAGAGATATCTATGAAAGGCTAATTACAATCTTTAACACGTTCCTAACAAAAAGCAACAGTACTATCATAGAACATTGTTACAACAGAAATACAACAGGTTCACAGATCATCTAGTTTTATTCTCAGATTTAATCATTTTTATTTGAACTAATTTTTTATATCAAAGGTAGATTTTATCATATAGTAAGCAGTCAAGGGTGACCAGAAGGCTCCCTTTTCAATAGCTACTACACCAAGGTGTAGGGGAGGGCGCTACTCCTTTTCCTAGATTGCTCCACTTTACCCTTGATACATACCTTATATTGCTGAGTGTTAAACAAGGAGGTATCAAGTACCATTTTTAAAGTCTTTGCTATGACGCGATTTATTATATAAATAAGTCATTCATTCACTTTAATGACCATATATTACATATTACTCTTTTGATAAAGCAAATTCTAATGTTAAGAAGAAAACAATAATCATGATTGTATTTTAATACTGACTCTATTTTAACCCAATAGATATAAACAAGGTTTGAACTTTTTTCATCACTGATTTTACTGCTACTCCACCGCCATTTTGCTTAGATTTGGTTTGGTTTGTTGGGTTTTATGGCATATCAACCCTTGTAGGTTATTTAATGCCAAATCCATTTTAAGTAAATAATCAGTTCTATTTAAAACAATTCAGTTTAGCATGAGTACACAGTTTCATTGTCAAAAACATTTCTTTTTCAAACTATTCAAACAGTTATATATTACAATTCAGTTTAGTGTAAGTACAGTTTCAATGTCAAAAACAGTTCTATTTCAAATAATTCAGTTTAGCATGAGCATGCAGTTTAAAATGTAAGTACAGTTTAATTGTCAAAAACATTTCTATATCAAGCTATTCAGTTTAATCAAACAGTTCAGTTTAGCATAAGTATGCCATTAGTTCTATTTAACCCATAGATAGGGCTCTATCAGGTGCTACCACACTGGGCCAGAGTAGACCTGGGAGCAATGGCAATGAAGGGGTGCTCCATATTCTCCAAGGCCCCAGCATTACTGGGACCTCACCATCAGACTGTTTAGTGTCATAATAGGACACTCATTGGGGGGTCTTACCCTTCTGTAGAGGTGCAGTCAGTTTATTCTACAGCCCCAGCCGACTGGGCAATACACAGAGTTAATGTCAAAACAGTTTTATTTCAGATAATTCAGTTTAGCATAAGTACACAGTTTTAATGTCAAAACAGTTCTATTTTAAACAATTCAGTTCAGCATGAATGCGCAATTTAAATGCATAAAAACAGTAAATACCAATAACTGTTTAGTTCTATTTGACCCATAGATAGGACCCTATCAGATGTTACCACTCCGGGCCAGAGTGGACCTGGGAGTGATGGTGATAAAGGGGTACTCCGCATTCCCCAAAGCTCCAGCATTGCTGGAACTTTACCATCAGATTGTTTAGTGTCATATCCAGGACACTTGTTGGGGGGGGGTCTTACCCCTCTGCAGAGAAGCAGTCGGTGTATTCTACAGCCCCAGCTGGCTGGGCAACCATTTTGCTTAATTTTAGTCATTTTCTCCATGCTTTAAAACTCATGGTAGAGGAAAAACCAAACACTAGCACTAGGACCATTAAAAGAAAGAATATGTACAGCATTGCATAAGCTTAAAAAAATATACACCATCAATTTGTCAGAATTTTTTAGATAAGGCTTGATAGTTCATATCATTTAGAGTACTTGGACTATTGTCCTCATTTTTATTCTTATATACACAATGTTTTGGCTGGTGTGCCCTTTAGCCTTATTCAGATGTTTTTTGTTTCTTGTGTTTGACAAGAAACACCAGAAGAAGGATGAAGGGCACATTGGCTGAAATTTTGTGTATATAACAATAAAAATGAGTCTAAATACTCTAAATATAATAAATACATCATCAAGTTGTGATGATAACATGGAACTCCTTGACTCTCTCTCTCACCATCTGTCTCTATGGTCCACCACTCCAGGCATGTCCTCTAGACTGCATCGTGTTCATACAGAACTGATGTAAGCCCTTAATGACTAGCCAACACAGGCATGTTCATGTGTAGGGGTCCATAAGAGAACATCACTTATGAGTTCATCCTTAATTCTTCAGTAGTGTCCAGCACATCTTGTTTGTCTTACTTAAATGGTTTATGAGATGGGAGGTAGGTAGCCATACAGCTGCTGTTTTGTGGGGTGCTGCTTCTAAGATTTGTTCAAGACAACACATAGCATTCTTGTGTAGTTCCCATGAAGCTTTTTTTTTGTGTGTTTCATTAGTATCCAGGTAGTGCATCCTTACAATAGTCCTAAACTCTCAAAAGGTTCACCATTAACTCTTGCTTATAAATGAAAATACTTTTAATAACTCTAATACCTAATACATATATATCCTCATATTTTGGATAGCAAATGCATACTAGACACTTATACCCACAGAAGCTTTTTCATCTATGACTAAAAGACCTGGTTTGATCATTAAAAGTATGTTATAAAAATAAGAAAGCAATATTGGTTTTCTGAAAATACTTCTCATCTTTTTACTTTTTTACTACTTTTTAATAAATAAAGAAGAGAGATTTTGACTCTACCTCTAATAACTAACAATAGAAATAACAGCCATTTTGCTGATATTGCATTGAAAGATAATTAATGAGTGAACTACTCATATACTTTTATCTGATTTTCCTTGTTTACTTGTGAAAAGATTACAATTATAATAAATGATGATGATGGACAAAATTTAAGAGAAGTTGGAAATGAGTCTTTCTGATAAAAATGACATCACTCTAAAAGCAAATTAGCAATTAAAACTATAGCTGATGCCTTAGTAGATAAATTGCCACAAAAATAAAACATATATACAATTAGTAATTACCATTCTTTAAATGTACTGCATAAATTTTAGTTTTGCATTACAAGAATCTCTATAGTTTTGAAAAGGATCATTAACATTTAAAGAATTCTTCAGAAAATTAAACTTCTTGTTTTGGTGCATTCTTTGGGTTTCTTCAAGTATAATATGCACACCCATAAGAGATTCTTGTTCTGGTATCTTTCTATGAAGTAAAGCAAAAACAGTATCAGATTTTTTTAAATACATGGAATTGTTCTCACTACTTTTCACAACACTCTATTTTGAGTTTCTTTTAGTGGAAGTTGCAGTCGGTTGAATTTCATAGTGGAATTCAGTTCTTTTTGTTTAACCAAATTTATGTAAGACTCTTTTCAGTTTACAGAAGACATATTGGTAACTTAAAAATTTCTCATGATTAAAAAAAATTATTTATGTTATGTTAAAACAAGAGTTTTATATATTTAAAAATTTGGAGTTTATTAGCATCCACCCCACACACAAAGAAGAAGTTATTATTGGTTACCCTTGTAGGAAATCAACTTGGCAACCTGTTCACATTTTGGATGAGACTGGTAGAGAAAGGGATTAATCCAACTATTCTTACCACCCCACCCTCAGCTATGAGTAAATAATAGGGCAGATTGTATCTTTTAAACTTGGTTAGGCAACCAGTCTAGAAGGAAGACTTAATGCAAACCAGTTGTACACTGCTTAAAAAATTTGACTTTATGTCATATACTACTCATGACTGAGGGATGTAAAACACACACACACACACACACAAGCACACTACTAAGCTTTATATTCTTCAAAACAAATCTCTGGTTCTCCAGAGGCTAACCTGGCATTCACACGGAGTGGGTGATTTAGAATTAATTGCCTGTTCCCAGAGAGCTTAATGGTCATAGGTTATAGTCTTTGGAAATAAACACTGCAACGATGCAAGTCCAAATCCTGTGCGTTTGTGGTTCACTTTTATGGTAATATTCTTGGGAAAGGCATGAATCCATCTTTTCTCACTCACTATAGGTAAATAGTATGGCAGACTGGGCTCTTTAACCTTGGTATAGCAACCAGTCAAGGAGAAAGAAAACTCTAAATTCAAACACACATCTGGACACCAGTAGTCAAGAGATTACACACATGAATACCGGCTTAACACATGGAGCCGGCTTAACCTACATCTGGTGAATGCCATTTAATAGAGAAGAGTAGGGGCTTTCCTCCCAGGCACTACCTGTTTAGCAGGGCTAAGTTTATTGCTTGGTACCAGAGGCAGGAATGGATCAAGCATTTTTTGTAATGGCCACACATGAGTTTCAATTCATGCATATCTTCTCACTATAAAATGACTCCATGTCAAATCTGGCCTGGGGGGGGGGAGGCTGGATAAATCCTTTCTTCAGAGCAAATATTTGTTAGTGAAATTAACTAGAATGGCTCTAGGTTATTCCTTTCTTGGACTGAGAACTTTTCAGCACCTACTCACAGTATATAAGTTGTCCATAAGAAGACAGTTAATTATACCAGTCTTGGTTAAATCTCTTTCACTGTTAGTTTCGTAAAAAATACAGACGTTTTCTTTTTCAAGTTAACATTATGAAGAAATAAAAATTAATGCAAACATCAAGTATATCTGATATCCATATTGAGTATAATTTTTGACTAAAAACAAAGTTAAAGTTTACTAATAAATCGTTAGACTGTCTTAGACTTCTGTGAGTGTGAATGGGAGGTAAAGGTATGCTATTGTGTACCTATGTGCATCATTTTTTTATGAAAATGTAACTACGTTCTAGATTGTATTTATCGGTGTGCATGCAAGCGTTGTTTCTGTGCATGTGTGCATGAGCACCTCCTAGTTGTGTGCATTCAAGTACAATCCCTGAATACAGAGTAGTGGGGGTGGGGCAAGCACGTGCCTTTTTTCTTTTTATGATTTTTATTTCTTCTTTTTTTTTCATCTCTCAACTCATTGGGTCCAAGGTAGGGTAGATATAAAACCAGTAGGTAATTGTATGCGATATATGAAACAGTAACAAGAAAAGAAAATAGAAGGCCACATGGGGAGAAATTGTCAGTTTCTCCCAACCCCATGCCGATGAGAGGAAAGGTCAAGCAAAATGAGCAAAAGAATATATTTTCTGACTAAAAGAAGCCAGATTAGAAAGGCCATAAATGAATGTGTCAAAATATAGGGGTGGGAAAATAAGTCTAGTTTCTTTCTCCTCTTCAGACGACCTAAACTATAATATTTACTAGAGAGAGGGCAAGAGAAACATGAATAAAAAAGATAGTAACACTCTTATCTTTTTTTTCTTCATCTGAGGAAGACAACAAGATTAAAAGAGATTGAAAATAAATGTGGGAAGAGAAAGAAAATTAGGGCAAGAGAGAAAGGAAAATGGAAAGATTTTTCTTTCTTTCTTTTTGTAAAAAGAGAAACATCATTAAAACGAGATAATAATGAAAAGTGGAAGAGGGATAGAGAGAGTAGGCGAGGGGGATAATATTTTCATAAAAAAAAGAAAAGATGGAAATGTTCACTCTTAATCAGAAAGAAATTAGATTGAAGAACTAGGAAAGATTAACGTTAAGTGAGTACTGTGTGCAAAAAGGTAAGGAGTGGTAACGCTGCTTTTCATTCTCCTTGAAGAGAAGACATTAAAATGAGCTAGTTATGATGCCGCAATGTCGCACCTATTTTCCACTCAAGTCATATGTCACCATTTCAGGCTTTCTCAACAGGGATTCCACGAAAGTTTTATACATGGTTGGGAAAAAGTCCACTAAACACCTAACTTTTTCTTCAATTGAGTCATCTTTTTTTTATTAATAGGGGTCCTTATTCACTATGCTTACCTTACTGTAATACAAAACCAAAAGTATAGGGCACACAGGGAGAATCGAATTCACTTGCAATAATCAGCTAGTCTGGTTCGCAGTACTTGTACTGAATAGACGTGTTAATTTCCGTTTATTTTGTGCTAATGTACAAATATTATATAGAAATGTAACAGTTACATTCATAATCCAGATAAGAGTTAGTTTCAGTCATTTGCTTCATTTTTTACTAAACAATTAAACTCATAAATTATTTTAACTAGTAATAATTAAGTTCTTTTGTCTTTCCCTCCTCCAACCACTGAAGTTTCAAGTTATGACTTATAGCCGATTTGAAAATTTTAGGAATTAACTGTTCCCCGAAAAAAAAAAAATGAAGCAATTAAGAAAAATTTACAGTTCTCTAGCTGGTGAATGTAAATTTTACTGTTCTATCTATCTATCTATCTATCTATCAATGCATTTGGCTCGCTAACCCTTGCATCATGTGAGAGGCCCAAGTTATTTACTAAGCTTACCTTAAATGTGAAATAAGACCAGAAGTATGGGGGCATCCAGTATGAATCGAACTCACTAGTAATGGTCTGCTTGCCTAGCTTACTAACCCTTACAGTACACGTGGTCGGCCATAGAGGTCATCGACTTGAGGATATTTAACATCAAAAACACCAGCAGGTGTCATTTTTTTTACAATGGTTATAAATTTCAGTTTTTTTATGACCCTTTATAGTGAGAACTTAATTACTTCTGGTGACAAGCTAAATTCCTGCAGTTTTACTCAACTGGTTCACATACAAAAAACACTGTTTAATATTCTATGAGATTTCTACTACAGATATTGTAAATGCAGAGGTACAATTTCCCCAATTTGTAGTCGTTTAGCTACTGTAAATAAAACACACACATTTTATATATATATATATATATATATATATATATATATATATATATATATATATATATATATATATAGCGAACTTCCGAATGAACCACGGATACAATGTTAATTAGTTTGATATGATTCGCAGTCTTCATCAAACAGGTGGCAGAGAAAGAGAAGTTTACAAAACTTTCAGTAGTTAAAATCATAACTTTTAAATTTCTCGAATTCAGTGGCTAAAAATTCCGATTCTGACCCTTAGGTCAGGAATAAGACTACTTAACGCGAAGGTCAAAACTCTCTTCTGCCAACCAGAACCTACTTTACTCTCCTGGGACGAGACCAGCTTTTATATCCATTGCCGTGGTAATTCTCTAGAATCCTTTAGACAATTTTCTGTTTCCTTTACCCACAGGTAACCTCATGCTTACTTGGGGTCGTAGGGTCATTTCGTTCAACTGCTAAAACCGGTGTTAACATTCTACCCGCGTTTGGACACTAGCACTTGTCCTTTTGATTTGACCATGAAACACTACACCCATCCCATCTCTGCTATGTCCTCACATAAATGAGATGGGATCGGAGTTAAATTACAAAGAAATTTTATTTGGATGCTACTAGAACACATCAGAGCTCACAAGAAAAAAATTGCTGCTAATTTTTTTCTTTTAAAATAAAGCACATATATATATATATTAATCTAAAGCAAAATATGTATGTAAATGTCCTATTACGCTACAAAGTTGCCAGAATCTATTGGCTGATTGGTTTTTTGTTTGTTTGAGTTTTGTTTAACGGCATATCAACCTCTGTGGGTCATTTAATGCCAAATGGGTTAAATTGGTTTTGTTTTTTGTGTATGTTTTAGGTTTTAGGCTATGTGTTTTGGTTATGTTTTATTATATTTGACAAGATTTTTATGAAGAGGTTGATTTCTTTTAGAAAGCTTAACATTTCCTCTGGTTTGGAGTTTTTGAAGATGTCCTTTAAATTGTTTGTTTGGTAATCTTTTGGGCGAATTTGTCTAAACCTGTCACAGTTTATGAGAATGTGTTTGACAGTGAGAGGTACTTTGCATGTTAGACATACTGTGGAGTCTTCGCCTTTTAGGAGGTGTGAATGGGTAATGTAGGTGTGACCAATACGAAGTCTAGAGACTTCTTTTCTATTTCTTCTATAACCTGCTGGCCATTCACCTATGGTATCTTGAATATGGTGGAGTTTGTTCTGCATTTGATGATCCCAAGAATTTTGCCATTTCTTGAGTATAAATTTGTTAATATGGTTTTAGGTCGGTGTATGGAATTTTTGTATTGGATATATGTGTCTGGAGTGCTTTTTTGCAGCTTTGTTTGCTCTTTCATTTCCCTGTATGCCAATGTGGCTGAGTATCCAAGTAAGAAAGATCCTATTTTTTTAGAAAGAGTGTTCATTTTATCCAGTAGTCTTGTGATGAGAGGAGTTGATGAATCTTTGCTTTGTAGAGCTTGGAGAACTGATTTGGAGTCTGAATAGATGATAAATTTAGAGGATTTGTGATTTGCTATAATGTTCATGGCTAGGTCAATAACTATGGCTTCTGCACAATAGATTGAGGATTCATTTGGGAGACGTTTTAACAGTTGTTGGTTTTGGAAGACAGCAGCACAACCAACTTTCATTCCCTGTTTGGATCAATCTGTAGAGATGTGGTGGTAGTCTGGGAAGTTGTTTTGGATGTTGAGGAAGTTCTCTTGAGGTGATGGGGTATGTTTTGGTTATGGAGAATTTGGTTAGGTCTAGCTTTATTATTGGTTGGTTTATGGTTTATTTTCAAAAAGGTTTTTGTATCTTATTTCCGTGATACGATTATAGGCAGGGTTTTGGGGGCATGAAATGAGTTTAATATAGTATTGGAGTGCAAGTTTACATCTTCTTTACCCATAGGTAACTTCATGCTTACTTAGGGTCGTTGGGTCATTTCGTTCAACTGCTAAAACCGGTGTTAACATTCAACCCACGTTTGGACACTAGCACTTGTTTTTTTTTTTACTTGACCATGAAACACTACACCCATCCCATCTCTGCTAGGTCCTCACATAAGAAAGTTGGGGTTCATTAGCTTCTATGTATAAAATTTCAATTGGAGAGGTAGTGAAGGCTCCTACGGGCAATACGAAGTCCCAGGTGATGGATAGTTTCGAGTTCTCTAAGATAGGATTTTCTGGCTGCTCCATATATGAAGCAGCCGTGATCAAGTTTTGATCGTATTAGACATCTGTATAGTTTGGTTAAGGTTTTTTTTTATCAGCACCCCAGTCTATGTGGGCTATGGTTCTCAGGAGTTGGATAGTTTGGTTGCATTTGATCCTCAGTTGTTTAATGTGTGTGATGAAGGAGATTTTTGGGTCAAGAGTAATGCCTAAGAATTTATATTGCTGGATTATGGGTATTTCAGAGCCATTTATTGTAGAGTGGGTTGATTATGCATTTTGTGGGTTTGGCAGCAATGCATGCATTTTGTTCTATTCCTGGAGATTTTAAAACCATTTTTCATGGTCGATTTTAATATCTTGTTGATGCAGTGTTGCATTTTTCTAGAAAGGTTTTTAGAACTGTAACAAATGAGGAAGTCGTCGACATATAATAATCCGTTGATTTGGGGGAGGCGCAGGTTGTTATTTTATCTATTTTAATAATGAATAGGGTCACAGATAGGATACTACCCTGAGGTACATCTATTTCTTGTTGTTTTGGATCGGAGAGAGTATTATCTATTTGTGTTTGGAACGTCCAGTCTTCAAGGAAGTGTTTTATAAAGATGGGGAGTCTGCCTTGTAGGCCGAGGTCTTTGAGTATGCCATATGTATCATAAGCTTTTTTTTAGGTCGAAAAGGACTGCAACTAGATATTCTTTTTTGATGAGTGCTTCCCTGATTAAAGTTTCTATACAGACTATTTGATCTATGGTGCTTCTTTTGGCCCTGAAGCCTGGCTGATTGGGGTAAACAGAAGTTAAACTTTACGTCCGTGTATTGGCTATATAAACACTATCGCGCCCAAACCATTTGACGGGTGAAGCAATCCGCTGGATCTTCCAATAGACGAAACGGAAGCATTATACGATACGAGAAGCTGAAGCACACAGTGCATCTAGATTGTAGGGTGTTTTAAAATATTTCCCCTTACGGTATTCACCAAGCGAAACCGTGGGAAATTATTTAATTTCCACAAAAAAGAAACATATTCTCAGTTTAGTGTAGAAACGGTCATAAAATCAGGCTCAACTTTGGCGTAAAACGCCAGTTTCAAATTCAAATATTTTGGGGACCAATCAGCACGCGTTCAAAGAACGCGATTTTTCTAAGAATCCTGTTGAGAAAATGGGGACTTCGTTTGATCCACTCGGCTGATATATAAATTGTGAAATACACTCACACAGCGGCCATCAGTTGGTCAGGAGACTGGTTTGTTTGTTTGTTTATTTATTTGTTTAGGTTTTGTGGCATATCAACCCTAATAGGTTTTTAATGCCAAATCCATTTTTATACAAAAAACAGTTCTATTTCAAACAATTCAGTTTAGCTTAAGTTTAATTGTCAAAAGTTTAATTGTCAAAAGCATTTCTATTTCAAGCTATTCAGTTTAGTCAAACAGTTCTAATTCATACAATTTAGTTTAGTATAAGTATAGTTTTGGTCAAAACAGTTCTATTTCAAACAATTCAGTTTAGCATAAGTACACAGTTTAGTTCTATTTGGCCTATAGATAGGATCCTATTAGGTGCTACCACTCCTGGTCAGAGTGGATCTGGGAGTAATGGCAGTGAAGGGGTATTCCTCAAAGCTCCAGCATTACTGGAACCTCACCATCAGATTATTTAGTGTCATATCCAGGACATTTGTTGGGGGTGTCTTACTCCTTTGCAGAGATGCAGTCGGTGTATTAAAAATCCATATGATTTTTATAAAGTACTAACGTTCAAGTGGCAAGTGTCAAAATTTGAGCCCAATCGGATTATTAGTTTATAAATTATAATTATTAAAGCGAAGCTACTGTTGCAAATTTCTAAAACAATGGGAAAATCTGAATTTCGAGTGTTGATAAAGCATTGCTTTCTGGTGAGAAAAAATACAGTTCAAGCAAAGCAATGGCTTGATAAGTATTATTCGGACTCGGTTCCGTCGGAAACCACGGTTAAGAGGTAGTTTGTTGACTTTAAACGCGGTCGTACAGACACAAATGATGCTGAACGGTCAGGTCACCCAAATTCGGCAGTTGTCTCAGGAAAAAAAAAAAAAAAAAAAAAAAAAAACCTGCACAAACTCGTTTTGGCCCATCGTAAATTAGTTGCGTGAGATAGCAGAGGAGTTGAAGATATCAGAAGGCAGTGTATTCATAATTTTGCATGAACATTTGTCAATGAGAAAGCTGTGTTCAAAGTAGGTGTCGCATTTGCTCACAGTCAATCAAAAACAACAACGCATCGACGATTCCGAGCGTTGTTTGCAACTGTTTCAATGCAACAAAAAAGGAGTTTTTACGTAAATATGTAACAATGGATGAAACATAGATCCACTGCTTCACCCCGGAGACAAATCGGCAGTCAGCTGAGTAGACAGAAGGAAGTGAAAGCCGTCCAAAGTGACCAAAGACGCAATCATCAGCAGACAAGGTTTTGACCTCCGTATTTTGGGATACGTAAGGTATTTTGTCCATCGATTACCTTGAGAAAGGAAGAATCATCTATAGTGAATTTCATATAGCAATATTGGTGTGTTTGAAGAAAGAAATCGCTAAAAAACAGCCGCAAATGAAGAAGAAAAAAGTGCTCTTTCACTAAGACAATGCACCGTGTCACAAGTCGATCACAACGATGGCAAAACTATATGAATTGCACTTCGAATTGCTTCCACATCCACCCTATTCACCTGATCTGGCCCCCAGTGACCACTGGCTGTTTGCAGGCCTCGAAAGAATGCTCCAAGTGAAGAGATTTGGCTCCAGTGAAGAAATACTATCGGAAACTGAGGCGAATTTTGAGGCAAAAGACAAATCGTTCTACAAAATAGGCATCGAATTGTTAGAGAAGCGTTGGGATCAGTGTATCACTCTAAAAGGAGACTATGTTGATGAATAAAGTCGAATTTAGCCGAAAAGTTTTTGTTTTATTAGTTAGGCCCGAGACTTATTGAGTGATGCGTTATGTTAAAAATTAATACTCCGTAACAGCCTCATGCTTTCATAGTATTGACACTAGAATCACTCAATTAACACCAGTTTGGATGAGAGACAGCAAAGGAGATACGCTGAACGACGACTAACTCCCTACAATCACTAGGGACTTTTACAAAAACCGCTGCCACGCACAAGGACTTTTACGACTTTTTATTTACGAGACATTTGAAAGAAGAATAGTCTATATAATTTAGTGAAGTTTTATTAATAAAACTTGATTGTTTGTAGTACTATGTAAAGTCCTTTTTTACACATGATTCTACTACAGAAACCACGGAACATTTAACTAGCCTTCTAATAGTTTACAAATGCTTTTTGTAACGTTTTCTCTACATATTTGAGTTGTGAAATGTATTCTATTTGTCACATGTTCATTCCACTTTACTCTTATTAAATGGTGTTATTCTTCAACATATATATTAGATATATACTTTATATATGTTGCATGCACCCAGCTATCTTCTTCACCCACGTGTTCAACCAAATAACATACAAACAGCCTCCACATAGTGAAAATAAAAGAATAGACTACTACAATTACAAAGACTAGTACTATCTTTCAATATCTTCAATTATTCTTTCAAACAGGCTACCCCTACTACTGACCGTACTATATATCATCCAATTAATCATTTCACAAAGTTACACTTGAGAACATACACTTTTCAACATTTATTACTATAGAAAAAATGTCCTTAAAACTTGTAATGTTATTAAATACAGAGTGTGTTCAAAAAGTAACTGTATTTAGCAAGACAGAAATGAACAATAAATGAAACTGATTTTCTTCAAAATAGTCTCCTTGACATTCATCACTTGTTTCAGCAAGTTTTCTCTTAATCGAAGCACCCGCTAAAACTCCTCTTTTGATATAGTGTGATGCAGCATGATTGTATTTCTTTTAATGGCATCTACATTCTCAAATTTTAGGATACATTTTTCAGGAAACAAGAAAAAGGTCACACAGGTCTAGGTCTGATGATTATGGAGGGTGTTGTACTTGCATAACCCCGTGTTTTGCCAAAACCTGATGGTTCAAAAAGAATTGAAACCTGCTTCAAATTCTCTCTCTCTCTCTCTCTCTCTCTCTCTCTCTCTCTCTCTCTCTCTTTTGGAGGGTGCACTGAGTCATCTAGACAACATCACTTTATTATATAATTTGCTCAGCAGCACTGCTGAGCAAATTTACACGTCTTCATTTACAGTTTGTTTTTAATTTAAAGCTTCAGTCACAAAACTTATTGATCATACTTTATATTATTAGCGTTACAGTTATCGTCATATGAAATGAAGTCGGCGAAACGAATCCTATACGAAGCTGTTTGCATTTCACTTTGTGCTAATGCCCTTGGGAAAGACTTTAATCCATCTGTTCTCTCTCCAACTATAGGTAAATAGTAGAATAGATGGGATTCTTTAGCTTTGGTAAGGCAACCAGTCTAAGAGAATGAAAAATCTGAATTCAAACCAGTAGTACTTTTTAAGTTTCTTTTTTGTTTAATAACATATCAATCTTCACGGGTTATTTAATGCTAAAGCTATCCTTATTGAAGAACAGTTGTGGTACTATTTAATCTACAGCTGGGGGATAAAGGAGTTCATACCTTTCCTAATACAATCCGAAAGTGCGTCTGGATTTCGAACTCGCGTACTACAATGTCGCAGTTAACCACTACGCCACGAAAACTGTCTTTCAGTACTCTACTTAAAAATTGTCCTTGTGTCGCATCCTGTCTGTGGTGGAGGATTTGGGTAAATAAATACCTTGTTTTATTAATACAAAAAATTACAATCCCATTCATATTTGTTTTGTTTTTTAAATCTTTATCCACTCCCTATTATTGTATAGAAATGTCTGATAGTCCAAGATAGAGATTTTTTAAGAGAAAATATATTGAATGTGAGAAGCCCAGCCAATACATATGGACACTTCAAGCAATTAGACTGATGAAGAATTATAACTTTGTGATACATTGTACTGCACTTGTGCAGCAACAAGCACAAAAAAAGAGACCGTCTTCTTAAAGAAAGCTACTCACTATGCGGTTTATATGAATTGGTGACCCAAGCTGTCCATCTTTTTTTTTTTTTTTTTTTTTTTTTACAGTGCTTTGTCTGTGGTAAACAACTCAGAAATATAGCGCTGGCTTCAGCAAAATTTAAAAAATCACTTTACAACAAGCCATGGTTATATGAAAAGTAAAAGTGTTGCTTATTTTAACTGCTTATTGGAATCTCAAATTAAACGGTGTAAAGCTTTTAGAAGTAAATTTTCTATCAGTGAAAAAACACAGAGAGCTGTGGTAGTATAGAAAATGAAATTAGAAATGAAATAAAGAAAAAGAATAGAATTTTTAAAAACAAAATAAAATAATAAAAATTTAAAAAAAACAATATGAATTTACATTTTTTCATCAAGCAAGTGATTTTGGTCATTTGACCCTGAGTTCCAAATTTCCGGTCTAGAACCATGTTTTTTGTTTGTTTGTTAGTTTTTAACCGCCAGCCACGTTCTAGGAAGGGATCTTTTCTCAGCAGCACCTAGAACTCGGAGATATCAGAATAGCATGCAAACACCCTAACTCTGCGACACGTTGACTTAAGCGGTTGTACCTAAATTATCATCATTCTTCACCCAAAAGAACTGAATGGTAAATGCTACAAAGACTTTCTTCCAAGGAATGGAAAATAAAACCGGCATGTGAAAAGAAACGGGATGTTAGCTTCTTTATTTTTTCAATTGTTTTCATTTTACCATCACCTAGGACACGCAACACATACATCCAAACCCATTGAGCAAATTATTTGTTTGCACAAAGCTTAATAATTAAAATATGTAAAATTATAATGCATAGAACGTTAGGACAAAATGGAGTTTAAAAAGTTGAAAATGTTCCACTATCAAACTTTGCAATAAGTCAATATTTATAACATGTCACATGAGACTGCGAAGAGGTTTTATGCAATAAAATGAAAAAACAACAACAGGTTTTCTATGCAGGTTAATAAGTAAAAAGATTTCACCAACAAACATTGTATTGTGGCATTTGTAAGATATGTTGAAGAAAAAATCTTTAGGGATACAATGAATAATCATCTCCTTAAAGAACTGCCATGTCCGTTAGAGTCCCACATGACAGTCAAAGAACCCATTCTCAACCACTTTTCGCTTCTGGTCTTTCATCAGTACAGACAACGTCTCTGACCCTGGCAGGGAAACAGTGGAGCTACATGGTCATTTTATCTAAACTTAACAAGTTAGCCTTTTGCTATTTTGTATCTCTTCCACATACTATTTGTTTATGGAACAATCATCATCATCATGTCGTGCCGCCAGCACGGATATCCCGGACCCTCTCTCGCCACTTCTCCCTATCGTTCATCGCCCCGGGCAGGTCTTCAGAACTACATCCCGTATCCTCACATAGCTGCTGTATGTATATTCGAGCTGGTTGTCCCGCTTTTGCTCGGCCATATGTGGGGGTCCGTAGGAATACATCACTTATGAGCTCGTCCCTGCTTCTCCAGCAATGTCCTGCATGTCTGGTTCGTCTAACTTGGATAGTTTTCGTGATGGAAGGCAGGTGGCCGTATAGTTGGTGCCTTGTGGGGTGTTGCTGCCAGGACTTGTTCAATATTGCTCGCAACATTCTTGTGTAATTGCCGTCTAGCTTCTTCCAATATAATGCTAACTATTGGGACACGTTTGTGTATACTTTATTGTAATACCAGCTACATGTATATTGAACATAAAACATATTAGATGTTTTTTTTATATGTAATTAAGTTTATTTTGTCTTTCCTTCCGTTGTGTTTAACTGTTAGTATATTACGAATATACTAATAGTAATATTAGTCCTTAGAGAGTAGGGACTCGACAACATATCTTCCCTCTTATCCAGCATACCAATAGGTCCAAGAAAACTTTCTGCAACAAAAAGTTGCCTGAAACAGACAAAAGGCAAAGCATGTTTAATTTCTTTGACATCTTATCAAAAAACAAAAGCTTTGTCATTGGAGATGGGTGTTTGCTTCTGTACTGATGGTGTTCCATCAATATTGGTCTCTTTATATAGGTTTTTTTAAAAAGCGAAATCCTAACATTGCTACAACACACGACTTTCTTCAGAGGAACGTGCTGGTCAAAAGATCTCTTGAAGCTGAAGAAAACGCAGAACAATATTGTTTCCCTCCCTTTTAATAGAAGTACAAGATTAGGTGAAAGATCCTTATACTGAATATCGTGCTCAGCCTGAAAACTTAACTTTTAAAAGAAAACGAAGAGCCATTTAAGTTACAGTCTAACCATACTTTTAAATGAGATTTACTTTTTGTCTTAGGTCAATTTCTCAGTTTCTGTTGAATAAAAATATCTTGACCTTAATGGAAAAGAAATGGATGTAGTACGGCAGTTTTTAACTTCAAACATAGAGTGAGCAAACCTCAAGATACAAGAGAGAAAATATCACATTTCAATGGAAGATAAAATTCAAGTGTTCATCTAAAGTTCCTTAGAGATAAAAATTAATGCTACTATCTTGATTTGTATTTCACTTCATATTGCTAATAAATTTCCAAATTGTGTTTTCATTAATCGTGATCTTTAGTATTTTTTCATTATATTACACAAGTTATTTGATAATTTTATTATATGCTTGCCTTCTGGGTCCTATTATTTCATACATAATTATATAAAGTTCATGAAAACATTTGATAAAGTAAGCTTATTAATTTTTTTTCTCAATGAAACTGAATTTTTTCATTTTATATTTTTTAGGTAAGAAAGGACTGAAACACATAGAATGATCTTAAAATGTTTACCAAACTGAACAAATCTATAGAAAATTATCTTCCTGTACAATGTAGGATGCTGATAACTACTTTCAGATAATAATACTTTTTTAAAACACTGATATGTTGTTAGCTGTACATATGTTTTGATGCAGGTGTTCCTTGATATGAAAGTTATTTCAAGTCTAAAAAGGTTGAGAAAGGCTACAGACTAATTGCATTTTCGTATTTTGCAAGATATATAACTTACTTTAAGAGCAATAATGAGTTAAAGGTTAATTTTTCACATCATAAGCAGTCATAAAACAGTAAACACTATCCATTTCAAAATATTTTAAAGCCATAAATATGCTTGTCTGGTGAATTATAATGAAAGACGTAAAAGAACAGTGAGTCAATAAGAAAAAGAAAAAGGGCCCCAGTTTTCTTCACTGACCAGACAATTTAAAAAAAAATTTTGTCTACTGAAAAATGTGCATAAAAACAATTCCAATTTTTGCATTTGCCATTTTTTTTTTTTTTAATCTTTTATCTTTATTTATCTATTATTTTTTTATTTATTTTTCCAGTGTCATTTATTTCTGAGCTTTGGCTCAATACTACTGTAATAGATAAGTCAGAAATATTGTATCAAATATCTTGAATCAAGGAATCAAGAATCAATGTATGCTATGGCTGGTTATTATATGCAGTTGTTGTATGCGTAGTTCAAAGAAGTCACATTTTTAAAAAAAAGTACTTAAAAAAAAACTAAAATGTTTCTCTTTTCCACATGCTTTTCAATATCGTTTTATTTATTTACAAATAGAAAAACGAATAAAGGAACTGAATGAAATAAAAAGGTTAAGATAATTGATAATAAAATATCTAATAACAAGAGACTAAATGAAAAAAAATTAATCCAAGCAATGGAATACTTGTGAAGCATTTAAACACGGGACCAAAAGCATGTGGCAAATATTGCAACATTGCAAATTCAATTACAAATATTTTTCATAGCAATTCTAATAGAAAACAGGAACAGAAATACTGAGAATATTTGAATAAACATTTCTTTTGCCATAATGAAAAGTAAAACGTTTCTTTTGTAATAATAGAAGGATGCAGTAGGGTTTACCAAACATTATATTAGTGAATAAAAGTAAATAGCTTATCTATATGAGATCAGACAAAAGTTAATAAATAATGCAAGTTCTAGTGAAAGATAAATAATCTCACCCCCCAATGAAATTCCATTCTCTAATGAGCTGAGATTGATTAATTGGGTTTAACGGCACGTCAACCCCACAGTCATTTTTTGCTGAGGTTAGGGAACTGTGTTTATTGTACGTTTAAATTTACAGTTTTAGTGTAGTTACTTAATTTTTTAAAAATTTTTGCATACGGTTATATAATATAAAGTATTCCTATCTAATACAAATAATTTACAAACAGATCAGTTAGATCCATAAATTGGACCCTCACAGGTACTACCACACGGTCATAGTAGACCTGGGAGTAATGTCAATGAAAAGGTACTCCACACTCCCCAGAGCTCTAGAACTGGAGTTTCACAACCAAATGCAGTTTAGTATTATACTTAGGGACATTCCACTTTGCAGGGGATACAGTGTATTCTAAGCCCCAACAACATGACAAAATAGTTTTAGAAAATAATTAAAGAATACATAAAGATCAATAGAGGCAAATGTTGGAAGACATATTAAAAGGTTATTTCTAACCTCAGAACCAAAGGGGCTTATCCCTATTTTATAGTCAGAGACTTGAAAATTCAAACTATGATCAATAGTGGTAAAAAAAAGTTTCTTTTTTTTTTTAAGTTAGTCCACGTAAACACGATCCAATCAACAGGAATTTAGTAGAATAATAATATTTGTATGTTTGATATAAATCTCATTGTCTACAATATTGGGATTGATTGATTGATTTATTTTAATGGTATGTCAAATTTTCTAGGATTATTTTATGCGTAGAAGTTAGAGAATCGAGTTCATTGTATGTTCATATTTACATTTTTTTGTTTGTTTGTTTGTTTTATTGTTTATTTCTTTCTTTCTTTGCACACGATCTTATCGTATACGATTAATTTTTGAATAGATCTATTTGACCCATAATTGGGAGGGGAGTCCCGTGGTGAAGTGGTTGACGTACTAGATTGCATAATCGTAGTAAGTTCGAGTTCAAGTCGTGCTATTACGTTCACTTTCATGTTAATACCTTTAGGAAAGACATAAACCCCTTTATCTGGCCAGCAATAGGTTAAATAGTACCACAACTGTTCTTCTTCAATGATGGTTTTGGCATTAAATAAGCTACGAAAGTTGACATGTTATTAAAGAACCCCCCCCCAAAAAAAAACAACAACTACAAATGGGGCTCTAACAAGTACTACCACACCAGGTCAGGAGCAGGAGTAATGGCAGTGAAGGAGTACTCTACACTCCCTAGATCTCCAGAACTGGAGCCTTCTTATCAGATGCAGTTCAGTGTTATACCCAGAACATCCCTTGGGAAGGGTCTTAGTCCTCTGAAGAGGATACAATCAGCATATTCTAAAAACCATTGATGGAGTGGTCTACAATGCTGTGATAATTATACAAAAGTTATTTAAGGTGCAAAAATAAAATGTACAAAGATTTTAAGTAAGTACACTTCAATATCAAATTTGATACAGAGGGGCAAATCATAGTTTGAAGATCATTGAAGAAGTAATTCTTCAGTAAAATATTTACCATCAAAGAATATGACAGTTATATATATATTATATATATAATTTACTAACATTTGAAATATATCATTCTTTGAAATCAAAATTGAAAAAACAAAGCAAAACGTTTTTGTCATTAAGCAAAACTTCAGTCTCAGTTTTTATTACACCTGAGATCTAGCTTGAAATATATATCAGGTAACATGAGTAACTCATTTTCTAAGTGAACACACACACACACACACACACACACACACACACACACACACACACACACACACACACACAGAGAAATGTTTACTCGGCTTGGCTTTGCCTGGCACAAGGGTACACACATACACACATGTAAATATATATGTATTTGTTGGCCCAAATAACATCAAGTGTAAGACAGAAATATAAGAGCTATTTATTTATATTTAAGGCACAATTTTATTACAGGATTCACATTTAAGCCTATTTGGAACATACTTTGTGCAGTCCTAAATGTGTGTGTGTGTGTGTGTGTGTGTGTGTGTGTGTGTGTGTGTGTGTGTGTGTGTGTGTGTGTGTGTGTGTGTGTGTGTTGAGAGAGAGAAACTAAAGGAGAGAGGATGATTTCTTTCTTTCACTTTTTGTAAATTATAACAGTGAGATATCCAAGAAAGAAGTATTGTCTGAAAAGAGCAAGGGAGTATGAACAATACAGACTGTATGACACCAAATAAAAGAATGCATGAGAGAGAGGTTAATAAAAAGTGTCAAGAATATTTTTATTATTTAAACAGGTGAAAGCCTGAAATTAAAGTCTGAAGAGAAAAGAAATAGTGAGAAGTAATGTGGGCAGGTTCTTCAAACACATAGATATCTATATAGATCATGATTTGCTCAGTAACAATTCAATTTAGCATTTTTCCAGGACAAAAATAATAACAATAACAGACAAGAATGGTATTGTCAATCATAGCATAAATAAATGCAGCAAATTAGCCCAGAGGTACAAGAATAGATATAACTGGTTGAGAAAGGTGATCCACTGGGAACAGTGCAAACAATTGGGACTTGACTGTCTAAACCAAAGGTTCTCAACCCTATTTTTATTTATGGACTTTTTTAATTCATATTTTGCTCTGGTAGACCCCTATAGCCATTCAATGTTTAAAAAATCCTATTGTATTTTTATAATTAAATGGCATTAGGAATTGTTTAAAAAATTGTTTAAATATTTTGTGTACAGTAGAAGTATAACAAATTTATTGGATATAAATTTAACAACTATCAAAATTCTATGGAAATGAATGTTCACTATTGAAATAAGCAATAAATATACAAGGATGTATTTATTAAAAAAAAAAAAAAAACTACTTTAGTGCTACTTTATTCAATGTGAGCCTTGTGGTTGATGCTGTTCTGCTAGTTTTGCTATATTTGGCTCCAATGTTGTCAATGATAATCAAAGATCAGCTCTTTGTACAATGACAAGTTGATAATTAGTTTTTGATTGTAAGTTAGAATTATGGCTGAAACCAGATTCAACAAGGTGAGATGAAGAAAAAGCAGGAACATATAGCTACACTTTCTCCCAGAGTAGTAGATATTTTATATCCCTTGACTGTAAATGTCCACTATATTATAACTACCATGTTGAACTATCTTAAGCATTAGAGAAAGAAACCTATTTCTTACCATAAATATGTCTAAAACAATTTTTTTTAAAAATTGACCACTAAAATACAATCATAGACCACCAATTTACTATTTTGCTTGCATGGACCCCCACCCCCCAAAAAAAAAACTTATATGGATTCCACCCATGGATCATATGGATCCCAGTTGAGAACCACTGGTCTAAATCAATGGTATATGCACAAGCCAGAAGCTATCATAGAGAACAGAAAAGGGAAATTTCTATAGGCCTTTGATCGCTCAATCCAAGCCAGATCAAATTTTGTAAATGTAAACAAAGACAAAACTGATCCAATATTAAGTATCACTGTCCCAGCAAACCAAAGAATGAAATTGAAAGAAAATGAGGAGCTGAAAAAATATCGACTTTCTTTGAAAACCAAAAAAATGTGAAATAGGAAAATGACACTCATATCTATCAATATCAGAATGGCTGGAAGTTTCAAAGGACAATATAAAAAAGATTTAAAACTCAAAAATCAGTGAGAATACTGAAGATTGGTTGGTTGGTTGGTTGGGTTTTATGCCATATCAACCTTTGTAGGTTATTTAACGTCAAATCCATTTTTATGCAAATAGTCGGTTTTATTTCAAACAATTCAGTATAGCATGAGTACACAGTTTGTCAAAAACACTTCTTTTTCAAGCTATTCAGTTTATTCAAACAATTCTAATTCAGCTAATTCAGTTTAGTATAAGTATAGATTTTGTTTACACACAATGTGTAAAATGTCAAAACAGTTCTATATTAAACAATTCAGTTTAGCATAAGTACAGTTTCAATGTCAAAAACAGTTCCATTTCAAACAATTCAGTTTAGTTCTATTTAACCCATAGATAGGGCCCTATCAGGTGCTACCATTTTGGGCCAGAGTGGACCTGGGAGCAATGGCAATGAAGGGGTGCTCCGCATTCTCCAAAGCTCCAGCATCACTGGAACCTCACCATCAGATTGTTTAGTGTCATATCCAGGACACTCGTTGGTGGGGGTCTTACCCCTCTTCAGAGGTGCAGTCTGTGTATTCTACAACACTAGCCAACTGGGCAAAGAATACTGAAGAGAGTCTTGGAATAGTGAAGAGACTTACTATGACCACATCTCCAGAGAAAACTATCAAAAACTCAATATTGCTATCATTATTATAAGAACTAAAACAAGAGTCCTATAGTGACCCATAGATGGATTGTACAAGGAAATTAATTCTCTACCAAATCACTGAAAGAATGGAAAAAAGAGAAAGAAAAAGAAAAATAGGAAGAGAAGGTTGAAAAAGGAAGGAACTATGTATTTACCCAACCCCTCTACCACAGGTAGGATGTGACTCAAGGTCAATTTTTAAGCAGAGTATAGATGGTTTGAATTCAGAGTTTTCCTTCTACTAGACCAGTTGCTTAACCCAGGCTAAAGGAGCCATTTTGCCCAACTATTTGCCCATAGCTTGTGGAGAACAGATAGATCCATGCCTTTCCCAAGTATATTAGTGCGAAGTGAAAAGCAAACAACCTCATCCAGGATTTGAACTCAGGCTGCTGATTCCATTTTATACAACTATAACTGTTATGCTAAGAGTGCCTCCAGGAAGGAAGAAAACATGGCATTATCAATTGCTTAGACATAACAAGTAGTAAAAAGAAAATGTGTGAAGAATGAATTTTCCCCTTGATTTTCTCTTTCTATGATTGACAGGAAAGATCATTTGTATAGAAGAGTTTAAAATAAATTCAATGAGACAAACAAAAAGAGAGAAAAAAAATGAAATTTACTCTTCTTCATTTAATTTTTTTTTTTTTTGTTTTTTTTTTTTGCCAGAGAAAGGATACAGAATTTTAATGTTGGCTCAAAAAGAAGAAAGGTTGAAATCCTTCCTACATTAATATAAAAACTTATTTTGATTAAATTTCTCAAAGAGAAGTGGGATAATTAAAAAAAAGAAGACTTCAGTGCTAAAGGGAAGTAAAATTGGTGTGTGTATGTGTGTGTGTGTGTGTGTGTGTGTTTCAGAGAGAGAGAGAGAGAGAGAGAGAGAGAGAATTGAAAAATGAATTCTTTTGTAATATTTGGACATGAATAATATGAAATATCCATTTTTCTCTCTTTTTTTATTTTTCCTTCAGACCTTGTACCATGAATGTGACGATGGTGTGTAAGTGTGAGAGGGAGAACTGAAAATTTCATGTTCATATATAACATATATGAACATAAATACAGGACGAATATAGGTAGTCATAATTAAAAAAAGAAAAAAAGAAAAATGCTTCTTTCTTCTTACAGTTTATTTGGAAGACAGAAAAGACTTCAATATTAGCTGTAGCTTAAAATAAAGGAATATTCTGAGAGAAGATTCAGAAAGAATGTTTCTTTCATCTTTTTATATCGATAGAGAGAGGTATAGATTAAAAGAAAACTATAGATGATATGTTATAAAAGAAATAGTCTGATGAATCCTATAGCACAGAGTAAAAACAAAATTAATGGATAGACTGAGAGAATTCAGAAAGACTTTTCAGATTGTCTACTTATATTTTCTTTATTTTATAAAGAAAATAACTAGAGAGTGTTTAGGATTTATAATAACAAATCCTCAGAAGATAAAGAAAGGAGAAAAGCAATTGAGTTATGACAAAGAGAAAAGAGGATATATTCAAAATATGGAGTAGAAAGTATTGAGAAGAAAGAGAACAAGATCAGTGTTCTTCCTCTTTTATTGAGTAATGTCATAAACCTTCAAGATCAGAAAAGACCTATAATATGTGCATGTATTAAAGATAGGCAGAAAATCATATTGGAAGGAAAATAATAAGAAAAAGGAAGTAGAATTTATCTTTCTTTTTTTCTTTATTGCTGATTGATAGGAATGGAGAGAGAGAAAGAGAGAGAGAGAGAGAGAGAGAGAGAAGGGTAAACATATTGAGAGATAAAAGGAGACATAAAAACAAAAAGCCAAAAAGCATATTTTCTTTCTTTTTCATGAGCAGATATCAAATACCTTTAGGTTACAAAGTTCCTCAAAAGAATATGAAAATCATAGAAAGAAAGAAGGAATAAGAAATTGGATGGGGAAGACAGAAAGATACAAGAAAAATCAAGGAGTCTTTCCATTCTTCTTTGACCATATGACAAACCTCTAGAAGGGTCTTCAAAAGTATGTGAAAGCCAAAAATGAGAGGGAAGGGAGATTCAGACAGATAGAAAATGATGGGAAGAGAATGGAAAGAAAAAAACATAACCTTCTTCCATAGACATGGTAGACCTCAAAACTAGAGAAAACCTCAAAGGAATATAAAAAGAAGGGGAATGATAGATGGAGGAAAGAAAAGAAAATGCTAAAGATACCTACAGAAGTAATAAATGAAAGAGAAATTTAAAAAAGAAATAGGTTTTTGACAAAGTCTGCCAGATGAGAGGGTAGAAAGAGTAGGAAAGAAAGTGGAAAGAAAAGTGTAATGAAAAGGAGAGAATGGATTTTGAATGAAAGTAGATGATTGGTGTTAGTGAAAAGTTATAAAAAAAAAAAAAGAATGAAAAATAAGCAGGAAAATGGAAAGTAAAAGAAGAAAATTATGAAGGCAAGAAATAAAACCCCTGCATGAATGCTGAAATAAGAATGGGTATTGTGGCTTTATTGAGGAAGAAGAGAAAAGACATTATTGTGGTAGATTGGCAGAGATGAAAGGGGAAAAAGAGAAGTGAAAAAAAGGATAGAAGGAATTAGAGGAAGGTGAGAAATCGAATGTCTGTCTGTATGTATGTGTATGTGTGTGTGTGTGAATAAAAGGGAAAAGTGCTATAAAAGAATGGAAGAATCATAGTTATATGTATGTGAATGAAATGAGAATGCAATGAAGATGTCATATTGATACAGAGGTAAGATTATATGTTGAAATGTGTGTGGAGATGTATATCTCTCAGTATGTACATATGCATATATATAAGCATTATGTATCATGCATATATTCCAATATAGTAGGCAAATAGAAATAAAAATGTATTGAATAAATGAGTTGAAAACATACCACATGCATGCATACATTCACAATTGTGCCCAGAAATTGTAAACTGTGATTAGGATAGATGTCTTAAATATATAAAAGTGGCATCTAGGTTATATATATATTCAAATCAAAGAGGGTAAACATCATATACATAGACAAATTATACACACACACACACACACACACATATATATATATATATATATATACATAAAAGTATGTATCATGTCATGATGTAAGCAATATGATGATAAAAATGACAGCATATGTATCTATTTATGGTTTTTGCGTGTATATATATATATATATATATATATATATATATATATATATATATATATACTCACGCATGCGTGTGTGTGAGAGAGAAAGATTGAATTTAAAGGCAGATAGTGTGAAGGACATATTTTGAAAGGAAATATAAATGAAAATTAGCAGATATTTTTTAAATAGGTATTGCAATCTTTCAAGAGAGAACATTTTAAGAGAGAAGTTAAAAAAGTTGATTTAATTAATATATGAGGGAAAGGAATGGGTAGATATATAAGAAGATAAGAGAGAACAGAAAGGAAAAGGCACATGTTGCCATAGTCACATGCATACTCTATAAGAGTGATAAGGATAGTTCAAGAAAGAAAGGGGCAGATAAAGAAGGAGATATCATTATTGTGTGGGGAATGATAACTGGGGGAAAATGAAGATATCAATAGTTTGTGTGTGTGTGTGTGTGTGTGTGTGTGTGTGTGTGTGTGTGTGTGTGTGTGTGTGTGTTGACTGATTGGAAGAGAAGAGTAGAAAAGAGAGTCAGGAAGGTCTTCTCTAGATAAAACAGGGAAGAAATGATTATGGGAGATAATACAAAGGGATTGAAAAGGTGAGAATAAGAAGAAAAAGGCATAAAACATTGGGTAAGAAGAGATGGTAAAGAAGGAAAAGTTAATAGAAGAAAAGTAAGAGACGAAACTTTCTTGGCTGAAAGAGACAAGGAAGAAGAAGAAGAAGAAGAAGAAGAAGAAGAAGAAGAAGAAGAAGAAGAAGAAGAAAGGTTGATTTGTAAACTTGATTGTTATAGCCAAAGGAAAGTTAAGTGGATAGAGAGAGGCAATGATGAAAAACTAAATAGATGTAAATTACGATGATATATGTGAAGATTTGGACAAGTGGGAAAGGAAGCATATGCTGAAGAATTAAACGGGTTTGTGTATGACATTTATTGTGTGCGTGTTCATGTAATAGAGAGAGAAAGAGATTGTTTGCACATACTTGTGTATATAGTATACACGTTTAAACAAATTTTGTGTGTGCACTAGATACGTATACCTTTGTGTGCGCGAGCTGTTATAGAGTTGATATGAAATTTTGTATTGGAATTATGTATGCGCTTGTATCGATAGAAACATTGAAGCAGGCATTTGTATGCAAACGTGTATGACATCATGCTGGATCATATATATTCAGGCACTGGATAAATGCGTATGCGCTTACACGCATGACATACAAAAATGTACTCAGGTGTGCGTGTGTTTGAGTACACGTATTGTAACATTTAATTACTGTAAAATTACAAACTGCGTTATGTATTGTATAAGTATGTCTGTGAATGATTGCAGTGACATGTGGCTGTGTATTATGAATTAGATGCGACATGTGTGTATTGGGACATGTAAGTCTATGTATGTCGGGTTGTTGTTTTTTTTTATGTAGGTGATAATGGGGTATGGGGAAAAGAAATAAAAGAAATACATAAAAAGAACAAAATAAACAAGTAAAAGGTGTTAAATGAAATAAGAGTGTAAAAAAGAGTGAGAGGTCCAATTGTAGAAAGAAGGAAATAGAGAATTGGCGAACAGAGAAAGAACTTGTGTATGAGGTATACAAGGAAAATAAAATATATATATATACAAAAAAAAGAGTGTTAAGTAATGAAAAGCGAAAAAGAGACATGAAGGAAGAAAAAAGAAAGCTCATGGTGAAATATTCAGGGAAGTGTTGTGAGAGAGAGAGAGAGAGAGAGAGAGAGAGAGAGAGAGAGAGAGAGAGAGAGATTTGAATCTCCTGAGTGGCAGAGAGGAAAAAACGTGTTTCGTAAGACTGAAAAGGTTAAGTATAAGAAGGAGTAGACAAGAAGAGGTAAATAGGATGATGAAGTGAAATGAAGAAAGAGTGTTGATGCATGGTAAAACGTAAAGGAAAAATAAGCTACGAGTTAATCACACATTCTGAAGAAAAGGTCATGTTTAAGAGGGGAAGAAAGGACAGAGAAAAGAATCGAAAGAAAAATTAAGAAACTGATAAATTTATGCAAAAAAGAAGAAGACTGGAATGAATGAAGAGACAGAGACAGAGAAGGTGGTTAGGTGTTTCCATAGTCACATCTCAGAAGTGAGCAGAATGAAAAGATTAAGTTTAGAACGAAGGGCAAAGAGAGCTAAGAAGAAAAAAATAACTGAACTAACAAAAGAAAAATAGAAGTAAGAAAAAAAACGAAAAAACAATGGGGAATGAGAAAAAAAAAAGAAAATTGAAGGAACAAATAAACCAAGATAGAAAGAATGTCGGTGAAATATAGTAAAGCTACTGAGAAATTGCACGAAGGAAAGAGTGGGACAAATCTTCATAAGAAAAGGGAAAACCTAATGGATAGGACAAGGGAAGAACAGTGTATGAAGGGACGCTTTGCCCTCATAACGCACAAACACACACACACATACGAGTAGAAAAGGGATTATAAAGAGAAGGAAAAGAAGGGAGGTAGACAAGAAAGAAATGATAGGCTCGGGTTGCTAAAGAAAACCAAAGGGAGAACCTGTTCGTCGCCAACGTCTACATTGGCGTCAAGTGCGCGACGAGGGAGAGAGGAAAGTGAAGGCAACAGCTTCGCAAGAAAGGGTAGGAAGAGAAGTGGAGAGAGAGGGGTGGTGAAAGTAATAGCGTAGCACAGTAAAGCCTGCACTAGGCAATGGGGGGCGGGGAAGAAAAGAGACAGATAAAGACGGTGAATTGATACCAGAGTAGGAATAGGAGAAAACGTTGTTTATTTTGTTTTCTCGTCCATTCCCTCTCTTTTTCATGTAAGCGAGTTGAAAGAATAGAGAAAATAAACTAAGTACTGACAGAGGCACGAAAAGAGAGAAATAGAAAGGAATGTAGTATGTGGTAGAAAAGATATAGAGCATGAAATGGTTTGGTTAAAGAGAGATAGAGAGAGAGAGGAAGATAAATTTTATATTACAAAAACAAAGACGTACGATGAAAAAATGGGATTAAGAGTAATCGCAGTGGAGATAGATAGATAGATAGATAGATAGATAGATAGATAGATAGATAGATAGATAGATGGAGAGAGAGGGATGAACAGAAAGAGATAGATAGATAGATAGATAGATAGATAGATAGATAGATAGATAGATAGATATAAGACAAGGAGAAAAATACTAGATTAGCTGTAGGTATAGACGAGGTAAAAAAAAGGCGAAAAATATATGTCTGATTCGAGGGGAAGAGTTGAAAAGGAAAGGGGGGAAAAGCACTATAATTCCAGGCTGAAGTTGGGAGAAAAGGAGAAGTGAGATGGTAGTTTAGATAGGCCAAGTCTCGAGACAAGAGATTTTGAAGGTGGTTTGTGCACAGAGAGGAGATGGAATAGAAAGGAAGAGGGGGAAAGATAGAGAGTAGAGGGTGAAGAGCTAAGAAAGAGAGGGAGCTGAGTGCTGACATTAGAATAAAGAAAGCTGGAGGAAGGGGAGGAAAAGAAAGATCGGGTCAGGGGAAGAAGGGTGAAATGCAGACAGAGCTGGGCGTATGTGGAAAAAAAAGTAGAATGAAGAGAAAAGATGAAAAGAGAAATGGGAAAACAATCTAAAAAATGAATCGCATCGAGAAAAAAGTGAAATAAAAAAATGACACTATGTTGAGAGAGATAATAATTCTGAATCGAGAGAGAGAGAAAGAAAGGGAGAGAGAGAGAGAGAGAAAGAAGAGAGAAGGGTGGAGAAAGACTTTGCATGTGAGAGAATAAGAAAGAAATAGAGTGAAAGGATTTAAAGAATGAGAGAGGTAAAAAAAGAGAGTACATAAAAGAAGAGGGGTGGGAGAGCTAAAGGAAAGAAGACTTGAATGAGTCCTGGTCGTATAAATGTTGAAATTAAATGGATAGAACAAGAGAAGATATGAGTAAAGAACCATGATAGAGAGGAATACAAGTTGGAGAAGAGTAGAATGGAGTGTATAGGGAAAAATAAATAAATAAAACAAAAACAAAAAAACAACAGTGGAATAGAAGAGAGGGTAACAAGTGACAGGACAAAAATGAGAAACTAAATGTAGAGGGAGATGAAGAAATAATACAACCAAAAGAGAAGAGTGTGAAAGAAGAGAAAAGAAAAAGGGTAATACTGATAAAAGAGAGGGAAAAGAGAGAGAGAGAGAGAGAGAGAGAGAGATACTCT
>OY757908.1:120132864-120147864 GCA_963585895.1 Sepioteuthis lessoniana | reverse complement strand
GGAGTGGGAGGATTAGAAATGGGGGTGGTGTAAGGAATGCGAAGAAGAAGAAGAAGAAGAAGAAGAAAGAAGAAGAAGAAGAAGAAGAGAAGAAGAAGAAAGCAAGTGCGTCGAGTCATCATTGAGGAGAAAATGTAGGAAAAAGCTGGAACAAAGAGAAGGCAGTAAATTGGTTCGCAGAGAAGGGAAGAAGAAAGGGAGAATAATAAACGGAGATTTAAATAAAGGAGAAGGAGGGAGCTAAAATGGGAATATAAGAAGGGAAGTGAAAATCGCGAAGAAGATAAAACAAGAGAAAATGTGATCAACTGAAAGACAAGAACAACTATGGTAAAGAGACAGGGGTTGTGGAGAGATGGGTTGCAGAAGGGAAGAAGTGGATAGAAAGGAAAAAAAACGAGCTAAAAAAATTAGAAAGATGATGGAAAGAAGTAGGGAAAATATGATAAAGAAAGGTGAAGAGGAGGGATCGGAAATATTTATAAAGACTAAGTAGGAGGAGAGATAAGGCAGAAGAAGGAAGAGAAGATATTGGCAAGTAGAGGGGGAAAATAGGAGAAGCGTGAGGAAACCTGAGTAATGGAGAAAATTGACTAGTAAGTGAGGAGGAACGGGTTTGCGAAAGACGAGGAGGAAGGAAGGGGAGGAAATGCGACAAAGCAAACAAGGGATAGGAAAAAGGAAATAAAGAAAAACGAGGTGGAAACGTGACAAGAATGAGAAAAAGAAAGAAAGAAAGAAAGAAAGAAAGAAAGAATGTGAAAAGAAAATAGACGTAGAAAGTAAAGAGAAATGAGACATGAGCAAATATGAAAGACATAAAAGCAGACAGAAAGACAAAAAAAAAAGAAAGAAAGAACGGATAAACGAAAGAAAGAAAACAAGATTCTCACAGGAGATAAGAAAAAGAGAGTGTAAAGAAAAACAAAAAGAAAAAAGAAAGTGACAAAATAAAAGAAAAGAAAAAAATAAAATTAAAAAAGAGAAAATTAAAATGCTATGAGGAATGGAAAATTTTCAAGTAAAGAGAAAGAAAAGGAGAAAAAATAGAGAGATATGTAAAAAAAAAAGAAAGAAAGAAAGAATTAAAAAAGAGGAGAGGGAATTTAAAAAGTCTAAGACGTACTAGAAGTAGAAGTATCATGAGATCCTATAAAGAGAGAGAGAGAGAGAAAGAGAGAGAGAGAATATCAGGAAAGAAAGCGACAAGGCTGTAAAAACTAGGGGGAATGAGGAAGAAATGGAGATGGTGGTAAAATGAAGAAGTAGGTGATTTGTTGGTTGCAAAATAAAGGACGGTGTCATAAAAGCCAAGAGCAAAGGAGGAGGAGAGGGATGTATAGATAGAAGAGGAAGAGGATAGGGGAGAACCAGAAAGACAGAAACAAATAAAGAGAGTAAGGGATGTCAGTTGGGAGAAGTAGTAGGAGGGAGAACAGATTGTGTACACAAACCTCGTCACTTCACGCACTCACTTTGCTCGCCACAGAAGAAGATAAGGTTTATAGACAGAGATCGCTGATCTTTCCTCTGAAGAACGAGCGCTTTTGCACAGAGGAGAACAAACACGCATACACATAGTGTTGTAGCCTTCACACACAAAAAAAGAGAAATATTTTTGGAAGCCTCTATTCGCACCGCAAAACAAGTAAGTATTACTTTTATTCTTTAAGTTTGTGTTAAAAAAGGGAGAAAAAAAAAACTTCCTAATAATCAAACTAGTATACTTTTTAAAAAAGTTTTTTTTGTTAGCTAAGATCTCACTTTTTTTTTATGAAGTTAAGTAACCATAGCAGTGACAAACTAACTCGCATTTATGGTAACAAAATTATTCTTAAGTAATAAAAAACAGATAAGATTAATCTATTTTAAATTAGTCAAGTATGAGATGGTCAATTTATAATCATGATCGCTGATTTGAAGGCAAATAGACAACAAAGCTGTTCAAAATTACTGTTGTGTACTGTACGAAAGATATTTCGGGTACAAGAGCCTATAAGTAAATAAATAAGTCTTACGCGTACATTTTTTTTTTTAAGTTTTCATTTATTTTATGAACCAAACCTTAAACTGATCTTAACCAGATTGGTTTCTGACTGAATACTGCTAAAAAAATTCTTACTTCTTAGTATGGGGCAAAAACAAGACGGAAAAAAATACCCACGAGGTAAATTCTTACACACACTACTTTTTCTTTCATGATCAAAATTTTCTTTATATAAAATATCAATATATTAAAATCCGAAAGATTGACAAATTTCAAAGTTTTATACATTTTAAACCGCGCACACTAGTGTACTTTCTTTACACAACACCAGTCGGCTCGGGGGCTGCCCTTTACCTTTGGATAGAGAGAAGAAAATACACGCAAACTCCGGTGGTTGAAAGAGACACTGACACAAGATCTTATTCGGGGTACACATTGTGATGTATCTTTATTTTTTCGCCCTTATGTTTTATTAGACTCATCTCTAAATCATATTTTAAAAACTTCCAAAAATCTTTATTAAATTTCTTTTTACCTGGATTAAGCTAAGTAAAGTCAAAATCATTACACCAAACAAAAATTAACCCATACTAACAAGCGTATACTCTAGTGTAAGAAGAGAAGTTTAAAAAAAATAGAGGAGGGGTGACAATATATACACATTCCATGAAACTATACAGAACTATCCACACGTTCTCTCTCTCTCTCTCTCTCTCTCTCTCTCTCTCTCTCTCTCTCTCCTCATTTATTTTTGTATGTATCAGATATTTAATCACAGATCCGCCTTTCTTATAATGTGTATGAAGATTTTGTCTCTTTTAACTATATTTGTGTATGAATGAAATGTGCACATACATATACAACGCCTCTCTCTACTTTTACGAGTGTGTGCGTGCGTGAAATCGCATAGACATTTATCTCACTTACTCTCACCCACCTTGATATACTTTTCTGTGTAGATACATATATAGGACCTCTGTGAGTGTGTGTGTGTGTGTGTGTGTGTGTGTGTGTGTGTGTGTGTGTGTGTGTAAAAGGTCCTATCTGATGATAGGAAGAAATGTACAAACATACTTTCTTTCAATTGGCAAAGATATATATATATACTATATATATATATATATATATATATATATATACTAGAAAGGCCTCAGAAGAGAAAAATCGTTGAGGGGACAGACTGAGAGGGAGGCGGTAAAAGAGAAAAAGGCACTTGTTCTACCACAAGAGGAGAAGGAAGAGACAGAGAACGAAAGACACTGAGTCATACGCAGATGAGAAAGAAGAAAAAGAAAAGAAATAATCAGGTGAACGCCTAACCCACCCTTACTTTACCCCAAATATAGAGGTGATAGGCTTAAGCAGAATAAAACTACACATACACATGTGGTTAGATAAATTCAACATAGTATGCAAACAATAAGAAAGAAAGAATAACTGTAAATCAGTCTTACATAAACAAAAGAAAGGATAGTGAGAGAAGGAAAGAGAATAAGGACGTTCATCAGAAAATCTTACCCACCCACGATCTGAAGGAACAGATAGGCCAAAAACGAACTTTGCAGTATCTATCTATCTATCTATCTATCTATCTATCTATCTATCTATCTATCTATCTAAATATTTGTCTGTCTATCTATCTTAGTATCTGTATGTCTGTTTATCAATCTGTCTATTTCTGTATATGTAGGAGCAGTGTATTATTCCCTTAAAAAATAAATGCACAAAACCATTTTAGGCGCGTGCTTGTGTGTGTGTGTCTGTGTGTGTGTGTGTCTGTGTGTCTGTGTCTCATATATATATATATATATATATATGTATATATATATATATATATATATATATATAAAAAGAGACTGATTTAAAAAAAAACAAAAACTATTAGTTATCAATGAAATGGTCTAGCTATATCAGAGTGTAGATAGATAGGTAAATAATATGCAGAGATAAGAATGGGAATGGATACTCAGACAGAATTCAGATATTGATTATAGACAATCAATTCCCTTGGTGATTGATTGATATATGCATAATGGTAAAAGATGCACATTCAAAGCAAGCTTTTGAGCTAAACATATATATATATATATACACTTCCACAAAATGACTCATGTACATACAGTGATGTATTTAAAGTGATACTTTCTATCTATATCATGAATATCCACATATCATATGTGAAAAAGATAGAGAGAAGGAAGACAAATATAATGATAGATTTGCTGCAACCAGCAATATCAAACATATATGCATCATACATAGCAAATAGACAAGTTTAAATCAGTTGAAAGATATGTAGAGAGATAACAAAACCAGGTAGAGATGGCCAGATAGTGTCTAACTGAAATATATTGAGGTAAATAAAATAATAATATTGATTAGGATGACCAGGAATGAGAAGGAGAAATAGATATATTGATCAATAGAAAATGAATATATAGAGGAAAAGTATTAAAGAGGATTTCTCTCATACAAATCTAAGAAAAGCTAGATTGCAAAGCCACACACAGGATTAGATAAAGGTAATCTATAGAGACATTGAGAGAGAAAAGCTTCAGTCAACAATTTGAATTAAAAATATACACAACTTGAAATTACTATATATATATATATATATATATATATATATATATATATATATATATATATATATATATATATATATATACACAATTAGGAAAAAGAACTATATATTTTGTTTGTGCTCACAAACCAAGAACACATGATTTTCTTCAGCAGAAAAAGTGATCTCATTATGTTTATAAAGTAACATTTCTATATCTAACAATATATACACATAAATTGATAACACTAAGATTACCTGCCCAAGTTAAAATGAATTTCATGGTTATCATTAACCTTTGGATAATTTATTCAACATACAATATGAAGATGGTCTATGAGAAGAGACAAGTGTAGTAGAAGAGATAAACCTGTTTGAGTTGAAAAATTCATCAAGATTTTTTTGTCCCAATTGAAAGTGGGACATTTTTATTTGTAATTAAGGACATTTTCAACAATTATTTTACTTTAGAGTGATCAATAAATAAGCCACCAATTAAATACATGGATTTGTATTTCTTGCTTCATAGGAATAGATTAACAGTCAACTCATTTTTCTTAAGGATTTGATTATATTTTCTCTTTGTAATAAAAAGTTGATATTTAGTTATATTTTCCTTAATCACATAAACATTTTCTTTTACTGTTATTTTTCTCAAAGACACAAACATTTTGACCCTTTCTTTACTTATACCTGACCTCTTTATATACGTATCTCCCCACTCCACACTTTTTATTTCATTTAATTATTGCTAGGATTTTTTTTCTCTTGCCTTAGAAACTTTTTTTTCAGTAGACTTCACATTCTTTTTTACAGTGATCTTTTATTTCCTTACAAAATAATATTCTTTGTTGTCACTAAGATAACATTCTTTTTAGTTTACCACCCAAACACTTATAATTCATTCATATTTTCAGTTGCTCATAATGTTAGTTGAGCTTAAATAAGTTTTAAAACAATATCTGGTCATTATCAGGTAGATGTCTTATGTCCTCACACAACTGTTTTCTCTCATTTATCTTTCTTAATCTTTTAACTTACACAAATACACACACTCTTTAGTATTCTTGTTCTGCTCTTCTCCTTTCATTCCTTAGGAATCACTGGATAAGTATTTATAAAATTACATTTAAAAGATGAGGGACTGTAGATAATCTTTAGATTACTTTGAAAAATGATAAAAAGTTATTGATGATGATTCCTTTTATTGTTTAATCCAAATTTTGATTATTTTTAATCTTTGCAAAAAAAAAAGTCTTTACTTCAGAACCAGAATTTTAATGCTATTACCTGCAGTAATTATTCTTTCACTTAAAAAAAAATCATAGTAGATTTAAAAAGAAATGAAAATATATATATATATATATATATATATATATATATATATATATATATATATATATAATTAAACAGTGAAAACTAAAACAGCACATCAATAAGCTTTAAGGGACTTGGATACTTTGTATTCTACTCTTAAATATAGATAAAGACTTTTTTCATGATAAGATTTAAGTCTAACTTAGGTAATATTCTCATCTATACTTACCACATACTTATAAAAATGTTTAATATTCAAGATATGCTTCACATTATTTTAAAATATCTTTAAAAATGAGCATTATTTGTACAAATCCAAATTGACAAAAAAGGATATTTAAAAGGATGTTAAAAGGATATTTCACAAAAACAGCTACACAAACTAGTTCTGTCTTGCACAAACATGCATAGATAAGTGTTTTTTTATTTATCTATGCCAAACACAATATTGTGATTATATTAAACAAAAGGTATAAACAAAATTCCACTCTATACTCACATCTTGACATTGAAAAGTGTCTATGGGGGATGGGGGGTAGTTACATGTTTATCACTTGGACACAATTGTCAATGCTGTTTGTCTATGTTTTTTCTGAAATTGTTGTCTAAATGAGATTGTTTGTATAAATTTTTGTATTCCTTTTTTCAATAGGAAAATAAAAACCAAAAAAATTATGAATAAAAATTATCTAAAATTTAAAAATGGACCAGAACATTTTTTGATTTTCAATTATATAACTGAACTTTAGTTATGGAGAACTTCCATCAAATACTATTTTCATGTATAAACAATCAAGTATTTTTCTTTTAGATTTACATGTGTGGTAAAACTTGAATAGCTGCTGCTTGTTTTTTATATATATATATATAATTTAGGTCAGTTTTGAATTCTTATAAATAAACAACTATATAATTTAGTTAATTTATAGTTACGCTTTGCATAATAAACAAATGCCAAATGAAATTTTCAAAGGCATTTTTACTAAGTGTTGAAAGAGTTAACATGTTTAAAACAATACAAATGATATCCAGAAGAATTTCTATCCATTGGAGACCACTTGACAAGAAATATAAAAAAAAATGATTCGGAATCTGAAGTTGGGTAATTTAGTCATTATCTCATTAAATTCATAAATGATAAGAAAATTTATTTCAAACTAAGGCAAGATTTTAAAAAAAGAAAGAAAAAAGCTATTCATTCTTTTGTACAATATGCAAAACTCTGTATAAAGAGAGACTATCAACAGTATATTTTTTTAAAAAAATAAAAAAATAATGGTCAATTCATATTAAATGATTAATTATGAGAAAAAGAGCTACAGATATACAGAGCTGAAATTTCATATCTTGAACAATTTTGAAGATTTTTTTAAAACTTCATTAATTCAAAATATCATTTTAAGTGTCTATTGTACATTTTTTTATGTTTGGTTATCTATAAATATTCAAATAGATCTAGAAATTTATGTTTTGCTATTTCATTGTTTTTAAATTTTTACATTTGTTCTGGATGAAATCTTTATATTTGCATGTATAAATGTGTTTAAACTACATTACTGATATTTTTCACTTTAGTATTTTTTTTACTCTAAAAATTCAGGGGTATAGCTATAGAAACTTGTCTAATTTCATACATGATAAATGATGTCTAAATGTTGAGAATGGTATTAATTAAAACAAAATTATAGTGTTAATGATGTTTAAAATTTGTTTTGATTCAAAAACCAAAAATAATGTCATAAGTAGTTAAGTAGTGATGACAACAAATCAAGCAAAGATTTATTTCTACTGATTTTGGTTTGATGATGATGATGATGATGAAGCATTTACAGCTGATGACTAGCAGAGCTCATAATGATGATTGTGGTAGAATGAGGAAGGTGGTGGAGGTGCCTCATCAGTCTGTAAATGATTCTGGCTGAGTCTAAAAAAATTAGAACAGCAGAATAGGAGATGAGGGGTGGGAGTGTAGATAGAAAGAAAAAAAAAGAGAGGAATGCCTAAAAGAGAAAGAAGAAAAAGAAAAATAAGTAAAAAAAAAAAAAAATATATGGGTAGGAATGAAGAAAAAAGATGATAATAAGTGGGACAGGAATAAAGAAAGATAGGGAGCAGGGATTGAACAAAGAATAGGGAAAAGGAAAAATCTGAATGAAGAAATGGATGAATGCCAAAATGAAGGGCAGAAATGAAAGATGGAAGAAGAGGGGGTTGGAGGAGAAAAGATTAGGAAAGGAAGGGGAGATTTGCCAATTGAATGAAATTGAAATAGAGGTGGGTGGATTATAAAAGAAAGGATGAAATGAAAATATTGGTAGAAGTGGAAGAATGATAAAATAAGAGTAAGGAGAAAAGATAAATAAAAGAAAATAATCAAAAGAATAATTGAAAGCTGGAATGAAAGAAAAACTTTGCACATTGAATTGAAATAGGCAAATTTATACAGACTTTATTTTTTGTCACAAGTATTTTTGCTGACTTTGCTATAAGTATCTTTTGGAAAATGTATTATTTTCCTCATTATCAGTGTTTTATTACTGTTTGATATTGATAAATATAACCAGAATAGCAAGTGACATTGTGTTGATGATACTCTAATTAATTCTAGACCCATATCTTTTAGACAGTTCACATTAATAAAAATTTATAGTAAAGGTATTAATTTTCACAAAATTATCAAAAATAATTAGCACATTTTAAATCTTCTAAAAAGTACACAAAATTTCAAGTATTATTGGAACTTTTCCTTTAATCAAAAAGCATGAATGTAAGTTTTTAATCAACAAGTGGTTGCAAGATTAAAAATATCTAAAAATCTTCAAAAACATTTCAACCTTATATTTCCAATACATTTTATTTCATGCACCTTCTCTTCTATGATTCAGATTTTCTTTTTCTCTTTCTCCATTCTGTTGACTGGGCTTCAAATATGCTGACTGTATCTTCTGCAGTGCCCCCCCCCCCAAGTAGTCAACAATTATATTGAACTACATCTGATGGCGAGGCTCCAGTCTTTGAGATCAGAAGAGTGTAGAGTACTCCTTTATTGGCATTACTCCCAGTACCTGGAAAAGTAGTATCTGTTAGGGTCCCCATCTATGGGTCAAATAGATCTGTTTAAAAATTATTAGAAACAACTATATAAAATATGTAAATATGGATGTACAATGAACATGATTCTCTTTCTTTGTTTAATGGCATATCAACCTTTGTAGGTTATTTAATTCCAAAGCCATTCTCCAAGAAGAATAGTAGTGGTACTATTTAACCCATAGCTGGGAGGATTAGGGGGTTCATACCTTTCCCAAGGGTATTTGCCCGAAAGTGAACGTAATAGCACGACTGGAGTACGAACTCACGTACTACGATTCTGCAGTCCATCGCTTTAACCATTACACCACGAGGACCCCCCCCATGATTCTCTAACCTGTAGATATAAAATAACCGTAGATGGGTTGACATGATGCTAAATTAATCAATCATCTACCCCCTTCCCAAACTACGTATTTATTTTAATCTGGTACAAATTCACTTCATTATAACCATTGCTTATTTCTCTTTTTCTCTGGTACATTCTTTCTTTAAGTCAGTCTGTCTGTCTCTCTCTTTCTCCCCAAAAATCAGACAAAAATATATTCTTCTATTTTATTCATCTGTTCACTTACACACACACTGGAGTTCCTGATAGTCATATTATCTTGTTCTTTTGTCATTATTATATTTTCTTTTTTTTTTTACATATGCATAATTTTAAAATAATTTTTCTTATTGATTATTTCAGGTTTCCATCCTTGTTAAGTACTGGCTTCCTAAAAGGAATTTACCAAAAAGAAAAACACTAGTATTCTACTGTTGTTTATATACCAATAAAAATGCCTAGACGCCGGAAGAGAAAGGCACCTGTTTCCAGTATAGGGCAACACCCAAAGAAACAGGCTCGTCATGAGGATGAGAACCCTGATGCAGAGGAACCAAAGCAGGAATCTGAAGCTGAAGGTAGCCGTATGCGCCTTCGAAATGCCAGTCAAAGAGAAACTCGTTCTCGAGCACGTATCCGAGTGGAATTAGAAAGGGCTGAAGTGGATGGCCACGAGCCTGAGAAATCTGCTGAGGTTGATCAAACATCATTAAGGGAACAGGATGAAGCTCTTAATGAAAATGCAATAGATGAACAGATGGAAACAAGGCCAACAGAACAAGGAACACTGAGCCTTGGTGACCCAGCTGGGTTTGCTGAGGATGATGATGGTCAAGCAAGATGTGAAGAGGTGGCCAGGCACATGCAATCTGAGGCTGAGGCAGTTGAGGATGAAGAGCTAACCAGTGTGATGAATCAGGAAAATGAGGTTCGTGCTCGAGAAGAAAGAGAGATGTTATTGACTCCAACGCCTCCCATGTCAACCCCACCTATGTCAGTGCCACCAATGTCTACTCCACCAATGATGCTGCCTACTGCAGCTGAAGATACCAAAGATGACGATGACGATGATGATGATGATGACGATGATAATGATAATGATGAGGAAGAAGCTGAACTGATAAGAAGGCAACGGGAAGAAGAAGAACTTTGCCAGCAATTAGAACGGGAAGGCGAGGAAGGTACTGCTGTGATCCGTGTCCAAACAATGGAAAGTTCACACCGGTGCCAGACATGTGGCCAGGAATTTGCAGGATTCCTTGATTTGGAGAAACACAAGTTGACCCACAAAGAGACCAAAGTTTTCACCTGTAAAGCATGTGGCAAGACTTTTACACGCAAGAATCACCTAAAGCAGCACAAAAGGACACATCGTAAAACCAACAAAGGTGGAAAAGTTGCTTTTCACTGTCAAATATGCAATGTTGGATTTTCACAGAGGATAAATATGATACGTCACATGCAAGTTCATGAGCAGCCAGGACCCCAATCCCAATATGATGTCCCTGGAATGTATGATGAGAATGACAGACCATTTAAGTGTACTTTCTGTGGACGCACATTCTCTCGAAATGGAGATTTGACTCGACATATGAGATCGCACGAGGACCCACCCCAACTTCAAAACTACAACTCCTCATTCATGTACCACGACGAGAAGCCGTTCAAGTGTAACATTTGTCAGCGTGTGTTCTCACGGAATGGAGATCTCACCCGACATTTCCGTATCCACGAGGAGCCGTTTATGCAATCAAACCACGGCCCGATGCCAATGTACCAGCATAATGTGGAACAGTTCCAGTGCCACATCTGCCAATCAAAGTTCTCTACAAACGGCAATCTGACAAGGCACATGAAAATTCATGAGCGGTACGAGTCCCAGAACCAGCATTCCCAGAATAATCATCAGAATGAAAATAGCCGCTTTAGATGCAATGTGTGTGGCTGTGAATTTCTCAGAAATGGAGACCTCACTCGGCATTTTAAAACACATGAGGAAGTTGTCATGCCTAACATGACAGAACAAACAAATTATCCAGATGAAAACCCATTCAAATGCAACCTCTGTGGGCTGGTGTTCTCTAGGAATATGGATCTCACTCGACACATGAAATCCCACATGGAAACCTGCATTCAGAACTGTGATGGTGGCCCAGTGAACTGCCCAGAAGAAGAAATGGGTAACCGGTGTCATATTTGTGGCTGTATTTTTGGGTCTGTCGGTGAACTTACTGAGCATATGAAAGTTCACATTGAATTCCTACACCAGCAGCAATCAAGCTCAAGATCTTACCTTGAAGATGAGCCAATCATTTGCCATGTTTGCAAACGTCTTTTTTCACGACCAGGTGATTTGACCAGACATATGAGGACCCATGAAGAGCCAATGGGTCATGGCCATGACAATATGTCAATGTGCCATGAAGATAAGCCCTTCAAGTGCAATGTGTGTGCCCGCACATTTGCACGTAATGGGGATCTCACTCGGCATTTCCGCACTCATGAGGATACGTATATGCAGAACATGAACTCTCCAATGTGTCGCAATGAGGAAACTTTCCATTGCAACATTTGCAATCTGAACTTCTCCACAAATGGAAACCTAACACGCCACATGAAAATCCATGAGGACTACTTCCGACAGAATCAGAACCAGAACCAAAACTACAATGGATCAAATTCTCACCACAAGGACTCTTACCGCTGCTACATCTGCCACTCAAATTTTTCAACCAATGGAAATCTCACTCGCCACATGAAGATTCATGGGGAGGTTTACAGCCGAAAGAAGAATGTACCTATGTATCAGAATGACAACTCATATCACCACTCCCCACCACCACCACCACCACCACCATCAAACCATTATCAAAATGATTACCAGGACAGGGAAAATATGAATTTTGACTGTGAGGATTGCATGAAAGCCTACCTTGAAAGGACCAATCCACCAATGTCAAACCACCCATGTGATGTGTGTGGCAAAGCCTTTACCAATGGCGGACATTATGACCGACACCAGCACTCGCATTGCCCGGAGAAGCTGTATTGTTGTGACATTTGTGGTAAAAACTTTGTTCAGAAGTATCACATGACCGTCCACAAGAGAACCCATTCAGGAGAAAGACCATTCAAGTGTGATCAATGTGGTTTTGCCTTCTCTCGTAAGGACCACTTGATTCGGCATCAGAGAGAGAATAGTAGGTCAAACATGTACATGTCACAAGAGGGAGACACAAGATGTTCATGTATTTCAGGCAGTAACTCTTCTCGGTGATTGAGATAGAGGTATTTTGAAACCCAACATGATTGCCCTCACCTTAATACATTTAATTCTATAATTGATCAACTTCAAAAATTTATGAAATACTATAAAAAGTTACATTGTTCTTTAAAGGGAATTGGATTAGGGAAAAAAATTTGAATATTCAATAATAAACTGACAACACTTTAGGAATCATGAGAAAATTAGATAAGTTGGACAAAAGATTACCTTAAGAATTTAATAATAAAGTAATGATTATAATGATATTCAAATAACGTAACTGTAAGAACATCATAATCAATTGAAAAGTTAGTAATATGAAAATTAGTTTAGAATAATAATCCTAAAATTGATGAAAATTGAAAATATTTAAGATATTAAACAGCATTACAATATCAATATAGATATGAAGATTAAAACAGTCTATAATAAAAGATGATGGTAATAGGGTTAAAAGAATATTATATTTATGTTATAAATATATCACTAGACATTTTAGTACTACTCACTTAGAAGATAATTCAAATGATATCCCATAATATATTAGAGTATTATAAAGAATTAAATATAGAAAAATAGTTATGGATTAAAAAATTGAATATAGAAATATAATAATAAATTAAAGAAAAAATTGTACTTAAGCTATTAAGTGTAATTTTTCAATTCAAACTATTTTAAACTACTGAGCTAAAAATGAAAGCAAATAAATTAATATAAAATTCTGTGTAATTAAATAATACCTTTTTTTTAAAAAAAGTGTCTAAAATATTCACATCATATATACAAATAATTAGGTGAAGGTGCTTATAATAAGTATTTAAACACTGGACAAATTCCCTCTTCCTCACACAAATTTTTAGATAATTCTCACAAGAACTTCTTAATTCCTGTGGTGCAGGATGGGTTAGGAGAAAGCAATCTACATTAAAGGGTTTGTGTGTGTGTGTGAGGGCACACACTAACACACACATTCAAACAAATGCAGATTTTATAAATTAGTTGATTTAAAAAAAATTAAAATTCAGTTCAGATTTCAATCCCTATTGACAGAATCAAAATCGTCATAAGCTGCATGAAGGATATCATGTTTCAAATGCAGAAATTTTTTTTTTAAAATCTAAAAAAAGAGTTTTTCATGCAATCTAGTTGCTTCCTTGTCTATGTTGCATTACCAAAAAATCTCTCTTGATAAGGGAGCCGGTGACGATAGAATACTGTGTACTCTGCCTATCTGTGTTATCTACATAATATACTTTACATGCACTGATAAGTTCACAAACTGCCTCATCATGAAAACACACAATGACAATATAATGGGAAAAAACTTTTTTCCTTAAAGTAAATGGTTCCAATCTACAGAAATATACAGAGTTGTCTCCCATGTGTCATCAGATCTTTACCAGTCACAAAACATGTCAAGCTCAATGGTTATAGCTGTGTGCTGGCATCAAGATCTGCAACTGTATTCTTCAAAACGAATCAATAGGGCAAATTTAATAAATTTGCCTTGAACAGTACAAAACTTACAGCAAGTTAAATTTTAAAACAAAACTTTTTTTCTCCAAAAAATGACAGAAACAAATCAAAAACTTGTTTAAAATAAAAGAAAATTAACAAACAAGTCAATTCCATCTTCTATATCAGCATGTATAAAATGTATACAAATGTACAAATCAAACAGACAAAGATATTTGAGACAGGGCTGCACCATAGACTTTCACTGTAAATATGATCAGCACTACAGCCATACTTAATATTTCTCTCAAACTACCTATAACATATTTAAATCATTATTCCACTCCAAAAGAAAAAAAAATGAAAAGAACAATTTGTCTTTATCATAGCCTCCTTTTCCAGGAATTCCAGCCATCAAACTTCAACTTGTATGATATTATTACTTCCTTCTGCTATAAACTCATCATCAAACTCACAATTCTGAACTGAACAGCTTTTTTTTTTCTTCTACTTTTTTTTGTTCTCTTTTTTTTTTAACATTATCAAAAATATCATTTCTTTCTTTCAATTGACTATAAAAAGTGACTTTTTTCCTGTCAGGACTTTCTACAGACTCTTCACTTTCACTTCTCATTTCATTTCAAAATTATATTTCACCATTTTTATATATATATATATATATATATATATATATATATATATGTATGTATATATATAATGTATGTAAAAATAAAAAACTCATACAAAATTTTAGATTTTTATTTTGTTTTTATTACTTTATATGTTTTTGCTTTGCATGCAGCTAGATTTTTATCGTCTTGTGTTCCAAGTTTCATTAAATTCATGTGGTTAACAGTACAACACAATGAACAATCTCTAAATGTTAGTAAAAAAATAAGACATAATTAGCAGGTATAATTTATTGTTCAGTTTTGATTTATGGTAACCAATACAGAATTAGGAACTCATTCAACTATCTCATAAAAACCATGATG
>OY757908.1:120128076-120132664 GCA_963585895.1 Sepioteuthis lessoniana | reverse complement strand
TAACCAAACAGGCGACATTTCCACACTAGATGCAACCTCTGAAACTAGTAGACAAATTCACCTACCTAGGAAGCAGCGTCTCATCAACCGAAAAAGACATCGACACACGACTAACGAAAGCATGGACAGCTATCGATAGGCTCTCGATCATATGGAAATCAGACCTGACCAATAAAATGAAACACAGTTTCTTCCAGGCAACGGTCGTATCGATACTGCTATATGGATGCACTACTTGGACGCTAACTAAACGGCTGAAGAAGAAGCTAGATGGCAATTACACAAGAATGTTGAGAGCAATATTGAACAAGTCCTGGTGGCAACACCCTACAAGGCACCAACTCTATGGCCACCTGCCTCCCATAATGAAAACTATACAAGTTAGACGAACCAAACATGCAGGACACTGCTGGAGAAGCAAGGACGAACTCATCAGTGATGTGTTCCTATGGACCCCCGCATATGGCTAAGCAAAAGCAGGACAACCAGCTCGAACATACATACAGCAGCTATGTGAGGATATCGGATGTAGTCCTGAAGACCTGCCAGAAGCAATGAATGATAGGGAGAAGTGGCGAGAGAGGGTCAGGGACATCCGTGCTAGTGGCACAACATGATGATGATGATATATATAAAGAAAAACTGAATAAATCCTACAGTATGAAAATGAAGAGATGAGAAACATGATGTCTTCAGAGGATGATTTTATTCATAGTTATATAAACACTCAGCTAAAATGATTTTAGTGTTACAATAACTTATGTTGACAAAATCTATTGAGTCCTGGGTATAGCACTAAACTACATCTGATTGTTGAAGCCTAAGTTCTTGAAGTCTGGTGAGAGTCAAATACTCTTTCATTGCCATTACTTCAAAGTTAAAAATTCTTAATATTCAGTAGGACCAAGTGAAAAAAAATATATATATAAATTTGAATGTACAATGAATACAATTCACTAATCTCTTGGCATGAAATAATCCCAGATGGTTTGACATGCCATTAAAATCAATCAATCATTCTATAGCATTGGAAAGTCTTGATTTGAAAATTTGAATTAACAAATACTTAATAAATTAAACATACAATGAGACACTCCTTGAATGATTGCATACAAATCATATATATAGAAAAAAGATTTGGAATTAAATAACACACCAAATAACACATGCCATTAAAAAAATAACCTACCTACCAACAACATTTATACTAGGGTGAATCAAAAGTTTTTTTATATTTTTATACATGCTGGTTTGTGGTGTGTATATATGATCTGACCAAAGCAGTCCTAGCTGTGATTGTTAGTTGGTGCACTGACATATTGTGCATTGCTTCACTCCATGTGTGATTTGAAAGCCACACAGATAGATGTGCAACATAGTCTAATTTGGGAATCCATGCTTTATTATTTTGAACTAGGCTATAATGCTACAGAAACAAACAAAAACATCTGTTAGGTGAAAGTTAAAAGTACAGTAACCAAATGGTTGAAGAAATTTTGCTTGGATTGCAAGAACTTCAATGATCAGGCAAGATCAGGTAGGCCTAAAACTGGATTCTAAGGCTGTGCTCCAAATAGAAACAAATCCAGTAAATAGTGCTCAGAATATCACTTGATACTCTCTGGTATCTCATCACAGTCCAGTGTAGTTTGTTACATTCTTAACCTTAACAAAAGTATCTACAGCTATCAAATTGTGCCTCACATTACTAGAATATTTCAAAAGTTTTGATTCACCCTAGTATAGATATTTACCAACCCCTCTGCTTGGGAAGGATATGACACAAGGTCAATTTTTAAGCGGAGTTTAACAGGTTTGATTCACCCAAGTATATGGTCTCATTTTATTTTGTAATTACAACAATCAGGGCTACAAAAAATTACAGATTGGATCAAACTTTGAGATTTATTTAATTCTTTAAAAATATTCTTAACTGTGTGCAAACAAATTAGCTCTGGTTTGTTTAAAAAGGTTTGCTACAAACAATTCACTTACTATTGATATATATGTATAAATAAGATTCAGCATTAAATAACCCACAAGGGTTGAAATGCCATAAAACAATCAAGCTAAACTAAAACTATTCTGCAAAATTAATTTGTGATGAATATTATATAATTTCGATATTGTATAATCAGAAAGAATCCAAACTGAAGCTTTAATTTTTTTTATGAGTTGCATATCTGAGTAACTTATATAATCAAATGATTATGTCAATGCTAATTATATATGAAATTATGAACTATCAACCAAGGCTCTCAGAAACCTCATACACTTTCATTTAAGATCTTCAATTTAAAAGGGCAATTTGAAAAAAAAATTTCAAAAGCCACTCTCAAAACTTTTTGATTACAAGATTGTGCACAAACAGCACCTTCGAAACTCACCAAATTCAGCTCTATGTGACCTTTTCTTCTTTCCTAAATTAAAATTCATTGCAAGGGTAAGATTTGAGGACATTAAAAGAAATACAGCTTCATACCATATCAAAAGAGTTATTTCCAAGGTACTTTGACCAGTGGAAGACTCACTTGAATAAGTATGTTGAAAGGAAAGAGGATTAGTTCAAAGAAAATGTATATTTCATTCATTGTTCCTTTCTGTCTTAGTAAATACAGCTTCAGTTTTGATACTTTGTGAACACACCTTGTATATCAAAAACTAAAAAGATAATATAAATTTTCTCAAGGATTATTTCAAATTATAAATTAAGTTGAATAATCAATTAAAATTTTTTTTAGTTAATGTAATAAAAGATAAAATATAAGAAAATAATGCATTTTCTTTTGTTCACTTCCAATATAAAATGAAATGAGATTGCAAGTATTTTAGAAGAGTAAATATTTGTCTATTGGGAAAACTGGTAGTTGCTGAACACTGAATTTGTAAAATTTTTGTAAATTCCCTGTTAAAAAAAAGAATAGAATTCATATGAGTAATATTTCAACCCTTGATTCAAACATGTTATGAAGTGTTTTCTGTGATTGATCCCCACCACCACCAAATGGTTACTACAATGTTCCAGAGATTTAAATTTTTAAAAAATTTTCTTGTTAAAAGACAGTTAATTAAGACAGAACTCCTTCATATTCAGTTGAAATTGTTTAAGCTAAATGCCAGAATCTTATTAAACTTCAATTCTATAGAAATAAAGCTGACAAGGAGACTTACTGACTGTACAAGGTGTTTCAGAAATATTGATATCATTTCTTAATCTAATAATCTGTGTTTGAATGATTTCAAGTTTTAACAGCATGTGTAGAAACAACACAATATTGTATGTTTAATGTTTTAAGTTTTTTTCTTTTCAGTTATAGAAATGCAGTTCATTGGAAAAGAAAAGGCATTTAAAATGTTAAACATAGATTTTGAGTTGTTTCTACCCGTTAAAATTTGAGATAAAACCTTTTGAAACACCCTGTACCAAAGTACACAATAACCATTGTGCTTGTGCTATAAAACACTTTTAGATTCTGGTGTTTTAATTTTCAGATTCTCTGATGCAAGTTATCACACTTTGACAATATGTTTAAAAAACAATAAAAAATCTGAAGTAAGAAAAAATATTTTTAAATGCACAAAAATGAGTTTTTTTTCTTTGGTCTTTTTCCCTCTTTTGATTGATAAAAAATAAAATGATGTATGCTTAAATTTCTTTGAAATAATACCTGAAATCAAACAAGTAAAAATAAAGAAAAACATGGCTTTCAGATGATTAGTATTAATTAATATTATACAATTGATTAAATTTCAAAATATTTGTGTAAAAATATTTTTTATACTTTTTTTTGATAGTATGTTTATTCATTACAATAAAATTGTAAATATCAATCAGTTTAATTGAAAATTATAACTAAATGAATGAAATCAGAATATAGGTCATCTACATAATATTTTTTAGTTCCTTTTCAAAAAGTTCCAAGTACATGTTATTAGAGTTCCACTGTAAAAAGAAAGATCATGATGAAAAAATACTTGTAAGAAATCAATATTTGATTAATATAATGTTGTTAAATATCTTAATAACTTCATGTTTACTATTCTATTTTTAATTTATGTATTGATTCTAAATTTCAGGTAAGTATGGGATGCTTGTAAAAAAAATCTTGCATTTATGTAGAGATAAACACTCTTTTTAATCAAAATAAGTAAATATCTCAAATTTGCATATTCAAAATAAGGAAAACAGATAACATCCCAGAAAATCTCATATGGAAAAGAAAAAAAGTCTAAAATTGATATTTAATAAAATCAATTATTATTTAGGACAAGAGTTGAAAAGAAAATCACAATTTGTTCTCTGACGTGGATGTAGTCATAGTAACACATTTTGTTGATAACTTTTTTAAACAAGTCTGAGTTCATTTTTTTGCACAATTTAACATCAGTCATTTGTTTGTACAAGTATTGCTATATAACAGTCACAATTTAACAGCAGTCATTTGTTTGCACACATTTAAATAGCTATACATGATATGTAAAAGATTAGTTTGTCAGTATTTCATTTTTAAATGAGTTAGAAATAATTTCTTTACGCACTAGTATTGCTATTGTATCTATGTAGTTAAATGGTTTCAATTCTATTCAA
>OY757908.1:120078076-120123076 GCA_963585895.1 Sepioteuthis lessoniana | reverse complement strand
GCGAAAAAAATCTGGAATGTTTCTAAGATTATCACAAAGGAACAGTTTTGTTTGCATTTAAAAAAAGACCAGGTAGGTTTAAGAAAATCTAAAGTGCTTGATATTTTGTGGACAAAGAAAATACTTCAAGGCTAAAAAAATAATGGTAAAAATGACTCAGCAGGCAGAACACCGATGCAGTTAATCCAAGTGGAATCATTTCAAACAACTTAATAATAGCGGAAAGCAGTGGCCAGTCATCAGTTGGTTATGTAGAGAAGAGGAAAATCTCGTATTTTGGTTTGGCGCGCAATTTAATTCGACACTTAATTTCACCCAATCAGGATGACTTATCCTATTCAGCCCAGACCTTCATTTCCAGATAGCAAAACGGGTGAGCGGCCAAACCCACTCTCTTTGGCTTGAGACGGCGACCAGAACAGACGTTCCTCTAGCCGTCCCTGCTTGGCGATGCTTTTTAGCATAGCAACACCAGCAGCAGCAACATGGACACTCAACGAGGGAACCATCTAATTTATGTATTCTTTACGAGGAATCCCAGTTGAACATAAATTAGAAACATACAACATGCCTCGCACAGGCCCAACTTTGTGTCACCCCAAAAATTGGCTATGTCGATCCGAGCGTAACTCCGCTCTCGACACACTAGTTCCCTTTTCACCTCTGGTCTACATTAATGGAGATAACGCAGACTCTCCCCCCAAAATACCAGACACACAAAACTACACGGTGACTCTAAACACAATCCCTCACACGTCCAGCAACACACGCTGCCATATCAACATCCCGCTACGCCATTTCGTCTCCAACACTAACAAGCCTAAACTCCACGAGTCTTGCAGCACCAAAAGCAAGCCATATTCAATGCTGCAAATAAAAGACTTTCTTTGTTGTGTTGTTAAAGAAAAGTTTCGTAATTCATTTGTGTTGCCTAAAAAAATATGGTGTTAGAGAAATTAACAATTTCACGAAACGCTATAGTTACTATATTGTTTGCCGATTGTTAAAGATCAACCCAGGAAGATTACAGTTCTGGTGTCGCTATCTTTTGTCTGATTCGTTGATGAGGAATGACAACGTGGTCACCACTTCATGTACACATTTCATTATTTTATTATTACCCGTTCGACCAAAACTGGGAGTTTATAATAAGAGCGGAGAGGGAGCTCAAGTTGGGTCTTCCTCACTTAATTATTTCTAACTCTAGAGCCGTTTTGGTCACCTGACTGAAACCAACAAATGAGAGCCGTGGTCTCAGACAGATCCCAAGTTCAAAGGTTATCATTCATACTGGTTAACATATATTTTTCCAAGCGTTTAACGGCTCAGAACTTAATTTGAATGTTAGGCTACAAGTTAAAAATAGATCTCATGATCTATTATGTAATACCGGTACCAAGCCAGTTTACCACAATGCTTGCCCCAGTCGCTGGTTCCCTAGAGAAGTTGTCACTGTAGATCGCATAGAAACGGGAAAATTGTTATGCTACCGTTTTCTTTCCATCTCCTCGATATGATTTTACGAGAGAAAACCGGCTACGTACAGGCCACGCTTGATAACGATAATCTCTTTTTAATTATTCTCAGAAATGATTTAATAAGTATTTTTACGTACCATAATCATTTGTGTGTAAGATGCAGATTTTTCAGCTTAAAGCTTAGGTGCATATTATAAACGAAAACTATATAATTGACTTTTTTCGGGTCGCATGTGTAATGTCTAAAGCCCGACCCGCGAGTAACAAAGAAAAGAACGGAACACGAAGAGATGTTAACAGCTCGCTGCCGAAAGTAATACTGACTTATTCGCCAGCAATATACTTTATTTACATTATTTATAAGTGCCGCTGTTTTGCTCATGACTCAACAGTTACATCCTTTTCCAGATAGGTCAAGGGAGATATATGCTAGTGACGTGGTTTTGGGTTACTTCCCTTTGACTGGAATATTACAGCGTGCTTCACCATATTCGGGACAGGATGACCGAAAGTAAGTCATATCAAGAGTCAGAACTAACGTGTTTTACACCGTTACAAAAAAATATCCACTGGAATATGTGTTTATTTATAATTTTATTTCTCCCAATGTGAGCTTATTTTCACCGCAAGCTTGTTGCATTTTTGGATGAACCTGTCCATGCATTTTTCCTAAATACTAAATAAATTTTGTGCTTCAAAACATATAAATTCTTTTTCTTAGACTGTAGAAACCGATAAAATGTTGAATAAATATTAAATTTAGCTGCAACAAATTCAAAAATCAGTGCGTATTATACATGAAAATTATTTTTTCCCGAATTTTGAAGCACAAAGTTCGTGGTGCATGTTAAACATGAATGCGTGTTCTACACAAATAAGTGGGTCAGACAGAGGTGTTACCGTTTTTTTTTTATCTGACTCCATTCTAAGGTTATTCTATTTTTTACCCCACGTTGCCTTGTTGATGTAACTCCTTGAATAAGAAGGCCCAAAAAGAATTATACGAAGGGAAATAGTAACAGAGAGGAGACGAAGATATTTTTTTAATATTTTTCCTTTATTCCTGGGTTCAACAACCATTCAATGGATGAGGGAATTTTCCCTGAATACAATTGAAGTGGTCGAATCCCCCAGTCAAGGTGTTAGAAATGCATTAGTCGTTTCTTGTGTATATATGTGTCCTTGTTCGGTATTTGAAGCTTTAACAACGTGTTTGGTATATAAAGCTTTAGCGATGTATTAGTCGCTGTGGGGAGTTTGTCCCAGTCCATTGTTTTAGTTCCTAGTTCGATAGGTCCATTTTGTAGCTTTTTATATTTTTGCATACTGTTAACCGAGACGACTGCTATAGTGAAAGGTTAGTCCAACGTGGCGCCTTAGAGCAGCCACGTGGGCTTCCACTAGCAGCCAGGAGATTTAGATGTTGTAACTCCGCCGGTCACTGCTGAAAATAAATGAGCTTCCTCCTTTTGTCGGGACAGTTCCTTTTCTTTGCGCATGCGTCGCCCCTTTTTCCTGTCAGAGGCCTCTGGGAGTTTCTGCATATTTTAATAATTTTCTTTTTTAATTCAATTAAAATTTTTATTTATATATTTATTTATTTATTCCCTACAAATACTTACGGTAATTTTATTGGTAAATTAGAAAATTATGTTACAATTTTGAAAGTGGGAATATATGCGTTGCAACAGAGTGTTTTACAATTGTTGAAACAAATCTGCGGTCGCTCAAATCTTCCTTGTTGACTTTAATCTCTTTCTCTTTTCAGATTATTCTCGGAAAATAATCAACATTTTGATATATTTAATAAAGCATAGCAACCTTATGCCTTCAGCAATGGAACAGAAGATCTTTTGTGTGAAGACGTCTTTCAAGAAGGAAGTTCAATTTCAACACATTTTCAAACGGGAATCAGATTTTCATGTTAGTCAAGAACTTTGAAACTCTTAGCACTTGAGGAGATTATAGAGCAACAGCTTCCTCACCATCTGGGCCTCCGATAACAATCTGGACACCTAAGAATATCACTAAGGTTCAAGAGTTAGTTGACCTGAGTCCTCTTTCAACGGTGCCTTTAACTAAACGGCGGACATCTGGAGCATGTACTCCAGGGCTCCTTTTGACATTTTTGGTTAATTTTGAAACTAAATAGTTGCTGATCCTAAAATGTTATCTTTCTGCTTTTTAATAAATTTTCATTCCTCGATGATTTGTAGTCGTTGATTTGTGCCTGATCATTTTGTTTCAAAAAATGTGAAACACCCTATATACGTGGGCGTATTTTGAAAATAATGGTGTTGAGTTATGTAGATCGATTGATTAGGATAAATGATGGTTCATAATTGAGAGTACAAAGATGTATGTGCAAAAAGATTAGACTCTTTATGTGTAAAAAGGGCCATTCAAAGGGAGATTACTAGATGTTCTAGCATTGTAGTTAGTTTTTGTCATAATAGATGACAGTCTAACGTTGTCGTGGGTACATGTTTAGTGGATATGTTACTCTCCAATCTGTTGTGAGTAAGTGCCCGTCCGTATTTCACGTTCAGTTCCACCTCAAATACAACACAAATTTTACAAGCACGTAAACAAATGGAATATGACAACAACGAACATTTAGAAACAAACAATTTAATGATCATAACAGGTTAAAAATAATTAGAAAATACAATGTTCATGTTAAGTGTGTATGTAGAAAATATAGTTGTGGCCAGTTGAATGAAAATAGGATTGTTCGCCCGTGTGTGTGTGTGTGTGTGTGTTTACATGTTAATAAAGTCTATCAAATAAATGGGTCTATAGTTGGCCGAAGTAAAGAAGATAAAAATTTTACTTACATACATGAGTATGTATGTGTGTGAGTGTATATAAGTGATGGACCGCAAGTATGGGTCTTTGCTTTCATTAAGTCTGCACGTGTGTTTTCTTATGCTCTTGGTGACAACGTGTCGCATTAGTAACAGAAGGTCGCATGCCTTTTCCCTTTGAGTCTTATGGCGTGGCTCTCTTCTGTCCGTTCATGACCTCTCGTAGTGGAAAGGAGTGAATGGCTGGTTTGATTGATTAAATTCTTCGTTATTTATACTTTTGGGGTCACTTAAGTGGATCAAAAATAGTTTTATTGTTGGTCCTAAAATTCAAGCGCGTAGACATTTCTTGACCAATCAGATTCGTATATTTACTTATTTGTTTTAGAGCCTAAAAAGTTTCTGTTAATTAGTTTTTTAGCCGGATTTTCTAAAATGCTCTTATTTTGTGTTTTTAGCTGATTGGTTGAAAAATATAAAATGTAACTTCAATGTTAATGCGATTTTGATCCGCCATTTCTAGAATGTTCTTATTCTGTGTTTGGGGGGTTGATTATTTTAAGGCTAAAAAAATGTGTATTCTATAACGTACATACAGAAAATCTTGACTTTGTGTTGCCCCCGGCAAGTGGTGAAGTAGTTGGATATATACATGCTGTATCCAGGAAGAAAGAAAAAAAAAGGAGGAGCTCGTGATATAACGGTTATCATCGTTGGAAATGGACTCAGTGACTCAAGTTGAAATCCTGGGTGAGTTCTTTTCTTTGTTTAATAGTGATGTAGTCGTCGTCGACCATAGTCGAGGGTGACCCGAAGGCTCCCTTTTCGATAGCTACTACACCAAGGTGTAGGGGAGGGCGCTACTCCATTCCCAGGATTGCTCCACTTTACCCTTGAACCGTACCTTATAATGCTGAGTGTTAAGCAAGGTGGTATCAAGTACCATTTTTAAAGTCTTTGGTATGACTCGACCTGGGATTGAACCCAGGTCTCCCGGGCCATTGGCGAACACTCTAACCGCTGGGCCAAACCTAACAAAAATGTTACAAATGAGAAATAACCAAAACGGAGGTTGGAAATGAAATGGAAATCTTTATAACACTGACAAAATGCAATACTTGCTAGCGACGTGACGAAAGTAACCACAGCAAATGGTGACTATTTAGTATATTTTCACCTTGTCACAATAGTGTCCAACGTATTAATGAGGAATAGGACATACCCATTAATGTTCATAGGTAGGGTATATAACAAATAGCATATCAACCTTCGTAGGTTATTAAATGCCAAAGTCATTCTTGTAGAAGGAAAGCAGTGGTACCATTATACACATAGCCAGAGGGATAAAGGGATTCATGCCTTTCCTAAGAGTTTTAGTCCAAAAGTAAACGTAATAGCGCGACTTGAGTTTGAACTCGTTAACTACGATGTCGCAGTTCTTTACGTAAACCACTACGGTACGGGGACACCCTCCTCCTCGGTGAGGCTGTTGGTATTTCTCATAGCTCTAATACCTTTGGGAAAGGTATGAATCCAATTATTCTCCCCTGTCCTATCAATATATATATATATATACGAGGATCATTGAATAAGTTTCCAGACTTTTTTTGTATGGACACTTTTATTGATAGTACACACATGAAACTCTAGTCCCCTTCGATGTAATCTCCTCCGGCTGCAATGCAGTTGTACCATTCCAACAACTTCTGGAAGGCCCCATGGAATTCCTCTTGTGTGAGCGTGTCAATTACCTTCGTCACAGCCTCTTTCATCTCCTCAATTGTCTCATAACGACAGCCTCTGAGCTTAGGTCTGGACTATAGGGAGGATGAGCAACTGTGTTGATGCCCATCTTGGTCAAATAGTCTGTGACAAGGATGGAGTTGTGGTCTGGTGCATTATCCTGGTGGAAATACCACTGACCCGATTTGAAGAGTGCTGGCCTCTTCCGACGGAATCTCTTCCTGAACTCCCTTAAAACCTCAACATAGTAACCCTAACCCTAACCCTTTGGCCAATCAACTCTGGTGTATTGACTTCCTTACTCCTCCCACACCTCTCATCATCCCTCACAGACTCCCTGCTTTCCTTGAATCTCTTATGCCACTCAACAACTGATGCTCAATTCATGCAAGATACTCTAAAAGCAGGCTGAAGCATTCCATATGTTTCTGTGGCATTTTTTCCAAGTTTAAAACAGAATTTTATTGTATATAGTTCTTCTAAAGTGTCCTCATGTCCAGATTGCATTTTTGAAATTCACCAGCTGTGACAATCAGGCTTTAGTAGGGTGTATTCCAATTGCTGCTGTAACTGTTCATTTGAACCTGAAATCATAAAAATTGGTCAGTCATCTCATAAGATTTATAGCAATAATATACTGAATTTTCAAAAGTCTATGGCAATTTTAAATTCCTGAACAAAAAAAGGCTAAAAACTTATTGAATATATATATATATATATATATGGATTTTTTCCAATCCATCATTATTATCATAATTATCATTATTTAACGCCTCGTCAGTTTTTCATACCAGTTTTAACTGGTGGTTTTTTATTCAAGTCTGAGTGACAGCAAGTCTCCTAAGGGTCCCCTCTCCCTTAGGACAGTATTCTAGCTGATTTTAATAGAACTGGGGTCTGAATGATCACGAATTTTTTCTGGCCTTCAGTTCTTCCAACCCTGGCAATTCGGGACTAACTACAATTGTATCAGCGTCACTTTCATGTTCCAAAGCTTTTGTTGGCCTCTGGTAATGTCCAAGTATTTGTCTGTCTTTTTGCTTTCTTTTATTTTTACTCTGTGGTCCACTGGAATGGCCAAATCATCTACTTGATAACTTTTTTCTTCTTGTTTATTAATAATAGGTCTTGTCTTCAGGCCGAGATTGGGAAATTTTCCCAGTCAGCTGGAGCTGTAGAATGCACCGACTGCATTTCTGTTGAGGGGTATGACCCCCACTTCCAACGAGTGTCCTGGATATGACCCTAAACAATCTGATGGTGAGGTTGCAGTAATGCTAAAGCTTTTGGGAATGCGGAGTACTCCTTCATTGCTATCGCTTCCAGGTCCGCTCAGATTCGGAGCGATAGTACCTGATAGGGTCCTATCTATAGGTCAAATAAAACTAAACTGCATTCTTATGCTAAACTGAATTGCTTGAAATAGAACTGTTTTTACATTTAAACTGCATACTTATGCTAAACTGGATTGCTTGAAAAAACTATTTTGACATTTGACCAGCGTACTAATGCAAAACTGAATTGCTTGAAATAGAACAGTTTTGACATTTAAACTACGTACCTATTTTGGTAAATTTAACAAAACCCCCGTATGAATCGTAAAAAAGAATAACCAACGCGGTAAGACGTTTGAATACGTTTATATTGTGCGAAAGAGTTGCTAAAGCATATTCCTTAAACGGTCAATAGTCTTTAAGAGAACAAAGTTAAAATTATAATACACTTATCTCTGGTTGGTGAATGTCTTGTTGTCTTTCTGTATATTTTTTGGTTGTGTTTAAGACTGTTTTAAGAGGGCTGTAGACGTTTGGTTTCTTAGGACTCAAAATTGTCTTCCGGGTTCTGTTTGTAGAGTTGGGTGGTCTGTTAATACCCTCAGTTACCAGGCTCTCTTTTTCCATGTCTCACCTCGTTGAAACCAGAGTCGCTTCTGCCTTTTTCCATGTCAAAGTCACATGCTCAAGTGCTTCCGTCCTGCCTTCTCCTTCTACCCTCGACCTCTCTCCATCCGGGTACATAGCCGTAAAGAGGATTACTTGGAATTTTCTTATATTATGCTAAACTGAATTGTTTAAATAAGAAATGTTTTTATAAGTTAAACTGAATTGTTTTAAATAGAACCGTTTTTGATATTGAAACTGTAATTACGCTGAACTGAATTTTTTAATTGAACTGTTTTGACATTTAACTGTGTGTAAACAAAAAACTATACTCATACTAAACTGAACGGTTTGAAATAGAACTGTTTGATTAAAATAAATAACTTGAAATAGAAATGTTTTTAACAATTAAACTTTGTATTTATGCTAAACTGAATTGTTTGATATGAACTGCTTATTCATATGAAAATGGATTTAGCATTAAATAACCTCTAAAGGTTAAAATGCCATGAAGCCCAAACAAACAAACAAAGTTTGGGTAATCCGTTGGTACATTTACACTATGGTGCACTGGAATGTCCAAATCTTCTTGATGAAAAACTCTTTTCTTCTTGTTAATTATTATTAGGTCTGGTCTTCTGTTTGACATTGGGTGATCTGTTTGTATTTTCACTCTCTAATCCCATGGAATGGACAAATCGTCTAGTTGATAAGCTCTTTTCTTATTGTATATAGATATTTGCTCTAGTCTCCTGGTCGAGATAAAGTGATCTGTTTGTTTTTTTACTATATGATCCACAGGAATGGCCAAATCGACTAATTGATAAGTCCTTTTCTTCTTGTTAATTAATATTAGGTCTGGTCTTCTGGTCGAGATAAAGTGATCCGTTTGTTTTTTACTCTGTGATCTACTGGAATTGCCAAAAAGTCTTCTTCATAGATTCTTTTCTTATTTTTAATTAATATTATGTCTGGTCTTCTGGCCAGGTTGACGTGATCCGTTTGTATTTTCGTTCAGTGATCCACAAGAATAGCCAAATCCTCTTGTTAATTAGGTCTATTCTTCTAGTTTTTTAATATTAGGTCTGGTCTTCTGGCCGAGATTGGGTGATCTCTTTGAATTTTTACCATATGATCCACTGGAATGGCCAAATAATCTCGTTGATAAGCTCTTTTCTTATTATTACTTAATATTAGATCTGGTCTTCTGTTTGAGATTGGGTGATTCGTTTGTATTTTTACACTATGTTCCACTGGAATGGCCAAATCGTCTAGTTGATAAGCTCTTTTCTTCCTATTACTTAATATTAAGTCTGGTCTTCTGGCCGAGATTGGGTGATCTCTTTGTATTTTAACTCTATGAGCCACTGGAATGGCCAAATCCTCTAGTTGATAAACTCTTTTCTCTTTGTATATTGATTTTAGGTCTTGTCTTCTAGGCGAGATAAAGTGATCCATTTATATTTTTACTCTATGATCTATTGGAATGGCCAAATCGTCTAGTTGATAAGCTCTTTTCTTCCTATTACTTAATATTAAGTCTGGTCTTCTGGCTGAAATTTGGAGATCTCTTTGTATTTTTACACTATGATCTACTGGAATGGCCAAATCGTCTAGTTGATAAGCTCTTTTCTCCTTCTTCATTAATGTTAGGTCTTGTCTTATGGCCAAGATTGGGCGATCCGTTTGTATCTGAAAGTGCCAGAGAATGTAATGCATCCCATTTTCTAGAACAAATTCTTTAGTGTCAGCATGGTAAGATTTTAATATCTTGCACTCTTCCAAGTGGATTACATTTCCCACCCAGTCTTGTCTTAATTTGCATTTCTTTTATGGAGTCTACTGCATTCGCTTATTATGAGATCTATTTCCCCACAAAACTGATTCCCCTCCTCAAACTAGTATGTGACACAAGGTTATTTTATTTTTTTGTTGGAGCCACGCATGATCATCGATTCATGCGTGGCTCCAACAAAAAATGCTTGGTTTCTTCGGGGTGCCAAGAAGGTAGTTTCTGGTGAAAAGGCTTTCTGGAACCGGACAAACCGCACAATACCACCCAACCGAGGCCGGCCCGATTGTGGGCATGGCTGATTCGTTTGATCTCTCTCACGACATAATATACACTTGCTATTCTATTGCGCGTTATCAATTTTTGCTTTGACATAATGGGTTCTTATGGCATTGTTACTGCTATTAAAAGAGATTCCATTTCTTTCTTGAGGTTTCTTCCTTCTTAACCATGTCCAAGTCGTTTCGTGCGTAATTTCAGTATTATTATTATTATCTAAAAAAAATTTGAAATAAAAGATCCTTTTCAGTTACAGTTCAATACATATTCATGTGTATCGAAAGGAACAGAGACAATTGCTTCTTCCATCCCACCCTCTAATAAATCAAGTTCAAAGGGCATTGCCTATAAAACAGAGCTCAGTACAAATAAATAAATTAGCCTTGTTTGTCATTGTAGTAACAATGATAATAATTGAATCCTGCTGAAAACAACTTATAACAATACATCTCCGCTATTTCTCATTTGACTTTTTTTAAAAATCATTGCTTACGCGTCAGAACTTACCTGCGACTGAATCCTTTCCATGGTTTTTAACCTCAAGTTACATTGGTAATTGTGAGAGAAGAATTGTTTTACATACTTTATATGATGTGCTGATTGATGGAAAGTGAGTCAAATAATTCTGTACATTTCAGAACATCTTAACTGACTCGCTAAGTTGTCAGTTTAAAACAAAAGGGACCGCTTAGGACCTTACGGTATTATCCCAACAGTTGCAACAACTCTACTATTATTCAGTCCAGTTGGCTTAAGATGTGAAATACACCGATTGCATCTCTGCAAAGGATAAGACCCTCGCCCCTAACGACTTATCAGAAATTTTAACAGCACGCCCAAATGGGTCGTAAGAAAGAATAAGCAACGCAGTAAGACGTTTAAATACGTTTATATTAGAAGTGCGAAAGAATTGCTAAAGCATATTCCTGGATGAGAAAATGTACCCACACGTCTCGTGGAATAAATGCTCTCCTGCAGGACTTTTGTGTGGATTACCAACGATTTGTGGAGGAACAAACAAAGGATCAGCAATTACAACAGCTTCTGCAGTACAACACTACATCACTAAAGTTGTCTAAAACACATGTGCCGAGTACAGACCAGGTGATCGTGTGCGATACCAACACAGGACGATCACGCCTCTTTGTGCCAGAAACTTAACGGGAGACATTGTTTTCCTCCATGCATGTCTTATCACACCCTGGTGCTAACGCGTCAATACGACTCGTGTTGACAGATTTGTGTGGCTACGGATGAAAGCAGACATCCGACAGTGGGCTAAAGCATGTGTGCCGTGTCAAAAAGCCAAAGTGGGGAGACACCCGTTCTCCTTTTGGATCCTTTCCATCACCTGATGAACGGTTTGCCCACGTGCATGTGGACATCACTGGACCACTGCCCTTATGTGAGGGTCAATCATATCTACTGACTTGCGTTGGTCGGTTCTCTTGCTGGTGTGAGGCTTTTCCCATGCCAGATATCACTGCATACACCACAGCAAAGACTTTTGTTGCAGGCTGGGTATCTCGTTTTGGAGTCCCAGCTGTAATTACCACGGATAGAGGGAAACAGCTTGACTCAGACCTGTTCAACCAGTTAATGAAGTTATTAGGGAGTAAAATAACCAAAAATACTGCCTATCATCCAGAAGCAAATTGACTAGTAGAGCAATTTCATCGTTCACTCAAGCCAGCTCTGAGGGCTAGGATGAATCAGTCAAATTGGCTGGAACATCTACCTTTAATCCTTCTGAGACTTCGCGCGGCAGTGAAAGACGACTTAAAATGTTTATCTGCTGAGATGGTTTATGGTACCACACTCAGACTCCCTGGAAAGATTTTTTCTGCGATCTCCGCAAAAACTTTTGGACATGACTTCGTTTGTGGATCGGCTTACATTAAGGATGGCAAACTTGGCATACAATTCGAGCCCAAACTTTTACAGACCTACACACACGTTTTTGTGCGGGATTTAGCCAAGACCCACACACTGCAACCTTCATATTGAGGACCTTTTAAAGTCCTGAAGAGACACCCAAAGGTTTTTGAAGTGGAAATGAAAAAATTCCACAGAATATTGCCGTGGACAGAGTGAAACCTGCTTCTTTGAATGCTACATGGTTTGGCATGGACACTTCAGGGACCCCCCCCCCAACCACCACCACCAAACGGTATAAATGAGACTGTAACTAAGTCTGGCCGTCACGTTAGATGACCGAAATATTTGTTAAGTTAAACGTATTAATGCTGAGTTAAAAGGGTTTTTTAAGGCTTGAACTTTAAGTAGCACTATTGTGCAGGAATTTACTTTTCTTCCTTTCAGAAAGATTTTGTTTTTTTCTTTCATTTGTAGAGAAGAAACTTTGTATCTGCATGTAGTCCCATCCATATATTTGTTTTATTTTCTGATGACTTTTCACCTTTAATATATCCCTAGCATTGTATCCTTGGTAATAGCCTTGTGCAGATCATTATGTGACACAAGGTTATTTTATTTTTTGTTGGAGCCACGAACGAATCGAGGACCTGTCCTGGAAGGGGTACTTGTTGAGAAAAAACGTAATTGTCTCTTTTTCTTGTGATTCATGGGCGGAGCTTCCGACAATCATGTGACTGTTGGTCATGTGATAGTTTGAGAAGCGAGTTCTACCCTTTTTTTGACCAAGAAGGTACTAGGGATAGGACTTCTACTTCTGCCTCTGCTGTGTGAAAAGCACGTGCATACAAATCACCTTACGAGAACTCGCACTACACTAGATCGACGTAAGTGTAACTTCTTCCATTCATCACTTTGTTCTTGGAGCAACTATTGCGCTTTTATTTTGTATGGATTGGGACAATTATTATTGTGTATCATGCACATAAACATTAAATATTTACAGTTTAACTTTTCGTGTCATTGTTATGGCCCCGGAAAGGGTCACTAATGAAAACGCAAACACGGATATTAGATAACAGATTATATTACACAAGAAAGATAGAGTTTCATAGAAAAGTTGAGAAGTCTCGTACTGTTCGTATAACACCGATAGTGATCTGCTCTTCTGGCAGCGAAATCTCTGTACTAATAACGGTGAGAAGAGTCCATTATAGTAAGATGGGTCAGGTTCCCACAACAGTCATGTAGTCTTTCCTTGCCGAACGATTCAGTGTTAGACTATCAACAATATAGTCTAATGCATTATGGGAAAATGTGGTTGGTAGTTCAGGCCACTATCATACACCACATAGAATTCTTATAGAATCATTTAATTGTGAAAACGAATAAGTAAGGAATAGAATTATTAATGTCAAATAGCAATAGTTGAAACTCTTTAACTACGTGTCTAAATTGAATCATTGGTATTACATGACAATACTTGGAAACATTTGATTGTGTGCAAGTGAATAAATAGTCACGAATAGAATAATTATTTTTAAATAGCAATATTTCTAACCACTTCACCGTCTACATATAAATGATTAATACTGAATAGAATTATTAGTGTTAGATAACAATAATTGAAACCATTTAACTGTAGAAACAATAGCAATACTTGTATGCAAACAAATTATTTCAAACTCATTTAAAAATAAAATTACCTACAAACTATTCACTATCCATTTAAACGTGTGCGAACAAATGACTGATGTGGAATTGTAACTGTTACATAGCAATACTTGAAACTATTTAACTGTGAGCAGACAAATGATTAATAATAAATAGAATTATTTGTGTTAGATACTTGAAACCATTTAACTGGGTGCAAAAAAAAATGAGTTTAGGCTTGTTTAAAAATGTTATCAACAAAATGTGTTTACAAATCATGTATATATTTAATATAATAAGACAAGCAGAAATTTAAACAAAAGAATCTATGAACATAAAAAAGACTTTAAAACTGGTAACACAACAAACTCTTTGGTTTCTCATAACATTTTAACTGACCACACTTTTGACTTTTCAAATTCTGCCATATTTGCTTTCATCCATGACATAAATAAACGAAGAATAATTGAAGCAGCTTCCAGAGCACACCGCAACATAATACCACAACCACAAGTTTTTCTCGAAATTTCACCATCTATAGAAAAAAAATAATATTAAAAGAATTCAAAATTCACGCAAAAGATGACCTCCCCTTTCTCAAAACATGGAAAGCAATAAAACGTCACAAATCAGTTTCTCAAACCACAAAATGCCATTTACTTTTTTTTTTAAATTCCATCTCATGACATGAAGCAATTTGAACCTATCAACCAGTATTACTCCGTTTTTTCACAAAGCAACACCTACAAACCCTGAAGGAGACTTCCAATTGAATCAAAATTTATCTATCATAATTATTTCCCGTGCTAAAATATTTTGATAGAATATTTTTGTATTCAAAAAAAAAAAAAAAAAAAAAAAAGAAAAGGAAAATTGAAGTCGAAACGTGTTGGCAAATAAACAAACCATCAAACATATTTTTCTTTTCCATTTTACCAATAGTTTTGTGACGTGGTATGCCACCGAGAGAGGAAAAGTAAGATTAATTTCCCCTACCCTTCTGTGTTTGAACTAACAAGCCCCAAGGACTGACCGCTAAAGCAGTCAGAATGAAGGTTAAAAGCTACCAGCACTCCATGACCTATAATTTGGTTGGACAGAGAAGGGAATGTAGGTCATTGTAGTAGCCCGACCGGAGGAAATAGAGGAAGAAGAAAGAGCCAAATGATTGGCTAGATCCTTTTGCGCCAAAAAAAATACCTTTTTGTCAGAGGAAATTTGGAAAAGGATCTTTAGTTTTAGGACAGAAGTCGGCATGAAAAGATGTGCTGATTTATAGCCCAAAACTCCGGGTCCCTCGCCCGCAAAAAGAATCTTTAGTTCTGGACAGACATTGGCAAGAGGTGGACGCCAAGTTAGCCAAGCTCTGGGAAAGAGTAGAACAGAATCTTTGGACAGAAGTTAGCAGATAGGCGCCTTCAGCCAGATTTTAGAGAAATGCCACTTGCCCGTAAAAGAAAGGAACCTGAGAACTAGCCTTCGCAAAGATAAGTACAACTTAACCTGTTTTTCCTTCTACCCTTCCTAAATATTGGAATTATATGCATTCAGAAAAGGAAAGAAAGAAACTGAAAGGATTTGTTTCATCACCCGTAAATTAATGAATGGACTTAGATACTTTTTCAAGTAAAAGAAAGAAAAGAAAAAAGAAAAAGAAAAGAAAAAGAAAAAAAGGAGAAAGCAGAAAAGAAATGTTGAGAGAGACATTTGTGTTTGACACTGCCTGCTGGCTTAACAAAGCCGATTGTTTAAAAGGAAAGGAGAAAAGAAAAAAGGAATTGTTTTGTAAATCTCATAATTATTTATTTGGTCGTCGCTTATTAAAGCTTTGTTTCATTTTAAATACTCCCTTGTGTTGAAATCTATTGGTTATGTTATTTATCTATCGAGTTGCCTTCTTTTGCGCATATCTTTTTCAACTTCGTATCGCTTTCATTTATTCTCGCTAAATGTCTTATTCGCCTTAAAAATATTACAAGGGAATTTTTGGAAATTTGACTACAGTGAAATATATTTTGTTTTAACCTAGAACTTCATGATTTCCGTTATCCGAGAAGGTAGGAAAACGAAGGACTTGGTGGGGTATGTGAAAGTGGAACTGGAAACCCCCTGGCCAGCGCCGGAGATGAGTCTAGCCCCAAATTAACCCCCACATTATTTGCCAGTTACCATATGCCCGAAATAGGAGTCTTGACTAGGACTTATTCTGCAGAGGGTCAAGTGCCAGACTGCCCCCGACGTCACATGCGCATAAAATAAACTCTCGTCCTGAGATAAATATTTATGCAACGTCACAGTTTTATATATTCAAATAATTTTTTCTATTGCATATTCATATTTTTGTCGAGAATATTAACTTTTTATTAAAACGAATTGGTCAAAGTGTAGTTATTACTTGATTATTAGTAGATCGGGTTTAAAATTATGTTCCTGTTGAGCTCAGTCCGTTATTGGGAGCTTCATACGGACCACACAATTTGAAGACTCTGTGGTCTTCTTTCTTTCGTTTTCTGTCGCTTTTTTTTCTTTTTTGTAGTCACTTCCTTCCTTTTGTATCTTTATCGTTATTTTATTTATGTATTTCCTCAATTGCTGAATTTTAGAAAAACCCATTTTTATTCTGAAGAAGTTCTTTTTTGAATAAAGAACGAAATATCATTGCTGAATCCGTTGTCAGTGTTGGTTTATCCACTTTTCCACTTATTTTTTATTATATATATATATGAAGAAAAGTTTTTAAAAAAACACAAAATAATCCAAAATTTGATGAATTTATCATGAGAGTCGACGTTAAATATTTCGTTTATATTAACCTTCTTCAAGACTTTAAATTCATGAAAAGTGTTGTTAAGATAGGGATGGATTGTATATATATATATATATATATATATATTATAAGAGTGTTAGTTGCCACTAAATCACTTTGTAGGTATGTGTCGAACCAAGTGCAATATAATATAGAGAGTGCTCAATATCTAGGATAGAGCTATTGTATAATAATAATAAATAAATATATATTAGATATATATATATTCAATTCATTGAATATAGATTGCGACCCTGGGTTTCATGGAGTTTTTTGCAAAACATCTTCTGAACTGCAAAACATCATCTTAACTGTCTGATGATTGTTGTTTTGCAAAAAAAAAATCCATGAAACCCAGGGTTGCAGTCTATATTCCATGAAATATATATATATATATATATATATACCGAAAGAAATTAAAATGCAAAGTATTGAATATGTATTTCAATTACTGAGGTTCATTCGAACAAGTCAAGGAGAAAGAAGAAAAGGACTGTTGAGAGAGACATTTGTGTTTGACACTGCCTGCTGGCTTAACAAAGCCGATAGTTTAAAAGGAAAGGAGAAAAGAAAAAAAAGAACTGTTTTTTAAATCTTGTAATTATTTGTTTGGTCATGTGTATTTATATAATATGATACTATAGCTGTATGGATTATAAAAGATTCATTCATTAAAATTCTTTGTTTTAATAGCAGATCATCCTTCATTTAACACCAAACCCATACTTTTAGAAAAATAGCAATGATACTATTTAATCCATAGATGAGAGGATAAGAGAGTTCTATACCTTTTCTAGAGGTATTAATCCGAAAGTGAAAGTTTTAGCACGTTTGGTGTTCAAACTTGCTTACTTCGAGAACACAGTCCAGTACTTTAGCCATTTTTGTCACCCTATCAAAAATTGACCACATCTTTGATTTAAGTCTTATTAATTACAATACACGTAATACTAAAATGAGCAGTATAGATTTTATTAGTAAATGCGAATTATGCAAATATAAAGGATTTTATGTAATAATAAGTTAATTTTCTTAACAAAAATATTAATATGGAGTTGTTCCTGTTTTATAATGACTTGCGTATTTTCACAACGGTTTCGGTACGTACACGTATACTTGATTAACCATTTCTAAAAAGAGGTTAACAACAACAAAAGGGACACAACTCCGTGATGTAATACCAATGTATGACAACCCAGTTTCCCCATCCGGAAAAAAAAGTCCTTACTCATATTTCGGCAATTAGATTTTTGGTTTCCGAGTTTCAGTACAGTAAAGTTTGTAGGGAACGAATAAATAAATAAAAAATTAAATTTAAAAAAAAAAAAAAAAAAGATAAAAAGAAAACTATTAAATTTGAAGAAACTCCCAGAGGTCTCTAACGGAAAAGGAGATGACGCATGCGTAAAAAGAAAAAAGGATTTTCCTCTTGATAAAGGGAGCAAAGTGTTCTTTGACTTTCAGGCAGTGTCCGTCGAACCAACAGCACCATTTTGCTGTCTGGTGTTTTGGGCACCATGCTACGTCTTGGGACGTAGCGTCGGTTAGTCCGTTCACCAAGTAAATAAAGGAAAGTATGGAAGAAATGTTTTCGTCTCTTATCTGTTTCTATCTTTTCTTTTTGTATATTTCTTTTGGGACTTTCTTTGTGCAAGGCATTGCGCCGGCCAGTCAACGTGGGGTGAAACAGTGTAACCAAAATATGGAGTCAGATATCTTACGGCAACACAGCCTTGCCCTTAGCCCCTGACTTTCAAAGCCTTCAAACCCCACAAGTTTGATAATAAATGATATCTAATAGTATCCAGTTGGGTTGTGTAATTTTCCAAAAGCATCTTTGGTTTAAAAAAAAATTAACTTTTTATAAAAAATTGTTTGGCGTGTACTAACTTATCGGCGATATTGTAATGCTTGATAATATCTGTTTTGATTGTATTATAGGATACACATTTTTTCTAATCTTAAAATAAGCAATAAAAACATACTTAAGAACATTCTAGAAATTTAGGATCAAAACCGTATTAGCATTTAAGTCACATTTTTATATTTTTCAACCAATCAGCTAAAAACATAGAATAGAACATTCTAGAAAAATAGGATCAGCAGTCAACCTACGGAAAATATTTAGGCTCGAAAATAAAATAGTCAAATACAAATCTGATTGGTCAATAAATGTCTACGCGCCAAAATTTTAGGACGATTCTTTGATCCACCTGTAGGATATAAATAACACAGAGTTAGAGAGCCATACACACAAACTTACACACAGACTAAGACAAGCCACTAAGCCCGTAAAGAAGTGGCCGATACTATGTCCGGCAAATTCCTTTCCTTCCTCAACTAAAGTTCATGACCTAGCTTCAGATGGCTGAGAATCACATTCAAAAGAAAAACCCGACAAACTTTCTTTCATCAACGCGACACGCTGTCGCCACAATCATAAAACCCGCTATGAACTTAATGTAAGTAAGAACGACTTATTTACTTATTCCGTTAACATGAACATACACACATCTTTAAACAAATTTATTTTCTTCTTGCCAAACTTTTTTATCCAAAAGGCCATTTACACATCATGTATTTTGTTTCTTTTCATATTCTGTTTTATGCATATTAAATTGTTTGTTGTTTAATGTTCGTTGTGTTCTTGTACTAGATTTTTGTACGGGGTTTTTGGCCTGGATGATTTTAGCTGGAGAAGTTGATTTGTTAGTAACGATGGAAAGTTTGTTTGGTTCAGCGAGGAAGATGGTGTAACGTATGTGTGTTTACGTTGTGTTGTTTCGTCGCTGGGAGTTGTTAGTCCCCTCGCTAATAGTTGTTGAGGTAATAAAAGGTGGTTGAAGATGAAGTAAGATGGCGAAGGTCGAAAGGTGTTTTTATGAATAAGTTTTTATTGCAGCATGGAATATGGTTTGCTTTTGGTGCTGCAAGACTCGTGGAGTTTAGGCTTGTTAGTGTTGAGACGAAATGGCGTCATGAGATGTTGAGAAGGCAGCGTGTGTTGTCGGATGTGAGGGATTGAAATTTTGTATTTTTGACGAAAGACAAGTCGCAGTTGTAGGAATTGAACTTGGATGTCACCGTGAGTTTCGCGTCTGGTATTTGGGGGAGAGCAGGCGTTATCTCCATTAATGTGGACCAGCGGTGAATTGGGAGCTGGTGTGTCGAGAGCGGAGTTACGCTCAGTTCGACATAGCCAATTTTGGGGTGACACAAAGTTGGACCTGTGTGAGGCATGTTGTATGCATCTAATTTATATTCAACTGGGATTCCTCGTAAGGAATCCATAAATTAGATGGTTCCCTCGTTTGTCTATGCTGCTGCTGGTGCTATTCTAGAGCCGCAGTGAGATATCCGCACTGGGCGTCGTTGCCCAGCTAAAAAGCATCGCTATTGAAGAACGGCCAGTGGCGTCTGCCCTGGTCGGTGTCTCAAGCCAAAGAGACTGGGTTTGGCCGCTCACCCGTTTTGCTAGCCGGAAATGAAGGTCCGAGCTGAATAGGATAAGTCATCCTGATTGGGTGAAATTAAGTGTCGAATTAAATTGCGCGCCAAACCAAAATACGAGATTTTCCTCTCCTCTACATCCTATTCCATTTCTTTCACGCGATTGTAAAGTTTTGTGTTGTATTTGTGGTGGGAATAATTAAGAGAGCAATACCCGTAAAGTATGAATGCACATCTACTGAAACAACCAAAATACATACAACCCCCACAGTATAAAGTTCCGATAGAAATAATAAAATCCTGACATCTTTAATGTAAGAGAAAATTAACTTTTTATTACAAAAATTTTTTTTTAGGGTGTATTTATTTATGTGCGATACTGTAATACATAATAATATTCTTTTTGATTTTATGATATTCCACTAGAAATGATAAAATCCTAGTATCTTTGTTTTTTTAAGAAAATTAACTAAAAAAAAAGTTTAAATGGTACGTGTCTATTAATGGAGGATACTGTAAATCAAATAAAATTATTAATGCGGGGAAAAATTGAAAACGTCAAATTGTTGATAGAAGCTGTCAAATCAAAGTCTGCCCAGCTGAGGGACTTTAGTTTGAGAGTAATATAAACAATCTTTAGCTGCTATTTAAATTACAACAGGTGGAGAAATTCGGATTGTTTGGATGTTTTACAAAAGTGGAAAATTTTCCAAGCTGTAATCCACTCAGCGCCATTTGATTGGCCAAATGGAAAATACTATTTAATTGGCTAAATAGAAAACAGTACATCATAGCCGACCAATCACAGACATGTCTGGACAGAGTTTTCTGATCTATAAGTGTGGCAAAAGGATCTGATTGATTTTATTTGATTAATTGATTTTAATTATATGTTAGCTCGTACATTCATTGTATATTCATATTTACATTTATTTATTTATTTATTAATCGCACGCGGTCCAATCCAATACGGATAATTTTCAGACGATCAATTTGTCAAATAGATTGAGACCTAACAGGGATGGAGAGAGTCTATGTGGTGTAGTGGCTAGCTTGCTGAACTGGGACATCGTAACAAACAAGTTCGAAATCCAGTCACGTATTACGTTCACTTTCAGACAAATAACCGTGGGAGAGGTATAAACCCCTATCACCCCTACTATGGATACAATAGTACAACTACTGTTCTTTCTACAGGGTTAACTTTGGCATTAAATAACCCACAGAGGTTGATATGCCATTAAAAAAACAAATCAAACCTAACAGGTACTACCACACTGGGTTAAGGTGGATTTGGGAGTAGTAGCAATGAAGGAGTTCTCCAAACTCCCCAAATCTCTAAATCCTCACCATCAGATGCAGTTTAGAGTCATACCCAGGACACACCTTTCTGTGTTGTTGTTGGTGGAGTTGGGGTTCATAGGGTCTTCTCTCTCTGCCGGGAATACAGTCTGGCCGAGTTAACAAACACTATTAGTGATATTACTTTGTAATTGTGACCGAACCAGTTCAGCGAGAAGAGGATTCAACTAGCTTTGTCAACACTCCTTTAAGTGGATCTTTCAACACAACGTTTGTGTTGAAGGCGTTGACAGAGTGAGACGTGTACAAGCAAAGGAGAGGGTGTCACACATATCTATAAAAGACGATGCAAGTTTTTAAGGTTAAAAAAAAAATTGTCCAAACGAGAAATGGGTCTGTCATGGAATGTGGATTTCTTACAATAAACATTAAACAATGATCAACAGAAAGCGTGTGTAAATTTTTAAAAATTGTTTTCTATTAATGTGTATGATCTCTCTCTCCCTCCCCCTCTCTCTCTCTGTGTTTTTCGCTGTTTATTTGTTTTTTACGACTATGTCGTAAAACTTTTTATTGGTATAAATTTATCTCATATATATATATATATATATATATATATATATATATATATTGGTAAAAGCCTTGAATGCGAAGTTTTTATGTTCCTTTTTTATGTATGTATAGGAATACCTCAAATTATACGTGTAGGATTTCAGTAATCCAAGTCTTAGCGATGAAATTAATGAAACAAAGACTACAGTGCTTTTATTTCAATTTGCACCACCGTTCGTTCCTAAGATATTTGATACTCCGTTCAGATATATATATATATATATATATATATATATATATATATATATATATATATATATATATATATATATATATAGTGCAGTTAGAAGGAAACTCAAACCTGGTTAAGTTGTCATTATGAATTTATTTCGCCGGAGAATATTATTATACTTTCCGTCTCGTCAAATGACTTTTTACATGTCAGACTTGAGGTTGCGGAACAAAAATGTCATCTGACGAGACGGAGAGTATAATGATATTCTCCGGAGAAACAAATTTATAATGACAACTTAACTAGGTTTGAGTTTCCTTCTAATTGCATTATACACGCTCTGAATATGAATTTTGTTATATACCTGTGAGGAATAAGTGATGTAACAATAGCCATATATCGAGCACTCACATAGATTTATATGATATTCCTCATATATTCTATACAAGAATAATCCACACCCACTGTCTTCGGACGCTGACTGGATATTACTAATATATATATATATATATATATATATATATATATATATATATATATATATATAAAGTTGGATAAATCAAACACTTTAATTCAGATGTGTGATATTTAGTTCGGCTTTATTTCATCACGAACTTCTTCCACACTTCTAAATTTGAGTAAGTTTTTGATTGATCTAACTTTCCACATATTTCTATCATACAGTCAGATTCACTATAAATCTGTTTCAACGTGCGTGCGCACACACACACACACACACACACACACACATATATATATATATATAGATATGAGACCTGGGTTCAATCCCAGGTCGATTCATACCAAAGACTCAAAAAATGGTTCTTGATGCCTCCTTGCTTAACGCTTAGCAATATAAGGTAGGTTTTTTTTGTTTTTTCTTTGTTTTTTTAATGGCATATCAACCTTTGTAGGTTATTTAATGCCAAAGCCATTCTCCTAGAAGAACAGTAGTGGTACTATTTAACCCATAGCTTGGGATAAGGTAGGGATCAAGGGTAAAATGGATCAATCCAGGGAAAGGAGTAGCACCCTCCCCTACACTTGGTATAGTAGCTATCGAAAAAGGGACCCTTTGGGTCACCCTCGACTAAGGTCGCCAACTTTACTTACTTTTATATATACATAGTGCAATTAGAAGGAAACTTAAACCTGGTTAAATTGTCATTATAAATTTATTTCGCTGGAGAATATCATTATACTCTCCGTCTTGTCAGATCACTATACATGTTTAACTTGAGGTTGAAAAATAGGAAATATGGATTTTTTTATAATAAAAAAAAAGGAAAAACCTATATAAATTCTAAATTATGTATAGTCATCTGACGAGGCAGAGGGTATAATATTCTCCGGCGATATGAATTTATAATGACAATTTAACCAGGTTTGAGTTTTCTTCAAATTGCACTGTATATGCTCTGTATATGAGTTTTGTTATATAAACCTGGAAGGAAAAAGATATGTAACAATAGCCATACATCGAGCACTCACATCCACATCCACTGTCTTCGGACGCTGACTGGATATTACTGATATATATATATATTACTGATATATATATATATATATATATAATAGTTAGAGTGTTCGCCAAAGATCCGGAAAACCTGGGTTCAATCTAAATCATACCAATTACTCAAAAAATAGTATTTGATACCTCCTTATTTAACACTCAGCATTATAAGGTACGGATCAAGGGTAAGCGGAGCAATCCAAGGAAAGGAGTGACCCTCTCTCCCATACTTCTGTGTTGTAGCTATTGAAAAGAGATCCTTCGTGTTGCCCTCAACAACGGTCAGCCAACACACACACACACATACACACACACACACACACACACATAGATATATTTAACTCTGCACGGTCAATATCTTAGTGGAGTTTGACAGGTTTGAATTCAGTTTTCCTTCTCTTTGACCGGTTGCCATACCAATGTTAAAGATGGTTGGTTGGTTGGGTTATATGGTATATCAACCTTTGTTGGTAATTTAACGCTAAATCTATTTTCATGAAAATAGTTCTATTTCAAACAATTCAGTTTAGGATAAGTACGCAGTTTAAATGTAAGTACAGTTTAATTGTGAAAAACATTTCTATTTCAAGCTATTCAGTTTAGTCAATCAGTTCAAATTCAACTAATTCCGTTTAGTACAAGTACAGATTTTGTTTACACAGTTAAATATCAAAACAGCTCTATATTAAACAAATCAGTTTAGTGTAAGTACAGTTTTAATGTCAAAAAACAGTTCCATTTCAAATAATTCAGTTTAGCATAAGCACGCAGTTTAAATGTAAGTACGGTTTAATTGTTAAAAACATTTCTATTTCAAACTATTCAGTTTAGTCAAACAATTCAGTTTAGTATAAGTATGCCTTTGGTTCTATTTCACCCATAGATAGGGCCCTATCAGGTGCTATCACGCCGGGCCAAAGTGGACCTGGGAGGCATGGCAATGAAGGGGTACTCCGCATTTCCCAAAGCCCCAGCATCACTGGAACCTCACCATCAGATTGTTTAGTGTTATATCCGGGACACTCATTGGAGGAGGGAGTCTTACCCCTCTGCAGAGGTCCAGTCGGTGTATTCTACAGTCCCAGCCGACTGGGCAACAAGGTTAAAGAGGCTAATATACATATATATATATATATATATATATATATATATATATATATATATATATATAAGAAAGGTATGAGGTTTAATCAGACAGATATGTTGTATAAAGAAAACGGAAAGAAAAATCCATATAAATGAATGAGAAAAAAAATTATTACTAAATATTAACTAAGATCCACTGACGCGTTTCGACAGGATATCTGAGATATGAAATTATGAAAATTTCTGGTGGTAAGCGTTTTAGGTCATCTTCAGGGTGAGAATTATGAATTTAGAAAAAAATCATAATCCCCACCCTGAGGATGACCTAAAACACTTCCAAACACTGTCCTTTTTAATGTCCAGCTGACTTGCGATCATTTGCACAGCCAACTGAGGATCATCACTCTCTATCTGCCTTACTCGCTCGACGTTAACCTCAATCCTGCTTGTTCAATACCTCCTGCTCCTGGAGTTATCTTTTATCTCCTCGTGCTCCCCTTTGAACCTCTTGTGACACTTTAAGCACGTGCTTGTGACGGAGTTTTTACTCACCGGACCAAAATGTGCAGGTTTATTTTTTGCTTGGTATTCATCGTTTGTTTTTCAGTGCTCATTTTTGAACCATTTTAAAAAGAAGTGTAAACAAAAGCATATGAAAACAAAAGGGAACGGTTGCAGAAAGCTAAGATTACACTTATATACTCCCAAGATATAATGTTAGATGATAACCTTATCCATTTATCCCTCTTTCGTTTATGCACCACACTCAGTCCCGTTACCTTTTCAGACAGACCTCGTACATATATATACTTTTATGAGGGACGTGATATTCGTCTCAGACCATAGCAACAGAATTCTTGTTTGTGGTCAACCAGTCACGCGGTCTGGACGAAACTCTAGATTCGTCCATGGGGGACCTGTAACTAAATATTTTGGTCTGAACAGGAAGGGCAACATCTGGATGAAAGGCAATGGCTGCAGAAAGCTAAGATTACAGTTATATATTCCCAAGATATCCCCTCTTTCGTTTATACACCACACCCAGGCCCGTGGTGAGAATTCGAGAGCTCAAAAAAAAAAAGAAAAAAAAAGAAGCTCACGGAAGAAAATAGTTTGGTCCAGCCACCGGTCAGAGACAGACGTGAAAAATACCTAAAAAACACAAAAGTTTAAATTACTTCTAGTAATCATGTTTAATTCTCTTTATCCTTCTATTTTTCATTCGCATTTGAGCGAATAAAATTTTCTGTTAGATAAATTTGTTAAACTTTCTTCGACTTATATTCTTTAGGGAATTCCCACTTCATTTTTATTATTAATGTCACGGATGATTCCGCAGATTGTTGAAAGAATATTTATTTGAACGACATTTATACAGTAGCGTCCAAAACTAAGGGACAAAATTTTAAAACTTAATATTTGTTAGAAATAACAACTGTGAAAAGCTAAAATTTTGACAACTGGTAGTCGTTATCATCCATAATAACATACTAAAATTTGAATCATTTGCAAAGGATAGAAAAAGAATTATAACAATTATTCATTTATTTTCAAAATAGGATCGTCCAAAAGTAAGGGACAAAATTGAGAAAAACAATGTAAACAGTATGCTATATTCAAATTTTTTGATTTCCTCTAAAGAATAAGTCTTACTTAGTCATTTGTAAACGTTGCATCAGCCGGCACCATGGCGAAACGCCAAAAACTTGATTACTCTGTGAGACAAGCTATTGTGAAGCTACACAAGGAAAAGCACATTATTAGAGAGATTTCAGAGAAAGTGAAACGTTCCAAGAGTGTTGTAGGCAGGGTTGTTAAATCCTACAATGATACTGGCAAAATAGTGCTTTTAAAATCGGCAGACCCCGCAAAACTTCGGCTAGAGAAGATCGAATAATGCAGCGTATGTCATTAAAGGACCGTTTCAAGTCTTGCACAGAAATTAATAGGGTTATGAATAGTACCTCATGTGTTAATGTGTCAAGACGACTGCAAGAAATAGGGCTGTTTAATCGAACCCCAAGGAAGAAACCACTTGTTAGTTCGAAGAATAAGAAGAAGAGATTAGAGTTTGCAAACAGGTATGTAATTTGGACATATGAAAATTGGGCAAAAGTATTTTTCAGTGATGAAAGCAAATTTAATTTATTTGGAAATGATGGAAAAAACAATGTAAAGAGACGTATTGGTGAAAGATTAAGTGCAAAGTGTACTAAGAAAACTGTCAAGTTTGGGGGCGGAAGCATCATGGTATTTGGAATGTTTTCTAGCCAAGGTACAACGCCTCTTGTCCGGTTACAAACTCGTGTAAACGCGCAGATCTATAAAAACATTGTTCAACATCATGTTGTGCCAATCATACAGAATTCAGGTTTCGATAGGGCTACCTTTATGCAAGATAATGCCCCATGTCACAAGGCAAAGGTGGTAATGAGTTACCTTAGTGAGCAAGATATCGAAATTATGGATTGGCCACCGCAAAGTCCTGACTTAAATCCAATAGAAAATCTTTGGAAGACCTTAGGAGTGAAAGTTATGGAAAGAAATCCCACTAACACGGAGGATTTGTGGGTGAAGCTTCAATAAGAATGGTCTAAAATTAGTATCGAAGATTGTCAAGAACTGATTCGTTCTTGCAGTCGAAGATGTGCAGCTGTCATTGAGTGCAAGGGCTCATTTACTAAATATTGATTGTACATGTATTTTTATTGCTTTTTTGGCTGTTTACATTGTTTTTCTCAATTTTGTCTCTTACTTTTGGACGTTCCAAATTTGAAAATAAATAAATAATTGTTATAATTCTTTTTCTATCCTTTGCAAATGATTCAAATTTTAGTATGTTATTATGGATGATAACGACTACCAGTTGTCAAATTTTCAGCTTTTCACAGTTGTTATTTCTAACAAATATTAAGTTTAAAAATTTTGTCCCTTAGTTTTGGACGCTACTGTACTTAAACATTATCAACCCATTTAAGCAGTATTTATAATTGCGGGCAGGGTCCAGGATAAGAAGTCATAGAATAATTGGGAACCTCGTGCCAAGACTGAAATTTTATCCACATGTTTGCATTAGATATCGTTCACCCATTCGAACAACCCTACGGTCCATAACAATATATATATATATATATATATACAGACAGACCTCGTATATATATATATACATACACACACACACACATATATATATATATATATATATATATATATATATATATATATATATATATATATACGATTGGTTGGGTTTTATGGCATATCAACCTTTGAAGTTTATTTAATGCCAAATCTATTTTTATGCAAATTGTCAGTTCTATTTCAAATAATTCAGTTGAGCATGAGTACACAGTTTAATTGTCAAAAACATTTCTATTTCAAGCTATTCAGTTTATTCAAACAATTCTAATTCAGCTAATTCAGTTTAGTATAAGTACAGATTTTGTTTACACACAGTTAAATGTCAAAACAGTTCTATATATAACAATTAAGTTTAGTGTAAGTAGAGTTTCAATGTCAAAAACAGTTCCATTTCAAATAATTCAGTTTAGCATAAGCACCCATTTTAAATGAAGGTACAGCAGTTTTGCATAAGTATGCAGTTAGTTCTATTTAACCTATAGATAGGACCTTTAGCAACAAGAGCAAGTTGTGGTCTGCCCTGTTACACTAAGAAGAAAGGAAACTACAGGAATGTGGACGAGAATATTGATGAGTTTCAAAAACTTTAATGACAGCCAGAAAGATAACCCTGTACTGTGAGTCGTACAAATAGAAGAAAAACAGTTGAGAATTTAGAGCAGGAATTAAGCATTTAACTTGAAGTTTCGAGGTCTAGTTGGTCTAGGAGGAATGAATAGATGACAAGGGAATAGTCTCCAAAAGGAACAATGACCCATGGTTGAATGACGCTCTCCTCGTGTTGAATGTTAGTCTTTTCTGCTCTACAATGAGTGAGGAAGAGAGTCGGTCTGTCCAGCTCAAAAAATATGTGAGGAAGAGGCTGAGAGAGCGTTTGCGCGGCCTTTGTGCTGCCTGGGAAAGTCATCCGAGTAGTATGACTTAAATCTTTCTCATTGGGCGAAAATATAAAATCGAAACCTCAACGGCCAAAGTAATTTCCGTACTAAATAATAATTTGAAATTCTTTCTTTCTACTACAGACCCTTACCAGGTGCTACCCGTCCGGGCCAGAGTGGACCTGGGAGCAATGGCAATGAAGGGGTGCTCCGCATTCCCCAAAGCCTCAGCATCACTGGAACCTCACCATCAGATTGTTTAGTATCATATCCAAGTCACTCATTGGGGGGGGGGGTCTTACCCCTCTGCAGAGGTGCAGTCGTATTCTACAGCCCCATACAATACACGGTGTTAAATGTCAAAACAGTTGTGTTTAAGATAATTCAGTTTAGCATAAGTACACTGTTTGACGCCAAAACAATTCTATTTCGAGCAATTCAGTTTAGCATAAGTACGCAGTTTAAATGTCAAAACAGTTCTATTTTTAAAAGTTTAGTTTAGCATAAGCACGCAGTTTAAATGCAAAAAAACAGTAAACTCAAGAAACCACGGTTTAGTTCTGTTTAGCCCATAGATAGGACCCTTAGGTGCTACCACTCAGGGACAGAATGGACCTGGGAGCGATGGCAATGAAGGGGTACTCCGAATTCCCCAAAGTTCCAACATCACCGGAACCTCACCATCAGATTGTTTAGTGTCATATCCAGGACACTCGTTGCGGGGGGGTCTTACCCCTCTGCAGAGAAGCAGTCGGTGTATTCTTCAGTTCCGGCTGACTGGGCAATATATATACATACACATACATATGATATATATATATATATATATATACACACACATATAAATATATATATGTATATATACATATATATATATATATATATATACACACACATACATATGAACACACATACACACATACAAATATGTATATATATATATATATAGTACTAATAAAAATCAAAATGTCACCCTTGAATCTTTTACCAAAGGTCAGTGTGCGAGTTTTGCATTCTGTGAAAAAAAGCACTCTCTCTCTCTCTCTCTCTCTCTCTCTCACACACACACACACACACATTATGTATATGCCGTGCTCTTTAAGAATAGAAATAAAATTGATTTGATTTTTAAAAAAATCGTATCAAGTCTAAAGATAATCATCCAAGCGCGAATCTAGGAAGAAAAAATCCAACTCACCTGGATTCAGCCGTAAACAAACCCCGTCATTCCAAAACATGTTTCAACTAATAACAATTGAAATATCAAAAGTCTAAGATTTCTTGGTGCTGAGCCTATTGGTTTATAATAAAAACTGCAAATGAAACCTTCCATCGCAGATCGCAGCGAACATAATGAAAGTAGAGTGGACTACAGCCGATTTCAATAAAGAACGGCAATCTAGTAAATTATAATAGCAACCAAACTAATGATACGTATCAGTGAAACTACCAACGTTTTAACGTAGCTTACTGTAGAGAAGAGAAAAATTTCGTATTTTGGTTTGGCGCGCAATTTAATTCGATACTTAATTTCACCCAATCAGGATGACTTATCCAATTCACTCCGAACCTTCATTTCCGGCCACCAAATCGGGTGAGCTGCCAAACACATACTCTTTTGGCCGGAGAACGCCGACCAGTGCAGACGTCCCATTGGCCGTTCTTCAATAGCGATGCTTTTTAGCTGGACAACGCCGCCCAGTGCAGACATGTCACTGCGGCTTTAATATACCAGCAGCAGCAGCAACATGGACACACGAGGGAATCCATCTAATTTATGTATTCCTTACGAGGAATACCAGTTGAATATAAATTAGATGCATTCAACATGCCTCGCACAGGCACAACTTTATGTCACCCCAAAATTGGCTATGTCGATCTGAGCGTAATCCCGCTCTCGACACGCATGGAGATAACGCCTACTCTCCCCAAATACCAGACACGAAACTCACGGTGACATCCAAAGTTCAATTCCTACAACTGCAACATGTCTTTCGTCAAAAATGCAAAAAACACAATTCCTCACACGTCCAACGACACTCGCTGCCTTCTCAACATCTCAATTCGCCATTTCGTCTCGATACTAACAAGCTTAAACTCCACGAGTCTTGCAGCACCAAAAGCAAACCCAATATTCCATGCTGCAAATAAAAACCTATTTCCAAAAACACCTTTCGACTATCGCCATCTTACTTCATCTTCCTCCTCCTTTTATTTCTTAACAACTATTAGCGAGGGGACTAACAACACTAAGCGAAGAAACAACACAACGTAAACACACATACGTTACAACCACCTACCCTCGCTTACCAACAACTAAACCTCTCGCTAATACAACAAAAACTCAGGCCAAAAATCACCTCCTACAAAAAAAAACTGTATAAAATGATCATGTCGGAATCACCATTTTTTTTAGGGCATACACACATACATATACTGCTTTATGACACAAAAACACGTCTACTGGTTTATCACATAGACACATACACACACACACACACACACACACACAGTGTACTACTCTATGACGCAAATACATATATTTTTAGTACTTTTGGCCTAATGAGTACAGGGTTCGCCAATGGTCCGGGAAATCTGGGGTTCACTCCCAGGTCGAGTTATACCAAAGACTCAAAAAATGATACTTGATGCTGCCTTGCTTAACACTCAGCATTATAAGGTAAGGATCAAGAGTAAAGTGGAGCAATCCAGGGAATGGAGTAGCGCCCTCCCCTACACCTCTGTGTAGTAGCTATTGAAAAGGGAGCCTTCTGGTCACCTTCTACTAAGGTCGCCAACTATACTTTTACTTTGACACACATACACATACTGCTCTGTAACGTACACACACATATATACTTATCTATGGCACACATACAAACAAGCGCACGCGCGCACACACACACATATTGTTCTTCGGCACACGCACACACACACACACATATATATATATATACACACACACACACACACATACATGTGCCGCTCTACTCTCATGCCAGTATTTGCATGGTGCATAGTGGAGAATCATACCTGAAAAAAGAATTTTTTTTAAAATGCTTTTGATTTGGCATCATAACTATTGGGTTCGGACACTAAGAGCCGCAAATTTAGAGTTCGTGTTAAAACAGTTTTCATCATCTATTTAAGTTTCTGCGTTAGCCGCAGTGCAACGCTGATGTCATCACGTGACTATCCAGATTTACTCAGGGTGTCTTGTGTATAGCTATTTGTAGGATGAAAAAGAGTAGCCTTTTTTTCCATGTTTGCTTTCTCATATTCTTACAAATAGTCATTTAGAAGAGTGCAGTCATAAAAAAAAGATTTATCAATTACACTGGAGTATAGAGCTGGCTAAACAGCTTATAAATAAACTTTTTAAGACGGAAAATATCTTTCTAACTGTTGAAGAAAGAGAACATATATAAAATTTTGATATGAATATATTTCAAGAAAGCAGATACCAATATCAAATGACAACTTTGAAATAGCGTTCATGTCATTGAAACTTAGATCATAATAGTCATCTCCTTCAACTATTAGGGGTTTTCTTTTTCCTCCTCCAACTCTTAAGGAATACATACATACATACATATTAGACAAGCGCACGATATCTTGTGTATATGCTTGTCGGAAAGTCAGAGATCGTTTCGACATTATATTGTAGATTGGACGTCCAGTTTAAAACCGTGGAATATCAGTGTTTCTAAATTTGACAAATACTAAGGTCTTCTTTTATTTTCATTTTCAAAAATTCTTTAGACGGTATTCATCTGGTCCAGATGTGCCTAATTTTCTAACAGATCTTTTTGACCCGTAGATCAGACTGTAACCGGTACTACCACTCTTGGTAAGAAGAGACCTGGGAGTAAAGGCAAAAAAAGAGGAGATTCCACACACCACAAAAATCCAGAATCCGAGCGTCGCCTCTGGATTCATTTTAGTGTTCAGATGCGTTACAGCTAGAATATTTTAACACTAGGAATCTTTCCGATAAAAGAAAATGGGATTTCTTCCAAGTTGTAGCCGTATCGATACTACTGTATAGTAGCACCATCTGGACTCTAACGAAAGGTGTTGAGAAAAAGCTAGATGAGAATTATACAAGAATGCTAAGTGCTATTTTGAACAAATCTTGGAAACAGTTCCCTACAAAACAGCAGTTGTACTGCCGCCTGTTCCCCTCTCATAAACCATGAACGAGACATAAAGATGAACGAGACATGCTGCTGGAGAAACAAAAACGATCTCATAAGCGGCGTTCTGCTATGGACCTTTACACATGGACGCGCTAGTCCTTACTGATTAAAAAAATACATAAGCTTAGTGCAGACACCAGATCAAGTCTAAAGCACCTTCCAGAAGCGATGAACAATTGGGACGAATGGAGAGAGAAAGAGAGGCACAAGGTTAAGTTAGGTTATTTGTTGTGATGGCATATCAACTTTTAGTGGTTATTTAAAGCTAAATCCGATTAATACATATGATTTTTGAGTGAATTGTTTGCCGGTAACATTTTTAAACGAGTCAGAACAAATTTGCATGCACACAGTTAAATGGTTTCAAGCATTGCTACTTATTGCTTGTACATAGTTAAATGGTTTCTAGTATTGCTACATATTGCTTGCACATGTTATGCCATAAAACCCAAACAATCAAGTAAAAAAACTTATTGCTAGCACACAGTTAAATGGTTTCAATTATTGCTATTTATTGCAGGCACACAGTTAAATGGTTTTAAGTGTTGCTACTTATTGCTTGGCAACTTATTGCTTGCACACAGTAAAATGGTTTCAGGTATTGCTACTTATTGTTTGCAAAGAATTAAATGGTTTCAAGTATTGCTAAGTATTGCTTGCACACAGTTAAATTGATATGCCATAAATAGCAAACAATTAAACAAAAAGCTTGTTGCTAGCATGCAGTTATATGGTTTCAAGTATTGTTACTTATTGTTTGAACACAGTTAAATGGTTTATAGTATTGCTATATATTGCTTGCTCACAGTTAAATGGTTTCTAGTATTGCTACTTATTGGTTGCACACAGTTGAATGGTTTCTAGTATTGCAACTTATTGCTTGCACACAGTTGAATGATTTCAAGTATTGCTACTTATTGCTTGCACACAGTTGAATGGTTTCTAGTATTGCTATTTATTGCTTGCACACAGTTAAATGGTTTCAAGTATTGCTACTTATTGCTTGCACATATTTAAATGGTTTCAAGTATTGCTATTTATTATTTGAATACAATAAATGGTTTCAAGTATTGTTATTTATTGCTATGCACACAGTTAAATGGTTTCTAGTATTGCTACTCATTGTTTGCACCCAGTCAAATTGTTTCAAGTTATTACTATGTACTGCTTGCACACAGTTAAATGGTTTCTAGTATTGCTACTTATTGTTTGCACACAGTTAAATGGTTTCTAGTATTGCTACTTATTAATTTAATATCAATCATTTGTTCATGCACAATTGAATGGTTTCAAGTAGGGTAAATGATTATTCAGTTCTACTTGAGCCATAGATGTAACCCTAACAGGTACTATCTTTCTGATTCAGCATGGACCTTGAAGTAAAAGCAATGAAGAGTACTCCACATTCCCCAAAGCTCCAGGACTGGAACATCACTTTCAGATTGTTTAATGTCATATCTCAGACATTCATTTGGTGTTGGGGGGTATCTTACCCCTCTGTAGAGATGCAGTCAGCATATTCTACAGTCCTAACCCACTGGGCTGAAAGAGAGAATCAAGGGACAATGTGCAATCAATGCAACTAGACAATGATGATGATTATAATCATCATCATTGTCAAGTCGTGATAATTATGATAATTCTCTTAGTCTGTTCGATAGTTAACAGTAGAAACAGTAGAAACAGTAGAAAAAAATATTTATTAAATAAATATTTATTTAGCACAGGAAATAAATACTCCGACTGATTCCTGTATATTTTGGTGTGCTTTCAAAACATATATCTGAGAGTTTTATGTAGGAGAACTTTTAAGACGTATATTAGATTAAAATGTTATATTTCTATCTACAAAATGATTTTCTGAACAAACAGAACGTAGTCTTCTCAAACGATTTTTGAAAGCAAAATTTGCAAGTTGGTCAGATCCTATCTGTCAGGCATTAAAGGGTAATATCTTGTAAGGCTTCAATTAGAACCAGGGGTCAGAATTAGACAGATAACCAGGCTGTCAGTCAAGGATAAGATATTCAGACAAGAGGAAGAAGAAAAAGAAGGGAATTCAGATGTAGACAGTTACTAGCATGAGTCTTGATTTGTGCATGGTCCCCACCATAAAACAGCCTTGTGCCATATTCTGACATGTTGGGATGACAAATGAATCAGAGTTTCTAATTTTTCTCTCCTCATGTTTGCTTTTTTTATCTTGTATATATAAATATGCATTCTTTATATCACTAATTCAACAACAAAAATTACATCCAAACCCTAGGAACAGCTGTGGGAACTAAAATGGCACCAACACATGCAACCCTAAGCTCAGCATACTTAGAGGAAAATATATATGAATTTATAGGGAAAAAATACAGCAATAATATAAAAACTATTTATTACATCATGGAAAAGATACCTGGATGGTTATTTCATACTTTAGAAATAAATGGTTATGGAGCAACATTAATGATTTACATAACTTATTTCAAAATCTACACCCTAGAATAAAATTCACCAAAGAATACAATTTTAAAGAATAACTATTTTTAGACATCCTCATAAAAAATGGCCAAATTATCATAGATATATACCAAACCCTACAGACACACAATACCTCTATTTTAAGAGCTATCACCCCAAAAGCTGCAAAAAATCTCTCCTTTAAACTCTAACACATAGGATCTGTACCATAGTCACAAACAAAAACTTCCAAAAAGCCCACCTAGAAGAATCATGCATAACCCACTATCAGAGAGGATACTCACAACACTAAAAAATAAGGGATTCAAATTTACAGAAAAATAACATTATAAGAACTCCAAACCCCACAAAAAATAAGAACAAACAACCTTTGTAATATGTCTAAACAAACAAAAACAACCCAGAGCTATTCACAGAAATATCAAAGAATCTAGATCAACTTAAAAACAATTATAGAATTAAAAACATACTAGACACAACAAAAAATCATTAAAAACAAATAACCAAAAAACTCAAAACACACTAACCTTATCTAAATTTGGAGAACACAATGCATGGAATCTCAAAAAGCAAAAATAAAATATGTAGAGTATGTAATATAATCAGAGAAAAAAATCTTATACTTTTAAAAACATGAAAATAGCATTTATAATAAATAGAAATTGAAAGTGCAATTAAAAAATATAGTCTACATAATCAAATACAAAAACTTCAATGAGATATACATAGGTTGTATACAAGCACTGTACATACATATATATGTGCAAAAGCACTTAACAATAGAGTTTCTTTGCATAAAAGCAATATTAAATAACCAGAAAATACGAAACTTTATGTATCAAAACACCTTTACGAATGCAGCAAAGGAGGCTTTAAAATAATGTCAAATGTACCAGACTGATGTCAACGCATTACTCTAAATAAAAGAAAAAACTTTATAGATTTAAACTAACATTAAACAGAGACTAATTATATACACACACAAATATATGTGCACCTACAAGATTCAAACCACATCTATATGTGGCCAAATGCATTCTCACACACATTAAATCTACCCAATGCTCTTGAAAATATATATTTATATGTATATATAAGTATACATACATATAAATGTTTGTGCAGACACACACACACTGAAGATATATACATCCATAAATATATAACATTTACATAGACTAGAGGTAAAAGGAAGGGAAGGAACAAAGGGCAAAAATCCACCTGATACCCTTGAAAATAAATGTGTGTATGTATACGTGAGTGTGCATACATATATATGTGCACATGCACACACACGGAATACATACTTATATAAACAAAAAATAACAATTAACTCCAATAAGACAGAGCTCATTTGTTTGCACACAGTTAAATGGTTTCAAGTACTGCTATCTAACACTAATAATTTTATCTAATATCAATCACTTGTTTGTACACAGTAAAATGGCTTCAAGGATTCTGATGAAACACTAACAATTCAGTTTGATATTAGTCATTTGTTAGCTATGGTTAAACAGTTCTATTTGACTCATAGATGAGACCATAACAGGTACAACCAGTTCCAAGTCAGAGTGGACCAGGGGGTAATGGCAATGAAGGGGTACTCCACATTCGCTAAGGTTCCAGGACTGAAGCCTCATCATAAGATGGACACTTTTTGCATATGAGTGTGTGTGTGTGTGTGTGTAGGGTCACCTCTCTGCAAAGATGCCATCAATTTATTCTACAGCCGGAGATGAGATAAAGAGTGAGATAAAGATGGTAAAAGCTAGCTTTTTGTTAATCAAGAATCAGTCCACCATCTTTAGAGAAATGAGTATGATAATCTTTCTAAAAAGAATGTTTATACATTATTTTGTTCCAAAAAATACTGGCACTCAGTGACTCTGAATATATTCAAGATGTGTGTACATTGAATGACAAACTTCTGCTTTTGTTCTGGACTATATAAAAGTAGATTTAATATTTTAATTAGGTTTTTATATCTCAGGTTTTAAGATCAGTAGATCATTACTATCTTCTTTTTACTTTTTTCATGTTGATTCTTTTTTCATTCACAAAGAAAAGATATCATTAAAATCAACTGGTCAGCAAAACTAGTTTTTTGATAACCATTAAAAGAGTTTACATTTATTTAATCTATAAACTTTTATTTCTAATCATAGGAAAATGAAAAGTGAGCTCGTATTGTAAGTCATTAAGTGTCTCTAGATGCACTATAAATGGAGTTTTGTACCAAACTTACTAAACAAAAAAAAAACAGAAAAAAATAAGGAAGTAAAGAAAAACTGTTCCAGGAGTGTAAACTTCTACAAGAGTTGATTTAATCAAATATCCAAGAAATCTCTCCTTATAAGTTTGATTGTTATTGGTTGGTTGATTGGGTTTTATAGCATATCAACCTTTGTAGGTTATTCAAATCCATTTTTATAAAAATAGTCAGTTCTATTTCAAACAATTCATATTAGCATGAGTACACAGTTTAATTGTCAAAAATATTTCTATTTCAAGCTATTCAGTTTATTCAGACAGTTCTATTTCAAACAATTCAGTTTAGCATAAGTATGCAGTTAGTTCTATTGAACCCATAGATAGGACCCTTGTCAGGTGTTACCATTCCAGGCCAGAGAAGACTTAGGAGCAATGGCAAAGAAGAGGTACTCTACATTCCCCAAAGCTCCCGCATCACTGGAACCTCACCATCAGATTGTTTAGTGTCATATCCAGGACACTCATTGGGGGGGGTTACCCCTCTGCAGAGGTGCAGTCAGCGTATTCTACAGCCCCAGCTGACTGGAAAATATAAGTTTGGTTTGGTTTATTCAACAGCATCATAGGTGTTAATGAGTGCAACAATTTTGTCTTAAATAAGAGGCCATCTCTATTTTAAGTGGCCAGCCTCTAAAATTAGTAGACAAGTTCGCATACTTTGGTAGAAGCATCTCATTTACTGAAAGTGATATCAACTTATGCTTAGCAAAGGCATGGAGTGTTATTGATCATATAGAAATCTGATCAATCCATTAAAATAAAACTGGATATCTTCTAAGTTGTGGGTCCATACCATTGTATGGACATTGGATGTAGCTTTGAGAACCTACCAGAAGCAATAGATGATGGGGAGGGATGGTTGACGTCAAAGAACTCTGTGTTGTCAGTACCACTTGATAATGATGATGATGATGATTAAATGTCACAATTTTATTCATTTGTAACTTATTATAATCATAACCATCAATATTTACAATGTTCCTTTGAAATCATTTTTTTAATCACACTTTTTTATTTGTCTATGATAATCATTTGTTAGCACACAGTTATATGGTTTCAAGTATTCCAATCTTATACAAATAACTTCCACACAGTTAAATAGTTTCACATATTTAACTATCCAATATTGATTATTTTCAAACAGACGTATTTCACCCATAGATAACAAGTACTACCACTCCAGGTGTAGAGTGGACCTGGAAGTAACAGCAATGAAGGAGTACCCAGAGCTCAAGAACTAGAGATTCCTATTGGAGGGAGTTTAATGTCACACCCTTTTTGATGTGGACTTACCTGTCTATATGGGATGGAGTTAGTGTTTGCTGACAGGATGTGTTATAAGATTATATAGAGTACTTGCTGTTGAACAGTAGAAAATATCTTAGTGAGGCTGTTCCTTAAGTATTTTACCATGAATCTTGTCTTGAGCCAAAATTACCTCTGTCCAATATTTTTGTACAAAAACAAGAAAAAAAAAAAAAAAAAAAATATAGATAAGATGATAAAAAGTTTGATTAATAAAATGAAGGAAATGAAAAAATTAGCAAAGAATACATAAGAAAAAAGAATGAAGAAGAAAAAGTTAAAAGAAAATTAACAAAGAAAGCAGAAAAAGGGGGGAAAAATAAATGATAAAAAGAAAAGTGAAAAATAATGAAAAAAGTAAAAGAACTTGGTTGGCAGAGGTTGGCAGTGTTAGTAAGGTAGGGGTAGCCTGGAGGTTGGCTTTACCCTTCCAGTTCATTTTACTGGATTAGCCAGTCCTTATCCTAGGACCTTTTGTGTAAACTCTGGTTGCAAGGATATGGGATGCCTTCCTCATGTTTGCTGCTAAACCATAGGCAGATTCCCTTTCTGGTCTTTTACACACGCTTTCAATGTGCCCAATTTTCTAACAGTTAAAACATGCCATCTTGGTCGCCGGATAGTCCTTACAGTTCCTTGATCTTCCACAGGGCTTGAAGTGTCCTGAGTTCAGTGAGGTCTTAACTTCCTGGTATTGCTTTTTTCATTCTGACTTCTGCACATTGGCCATTGTGGCGTAGTGTATGATATTACGGAAATGGGAGAGAGTTGACTGGTCAGTCATTTCCAGGCTGACTAGCCAGTCAAACTTTTGTTACAACATTGTGAAGGTTGCAGCTTCTGCCAATATTTTGCTCTGGTGTTCCATGTTGGTGAGTCCAGCTACCATGTCACTAGAGTAGTCTATTCACTGACCACAGTCAGGTTTGTTAAGACAAGTGATGGTAAATTTGCAAAATTTTGCTAGGGTCTGTAGGCTACCCATGAAATGCATTATCGACTCCTCCTCCTTCTGTCTTATAGAGTGAAAATTTTGTCAGTGGACCACTTTGTGGAGTCCCCTGACCATGAGGAACCTTATGTGCTGTAATAATTGCTCTTCTGTAGCAGTGATCAACATCTCAGCTCCCAGCAGGTCAAACAGTCGCCTGTTTAGTTCTGGCATACATGCCATTTGAAGCTCATTCCAGATTATGGTCAGGTTTGTTAGCAGGCACATTTCCTTATATTGGCCCCATGTGTCCATGAATAGTGCCCAATCACTGTTGGAGTAATCAAGTACTATTGCGGGGCCTTTCAGGCTTCCTTACATAGTTATTTCTATTAGGCCGGTTGCAAGTCTCTTCCTTCCGTAGGTCAGTGTTTTTCTTATGTAGCTCTATCAGTTGCTGTATCAATTGTAAGTACAGCAGAGCTTCCATAGTTGTTATTTTCACTGATGTGGGGTCTTTAATAGTTTTGAATCCTATCGGCGATGCCATGTTGGGTTGGCTGAGGTAGGCAGTGTTGGTTGTGGTCAGACTGGGGTGTTGGTGGCATGTCCACTTGTGAACTGGATGCTGGATGAGTAGAACTCTGTATTTTTCGTACATCCTACCAATCTGACAATTGTAGCACAAAGTCTTTTTTTAGGTGGGTCTGGGCACTGGGGTGTAGCCCAACAACTCCAAAAATGCCTCAGCTCCCATTGGCATTCCCCTAAAAAGAGGCACCTTAGGCGCCAGGCAATGAACCTAGCTTCTCTGAGGATGGTTAGAGCCTGGGGGATGGCCCTTTGAGGCTCGAGGACAACCAGTCTTAGCACATGTGACATGAGTGCCAGCTTCTTGGAACCCATGTCAAGTGGCCTCAGCCAACTGCCACTGAAGCCAGGACACACCTGACCTGATCAATGTACAGAGTGACATGGCCAGTCGAAACGTGTCCTAACCCAACGGCCAGAAGTACAATTGACAATGACTAGTACTCTGATAGTACTGATACTGACCACTGCTTACATATCCTCAATATGTGTGCTGTATAGTCATAATTGCATAGCATGTGTTAGTGTGCATGTAAATCTGCCTATTTATAAGCCGGTGGTGTCACTTCATCGAAATGTCCCTGAATATCATCTTTCCATTACCATACTAAGAAGAAAAAGGAATGAAAAACTAAAAGAAATGTGCAAAGTAAAAAACCTTTAAAAAATTTTAAAAAATGATGTAAAAAGTAAAAGAAAAATGAATAAAGAAAGTAAAAAGAATGAAATAAAGAAAAAGGAATGGAAAAAGTAAAAAGAATGAAAGAGGAGAGAAAAACAATGAAATAAAGATGGAATGAGGGAAGGAAAAATGAAATAAAAAAGAAGGAATGAGGAAAGGCTAGTTAGTAGATAGTTGGTTTGTTGATACCATGTCAACTCATCTGGGCTTCTTTTAAGCCTAGAAGTAAGGGAATAGTGTATGTTGTATGTTTATTTTTTTTACACTTTCTTGTAATCAATAATTTTAACAATATGTTAGCATTGCCAGGGGTCATGTTGAGGGGTCACTTTGTATGGTATTGATCAGGTTTACATTCATATTTTTTGGTAAAATTTTATTTCTTTCAAAAAGGACAAAATATCATCTATATTGACATTTTCAAATAGATCTTACATATTATTTGGATGGACAAAGTGTTTTCTGATGAGATCAGAAGCTTCCCATTCTATGAGAAAGTGTTTAATAGTGCAAGGTGTTTGACATGTTACATACAGAGATTGTTGTTTTTGTTTGAGAATAAAGTAGCATGTAAATCCTGTGTGACCAATGTGTATTCAGCATATGGTAACTTGTTCCTTTCTGGATTTTCTGAGGGTTAGTCTCCATTCTCTCAGAGTGGGTTTGATCAAGAAAAGTTTATAGTAGATGTCATTCAAGTGTCATTGTCTTTTATATGAAGGAATCTATTAATTTTAGGTTTCAAGTCAGTATATGGAATCTTGAATTAGTCAGGAGCCAAATTTAAAGCTGATTTGGCTGCTGAGAAAGCGCTTTCATTTCTCCTCACTCCAAAATGGCTAGGGATCCAGCATATAAGAATCTCTTTGTTCTGGGAAGCTTGCTTGGTTTCAGGATCACTTTAGGTTTTTTAATAATCCAAATTGGTATTTTAGGTATGATGGCTTCATATATATTGGTGGGAAAGATTTTAGATTCTTCAAGGGTGGGTTCCATCTGAAGGCCAAAAAGATTCGTTGATTTTTCTTTTTTTTTCCAAAACACTGCTTGTACATAGGACTGAAGATGCAGTTTTAAGTTGAGCAGGATTTGAGTTATATGTAGTATTGGAGGGCCAGTTTTTCACATTTGACTTGAGGGATGCTTCTTGAGTCTTTGTATATAAAGTATCAACTGGAGAATTTCTGAAGGTTTCTAAGACTAGTTTTAAGCCTTAAGAATCAGGAAAGTAAAAAGAATGGAATGAAGAAAAACAATTTAAGAAAGGAAGATGTATAAAAGAAAAGATAAGAATATTAGATAAGGCTATAATAATAATTAAACAAATAGAATAAGTAGTAAATAAATAACAACATGAAACAAATGAAGGTTTTGATGAGAAAACATGAGGTTATTATTAGAATTGTATTATATTAGAAATGGTGCATGCAATCATGCCCCATACATTGTGACAATTGACTGACATAAGCAATTTGTTTGCAGTTGTTTTTTGTTTTTTTTTGTGGGGGTGGGGATTAAGTTTATGATGATAATGAACATGAAAAATAACAAACATTTTGTCAAAACAAATTTTTTGTCATTTCACAAACAGGATATTAGATTTGTTTTTTCTATCTTTTGCTTTAAGATGCAGATCCCCAAAGATTCTTTTCATTTTTAAATCAATATTTTAGGGATAAAAAAAAAATTAAAAAAAAAAACAGCAGTAAAAATAAAAAATATAAAAATACTCCCCAAATCATAAAACTTATTTAAGAGTATTAGAATTTACAAACCTGAAACACAATTTTTTTGAGGGCTTTAATTTAGTTAAAAGTTAAATAAATTCACACTGTGAAAAGAGCTTTTGAAAAAAATGTTTACAGCATCAATAATCTTTTTGACATTAAGTTAATATTAACAAACAAAAATACAAACAACTTTTCAAGTTTCCCCCCAGGGGGCTACAAAAATAGCTTTTAACAGATCCATTTTCGGCAGCGTGATAATGAATCAGAACTGTTATTCTACAGTTCAAGACATCATTAAATAGATATTGTTTTGAAAATGGCTGCTTAAAAAATATTTTCTTATAACTCCGTTCAAAATAAAACCTGCCTCCTTATTTTTAAAGTTATTTTCATTAACATAAAAGTTTATCAATACAATAAAAGTTTTCCATTTTGTTTCCACAATGTAAGAAAATCTAAATATCAATCAAGTTTTTTTCAAGAGAGATATTTAGTATAGTGGTTTCTCCTTAAAAAGGAAAACATCAGGACCACAAATTTTGGTGTTTAGGAGTCTTTCCCTTTTTAAAGGTCAATCTGATTTAAAAAGGTGATTTCATTCTTGCATAACTGGTCCTGCTAAACCACTTGGCCTCATAGTTTATATTTTAGTTAAATGAAATTCATTATATTTCAATACCAAAATGCATTAATTTTTAAGATTTAACTATTTCTTTCTTTTAATCAATAATTTATTTTTAAAATTTTACAATCCTGCAATATGATTTCTTAATAAAGCTATCAGAATAAACACTAAATGAATATTAAACACTAAATGAATATTAAACACTAAATGAATATTAATATTAGCACCCCCTCCCACCCACAAAAAATACAATAAATTTTTTTAAATAACTTTTTTAAAATTATACTTTTATCAAATTTTTAAGCCTACCGGAAAATTTAAAATTAAAAAAGAAACAAAGTTAAAAGTTTCAGAAGACATTTTATGATTTATGAAGAACAATTTAATTTTCTTTTTTTAATTTTAAATTCAGCAATTATGAAAAATATTTGAAAAAATATCAAGAATAAATAATTTGAATATTTTCCTTAGTTTTCATTATCCTAAATATATGACTTACATTAAATTACTTAAAGTCTAATAAATATTGTTTAAAAAATTTTAAAACAGGAAATGTACTTTTCATAATTTAAAAAAAAAAATTAGATATTTTTTTTTGCAGGCAGCATTGATTAATTAATTTTTAAAACAGGAAATGTAAAATTAAACTATTTTTTTAATCCAACATTTGTCACAAACAGGTCGTAGATTAAAACTAGTGAACACTTTCATAACATTTAACCAATGCAGAACCTGAGGTTCACAGTTGAAGAAAAAAAATTAAAACATTCAAAGACATATACTTGAAAATTATTTAAAAAGTGCATTGAAATACAAACTGTCAAATACAGCTGAGATAAGAGATTATATATATATACATATATATATATATATATATATATAGCATAATACAGAAATCAAAACCATCCCTTGCTTCTAATAATTTCACATTTTCATGATCATCAGGTAATACTACATTTTGAAAAATTCTAAAAATAAAAATGCTTAGAGAAAAATTAAAACGAAATCTAAATCTATGAAACAATAGTTTTAATAATATAGTCTTGAAAAAAATTCACTAAAAAGTCCTTGCCCAGTTGGCTGGGGCCACTGACTGCTTCTCTGCAGAGGGAAAAACCCCATCCCCACAAGTATCCTGGATATGACACTAAACAATCTGATGGTGAGGTTCCAGTGATGCTAGGGCTTTGGGGAATGCGGAGTACTCCTTCACTGCCATTGCTCCCAGGTCCACTCTAGCCCGGAGTGGTAGCATTTGATAAGGGTCCTATCTATGGGTTAAATAGAACTAAACCGTGGTTTCTTGAGTTTACTGTTTTTTGCATTTAAACTGTATATTTATGAAAAACTGAATTGTTTAAAATAGAAATGTTTTGACATTTAAACTGCGTATTTATGCTAAACTGAATTGCTTGAAATAGAACTGTTTAGACATCTAAACAGTGTACTTATGCTAAACTGAATTATCTGAAATAAAAACTGTTTTGACATTAACTCTGTGTATTGACCAGTCGGCTGGGGCTGGAGAATACACTGACTGCACCTCTGTAGAGGGGTAATACCCCCCTACCAATGAGTGTCCTGGTTATGACACTAAACAATCTGATGGTGAGGTTCCAGTAATGCTGGAGCTTTGGGGAATGTGGAGCACCCCTTCACTGCCATCACTCTCAGGTCCACTCTGGCCTGGAATCGTAGCACCTGATAGGGCCCTATTTATGGGTTAA
>OY757908.1:119855576-120065576 GCA_963585895.1 Sepioteuthis lessoniana | reverse complement strand
TTTTATACCGGTGTGGACCCGCTCATGTGCATGCAAGTTGCTCAGCTGGCTGAACATTTTATTGCATGTGTTGCAACGATACGGTTTCTCACCAGAGTGTACGCGCTCGTGTGTACGCAGATTGACCAGCTGCGTGAACGACTTGGTGCACAATGAGCACTTGAAGAGGTCGCCAGAGTGTAGTCGGCGGTGGTTTTCCAGATTAGCACGCTGACCGAAAGCCTTCGGACATTGGTCACATTGGTATGGTTTTTCACCTGTGTGGATACGTTCATGTATCTTTAAGTTACTCTGCTGACTAAAAGCCTTCGGACAGTACTTACAATGGAAAGGTTTCTCTCCGGTGTGCGTACGAATGTGCGATTTCAGTTCTGTTTGTTGACAGAATGCTTTGGGGCAGAAGGTACACTTGTATGGTTTTATTCCAGTGTGTATGCGTTCATGGTTTCGCAGGTTTATCTCAAGGGTGAATGCTTTGGGACAGGTTGAACACTTGAAAAGGTCTCCAGTATGAATCCTCTTGTGACTGTCAAGATTGGTTTTCTGAGAGAATCTACGATCACACTGGTCACATTCAAAGCGTTTTTCACCCGTATGGGAGCACAAATGCGCCTTTAATGTCCCTTGCTGACTAAAAGATTTAGAACAGAAAGTGCAATGGTAGGGTTTGACTCCAGTATGAAGACGCTCATGATTATTAAGTGCACTCTGCTGAGAAAATCTGGAACTACAGAAGCTACAAGCAAAGGGCCTCTCACCAGTGTGTACTCGTTCATGATTACGCAGGTTAATCTCAAGGGTGAATGCCTTTGAGCAAGTTGTACACTTGAACAGGTCACCAGTGTGAATGCGTTTGTGGCTGTCTAGGTTCGTTCTCTGCGAGAAAGCACGGTCGCACTGATCACAATGAAACCGCTTCTCGCCTGTGTGCGAACACAGATGCGCCTTCAACGTCCCTTGCTGGCTGAAGGACTTAGTGCAGTAGGTGCAATGATAAGGCTTCACCCCCGTGTGAAGACGCTCATGATTTCGAAGAGCACTCTGCTGAGAGAAATGACGATTGCAGTATGTGCACACAAATGGACGCTCCCCTGTGTGCACACGTTCATGGTTGCGTAGGTTGATCTCCAGCGTGAAAGACTTGGAGCACGTCTGACACGTGAAAAGGTCCCCGGTGTGGACTCGGCGGTGGCTATCCAGGTTGGTTTTCTGTGTAAAGCACTTTTCGCACTGGTCACACTTGTAAGGTTTCTCCCCAGAATGGGTACGCATATGGATCTTTAAGTTACCCTGTTGGCTGAATGACTTGGAGCAAATACCACAATGAAAGGGTTTTTCTCCAGTGTGGACTCTCTGGTGACTTTTTAAGTTGACCAGCAAGGTGAATGCTTTACCACAGGTGTTGCAGACGAAAGGTTTGACTCCAGTGTGAATACGCTCGTGGTTACGTAAAAAGATTTGCTGAGCAAAGGCCTTATTGCAATAGGAACAAACAAAAGTCTTCTCTTTGGCTAACGCCTTTGAAATATCAATACCAGAGGAGAGGTGAAGAGATGATGAACCCACATGGGATGAAGATCCTCCAATTACTGGAACTGACAAGGGAGGAGGTATAGCAGGTATGGCTAGTGGTAAAGATAGAGAACTGGAAGATGCTGAGGACACTGCTGCTGGACACACGTGATTTACAAGAGCAACACGCTGTGGGAAACACTTTTTGCACATTTCACATTTATGAATCTTTTCAGAAGGGTTGCCATTGTTAGTGCCATCATTGTTACTTCCAATGTTGTGCAGTTTTGAAGAAGATGAGGGAGTTGAACTGGATAGATGCTCGTTCTGGTAGAAAGTGTGTGGATCTATGTTATAAGGATTGCCAGCTGCATAGACAAACTGGGTAGGGTACATTTTTCATTGGAAGAAACAGAGTCTTAGGGTTGATCGTAATGGCACAGCATAAAATTTGAATACCTCTAGGTGAATTAATGAGGCTAGGTTTGAAAGCGGAGACATTAGGTAGAATGTATGTTGTAGGCTCTGGAAATAAAAAAAAGATATATATATATATATATACACACACAAATTTATGAATTCATATAAATACTAAAATAAAATATATATAATATACAAGGTATATTCAAAAGTATAGAAACAAACTGTATTTACCAAGAGAAGAATGAACAATGAATGCCCAGCTATGGATTGAATAGCATTTTTACCGTTCTTTTACAAGGATAGCTTTGGCATTAAATAACCAATAAAAGTTGATATGCCATTAAACAAAGAATGATATATTAATTTTAATCAAAATAGTTCCCTTAGTACTCAACACTTCAGTGTGCTAAGTATAACAGTTATCATAAGAAATGGAACTGGCAACCAGATTTCAAATCCTAGATAAGTTGGTTGGGTTTTATGACATATCAACCCACATAGGTTATTCAATGCTAAATCCTGTTGTATCATTTGTAAATGAATAGTTAGTAGGTAACATTTTAAAATGAGCTACAGCTCATCTGTTTGCACACAGTTAAATGGTTTCAAGTATTGCTAACACTAACAGTTTTATTCGCACGCAGTTAAATGATTTCAAGTATTGCTATATGATACTAATAATTCAATTTGATATAAATCATTTGGTTGCACACAGTTAAATGGTTTCAAGTATAGTAAATGACTAAACAGTACTATTTAACTAATATATGGGACAAAAACATGTACTACAATTCCAGGTCAGAATGGATCTGGGAGTAATGGCAATGAAGGGGTACTCCATATTCTCCAAAGCTGCAGGACTGGAACCTCACCTCAGATGGTTTAGGACACTTGTAGGGGGGTCTTACCCTTCTGCAGAGATGTAGTCTGTGTATTCTACAACCCCAGCTAACTGGGCTAAAAGAGCGAGGTATAGTAAGTATGAAGGGTGCTGCACATACACACTCCTGTGTTTTGACAAAAATATTTCATAAAAAAGGTATCAAGATTTGCTTCATGATTTTTTTTTTGATTTATTAAGACATGATCTATTCATTATATAAGTTTAATACATTTTGATCACACCACCTTGTATGTCACCTATGTTATTACTATAAAAATGCATTGACAATAATTTTACTATAGAAATGTATTGACAATCAGGAAGAAAAGAAGTGCTAGTAGTCAGGAATTAAAGTAAGCATTATTGACAGGCTAAGTTCCAGAAATATCCAATTTATCAATATATATATATATATAGTCATCCACAGACAGATCTGTTTCGTTCTATCAGAACTCATCAGTGTGGCTAGACATATATATATATATACATATATATATATATATATATATAGTACAATTTAATGGAGACTCAAACTCGTATATATATATATACATATATACACACACACACATTTATATAAATAAGAATTCTTATAACAAGTTTCTTTTATCTTTTAATCTATATCAGAAATAAATTTACACGAGGCTAATATAAAAAAAATAGGGACCTGCTCCTGAGTGGAGCTTAACTACTTTATCTTATAGGCCATTTCAAGTTAGTTGATTCATCAAAAAGCTCAACTTGCAATATATATATATATATATATATACTTTTATGGAGGAGCCCTAGGAGTAATGCTTATTGCTGTAGGAAATGAACACAGTGACACAAATTCAAATCCTGGACAATGCTGATTGCATTTAAAATAAACCTAATACTCTTGGGAAAAGTATGAAGCCAATTATTCTCTGTCTAGGTATGGGTAAATAGTAAGGCAGACTGGGTTTTTTAGCCTTGGTTAGGAAACTAGTCAAGAAGGAAAACTCTGAATCCAAACCTGCTAAACTTTGCTTAAAAATTGACCTTGAGTCAGATCCTACCCATGTGGAGGGGTTGGTAGAAATATATATATATATATATATATATATATATATAAAAGAGGTTTATAGTTTTTACTAGCTCACTTGGTGAGTTAATGGAGGACCAAATGTTGCAGTATTGTTAAATAGTGCTCAATATCAATGATAGCGTATTTATATATATAGAAATATATACATTTATATATTATTGCTAATTGCATGAAACCCAGGGTCACAGACAGTATCATGTAAAATATATATATATATATATAGTATTATTCAGTTCAGTTAAACTGGAGTTGGGAGTAATTCCATCAGGACAAAAAAAACATTCAACAGTGAACATTTAAATTTTCCTGGTAAAGAGCTCAATGTAACTGACATTACAGAGCAATAATTTCTTTAAGCAAAAACAAAACCGGTCACATTAGGATTATAAATTTATTTCCATCCTGTTATGCGTTTTTGATATAAATCAAAAACAACAAAAAAAATTAACAGGAATTCTTCAGATCTTATGGATAGAATAATTCAGAATAGACACAGGAAAGAAGGGTGGGAGGGGATAGAAGAGGGGTGAAGAGTTTTCTCCTCATTTAGCCCACTTCCGGTTTTTTATTTTATTACCAGTTGGAATTATAGTATATATATATATATATATACTAAACTTTATGATTCTATCTATGCTGGTATTTTTAAATATATAATACAGCAGTTTAATTTAGCCTGGTTTGCTTAGTTCTACTCCTTATCCTCCTTCAAAGAGCAATCATTTACTAATCTTAGTATTCTACATTGATGGTACTTTCAATAAAAATATACAGGAAAAATGGAATTTTTTTCTCTTTCTTTCCTTTTTATGTCCATTCCTGCATTGTCCAGTAATTTATTTTAATCTATTGAGCAGAGAAATCTCATTATTTATAATTCATTCTATCATTCATTTCCTCTAAATAAAATTTCAACTGATGATTATGTCTTCTATTCTATAAAAGATACATAAAACTTAGCAATAAAATGATTGTAAGAAGGTGAGATTTTCATTATTTTTAATGTATATATTAGCTTCACCTACAAAAATTCCTTGGAGTTCATGCATAATGATTGCAGAGATTATAACTATAACATTCTGAAATAAATTGTCAATTTCTATTTCAAAATTTGGTGAATTCAGGGATATCCATGCTAGCCGCACGACATGATGATGATGATATACTTGAAATAAAAAAATTAAAAAAATATATATATATATATATAACCTTACAAGGACAAAAAAAAAAAAAAAAAAACTTGAATGGAAAAACTGAAAATAGAGTTTTATGAAATAAATAGCTCACTTTTGTCAGTAAATATTTTATATTTTTGAGTATATTTATATATCTTTATTTTTTAATATATTTCTTTCCTTTTTTTAATATATTTATCTTTATATTTTTTTAGAAAAATTTACTTAAGTTTATTTTGGGTATTTTGATTTACAATAAGGCTAATGTTCAAAAGAATGTCAAAGTAAATAATAAATATTATCATTGCCAAGAATGATTATAAAAGCTATAAAAGCTATTCCTAAAACTAAGATGACTAAAAATGAATAATAAATCATAATTATAAGGAAGTGCCCGTGGTGTAATGGTTATCGTCATAGGAAATGGACAGGGCGACACGAGTTCAAATCCTAAGGATAAGGGAGTTTATACCTTTCTAAGGGGTATTAATCCAAAAGTGAATGTAATACCACTACTAGAGTTTGAACTTGCTTACTACGATTATCCTTATCCTCCCAGCTATAGGTTAAATAGTACCACTGCTGTCCTTGAAGAGTGTCTTTGACATTAAATAATCCATGAAGGCTGATATGCCATTAAACAAAGAAAACAAACCAATGATTCTCAAATCTCATTTTTTCTAATAACCTATTGTTTTTTAAATGATCAATTTCTAAAGCAAGATATGCTAATTAATCAACCCCATTAGAAAAATATTACCACCTTTGTCAAGTTATTTATAAAGCTACTGAGAAACTTGCTGTGTGGCCACTAAGTTATTACCTGGACTAGCCTAATATTGTAGAGTTTAGTTTCATGGGATAATTCTAATGTCTTTTAGACAAGAGTTAGGTTCATTACCTGGTGCCCTGAATTGCTGCTACCAAGGGGGATATAAGAATGCCATGAGAACTGAACAATTCTTAGCTCTGTCCAGAAGCAAACTGCCAACCTGGCCTTACATTGAAGAGCTGTTTCAAGAAACCATCCAACAGGTAGCACTTGCTCTTGCCTAAAAAGGCAAGTGTCAGGTTCATTGCTTAATGCCTGAGGCACTTCCTAATGGGAAAGAATATTGATGGAATCACAGTAAACCTCAAGTTTCGTATGAAAATAGGTAAAAATGACAGTGAAATATTAGCACTATTAAAAATGGCTAATTGTGGACATGTGAAGAAGAAATAAAGTGTTTTTTAGTGGCTAAGGTGACTCAAGGAAGGCTAGATATTAATGATGATGAAAGGAGTTGATAGTCAAAAATACAGAGAACAGATGCATGTAATGAACAGAGTGTGAATCCTGATGTATTCAGACCAAAGACTAAGTGTGTGATTCATAGCAGAAAAACTGAATATGGAAAGAGAAACAGTGTGATAGATTCTAACAAAGAATTTAAGAAGGAGAAAAATTTCCTTAAAGATGGTGCCTTGAATCTTGAGTGATGAAAAGAAACAACATTAAAATTCATGTTTCATCTGATCTTTTGAATAATTTAGAGATGTTTAACAGGGTCATTTTTGGTGATGAAATGGGTTGTTTTCAATATGACCCAGAAACAAAATGCCAGAGCACACAGAAGAAAAATAAAAGATTAGTTTGGTTGGGTTTGATAGCATATCAACCATTGTTGGTTATTTAATGCCAAATCCTCTTTATACATATATATGTTTGTAAACGCATACTTTTTCGGTAATATTTTTAAACAAGCCAGGACTCATTAGTTTGCATACAGTTAAATGGTTATACATATGATTTGTGCATAAATAGTGTGTCAGTAGTCTTATTTTTAAATGAGTCAGAGCTAATTTGTTTGCACATAAATATTAGTATTGTTTGCACACAGTTAAATAGTTCCAAACATTCTAACACAAATAGTTCTATTTAGTATTGATCATTTGTTTGCACTCAGTGAAGTGGTTTCAAATATTGCAAACAGTTTAATTTGCACACAATTAAATGGTTTCAAGTATCACTAATGATTAAATTTAGGCATAGTTAAAGAGCTTTAATTATTGCTATTCAACACTAATGATTCTATTCAACATTATTCATTCATTTGTACATGGTTAAATTATTCCAAGTATTGCAATATATCACTAACAATTCAATTAAACATCAATCATTTGTTTGCACACAGTTTAAATGTCAGAGTTCTATTAGACCAATAGATAGGATGCTATAAGGTGCCACCATTCTCGGTCAGAGTGGATCTGGGAGCAATGGCAATGAAGTAGTACTCTATATTCTAATGAATTATGATATTATAAATTTGATATTACAATAAAGGCAAATTTTCAAGTCATTGAAGAAAGTCTAAGATAATATTTTAAATTGATGATACAAAAAGTACAGAGCATAAGAAATTAAATGAAACCTGATTATTATGAATTTATAATAGTTCATGTCAAAGCTTAACAACAGTCCGAAACTAAATAAAATTAGCTTTAACGAAGGCATGGACAGCTATTGATAGGCTTTCGATCATATGGAAATCAGACCTGACTGATAAAATGAAACGCAATTTCTTCCAGGCAACGGTTGTGTCGATACTGCTATATGAATCCACTACTTGGACGCTAACTAAACGGCTGGAGAAGAAGCTAGACGGCAATTACATGAGACTGTTGTGAGCAATATTGAACAAGCCTTGGCGGCAACACCACACAAAGCACTAACTATACGGCCACCTGCCTTCCTTCATGAAAACTATCCAAGCAAGATGAATCAGACATGCAGGACACTGCTGGAGAAGCAAGGACGAGCTCATCAGTGATGTACTCCTATGGACCCCCGCATATGGCCAAGCAAAAGCAGGACAACCAGCTCAAACATACATACAGCAGCTATGTGAGGAGACAGGATGTAGCCCTGAAGACCTGCCAGAGGCGATGAATGATAGGGAGAAGTGGCGAGAGAGAGTCAGGGATATCCATGGTAGCGACACGACATGATGATGATGATGATGATGAAATTCAAAACTAGATAAAATTAAAAATACAAAAAACAATGCAGCCTCTATTCCCTAGGCTCAATTATTTGGTTTTATAGCTTATCAACCCTTAATGGTTATTTAATGCCAAAACCAGCTCATTGGCCAAGTGGGTAGAGTGTTCGCCAATGGTCAGGGAGACCTGGGTTCAATCCCAGGTCATGTCATACCAAAGACTTTAAAAATGGTACTTGATACCACCTTGCTTAACACTAAGCAATATAAGGTACATATCAAAGGTAAAGTGGAGCAATCTAGGGAAAGGAGTAGCGCCCCCCTTACACCTCAGTGTGGTAGCTATTGAAAAGGGAGCCTTCAAGTCGCCCTCGACTACAGTCACCAACTTAACTTTACTTTTATATATATATATATATATGATTTGTAAGAGAATAGTTTGTGAGTAATCTTATTTTGAAATGACTTAGAGCTCATCTGTTTGCACACAATTATTGCAATTGAACACTAATAATTCTATTTATTAAGTATTCCTATCTAATATGAATAATTGGTGCACAGCTGTATGGTTTCAAATAACTAATAATAATGATAATCCCTAAGGATACCAAGGAGCAACCCAGGGAATAGAGTAGAGCCCTCCAATACACCTTGGTGAAGTAGCTATTGAAAAGGGAACTTTCGGGTCACCTTCGACTAAGGTCGCCAACTTTACATAGATAAGAATTCTTGAAACCATACAACTGTGCTAATTATTTGTGTTAATAGTTACTTGAAGTATTAATTTCTTACTAAGGATTATTATTAGTAGTAGTAACTTGAAATCATAACTGCTTGCAAATTATTAATGTTAAATAGGAATACTTGAAACCATATAACTGTATACAAACAAATGACTATTATCAAATATGAATAATTTCTTCAAACCATATAATTGTGTATAAATTATTAGTATTCAATAGGAATACTTGATACCATATAACTGTAGATTATTTGTCCTAGACATGAATACTTGATAACATATAACTGTAGATTATTTGTACTAGACATGAATACTTGATACCATATAACTGTAGATTATTTGTCCTAGACATGAATACTTGATAACATAACTGTAGATTATTTGTCCTAGACATGAATACTTGATACCATATAACTGCAGATTATTTGTCCTAGACATGAATATTTGATATCATTGTGTAAACAAATGTTTGTTAAAATAGTCAAACAAAAAAAGTATGATTAAAAAATGATTGCAATGTAATGTTGAAAATATAATTATGATTGCTTTTATCATTTAGAATCTTCAGACTCTTGTCTTCATCTTTATTGTTATATTTTGGCTGATGCGTCCTTTGGCAGGTGTTTCTTGTTAAACTCGAGAGCCCATATGAAACTTCAAACTGAACCCATAATTTAATCCACAGGGGTAGATTGTTCTAATTCCATTAACCATAACCGGATACAAGTGTTAAGATATAGTATTTTTTGTTATTTTTATCAGTAATCAAAATTGAATCCGCAACCTCCAGATGATTTCACTTAAAAGTTCATTAATCCAACACCAATATCCATTATGCCATGTGTCCTGTTAATGTTTTTATTAACACTCAATAATTAATATGAAAGTAGAAATTCATAGTGTTAATAAAAAACATTAGGTTTATAAGTCCCAAAATTCACTATGAATCATCAAGCAGGACACATACCATAATAGATATAGCTGTTGGGTTAATGAACTTCTAAGTGAAATCAAGTGGAGGTTGCAGGTTCAATCTTGACTAGAGGGAAAAAATAACATGGAATACTTACTATAGTTTAATATTTGTACTTGGTTATAGTTAACAGAATTAGAACAATCTACTCCTACGGATTAAATAAAGGGTTTGGTTCAAAGTTCCATGTAGGCTCCCAAGTACGACAATGAACACTTGACAAAAGATGCATTGGTTGAAATATTTAAATTGTTATGGTACCTACCTTACAGACTATAATGAACTCTTCCTATTACTAAGAATACTGGGAGAATATTCATCTCGGTGTTAAGTTAACTCCAGCCTAACACTTTGGCAGTCAGACTGATGTTCAACACTCTTTTACTTATGCTGTATTTATACTTTCATTCAATATACTTGTTTCACATAATCCTGAGTTTGTGTCTTTCTTCCGGATCTTTTACTGGTCCACAACATAAATATAACAATGAAGACAATAGTCTGAATACTCTATATCATAAAAATCATCAAACTTCATTGCAAAAATTTAGATGAATAATTATAATAAAACATTTGTAAGTAAATCCAATTTTAGCATTAAATAACTTATAAGGAGTTAATATATCTCTAAATAAACCAAAAAAGTTATGGATAAAACATTAGGGTAAAGTGAGCTCTAGACTGAGTAGGCAACCAGTCTAGAAGAAGAAAAAATTCTGAATTCAAAATCTCAGGAGTGTTAGGAGAATCTTTGGCACACTTGTGTATGAGGGTCATTCAAAATGTTCTAAGCCTCACCCAGAAAGAAGAGCCAAACATAGCTGAACATTTTTGTTATATCGATATTCATCAACCCCCTCCGCTCAGGCAGGATATGACACAAGATCAATTTTTAAGCAGAGTTTAACAGGTTTGAATTCAGAGTTTTCCTTCTCTTAGACTAGTTGCCTCACCAAGTCTGAAGAACCCAGTCTGCCCTACTATTTACCCATAGCTGGAGGGAGAATAATTGGATTCATACCTTTCCTAAGGGTATTAGTGCTATGTGAAATGCAATCAGTCTCATCTAGGATTTGAAATCGTGTCGCTGTGTCCAATTCCTAAGGCGATAACCATTACACCACGGGCACCTCCACATTTTTGTTATATCAGTACACTAACACTTCTTATAAAACCAGAAAAACTACTTCAGACTTCTGTGTGGGCCTCACCAGCTCAGAAATCAAGACAAAGATCTAAAATCTGGGTGAGGCTTACAATGTTTTAAATGACCCTCATATTGTTGCATAGCCCTTTACTCTATCATTCTATGTTGTATGTATATGGGCCTTACATTACAATTGGTCAGCTCCCATCGCCTCACCTCACTTCAGTCCAGTTCATGCTTCACTTTGTCTCTTATTGACTTATGTTGTACAAGTGTCTCTTTTGTGACACCATCTTTGGTCTTGTTCGTTAATGAAGAATGACAAGGCCACCATAACTTCATATGCACATTTTACTTTTTATTTATTGGCAACTTTTAATCATCACCAACTGCAGCCTAAACAGGAAATCCGTGAGAGCATGATGGAGTGTTCAACCTCTCATGTCGAGAGTTTTGCACTAACTAGCTTATTCTACTTTTAAAACTGTCTTAATCACCTGACAAAAAACCCATCTAATCAGGGCCATAGTCTCAGATTGACTCTTGAGTTCAAGAGCAGTCAATCATACTGCTGTGTTTTTCCACTTGTTCAATGGTTCAGGATTTAATTTGAATGCTACACATGTAAAAAATAGATCTCCCCAATCATTTATGTAACAGTATGATTCTTCAGTTATCAGCTCATCCAAAAAGTATGGCTGGCTCTATATAAACCATCACCACTATAAATACATCAGCTGTATAGTTGATTTGTAAAGCTTTTTGTTAGTTGATTGTTATAATTGATGCAGATAGCCAAACATTATTATGTACATATAGATGCATTTTCTATTGTAGATGTACATAATAAACGCACATAAAATATAGTAAAGGGTGTGTCCTCGTAGTTTAATGGTTAAAGTGCTGGACTGCGGAATTGTAGTAAGCAAGTTCGTATTCCAGTTGCGCTATTATGTTCACTTTCGGACAAATACCCTTGGGAAAGGTATGAATCCCCTTATCCTCCCAGCTATGGGTTAAATAGTACCACTACTGTTCTTCTAGGAGAATGGCTTTGGCATTAAATAACCTACAAAGGTTGATATCCCATTAAACAAAGAAACCAAACCAATATAGTAAGTTGGCCAACTGAAGTCCAGAACAACCTGAAGGCACTCTTTCCAATAGCTACAACATCAAGGTGTAGGGAGGATACAACTCCTTTCCCCAGATTGCTCCACTTACCCTTGATCTATATCTTATAATGCTGAGTGTTAAGCAAGGAGGCATAAAGTACTATTTTTTGAGTCTTTGGTATGACGCGACTTGGGATTGAACCCTGGTCTTCCAGACCATTGGCAAACACTAACTACTATGCCAATGGGCTGGTTTATACGATATAAATATACATAATACAGACAAAAAATGAGCAATACATACATAATAAAGTTGACTTAGTCTAGCAAAAGGCTACAATAGTCATATTTACCAACACGTCCGCTCGGGCAGGATGTGACACAAGGTCAATTTTTAAGCGAAGTTTAACAGGTTTGAATTCAGAGTTTTCCTTCTCCTTGACTAGTTGCCTCATCAAAGCTGAAGAACCTAGTCTGCCCAACTATTTACCCATAGCTGGAGGGAGAATAATTGGATTCATACCTTTCCCAAGGGTATTAGTGCTATGTGAAATGCAATTAGTCTCAGCCAGGATTTGAACTCGTGTCACCGTGTCCATTTCCTAGGATAGTAGCCATTACACCACGGGCACAATAGTAGTGGAACTTACTGGTCACTGAATATTAGTAACAGTTACATAAGTTTACTTAGTAACTATACAGTGTGTACCAAGCATTTGAGGAGAGAGTTCCAGTGGTGTAATGGTTAATATGCTGAACTTCAACATTGTAGTGAGTTCAAACTCTAGTCATGCTTTAAAACTCACTTTCAGGCAAATAACCTTGGGAAAAGTATAAACCTTCTTATCCCGCAAGGTATGGGTTAACTAGCACTGCTACTGTTCTTCTACTAGGATGGCTTTGGTATTAAATAACCCAGGAAGGTTGATATGCTAGTAAAGAAACTAAAACCAGGCATTTAAGAAAACATCTTTTGCATAAATAGAATATGATCTAATGTAATGTTACATAAGTAAGTTGACCAACTATAGCCAAGGGCAACTCAAAGGCTCCTTTTTCAATAGCTACTACTTTGAGATGTAGGGGAAGTTGCAACTCCTTTCCCTAGATTGCACCACTTACCCTTATAATGCTGAATGTTAAGTAAGGAGGAATCAAGTCCCATTTTTCGAGGTTTTGGTATGACTCGACCTGGGACTGAACCTCGGTCTCCCAGATTATTGGCAAACCCTCTAACCATCATGGTAACAAATGTGCCAAATTTTAACATTCTCATTTTTCTTTCAGATGGCCCAAAATATCCTGAATAGAAATATTGAATATGAGTAGGGAAACAGTGTAGCAAATTCTACTAATGGGTTTGGGAATGAGAACAATTTCCTCAAAGATGGAGTTTTGAATCCCAACTGGTGAGCAGAAACAATGTTGACTTCATTCTTCATTGGATCTTTTGAACAATGAAGAGATACTTAACAGGACAAGGCAGTTGGGGTTTCTTTTCAAGCTCTTGAAAAAGACGTATCCATTTTTTCTTTCCCCCACCCCAGCTATGAGTTAGCCCTGTCAGCACATTACTTGAATCCAGGACTTAGAATACACCGTCTACATCCTCTACAAAGAGGTAAGACCCTGCACCACAAAAAGGAAGGGTTCTGTGTATGACACTAATCTGCATCTGGTAGTGAGGCTCCAGGTAAGATGAATGTGGAGTGCATCTTCTTTGCTGTTACTTCGTCTACTCTGACCTGGAGAGGTAGTACCTGTCAGGGTCACATCTATGGGTCAAATGGATTTGTATGAGATAATGTTTGAAATGATTTTGAACTATATCAATGCATTAGATATGACAGCAACTGTGAATTGTTTACTTATTAAATAAGAATTGTAACTAAAAACCATATAACTGTGTGCAACATTTCTATTTATAATCTACCTAGATTACATGCTATGAATGTAAATAGTTCTAATAAAAGAAAATGGTTTCATAGTAAAAAAAAAAGTCAAGAAGTAGACAATATCCTGCAGAAACTTGTATGGATACAGACTATGCAGATTATTTAGTGCTTCTTGCTAATATACCTGTCCAAACTGAATGAGTCTCTGTTGCATAGCCTGAGAGCAGGCAGCAAGAGGCATTGGCTTCTATGGGAACTCAGGTAAAATGTTCATGTGTCTTAAACAAAAAAATGGCAAGCCTGTGAAAATTAGTTGACCTATTCACATACCTTGGTAGCAATATCTCATCTACAGCAAGTGATGTCCATATACATATATGAAAGGTATGAACTGCTATTGATAGAATGATCAAAGGTATTGATTACTATTGATTAAATGGAAATCTGATTTCTGATAAAATAAAATGGGACTTCTTCCAAGTTGTAGCAATGCAGGTACTACAGTACAGTTGCACCACATGGACTTTAACAAAATGCTTGGAGAAAAGGCTAGGAATTGCACAAGGATGCTGCATGCTGTTCTGAACAAATCCTGGAAGCAACAACCAACAAAACCAGCAGTTGTATGGCCACTTATCTCCCATCTCACAAACCATCCAAGAAAGACAAACAAGACATGCTGGACAAACTGGACAATCAAGGACAAACTCATAAGTGAAATTTTCTTATGGATTCCTACACATGGACACACAAGCATTGGCTGACCAATAAAAATTTACATACACCAGCTCTGTGTGAAGTTGTTACTAAAGAGATTTTTTGTGCACACAGTCCAATCGAATATAAATATTTATCAAACAGATCTATTTGACCCATAAATGGGAAACTAACAGGTATTACTACTCTGGGTCAGTGGACCTGGGAGTAATGACAATGAAAGAGTACTCCACACTCTCCTGAACTGGAGCCTCACTATCAGATGCAGTTTATTTTTTTGGGTGGAGGAGTCTTACCCCCTGTTCAGAGGATACAGTTAGCATATTCTAAGATCCACCAACAGAGTAATCTGCATAAGAAGTCAAGACATGAATCAAATTATAACGAAAGTAAATTTATTCCTGAGTATTTAGTGAATTGGTAGGTGTTATTCCCATCAAGTCACATCAAATTGTTGGACACTGCTGAAGAAGCAAGGACAAACTCATCAGTGATGTACTCCTATGGACCCCGCACATGGCCAAGCAAAAGCAGGACAACCAGCTCGAACATACATAGAGCAGCTATGTGAGGATACGGGATGTAGCCCTGAAGACCTGCCAGAAGCGATGAATGATAGGGAGAAGTGGCGAGAGAGGGTCAGATATCCGTGCTAGCAGCACGACATGATGATGATGATGATATATATATATATATATATATATAAAAAGTAAAGTTGGAACCTTAATCAAGGGTGGTTCAAAGGCTCCCTTTTCAATAGCTACTACACCAAGATCTAGGAGAGAACACTACTCCATTCCCTGGATTGCTCCACTTTACTCTTGATCCATACCTTATAATGCTGAGTGTTAAGCAAGGTCGCACCAAGTACCCTTTTTTGAGTCTTTGGTATGGCTCGACCTTGGATTGAACCCTGGTCTCCAGGACCATTGGTGAACACTCTACTCATTAGCCCAATAGCCCGGTGTTAGTCCAAGTCCTAAAAATGTAAGAAATTTTCTAAAAAAAAAAAAAAAAAGAAAAAACACATTGTTTGTAGATACCCTGGTGGCGTTTTTAAATAATTTATTTTCAATCTATTTTTCTGCACAGTTCTTGAACAAAGATACACTGCTACACATAATGAATTTTTCAAAATCATTTGTCAAAATTATTAGTCCTAACTCAACAATAATGCTATGTAATTATTTTACATCTCTAAAGGGATGTCCTCGTGGTGTAATGGTTAAAGCGCTGGTAGATAGTCCTCCTTCTGCCACCCATGCTTCATGCACTGCCTATATCGATGATGGTGCAAATTTTGGATTGAGACTGTAAATCAATTGAAAGGGTATAAAGCATGGATTGCAGTAGGAGAAAAAAACTACTCCTAGGGATTGAATAAAGGGTTCAACTAAAAATTTCTAGAAGGAAATCGTGTAATTCATGTCCCTACCCATGTGTATACCTGAAGGGCCTCACTTTGGGTCACACTTTACACTTTAAAGAAAGGTGCATAAATACAAATCTTATTAACTCAGATAAACAAATTATTTGTGCACAATACCCAAATATCACATAAACGATAATATCTACAATATCCTGCTTTCTTCATGCTTGTGTACATATATTAGATGCATGCAAAAGTTTCCAGCAAAAAAACAGTTTTCAACTGTTTATTAAAGCTATAGTTAGCATTTCATAGTCCAATGTAGTTCATCAACTTCATAATCCGTATAGTTTGTCGCTTTCAAAAACATCCAGAGCTGCCAAATTATGCCTCATATTACTATCATCATCATCATCATCTTGTGCCATCAGCACGGATATCCCAGACCCTCTCTCGCCACCCCTCCCTATCGTTCATCGCTTCCAGCAGGTCCTCAGGGCTACACCCCCATAACCCACACTCATATTACCAAAATATGGCAAAACTTTTGATTCACCCTACTATTTTAAAAAATTGTACTGGGAACTTTTTTAGCAAACACCCAATATTTTTATGGTACCTTTCAATGTCTATTTAACTACAGTATCACCTATAAATAAGTACACCCCAACGATTTTTTCAAGATAATCTTCTTTTAAACCAAAGATACAACAATTTTATAATTTCTCGTGGAACATTATACAATAAAAAAATGGATATTATTAAATATTCCAGATTTAACTATAAATAAGTACCCTCCTAATAATTTTTTGATAAAAAGTCAATTTTCTTCTAAACCAAAGATACTCCTTCATTGCCCTTACTCCTTGGTCCACTCTGACCTGGTGTGGTAATACCCATTAGGATCCCACCAATGGATCAAATAGATCTATTTCCAAATTATTTGAATTAGATAGGAATAAATGATATCAAATAAATGTGTGCAAAAACTCTTAAGAAAATACATAACACGTAAATATGAGCATACACAAATTCCTAACCTCAAGGCATTAAATAACTCTAGACAGATTGAAATGATATTAAAACCAATCAAAGATAATAGGATTTTATTATTTCTATTGAAATATTATATTATGAAAATGGATATTATTAGGTATTATTTATTACCAAACTCCACAGCATGAGATTATAACCAAAAATATGAATATGTAGCAGTCCAAAAATAAGTACATGATTTATATTTATATAATTTTATTTTTGGTAACAAAATTATGGTAATTTTGTTTATGACTACAGAGTTTCAATCCTACTGACTTTGGTAATAAATAATACAAATTATATTCACTTTGCTTGTATAATTTTTCACAAGAAATAATAAAACCCTAGTATCTTTGGTTTAAAAGAAAATTAACTTTTGTAAAAATTTGTAAGAGGTTTACTTATTTATTGCTGATACAGCAAGTTATATGCAGGACTTATAATCAACTCACTGAAAGCACTGGTTCCCAATAGAGCTCTGAAGTTAAGCAAGGATAAGCCTGTTCAATACTTAGATAAGTGACCACTGATTTACAACTGGTACTGTAAGTGACATAAGGCTTGTGTGCAAGACTAAACAGAGCTTAGTAAATAACAACTAAGTAATCTGTCAGACACTAAAATATTCAGAATTTTTGTTGTATAATTGTGATAAACCATGATTGCCCATAGGGTAAATGCCCTGCATACCAGGTTTCAGACAAAGCCTTAATATACAAAACCCCCTCAGAGAAAATCACCCACAATTTTCAAGTGCTGAGTAGGACAAAACACTCTTCATTAAATTAAAGCTATAACAAAAATTATGATGACATAATTCACTTTTTTTTTTTTTTTTTTTTCAAATCTCAGTTATTATTCTGGCTGCAACAGTAAAAATTATTTACCTGGCCTCATATTCTAATCATACATTTTTTTTTAAGTTTATAATTTTTAGACCTCCACAAATAATACCAGCACAAAGAATTTGTGTAGTAGGATTTTAATAATCTGAAACACTGATAATGTTGATAAAATGCTGATAATAATATCAATATCTAATTTTAAACTTTTGTATAATTTTTCAGTTGAAGTATTCCACTTATTTCACACATTTTAAGATAATTTTATCTATGTGTGTTACTTAAAAAAAATGTGTAAGTTTAGAATTTTTCTAATCTAAAATTATAACATTTTTCATATCTCAACTTATTTTAGCAAAACTGATTTTATTGTAATTACTTGTTAGCATATAAAAAAGGAAATTCTTTCTCTCATATATTAAAATAATAAAACAAGATAAAAACTCCTGACTCAAGAGTTTACATTGTTGATTCTCAGGTGAGCTAGTAATTAACACGTCTGAATTTGTTAGATTCAATGGAACAAATATAATATATAATAAATATATATCTGTTCAGTTGAATCTAATAAATTCAGATATGTTGAATATTAGTACACCTGAGGATCAACAATGTGAAACTCTGAGTCAGGAGTTTTACCCTGTTTTATTATTGTCATATTTTATACAAGAAATATGTTGTAATATTGTTTTGTATTTTTGTGCATTGAGCATTGTAAAGACTTTACAGATTAAAAATGCTTTTACCATTAAATTTTAATCATAGATAGTCCTACAGATGGACTTTATATATATATATATATATAAAGAGAGAGAGAGAGAGATAAACATACATTGTGGAATAAAAACTAAAACCTCACTAATGAAAGTAGTACTAATTTTTTCTTCAGTATTCATATTATATAATTTTGATTATAAAAATGTTGGTAGGAAGGAAAAATATTTCATGCCATTAACATTGAGCAGTGAACAATAGGTAAAAGTTAGAAAACTATATCTAAAGTTCATTTAAATCATGAATGTGGCCAATTTCTTTTTTAAAGACAATCTAAGCAAAAAGAAATAAATATGTAACTAATAGAAACATTTAAAATGTAGTAAAAGAAACAAACATTAGAAGGAAAAAGTCTTTCTTTTTGTTTGTTGCAGTCTTGTAAGCTGTAGCTTTCTTATAGTAATCTTGTTATTATGGCTTTCTTATAGCAATCTTGTTATTATGGCTTTCTTATAGTAATCTTGTTATTATGGCTTTCTTATAGCAATCTTGTTATTATGGCTTTCTTATAGTAATCTTGTTATTATGGCTTTCTTATAGTAATCTTGTTATTATGGCTTTCTTATAGCAGTCTTGTTATTATGGCTTTCTTATAGCCGTCTTGTTATTATGGCTTTCTTATAGCAATCTTGTTATTATGGCTTTCTTATAGCAATCTTGCTATTATGGCTTTCTTATTGCAATCTTGCTATAATGGCTTTCTTATTGCAATCTTATTGATCATTGTTATATTTTATATTTTAAAGAATTAATTGATAAACTACAAATAACAAGAAAAATAAAAATTAGGATTTTAAAATTCTCTATATTATTTTCTTGAGGTGTTTTCATTGCATGAGGGTTTTGTCATACACTCACCATGATAAAAGGGTTACAGTTTCAAATCCTGCCAAACACAATCCTATAAGATTCTGAAAATTAAAAAAGTGATATTATAAAATCTTTAATTTAGTATAGTATTGGGTTATTTTTTACAATTAAAAACATCATTAAAATGTTGTTCATGAAATGGAATTCAAATAGCTAACATATCACAAACCAAAAACATCTATGAAAATAAAATTATTCTTTTTTTCATTACCTTATTTCATTTATGTTTATGTACATATATTAGGTTTGTACAAAGGTTTCCTGTAGAAAAGAAAACAGTCCTTATCAACAGTAAATTCATTTAATCTCTAGTTTAAAAAAAAATAGTGCTAGGAACTTTTTGCAAACACCTAATAATTTTTATAGTATATTTCAATATCTATAATTCAACAAAGTGATAGATGATATAATATGATAATATAGTGAAATAACATTTAATATAATAATATATACTGGATAATATTCTAAATATGAACTGTAATGGCCAATAAGGAAAATAATTGCATAGAAAAATGATTATGGGTTCAATTCCTGTCAAGTAAAATCCAATAAAATTGGAATATTGGAAATAAAAACTAGTAACTACCTCAGTCTCATATTTTGTGCATGGAATCTATGAGTAAATTTATAATGGAACACATGGCTTTCTCATTGCAATCTGGTTATCATGACTTTCTTATTGTAATTTTGTTATTATGGCTTTTTTATTGCATTTTTATTATTATAACTTTCTTATTAGATGGTTGGTTGGTTGGTTGGTTGGGTTTTATGCCATATCAATCTTTGTAGGTTATTTAATGCCAAATCCATTTTTATGCAAATAGTTCTATTTCAAACAATTCAGTTTAGCAAGAGTACACGGTTTAATTGTTAAAAATATTCTATTTCAAGCTATTCAGTTTATTCAAACAGTTCTAATTCAGCTAATCCAGTTTAGTATTAGTACAGATTTTGTTTACACACAGTTAAATGTCAAAACAGTTCTATATTAAACAATTCAGTTTAGTGTAAATAGAGTTTTAATGTAAAAAACAGTTCCATTTCAAACAATTCAGTTTAGCATAAGAACACCGTTTAAATGTAAGTACACAGTTAAATTATCAAAAACATTTCTATTTCAAGCAATTCAGTTTAGTCAAACAGTTCAAATTCAAACAATTCAGTTTAGCATAAGTTTGCAGTTTACTTCTATCTAACCCATAGATAGGGCCCTATAAGGTACTACAATTCCAGGTCCACTCTGGGGGGCTATTACCTCTCTGCAGAGGTGCAGTTGGTGTATTCTACAGCCCCAGGTGACTGGGCAATACTCAAAGTTAATGTCAAAACATCTTTATTTCAGATAATTCAGTTTAGCATAAGTACACAGTTTAGATGTCAAAACAGTTCTATTTCGAGCAATTCAGTTTAGCATAAGTACACTGTTTAAATGCAAAAAAACAGGAAACTCGAACTATTAGTTCTATTTAACCCATACATAGGACCCTTGTCAGGTGCTACCACTCTAGGCCAGAGTGGACCTGGGAGCATTGGCAGTGAAGGGGTACTCTGCAGCATTACTGGAACCTCACCATTATATTGTTTAGTGTCATAATGAGGATACTCATTGTGGGGATTCTTACCCTTCTGCAGAGAAGCAGTCAGTGTATTCTACAGCTCCAGCCAACTGGGTAATATTTTATTAGAGTCTTATTATTAAAACTTTTGTTTCGCAATCTTCTTATGAAGGTTTTCATATTGCTGTCTTATTATTAGGGCTTTTTTATTGCAATGTTATTATAAATTGCTTATTGCAATCCTGTTATTGCAGGTTTCTTATTGTAATCTTCTAATTATGGCTTTCTTATTGCAAACTTGTTATTGTGGCATTCTTATTGTAGCCTTCTTATTATGGCTTTGTTATTGTAATCTTGTTATTCTGGATTTCTTATTACAATCTTGTAATTATGGTTTCTTATTGCAGTCTTATAATAACTTTCTTAATACAATCTTATTATTATGGCTTTCTTATTGCAATCTTGTTATGGCTTTCTAGTCTTTTTATTATAATGCTCTTATTGCAATCTTGTTATTACAGCTTTCTTATTGTAAACTTCTTATGGCTTTCTTATTGCAATCTTGGTTTCATGGTTTTCTTATTGCAGTATTAATATTATGGCTTTCTTATAGCAATCCTGATATTTTGGTTTTTTATTGCAGTCTTATTATAACTTTCCTATCGCAATCTTCTTCTTATGGTCTTTTTATTGTAACATTCTTATTATGGCTTTCTTATTGCAGTCTTATTATAAGGGCATTCTTATTTAAACCTAGTTATCATGGCTTTCTTATTGTAATCTTATTATTATGGTTATATAAACCTTGTTATTATGGATTTCTGATTGTAATCTTGTTATTATAACTTTCTTATTGCTGTTTTATTTTTATAATTTTTCTTTTACAATCTTCTTATAATAGCTTTCTTATTTTAATCTTCTTGTCATAGCTTTCTTATTGCAATCTTGTTATTATGGCTTTCTTATTACAATTGTCTTGTTATGGCTTTCTTATTGAAATTCTTTTATCATGGCTTTCTTATTGAAGTCTTATTATTGCAAACCTTGTTATCATGGCTTTCTTATTGTAATTTTCTTACTATGGCTTTCCTATTGAAAATCTTTTATTATAGCTTTCTTATTGAAATTTTATTACTATAATTTTCTTATTGCTGTCTTTTATAATGGTTTTCTTATTGCAATCTTCTTATTATGGCTTTCTTATTGAAATTCTTGTATTATGGCTTTTTTACTGAAATTCTTTCATTATGGCTTTCTTATTGAAGTCTTATTATTATGGTTTTCTTATTGCAGTCTAATAGCATTTTTCTTGTTAGTGCAGTTTTCTTATGATAACTTTCTTATAATTTTATTAATGAATGTAATCCTATCAGATTCTGGGATTAAAAGATTATGTTTACACAATTGTGAAAAATAATTATTTAGTGTATGAAATTTAAAAGTAAATCTAATAACTGTTATGGGACAGAGTAATATAATTTTAACAAAATATATATCCTAGAGTTAGATTTTTAAGTTAAAAAAAAAAAAAAAAAAAAAAAAAAAAAAAAATTAAAATGATATTTATGAATTTCAATTCAAAGATATATAAGGCAATTAAAAAAATGTACTGTCAAAAAGATTAACTAAAATTCTACATAGTAGATAATGTCTGATTCTCTTTAAAAAGAAAAGAAAAAAAAAAGAAAAAAGTGGCTTTATACTTTTAAAGTGTTTAATCTCCTTCAGCAGGTAATGAATCGATTTACATCCTCTCTTAAAGAGAGAGGGGGGGATTTCACACTGACTTCGGTTGCCTAGAATAGGATTCGAACCTAATATCAGCTTAACTTCTATCACATGAACTTTGCCCAGCCTGGAACGCAGGCTTCAGGTTGTTTATGTTTGTTTACATTATCTGTTGTTAGTAAGTTAAAATAAATAATAAAAACTAAGTAGCTTAGATTTAGCACAACCACAAAGCGGCAGTTATTAAACACCCAACAAGGATCGAACTTACTACTAAGAAATAATAATGATCAAACAAGCTTACAAACCATTACTCAATAAAAAAAAGACGTCCTAAAAGGGGGGGAGTATATCTGAAACAAAGCTGGAAGTATAGGGCATTTAGTAATATGGATCGAATCACTAGTATTATTCAAATTGATCTGCAAGACTAGCTCGCTAACCATTATTTTTACTTATTATACCACTATATTACTTAACTTAATGTAATTAAATGTGAAACCAAACTTAAAGTAGCATCTCCATTGCTTGTTTTGGGGTTGGGAGAGTGTAAAACTAATTAAAAGTAGAAAATAGGTAAACATAATAAAATTGTATCCCAGTTGGGTTTAAAAGCATTTAAACAAAGGTTTGAAGGAAGAGATGGATTTTTTGTAAGCTGAAATATGAGAAAATACCCTTCATGATAGATAACCAACCATTTATATTGTCTTTTTTAAAAACTAAAGCTGCCCTCACAATTTTGATTTTAAAGGGTTTAGAGAAAAAAAATAACTAAGGAAGAGTTGAAAACAGATGCGTAAATAAATAAATCTGATGTACAATATTAACTGTAATACTAAATAATTTGAGTAGGTGTCCGTCTCAATGAGGAAATTGGAGTGTAGGTTTTATTTTTAAAGATTAAAAGGTCATAGGCCTCTGTTGTTGCAAATAAAGTCTATAAATAGTTTTAAAAAATCTTTTAACCACTGTATTTTCGGACGTTTACCAGTTGGTAAATGTAGTTGTAATGCGTTAGTTCTTGTGCGGACCGGAACGACATTATTGTGAAAAAAAAACTTGTTTTAAAAAGGCATAAAACAGCTGCTTGTTTTAAAGTTATCTGGTTGTAACTGGTACAAATAAATATAAAATAAAAATAAGTTAGTCTCAGCAATTAAAATGATAAAATAAAATGGTATAGTAAGGACTATTTAAAAAAAAAAGGACGAAATTAAATAAATTTATATCAATACAAAAATTTGTTGATACAATTTTAATAATGGTAATTGTGAACAGTTAAAAATTTGAACAGTTAAGATGAATCCTACGTACAAAAGATGCTGTTATATAGAGTGAAAAACGAGGAAGAAACATGATTTTTATTTAAATTTGTATTTATTTCCTATTTTCCTGAAAGGTAAGAGTATCATAAAGGAGGTGTGGCTTAACTGGGGTAGATTTGGGTGGGGACATATAAATGTCAAACAAAACACCCCGATTTTTTTTGACAATAAGTGAAATAGACATTTTAGACAATGTGCCTGATTGTCGGATAGTTAGTTGTTATTATTATTATTATTATTATTATCTTAAATAAAATACAATTTAAATAATGGCGTTAGGTTAGTCTCTTGTCTTTTAAATTGTTTTTTAAAGCTAACTTTAAGAAAAGTAGAAATATTTCATCTTTATTTATTTATTTTTTAAAGACAGATTTATACAACCTGGTTTATGGGACATAGTTTTAATTTTTTAAGGTGAGATTTAATTATAATTTTTTCAATCCTCCGTTTTATTTAAATAAAAATATTTTAATTACACGGTAAAAACACTTTAATGAAATAAATTGTTTTATAAAACCTTTTTAAAAATCAAGTTTCTTAAATTAAAAAAATTATATTGATTATTACTTATATTTTCGGTGAATTATATCTTTAAAAAAATAACGATTTTAACTTGAAATTAAATTTAAAGAGAAAAAAAAGTTAAAATGAACTAAAATTTAGAATATGACAATTTTTTTCTATCTAATCATATATCAATTTTAAAACTAAAAAAATACAATACGCATTTTTAAAACACAATAACACGTACCCACACGTATACAAACATTATATATATATATATATATATATATATATATATATATATATATATATATATATATATATATATATATATATATATATATATATATATATATATATATATATATATATATATATATATATATATATATATATATATATATATATATATATATATATATATATATATATACTTACCGGTGTGGAAGAAGAGTGACGGGTAGAAAAACCAAAAGGCGGCACTTTTCTATTACCAGGATTTTGCAAATTGGAGCGAGGGAGTGTCCAATTGATGAGGTGGTCGCGGGTTCGGTCCTGGCTGAGGACAATATACAATACAATATCAGGCCGCTAAATAAAATGAAAATTCAGATTTTTTTTTCTACTTTCCAAGATGAAATTTTTACCGATAAAAAAAGAAGCCGATATGCTTATTTAATTTCCCCCCCTTTTTTTTTCTTCTTAGCAGCGCAATGATCGAGGCACCCAGGGTCCTCTCTTGTTGTTTGTGTTTCTGTTAAATGTTAATAATAATAACATCATAGCTTCTTCTTGGAGATTCTGTCTGAATTTGACTCGGAAACGTGTTGTTCATGCTAGAGTGGCAAGAAAAAGAACAAGTGCTTTTTCTTGCAGCTGCTATTAATAAACTGGATCTCTTTTTCACTTTCGCCATAGTCCTTGTTTTCTGATTTTTTTTTTTTTTTTAATACCAGACTTGCTTTAAAGAGAGAGTATGAAGGAAGGTCTGGATGAAATTGAAATAAATGTGATCAGACGAGATCCGCGGTGAAACAAGAAGCAATAAGAAACAGAATTGTTTTAGAGGGAGTAAAAAACAGAAATTCCGGGTTTTGTCTACGTAAAGCTGAAATGAATTAAATAAGAACCTTTTTTTAGGGGAAAAAAGGAGAAGAATATTTTGTTTTAAAGAAAAGAGACGGGATTAAAAAAATAAGGGATGGAGGGAAAGGGAAGAGATCAAATCCCACAAGAAGAAGAATAAATGAGAGAACTAATATTTCCTTCACTCTCTCTCTCTCTCTTTCTGGCTTCCCCCGAGTGCTTGCTACTATTTTGTTAAACAAGGACTTATTTCTTCTTTTTTAGTTTTCGTTTTAGTTTTTTATTTATTTATTTAAACACATGTAAACACAAGGGAGATAACCCAGTCACTTCGATATTTTTAATTCACTTGACAGTTTTTAGTTTAAGAAACTGTATATGATATTTTGAGGAAAAAAAAAAAATAAAAACCGGCCATTTGTATGCATTTTTATATACTTCACTGATTCGGTTATAAATTAAAAAAATATTTTTAAGTTATTATTTATTCGATAACCATAGTAAGCAAAAAAGCTAGCAGTGGCTTGGGCTAAAAATAAATAAATAAAATAAATAAATAAATAAAATAAAAAACAAGAAAGAAACTAAGTGTGGTTAAAAAGAAGACAACTGCTTTCCTACTTCTGACTTGGACTATCGGTTTATTTCGAATTTAAAAACGAGAAGGTCGGATGGTGTACACACAGGGAAATAACAATTTCAATACCGGTTCCTTTGTAAGAGGAAAACATTTACATTTATTTCTGAGATTAGATTTTTAAAGAAAAAAAAAACATGAAAATTCAATTTCAAGTAATCATTCTTTAATCTTTTGAGAAAAAAAATTCTGGTGTGGGGGTCACAGAAAAAGGCTGAGCTTTTGAAAAGTTGGGACCAAGAAAGTAAGAATCAATCCCCCCCTCCTGGCCATATTCTGAATTCGGTTCAAATACGAGGTATAAAAATATTAACAGTTACTTCTTTTTAAAATTTTTATCTTTAAACTTTTTTCTTTTTTTTCTTAAAAAAAATGTGTCAATTATTTAAAAAAAAAAAACAACGTATGTCTGTGTTGACGTACCTGCCGTTTTTATCTGATTTATTTTATTTATTTAATGTTGTGTTACTTAAATTATTTTTTTTGTTTATTTTCTTAAACGTTCCAAGTTCGGACTTTTCACATTTTTTTGTAAAGGAAGAAAACGATGTAAAAAAAAAAAAAGTTCTGGTCAATCACATGACAATTAGATTTAAATAAATAAAAAAAAAGACAATTCAAAGCTACTTGGTGGTTTTTATACGACCAATAATCAGTAATTTTAAAGAATTTGATTAATTAAAATTTTCAAAAAGTTCAGCCTATTTTTTTTTTATTTTCATTTTTTTTTTTTTTTTTTTTTGCCTTAAAAATACTACACTAGTTTTGTTCGTCAAACATACAAACTTGCTTAAAATAAACCAACTGTTTTTTGTTTTTGTTTTGTGTGATCAAAGTTTTGAAACATTGGCTCAGAATATGAGGCCGAGTAAAAGAGTAAAAATTAAGTCAAAAATTAAATCTCTTTATTTCGTATAAAAACAAAAACCTACAGTAAATAATACAGATTATTCATATTTTTACCTTAGTGTAAAAAAAAAAAGTTAACAAGCTTTTGAACTCTTGTAATGTCTTTATTTTTCTTGTAAACTAGTGAATGAAAAAAGTTTTTTTTTAATTGTTTTGTTTTTTTTAAGTTTTTTTTTCTTCGTATGTTTAGTTTATATTAACTAAACAAATTTTAAATGAATCTTTTAAAATTTGAAGTTAGTTTTTCATTTGAGTTTATTACATTTAAATTACTTTAAAAATAGCAATTAATATTTAGAATAAAATAATTTAATTTAATTACTTTTAAACCTACAGACTGATATTGACAATACATTTGAATTTTTAATGAAACCAACTAAATCTTTAATTAATTCCACAATTAAAAGATTTAAGAAATTATCTTTTTTTTTTTTAAATTTTAATTTCGTATTTAATTCAATCAAACCCTACTGAATGCTTGTATAGAATAGTTCAATTGAAGATTTTCTGCTGTAAACATATATATATATATATATATATAATACTTACATTCATTATCCAAATAAGAGTACGTTTAACCACTTCATTTCTTTACTCAATAATTACAATTAAATCCCCAAAATTATATATATCTGACATACGCCATAATTGGATTTCATAGTGGTTGAGGGAGAGAAAGACTAAAAGTATGGCCGCTGAGTGAATTCTAGAGAGTTAAAGATGGATTTTAGGGATTTAATTGTTCAATAAAAAATGAAGCAAACCACTGAAACTTACTCTTGTTTGGATAGTGAATGCAAGTATTACATTTCTGTATAATTTTTACTACATTACCGCTAAGATGTTTTTTTGTTGAACTATTCTATACAAGCGCTCACTACAGCCCCTTTTCTTTTTTTTAAATTTGGATATATCTATATCACGTTATTTATAAAAAAAAGTTTAGAGCAAAGTTGTGTTAAGAATATTTGTTTTACCTGAGCTCATATTGCAATAATTTATTAGTGTTTATTTTATTTTATTTTTTTTTAGACGAGACAATACTAACTTCTAAAATATGAAACTATTACAATAATTTTGTGTAATGTTTACATGACATTGTTTTTATAACATACTTTTTCATTATTAGTTTGTATGTTTAAAAAAATTAATGAAAATTTAACGGAAGTGATTAATTTTTAGAAATAAGTTTGTTTTGTTGTTTTTTGTTTTGGTATTTTAAAAAATATTATCGCTATTTCTATTTGTATTATTGGATTACATCTTTAAACCAAAAACGACAAAATGGTGCATGATGCCTTAGACAAGTAATTTTCATCATGTCTTGAAAAATTGCTGTTATTTCTTTGGTAATAATGATTCGATGTTCGTATTAATTCAAAATCGTGGTCAACAGTTTGTTTATTTGACAGGAACATTTGATTTGGAGAACAAAAAAGGGAATGAATTCAAAACAGTAAAAACTATTTCTCTTGCATTGGCCCAGCCCAAACCTTTTTATGGGACGTTAAGTAAAATTTGATTTGACCCTCGGCCCTATTACTGCAAACAATATTGATTATTGTCAATCCTTGGTCATTAGAACACTTACTGTGAAAAAAAAATTCCAGCTTATATTGTATATACCGTCATGGTATACTGACATAAACTACACACACACACACAAATCGTTTTTGGTGGGATCACAAGGCCCTAAGCAATCCTTGTCAGATGGATGTGTGGTGTGTATTATCAGAAAACTCCACAAATCCATTATAACTTCCGATTGAATTTAGTCTATGATTGATTTTGACGGTATGTCAACTCGTCTGTGGTTATTTTATGCCCAGAGGTTAGAGAATCGCGTTCATATCCATATTTTTGTGTTGTTGTTTTTTTGCACACAGTTGTATGTTTTCAAGTATTCCTATCTAATACTAATAATTATATAGTTTCGAGTAATTATTTCTATTTAATGATACTCATTTGTTTACACGCGATTATATGTTTTCAAGTAACTAATCATAATCCTTTGTAAACAATTATAATTTCAAGTAACTATTCTTTATACAAATAATTTACAGTTATATGGTATCAATTATTCCTGTGGAATATGAATAATTTTCAAACTGATTTACTTAACCCATAGATAGGACCCTAACTGGTACTCAACTCTCTCCAGAACTGGAGCCTCACCATCAGATGTAGTTTAGTCATACCTAAGACACCTCTTTTTTTTCTCTTTTTTTTTTTTAGGAGTCGGTAGGGGGGGGCTTACCTCTCTGCAAGAGATACAGTCAGCATATTCTAAACCTCACCATCAAGGCAGTATCTGGAGTATTTACCCAACCCTTCCACCATAGGTAGAATGTGACATAAGGTCAATTTTTAAGTAGAGTACTTTTGGTTTTGAATTCCGAGTTTTCCTTCTACTAAATTGAATTTGACTGGTTGAGGGAGTTCCTGTGGCATCATGGCTAAAATACTGAACTGCAACAACATAGTAAACAAGTTCAAACTCCACTTGAGCTATTACATTCACTTTCAGACTAATACTCTTGGAAAAGATACAAACCCCCTTATCCCCCACCCAAGTATGGGTCAGATAGTAATTCTATTGTTCTTTAGCATCAAATTGCCCATGAAGGTTGATATGCACTTAAACAAAGAAACCAAATCTAAACTGCATTACTAAATGTAGAGAACCCAGTTTGCTTTACTATTTAACCATTGTTGGAGAGAGAAGAGATGAATTCATTTCCTAAGACATTGGTATATAGTAAAATGCCAACAGCCTTGTCCAGGTTTAACTCTGGCCATCGATTCTATTTTCTGTGATAATGACTATTGTTAAACACACTTCCATCAAGGTATCTAGAGTAACTCTGGGCCATACCAGCTTCTGCCTCTAATCATATAATAATAATATCTGTAACTATGTATTGTGTGTGTGTGTGTGTATATATATATATATATATATAGCATGTATGCTTATCTGTAACCACTGGTTTCATGCCATTTTTAAATGAAAATCATCAGGCTTTTTCTGCATTATGATTTTCATATGAAGACAGCATGAAATCATTTATTATTATATTATATGATAGCTCTATCACAGATATTGAGCACTCTCCAAATTATACTGCATTTGGTCTGCCACAAACCAACCAAGTTAGTGACAACCATATACCGTTATATATTTTAAAATGGGAGGATCATTGCAGAAATTACCAGAAAAGAGATTACTTTTGATCTGACCCAGGAGCCCCACTCTTGATGTGGAATCAGAATTGTTTATCTCCTTGACAGATTGCCAACCCTGGCCTGATATCTACCCTCTGCTAGGGAAGAGAAGATTTATCCCTTTCTCAAAGGTATTCGTACCAGTTGAATGTTAGTTGCCTCTGATGAAACTCTGCCCTATCAACAGGGCTTAAACTACACTGACATTATCTTCTGCTGAAAAGTAAGACCCTCCACCCCAAAGGGTTGTTCTAGGTATGACATAAACAGTATCTAAAGGTGAGGCTCCTGTTCATTCCCATTACTCCCAGGTCTACTCTGACCCAGAGTAGTAGTACCTGTTAGTGTTCCATCTATGTGTCAAATAAATCTGTTTATCTTTAATTTTCAGCAAAGAATCTGAAAATATTTCCCACCTTTTTTTTTTTTTTTTTTTTTTTTTTTTTTAAACGAACTGAAGTCATGTACAAGGATCATTAAATAAGTTTCCAGACTTTTTCCGTATGGGTACTTTTATTGATACTACACACATGAAACTTTAGTCCCCTTCGAAGTAATCTCCTCCAGCTGCAATGCACTTGTACCGTTCCAACAACTTCTGGAAGGCCCCATGGAAGTCCTCTTGTGTGAGCGTGTCAATGACCTTCGTCACAGCCTCTTTCATCCCCCCAATTTTCTCATAACGACAGCCTCTAAGTTTAGGGAATAACCAAAAGTCACAGAGAGCAAGGTCTGGACTATAGGGAGAGTGAGCAACTGTCTTGATGCTCATCTTGGTCAAATAGTCTGTGACAAGGATGGAGTTGTTGACTGGTACATTGTCCTGGTGGAAATGCCACTGACCCGATTTGAAGAGTGCTGGCCTCTTCCGACAGAATCTCTTCCTGAACTCCCTTAAAACCTCAACATAGTAACCCTAACCCTTTGGCCAATCAACTCTGGTGTATTGATTTCCTTACTCCTCCCACACATCTCATCATACCTCACAGACTCCCTGCCTGCCTTGAATCTCTTATACCACTCAAAAACTGATGCTCGGTTCATGCAAGATGGTCGAAAAGCAGTCTGAAGCATTCCATACGTTTCTGTGGCATATCTTATAGCAATAACAGTGAATTTTCAAGAGTCTAAAACAATTTTAAATGCCCATACGAAAAAAGTCTGGAAACTTATCATATGCACCACATATATATGTAGCCTTTTTATTTATTTATTTTATCTTATTTTATTTATTTTTTTGACTGCTTTCCTAAGTAATTTGTTAAGAATTCTGTACACAAATTGAAATTCATCCAAGCTTTATTTTGATTCATCAAAACTTTCAAGGCTTGATATTTTGGAATAGACTGGTTTGATTTGGAAGGCGTGGCTCAGTCAGAAAGGATAGATACTATAGGTTTTACTTAGCAAGGCTTGTTTATTTAGCTTGCATTGGTCAAATTTTACCTGTAACCTATTATTATTCATCTTACCATAGATCATTTAGATCTTACATCTGGCATATCACTTTCTACCAAATACATATTAATTATTACAAATTTGCATTATATATTGCATAATGTATATTACCTATTATAACCCTTATTGATTACACTGTCCTGCGATGTTTTCAAGGTTAAATATATAATAGCTGATTTTTGGCAGTTTTTTACGCTGAATACTGAATCCAAAATCATACTCATTTTTTCTAAGTGAATCAAATATTTAAGATGCAGGCTCTTACTTGAAATGTATAGAACAGAATTATGACTATATATTTTCTTGCTGAATTAAACAAATAATGCTAAAGTAAGGCCTGATATATTCGCAGAAATCTCGCATTGTGCCATAGTAAACTGAAATATACACAAAAGAAGCTATTCACGGATGAAAAGTCTTTTCAAAGACTTCCTCCTATTTTTGGTAGCCACAGCATCCTGTTTCAAGCCCAGCAGTAGTCGGCGAGAAAGTTTATATCCCACCAGGCTTGGCAGTGCTCTTCCATGATACAAATGTCTTGGTGAAAGGGCTCACCCAGCTCTTCATTCAAATCTCCACAGTTCTTTGGGAAATAGTCAAAGTGTGACTGCAGAAAGTGCAGTTTGACTGACATTCGTACTCTGAGTTCATGGAAACTCTTCAGTAGCTCTTCAATTTCCTTCTCGTATTCCACACTCCAGTGGTTTCCCAGGAAGTTTGTAACTACTTACCATTGACTGCTAGGCAGACTGTTCAACTTCGCTCAGTGCTTCATCAAACGATGGGTCCTTAATGAATTCTCTTATTTGAGGGCCTCAAATACACCAGCCTTGAGTTTCTACATGCTTATCTGTGGGAACATTTCTTGAGGAAAGCAAACCCATTGCCTTCCCTGTTTATTGCCTTCACAAAGTTCTTCATTACTCCCAACTTGATATGTAAGGGTGGAAGCAGTATTTTGTTTGGTTCAACGAGAGGGCAAGACTGAATTGTTATTCAAGCCAGGTTTTAACTCTTGTCTGACATAATGTTGGTCATCAGCCCAGCTGTCCCAGAGACATAGAAAACAAGGATCCTTTGTGTACTCACTTTGGAGCCCTAGGACCAGTCCAACCACCTTAAAATCTCCTCAAATCAACTATTTGTGCTCCTGCTGCAGACAGCAAATGATCCATACTGTTGTGAATTTCTTTCATTGGTATCCCAATAGGGATAGATGAAAAACTATTCCCATCATGTAGAAGAACTCCTTTGAGACTTCTGCTGGATGAGTCAATAAAAAATCTCCATCCCATAGCATCCTACTCTAAGCCCATTGATTTGATCAATCCAGTAATGTTGTTGCGATAAATCAAGGATGACTTATCCTGGAACATGAAAAACTGTCTTCTCTCTCACAGTCAATACTAGTAGAGCGTTGTTCCTGATGCCAACAGATGTTTCTCTTTGAGACGTGAACCCAGCAGCTGAGCACTCCTTTGAAAGGTTCAGGTTTTGTGTCAAGGGTACTGGCTAGTCATCCTCTTTTGGCTTGTATGCCTCATCCCCAGCTGCAACAGTCATGTCACTATGTTCAGAATCAGATCTATATTCCATGTTACCATCTGGCTCAGGAACAGAAAGGTCTGGGACATGAGGGATTGGTCTTATGCCAAAAGGAACATCAGGGTATTGGACACGGTGCTTTTTCTTGCGATTTACTCTTTTTAGATTTATCATGTAGAAATATCAGTCTGTAATGTGATCTTTTCCTTCCCTCCAGACCACTGGAATGGCAAACGGTATACCATTCCTTTTACCATTCCTCCAATCCCTCAAGTTCTCCACACATGTTACTGCAAATGTGGGGAGCGAATGGCTTATACTAATCCCCTAGTTTGACTCCAAAATAAGTGCAATATGCCTTCTTCAAAAAGTCACTTATTTTTGCTTGATGGTTAGGAAGAACCACATTACCACAGATATAACAGAACCTGTCAGGATTATTCTTACACTTGTAATCCATTCTTACAAGAATAAAAATGTTGAGCTGAAAAAATAAAAAAATAAATCGGCACTCAGTTCATCATTGACGCTTGACCCAGTAAAATCATTTTAAGCTGAGGGATAAGCCCCACCCCCTCTAGATACATGGGTGTTAGTGAGTAGGATGATACTCTGTAGTAAGGTACACATACAACATTATATTGCCCAGTTGGCTGGGGCTGTACAATACACTGACTGTACCTCTGCAGAGGGGTAAGACCCCCCCCCAATGAGTGTCCTGGATATGACACTAAACAATCTGATGAAGAGGTTCCAGTAATGCTGGAGCTTTGGGGAATGCAGAGTACCCCTTCATTGTCATCACTCCCAGGTCCACTCTGGCCCAGAGTGGTAGCACCTGATAAGGCTCCTGTCTATGAATTAAATAGAACTAAACTGTAGTTTCTTGAGTTAACTGTTTTTTGTATTTAAACTGTGTACTTATGCTAAACTGAATTTCTTGAAATAGAACTGTTTTGACATCTAAACTGTGTACTTATGCTAAACTGAATTATGTGAAATAAAACTGTTTTGACATTAACTCTGTGCATACAACATTATATTGTCCAGTTGGCTGGGGCTGTAGAATACACCGACTGCACCTCTGCAGAGGAGTAAGACCCACTCCCACCACAACAAATGTCTTGGATATGATACTAAACAATCTGATGGTGAGATTCTAGTGATGCTGGGGCTTTGGGAAATGCAGAGAACCTCTTCATTGCTATTGTTCCCTGGTCCACTCTGGCCCTGAATGGTTGCACCTGATAGGGCCCTGTCTATGGATTAAATAGACCTAAACTGCATACTTATGTTAAACTGAATTGTTTGAATTAGAACTGTTTGACTAAACTGAATAGCTTCAAATAGAAATGTTTTTGACAATTAAACTGCATACTTATACTAAACTGAATTGTTTGAAATGGAACTGTTTTTGACATTGAAACTGTACTTACACTAATCTGAATTGTTTAATATAGAACTGTTTTGACATTTAACTGTGTAAACAAAATCTATATTTATGCTAAACTGAATTGGCTGAATTAGAACTGTTTGACTAAACTGAATAGCTTGAAATAGGAACGTTTTTGACAATTAAACTGTCTCATGCTAAACTGAATTGTTTGAAATGGAGCAGATTATTTGTATAAAAATGGATTTGGCGTTAAATAACCTACAAAGGTTGATATACCATAAAATCAACCAACCAACCAACAGCATTATATCCTATATTAAACATCAGGCACCCATGATCAGCTGTGACAAGTAGAGTCCACAGTCTTTTGAATATGTGTTATTATTGTGTACAACTCATTGTGAAGTATTCAAGCACATCTTAAAAACCAGACCTGACCAAACACAGTGAATGGTATTTTTGAATTCTGCATAAAATGGCAATCATATATCACTTGAAAAACCATTTAATGCATGTCAGTGCTACTGTTTATTTTTTTTATCTGGGATCTTTTACTTTTTCTTACACATCATCCTTTACCTTTTACTGTTTTAGGCTTTTTATCTCTCCATTCACTGTAGATGTTAGGGCCATTAAAAGAAAAAAGTTTTAAATTTCTCCTTATGGAACAAACCACTTTAGATTTTGCATAATTTATTTGTTGGTGGAAAATGTTTCTCAAAAGAGAGATTTTTTTTTTTTGCTATTAATGTTTTTACTGCTTTATTGAATAAGGGGATTAAACCAGATTATTTTTCTACTTCAAAATTTTTTTTCATTGGTGTTATTATTTTTAAAGGTAATCTAAACTTCCTTGTAACCACTATTCTTCAATGCTGTTTTGTATACACTCTTTGTCTGATGAAAAATTCTGTTGTACCTTGAGTTTACAGACAACCTATGCCTTAATAACTATGAAACTTGTTTGAATATTATTTGCTTGCTTGATTGATTTTAATGTTATGTCAACCTCTCAAGGGTTATTTTATGCCTAGAAGTTAGGGAATCACATTCATATTTACATTTTTTGTGTAGTTGCTTAAGTGTTTTTTTCACATGGTTCTATAAAATACAAATACATTCTAAAACAGATCTATTTGACTCGGGTCAAAGTGGAACTGAAAGTAATGGCAATGAAGAGGTATTCCTCACTCTTCAGAAGTGAAGCCTTGCTATCATATGCAGTTTAGTGTCATACTCAGGGCACAATATCATTTGTTTGGTTTCTTTGTTTAATGGCATACCAACCTTCATGGGTTATTTAATGCCAAAGCTAGAAAGACAGTAGTAGTACGATTTAACCCATGGCTGGGGAACGAGGGGGTTCATACCTTTTCCAAGGGTATTTGATTGAAAGTAAATATAATTGTGTGAGTGGAGTTCAAACTCACTTACTTTGATGTCACAGTCTGGCATTGTTGCTAATATGTCCCCAATACCATTTGCAGGTGTTTAGATGACATATTTAATGTAAACATACTATTATTTTTTCTTATATGGTTTGCATTTTTCTTTATCCAAATCAAGTGTTACATTTAAAAATTTGACCTGTTTTATATTTGTTTTTTTAGTTCAATTTTGAAGCCACTGCCTTTGTGATTAGTCTTATTATTTCTTTCTGAAAGTTTGAGGTGTAAGTTTTTATCCACTTTTATTATTATACTATTTAATAGTAGAAAAATATTGTTTTATATATATATAATGCTTGACTTAGGTTTTTGTCTCTTTCAGGCACTTCCAGAAGAGTAGCTATCTTTTTTCAGAAGAGATGAGAGAGAAAAAATTGAATTTTATCAAGAAGGAAGGTAAAAGGAAAAAACACATAAAAATTATATATATTTCTTTTAAATGTGATCCTTTGATAAGATCATCTTGCAATGGAGAGGTACACTAACAGCAACACCAGTAACCAGTTTTCTCCCAAAATATCTCAAATAAGTGAAACCATATTCCATTCTAATCCGATGTTAGCCACAAACCAATTTGGTCAGCTGTATTATGTGACCACTAGTCAGAAACAAGCCCAAGGTGAAATACCTACATCTGCTATCACTACTGCTGCTTCTCAGACTGGCTCACAGCTGCAACTCCATGGAAATATTTCATCTGTCTGCAGTTCAAGCACAATCACGTCACACAACACAGCTGGTGCTTATACAAAGCATATGGTTACGTCGGTCAGTAATGATAATCAGTCGAGTCCAGGATCATACCCAAGACACACAAACACTCCACCCAAAACAACTGACAATGCCTCTGTGGCTGAAACGTCTTCTAAGTCCTTTCAGAGCTCTAGTGTCATCTACCAGACACAACAACCAGAGGGCCAAAAGTCGGGGCAGCGATCTACAGTGCTAATGAAACCCAATACCACACAATCACCCCCTGGTTATCATCAGCAAAATTCTCATACAGATAGTCCAGTTGCCGTAGCAACAACAACAACAACAACAGCAGCATCACCTGCTACAACAGTGTCAAAGACAAGTAGTACTACACCCACATCTCTCATGGTATCTCATCAACAAGGCAAGCCTTATTACCATTGTGATATCTGTCTGAAGCCATTTGCACAGAGACACTACCTGGCAATCCATAAGCGCTCACACACTGGCGAGAAGCCCTTCCAATGCGACTTTTGCATCCAGAAGTTTGCACGTCGTGACACCCTACAGATTCACCGGCGAATCCACACTGGAGAAAAACCATTTCATTGTGAAGTGTGTTTGAAACAGTTTGCCCAGCGGGACAAACTGCAGATCCATCGACGCACGCACTCACGCAAGAAACAATTCCACTGTGACATTTGCTTCAAGCAGTTTGCACAACGGGATTACGTCGAGATCCACAAGCGGTCTCACACAGGGGAGAAACCCTTTGAGTGTGACTTCTGCATGCAGAAGTTTGTGCGAAAAAATACATTGGACATCCATCGACGCATGCACACAGGGGAACGCCCCTACCACTGTGAAATCTGTGGGGAGAGATTTGCACAGACAGACAAGTTGAGGCGTCACAAGAAGTCTGCTCATGGTCTCACTGGTGGTGTCAGTAGCACTGGTGGTACTGATAGTGGTGTTGTCACAAGCCCTGGTAGTGACCCCAGTACCTCCAGCTCTGACCCAGTCCCCACCAGTAATATGGTTGCTCTTGCAGCAGCCTCTAGTAAAATTATTGAAGATTACCCAACGATAAATAATCAACTATGGTTTTAATTGTTTATTTCTATAGTCGATATCCTTTTAACCAAAAAACTAAAATTAATATAAACGATTTTTCTAAATTGGTAAATAGTTTTTTTTACAGCAAGGCAGGAATTGATATAAAAAAATACAATTAAGGTTTATCAAAAGTATTTTCATTCTTTTTAATCAGTTGTGAGTTCATGTGGAACCTCTCCAGAGCTTCCATAGGGTACCTGATGATTCTAGCTCTTCCGAAAGTTTTTTGAGAGCTAGTTGTTGGGTTTTCCTCTACCTTGCAGCATAATCAACCACTGACATTCATCCACTTCTGGACTTTCTTTTAAGGGACGTGTCACCACCTTTAAAATGCTTGAACCAGTTTTGGGCAGTGTAATCAGATATTTTGTCCTTCACACCCACTTCCTGATTTCTGCAAGTAGCTTCAGTTGCTTTAAGGCCAAGTTTAAAGTAACTCCTTAAAATTACCAGAATCTCTACACATGTTTATTTATTTATTCATTTCTTTTTTAATGACCCTAGCTTTTTCTGAAAATCTTTTAGTGGTCATGTTCTCTTCTACCTTGTGTTTTAAAACATTATAATTTACATCTGATGGTTATCCACTTCTGGACTTTATTTCAAAGAAAAAATAACTACCCCCAAAAATGCTTAAACCATTTGTGTGCATTTCAGGCAGATATTGTTTTGTTTCTTTCCACTTCCTGAATTCTGCAAGCAGTTTCAGTGATTTTAAGGTCCAGTTTAAGATAAGTAAGTAAAGTTGACAACTGTAGTCAAGGGCGACCAGAAGGCTCTCTTTTTCAATAGCTACTACACCTCGGTGTAGTAGCTATTGAGGGTGCTACTCCTTTCCCGAGATTGCTCCACTTTACCCTTGATATGTACCTTATGATGCTGAGTGCTAAGCAAGGATGTATCAAGTACCATTTTTAAAGTCTTTGGTATGACGCGACCTAATACTCCCAAATTGCCAGAATCTCAATATTTATATCCACCATTATAACCTCGAAAACAAAAAATGCAGGTGAATAGCATTTATAATGAAATGATATAATAATGTAACAACAGAAGAACCTGTCAAGTTTGAGACTAACAAATATAAAAAAAATCCCTTAGTTCATTTTTTTTTTTTTTTTAATATCTATTTTATGATTGTTGTCATCAATTCAAAATTTACAATGAATAACAACATATAAAAGATAAATCCTCTTAAGAGAAAAAAAGATTTTCTAATCATATGAGTTGTGTTCAAAAAGTATCAAAACTGAAGATCTTCAAAATCGTTCCCATGACATTCACTGCACTTATTTCAGTGAGTTTTTCTATTGGTTGAAGCATCTCTGAAATTCCTCTTTCAATATGGCATTGCTATGCCATTGTACTTCTTTGAATGTCTTCTATGTCCTCAAACCTTGTACTCTTGGAAGGAATTTTCTGTTTAAGAAATAATAGTCAGACAGACCTAGGTCTGGTGTGTATGGAGGTTGCTGTGCTTGCACAATCCTGCATTTAGCTAAAAACTGCTGGACAAGTTGAGCTGAGTGCACTGTGTATTGATATAATTGACTCGTGGGCCACATTTCAAACTATTTTCAACATACAGCATCAAGGAAACAATACAAGATTTACAAGTAATAATGTTTGGTGACAGTTTGACTTTCATGGTAAACTGTGCTCTCTTTGTCAAAAAGAAATTGTCAACAACATTCTGATCTTGTTCCAAACATTGCAAGCCTTAGATTTTTGTATCCTGTTGCACAATTACATTCACTTTCAGATTGGTACCATTGGTAAAGATATGCACCCCCTTATCCCCTCTCCACCAACTGTAGGTTTAATAATATCATTGTTGTTCCTCTATGAGGATAGCTTTGGCATTAAATAACCCATGAAGGCTGATATGCGATCAAACAAAGAAACAGAAACATTTTTGTGATGACAGAGACTTCTATTCAGATTACTAAGACTTTGTTTCTGGATCATCGCTATATACCCATGATTTGTTCTGATAGTTTTAAAAATGTCTGCATCTGTTTCTGCTCACTGAAGTAAATCAGTGGCTATTGTAATCTGAAATTCTTGCTTAAGCATCAGAAACTGTGGAACAAACTTGGCTGCAACTTGTCTCTTACCTTATTCTTTAGTGAGAAAGGCTTGACATGATCAAATGGAAATAACCACATTATTGCAAAGTTCTTAGATAATCAATCTTCTATTTATTTGCACCAGATTGTGTACCTTCTCAACTCTTGGTGAAAAGGCTCCCTGTATCTTCATCACTTTCAACTGATGTTCTTCTTTAAAGTGATGATTCCACTCAAAGACCCCAGCAAGTCAGTGCCATTTAGAAAGAAAATTTTAAAGCCTGTCTCAATACTTTTTAAGTAAAAGTAAAGTTGGCGACTGTACTCGAGGGTGACCCGAAGGCTCCCTTTTCAATAGTTACTACACCAAGGTGTAGGGGAGAACGCAACTCCTTTCCCTGGATTGCTCTACTTTACCCTTGATACGTACCTTGTAATGCTGAGTGCTAAGCAAGGAGGTATCAAGTACCATTTTTTTAAGTCTTTGTATGACTCGACCTGAGATTGAACCCCAGTCTCCCGGGCCATTGGCAAACACTCTACCCACTAGGCCTATGAGCCAGACACTACATATAATGAAGTGATGATGTCTAGACACCCAGACAAGTCAGTGCCTATTCAAAAGAAAATTATAAAGCTTGTCTGAAAACTTTTTAATACACCACATATTTTTCTTATAAAGTTAATATTGTTCTCAAAAGAATTTAATTGAGTTTTGTTGAGAAATATTTTTAAATCTAAGCAAGTGACAATTATGTGATTCATCAAATTAAAAAAATTTTGTTTTTATCCAGATGCCTAGTTCTAATTAAGTAATTGTCATCTCCAGCTTGAAGAACTACTCATAAACCCAATTAGTAATATTAAATGTGAAGAAATATTTTGACATGACAAATAGTTTTTACTTATTTTTTATTCTTTTGAAGTTTAAAATTTAAATTCTATACAATTAGTTAACCTTGCAGCAACATGACATCCTGCTAATTATTATTTATTGTAAGACTTTCTCTCCCAGTGAGGGACAAAAAATTTTTATATTAAAACCTTAGAGTGAGTACTAATCCTGGCAAAAATGATGGAATTAGCCCATTTAGTGGATGTTCACCTTGGGGATTGCATTTAGCAGTAAATAAACTAATAGCAGATAAGACAAAACATTTTACCTTTTAATGGCTGAACATTCTGGCTGAAAAGAATGTATACCTTAAACAAGTAAGTTGGCCAACCATAGACAAGGGTGATTCGAATGCTCCCTTTTCAATAGTTACTACACAGAGGTGTAGGGGAGGGCACTACTCTTTTCTCTGGCTTGCTCCACTTACCCTTGATCTGTATGTTATAATGCTAAGTGTTTATCAAGGTGGGATCAAATACCATTTTTTGAGTCTTTGGTATGGCACTACTGGCAAAAACTCTAAATCAAACTGTTTGATAGCCTATAAAAGACAAACAAGCTTCTCATGATTATTAAGAATAGATGTCAATTATAAAACAGTTATAAATAGTTTTTAGATATGTACATTGGTTTTGAAGTAAAGGTCTCTAAAAATGAAAATATTTTTGATATACCTGATATATAATGTATATATAAATATTTTTTTTCTTTTCCTTTTTTTTACTATAGGAAGAATATTTGATCATACGCATGTACTCCAAATATATTGTCTACATAAGTCATGACAAGGGCAACATCCTGCTATAATTCATAAAACCCATTGTAAGTTCATGTGTGCATATATATATATATATATATATACACACATACATATACACACACTCACATATACTATATACTGTATGTAGAACTTGAGATGTATACATTTTTTGAATACTGTCTTGATTTCTCTCTTTCTGTCACTATATATATATATATATATATATATATATAATCTAATAGAAATATTTCAAATAACGCTACTTTTCAAGGCTGACAGACCTTCCACATATAGATAATTGGGGAAATACAGCAAAATGGTCAAAAGTGCTTGGGCTAATATAGGGTACTTTGTTTACCAACTTGACCCAAACATAAGAAGACTAGTGAGAAGACTTGAATGTCTTCACTTGAAGATTTTAAAAAAGAAACAATCTGCAGTATTCAACCAAACCTGTTTGTTTATATATATATATATATATATATATATATATATATATATATATGTACTGGGCTATTATAAAATCATTGTGCAATTTAAAATTTGATATACATATAATTAATCAGAAATTAAGACAGAAATCTCAATTAGTTTTTCTTGTTTTATAAAAAATGATAATATGTTACCACAACAAAAAGGTTCAGCTATGTCTCTTATTTCTGGGTGGGGCTTAGAATGAACTTTGTGTGTGCATATATATATATATATATATATATTATATATGCATGGTGATTCAAATATTTGTTTATTTCATACCAACAGTAGTGGATAGTGTTCAAATCCAGCTTAATGGAAATATTTCAAATAATGCTACTTTTCAAGGCTGACAGACCTTCCACATATAGATAATTGGAGAAGTACAGCCTTTTTTCTTTTTTATTTGACTGTATATCAGGTAAAGATAAGCTTAGTAAATATTTATCTATCGTGTAAATGTTTAAACAACGGGGGAAAATTTAATTGTTTTTTCATTTATATTTTCAAGAAATATGAAAAATTCCTAAACGATTAAAAGTTTAATTTTTAAGTAGAGGAGGTGATCTTAAAAATACAACCTGAAATCATTTATTATTGAATATGTTTTTCCAGGCATTTTTAACAGAATTTGTTGAATAATAACTTTGTAAGCATCTGTAATGAATACTTGTTTTTTGTATTCCCAGTTCTAAAGATAGCATTTACTTACTTAATACTACTAAGAGAGAGAGAGAGAGAGAGAGAGAGAGAGAAATTAGGCAGTATAGTCTACCCAGGAAGAAGGAAATTAGGTAGTGTAGTCTACTTAATCTCTCTCTCTCTCTCTTCTTTGTTGCTCTTTGAATTTCCTTTTATTTCCTCTCACTGTAACTTCCTATACTTCTAAATTCAAACAGTGTACTCTACTTAAAAATTATCCTTGTGTCATACACACACTCTTAATTTGCTCTATGACAAGTGTCCAAACCATCTGTATTTTTTTTAATACTCAGATAACGTTAAATGTTGGCTTGATAACCTTTCGAAAGGTATGAACTCTTTTATCTCCCCAGCTAGGGGTTAACTAATATTACTGCTGTTTTTCTACAAGGATAGTTTTGGCATTAAATAACCCACAAAGGTTGATATGCCATTAAATAAAGAAAGAAACATTGATTTACAGTTGATTTGATACTACTTCTACCCTATAATAGTTGTTACATATGCAAACTAGCAAGGATACCCGATGTGTGCTGATAACTTGATTTACAGATGAGTGTAAACAGGAATGTTTATATCTAAAAGGAATTTTGAAACTCAGAATCAGAATTTTCAAATATAACTAATCCTCAAGCTACATTGATCAACAATATCAGTTGAACTGTGTGGCTTTCAGTCAGCCTTGAGATATGTATATATGTGGGTTCAAAGATTTAGTTGGGACAGTAGCAGACCAGACAAGTCATTGTAAAGGCAGATGGACCAAGGAGAGCCCCCAAAAGCCGGGGTCAGGGGTCAAGCAGATAGTTGTTGAAGTCCCAAACCAATAAACTATAAGGGTCCTATGGTCAATGAAATGGTTGTGGATTTGCTGCCCCACCCACCAGATTTGCTTCTTCCAAACAAAGAATTTACCAGACTGATACCCCCACCATAACTGATTGGTTAATTTTACTGCTTGGCAACCCTTGTTGGGTTATTTAATGCTGAAGTTTATCTTTTTTTTTTTCTTTAGTAAACATTTATATGGTTTCAAGTATTCTGATACAAAATAATTTATACACAGTTATATGGCTTAAAATAACTATTCCTATTATTTATACATTTATTATTATTACTACTACTACTATTATTATGATTATTATTATTTGTATAAAGAATACTTTAATCCATAAAACTAGGTACAAACGAATTATTACTGTTAAATAAGAATACAAAATTTATGCAGTTATATGGTTTAAAATAACTATTCCTATTATTTATTCATTTATTACTACTACTACTACTACTACTATTATTATTTTCATAAAGAATACTTTAAGCCATAAAACTATCTAATACAAAACCATTTATACACAGTTATGTTTTTTTTAATAACTGTTCCTATTTAATAATAATAATTTGTAAACTACTCTTAATATAAATAATTTAGATTATTATGCGGTTTCAAATATTCTTATGAAATGCTATAAATTTCATAACAATTATATATCTTCAATTTACTATTCTTATTTTATACTAGTAATTTACAAGCCTTTATATGACTTTGACTAATTATTTCAATTTGATGCAAATAATTTGCACACAATGACATTTTGTAGTATTCCTATCTAATACAAATAATTTGCAAGCAATTAAATATTGTTCACAGGCATTTTAAACAGATAACTACTAAAATTCTATTTAAAATATCAACATTTTAAGAGCTAATGTATTATTCTACTTCAAAATGACACTAAACATCTTAAACAGATCTATTTGACCCCTAAATGGGAACTTACCTGAGACTACCATTCTAGTTTAGAATGGACCTGTAATTAATGATAATGAAGAGGTGACTCCATACTCCTCAAAGCTCCAGAACTCAAGCCTCACAACTGGATGCAATGTAGTGTCATACCCAGGACATCTTCCACCCTTTTTTCTTTTGTGTGGGTGGGTGGATGTTTACTGGTCTTATCCCTCTGAGGAAAATACAGTTTAGTGTCATACCTAAGACATACACTATAATTATAATCAGTCTCCTACATAATGTCACAATTTTACATAATATGTGCACACATACACAACCAACTTTATATATGTATACATATATATAATAGATGTAACAACTATTATCGGAAAGGTCTTATATATCTTCATTTAAAAGTTAGACCTTGACAAAATTCGGTATTTATTGCGATCAAACAAAAGAGAGATGCAAAAAAGACAATGAATCAAATGAAACCTTGTCATTCTTTACAAAAGCTTTTGTAAAGCCCCCCTCCCGTTCTCCACCTTCACCCGCCACTGTATCCACCTTGAATCCACCCATTATCTTTATAAGAGATTTTATGATTTTTTGCCAAAATTTTTTTTTTTTTTTCTTTTTTTTTTTTCAAATGAATTTTTATTAATATTAAATGGTTATTATTTTCATCTTTAGTGTTTTTATTTCCACATTGTTTGTCAATTTATCTCCTGACCCTTTTTAGGTGAACCTGTGTTTGATGTCATTTCTAATGGGTACGAAAAATTCTGTCAAGACCGACATGTAAGCTACATATTCTATAAAGCACGTAAAAAGGTTTTTGGGACACATCAACATTTATAAGGGGTATACAGTTGCAAGCATAATTTTTATATAAGGGTTGGTAATAGGAATATCAATAAAAAAGGTAAAGTTGGCGATCGTAGTCGAGGGTGACCAGAAGGCTCCCTTTTCAATAGCTACGATACCGAGGTGTAGAGAAAGGCGCTACCCCTTTCCCTAGATTACTCCACTTTACCCTTAATACATACCTTATATTGCTGAGTGTTAAGCAAGGCGGTATCAAGTACCATTTTTAAAGTCTTTGGTATGACACAACCTGGGATTGAACCCAGGTCTGCCGGACTATATTGAATATATAGTGTGTTTCCGAAAAATTGATATTCCTTGAGATGTTCAGGTTGTTTCAGAAAATTTGATATCATTTTGTAATCTAATAACTTGACCAATTTTTGTTCAAATAATCTCAAAATTTTACATATGTAGAAACAGCTAAAAATTCCATGTTTAATGTTAAAATGCCTTTCCTTTTCCTGTGAATGACATTTCTATACGTGAAAAGAAAAAAATGAAACATAGTATTTTCTGTTGTTTCGACTCATGCTGTTAAAATCTGAGATCATATGAATGAGAATTGGACAAGTTATTTCATTACAAAACAATATCATTTTTTTTTCTGAAACACCCAGTATATAGATACAAATAATCTTTAGAGATTTTTTTACCAAAATTAAAAAAAAAAATTTTTGGTGGCTGAATCGTGCAAACAATGTGAAATTTACAGAAAAATGCGCACTGAGAAGCATGTTTTAGTAAAAAAAAATGTTTACAAATGGGTTAAACATGGGTTTGCCACTATAAATAGAACAGAAGTCTGTCATCAAACTTTTGGTGGCTGGGAAGTGCAAACCATGTGAAATTTACAGAAGAATGTATGATCTGTACAGAGAAGCCTGTTTTAGTCAAAAAAATGTTTACAAATGGGTTAAACATGGATTTGCCACTATAAATAGAACAGAAGTCTGTCATCAAATTTTTGCTGGCTGAGAAGTGCAAACCATGTGAAATTTACAGAAGAATGTATGATCTGTACAGAGAAGCATGTTTTAGTCAAAAAAATGTTTACAAATAGGTTAAACATGGGTTTGTCATTACAAGCCTGAGTTAAAGACATTCAATTGTGTGGAAATACACTGATTTTCCAGTAAAGAAAAAGTTCCAGGCTTAGTAGTCAGTAAAAGTCATGTTGACAGCCTTCTGGGACAGGAAAGGACCCATGACGATTGATTTCTATGAAAAACGCCCAGCTATAAACAGTGAAATCTTATTGCCAACTCCTTCAGCAAAATTTACCTTATCAATTTTTTTGCATTGCTTACCAGTCTGTTCTCTGACCCCCTTCAAGCAAACATGTCCAGCATTAACTCTTGTTGACCATGTACTTGTTAGTTGTCTGAATTTTTGAGAAGCTTGATGATTTTTATCATTAAAGTTTTTCAGACTATTGTCTTCATCTTTATTATTATTTCACAACGATTCGGCCAATACTCCTTAAAACCTTAGGGAACCAACACCTATAACCGTTACACTATGTCCAGTAGAACACATAGTGTAACAGTTATAGGCTTTGGTTCCCTAACCTTCTGAGGAGACAACCCTCTGGTGGTTGCAGGTTCAATCCTGATTACAGGCGAGTAACAATACAGGAATACTTAACACTTGTACCTGGATATGGCTAACAGAATCAGAACATGCGACCCCCGTGGATTCACTAAAGGACGTAGTTCAAAGTTCCGAGTTGGTTCCCAAGTTCAACAAACACCTAAAGAAGGCCGGAGGACATATTGGCCGAAATGTGGAAATAACCATAAAGATGAAGATAATAGTCTGAAAACCCTTAATGATAAAAATTATGTACTTGTAAACTTAAAGATGGGTCATGTTCATAATACATTTTACTGATACATTCAGTTTCATTGGGTCACTCTCTAATTGAGTCAAGTACCATAATACTGGAGTATATATAACCTGCTGACTTGATCTTAAGACCAACTACAAGATTTATTAGTGAATAAATAATTTTTTATAAAACTGCTACTGCAAAGACAACAGCTGTACTCCCAACAAAGCTTTCATCTGATAACAACCCTGGAGTCAGGCATGGTTTTTGGGAGCTCAGCAGTAACTTGTGATACCAGGCTTTGTTAGTTTTATATCACAGTGCAAGAATACCAGACCCATTAAGATGCAGCTTCTGTCTGATCTTAGAGCCTATTAGTATATTTCCATTTTTCAATTGATGACAATCTAAAAGTACAGTAAGATATGCTGAGGTTGAAAGTACTAATAAAAAACTTTGGCATCTGATTTCAACAGTTATAAAATCGATACATTCTTAAAAATGTCACTATTACTTTTTTTTTCTGATTTTCTTCAAAATATTTTTAACTGCTAGGACAAGGTCATATTCTTATAGTAACATTTCTCTCATTCTCAAAGTATATATTAACGTTCTGAGGATGGTGTAAAATAAACATTGAAATATCAACAGACTTTATTGAATAATCAGTATTTAATTACCTACAAGAATTCTGGTTTGAATTTTTTTTTATGTGAGTAATTTTAACTATTTGATTTTGCTTCATTTGGACTAAGTTCATCATTTTTTTCAAAAGTTAAATGTTTTAACAGATATATTCTACAGTTTTCTTTTGGTATTTCTTGTGCTTTGGAATGTCCAACCCAATTCCAAAGGAGCCATCAGTTTCCTTCCTATACATATTACATCCTGGCAGACAGGATTAGCATGACAGTTATTATCATGGAAAATGGAATCGGCAATCTGAGTTCGAATCCTGGTCGAGGCTGTTTGTGTTTCATTCTGCCTTTGAGGAAGGCCTGAATCCATCTTTTTTCTCCCCCCACCCTCCAGCTATGGGTAAATAGTAAGGCAGACTGGCTTCTTTGGCCATGGTAAGGCAACCAGGAAAACTGAATTCAAATTAGCAGTGCCCCACTCAGAAATTTACCTTGTGTCATATCCAGCCTGAGGGGTTGGGTAAATAAATATATTCTGGTACCTCGGCCTATTCCTGAGATTTCAGTGAACTTGATGAATTTCATCCATCATCTTTTTTTAAGGTTACAATACAGCATAGACAAAGAAATTTGTCAGAATGATACAAAATACAATATTCATGAGTATGTGGGGTTTGGGGGGGTTGTGCACAAATCCATCTTTTCTACATGGAATCCAACTGTGGATCAGTAAATCGGTAGTTTGAAATATAGTCATGAGCTGAATTTTGATCTGAATTTTTTACTGCATAATGTTTCATCTCTGTGAAGACTATTCCCCATTGAATTAGGTTCATTGTCAAGGAAGCAGATTATATAGAAAATATTTGTTGTGTAAAATAAGTGCATTTTTCATCATTTGGCTATGAACATACTGATTTACTTATATATATATAGAGAGAGAGAGAGTCACTGACCAAGATACTCTAATAGAATGTGACCAAATGAAGTTTATTATTCAACGTAGTCTTCTTTCCAGTCCACACACTTCTTCCCTCAGTATTGCAGTGCTTGGATCCCATTTCACTGTGTATAGTATTGAATATTTCAGATGTGTGGACAACCAGCTCACCTGACAAAGACATGAAGTTCAAGAGTCATGAGTTATTATCCTGTTTTATATTATTTTTGCAATTGTTAATATATTATGATATTGCTCTGCATTTTTGTGTATTGAGCACTCTAAAGATCTTGTAGTTTGAAAGCATTTTACACATTCGATTCTAACCATTTATATATATATATATATATATATATATATATATATAGTCATCCACAGACAGATCTGTTTCGTTCTATCAGAACTCATCAGTGTGGCTAGACAGTATCTTCCCGTAACTGGGATCGAAACCCGGTTGACTCAAACGTCAAACCAAAGCTTCAAACCATTCACCCACGAGGAGATATTAGCTGTGAAGTAAATTTTAAACGGTTATGAATCACAATTACTATTGTTTACATACATCCGTTCAACAGTAGTAATTTACGAAGGTCTTTACTTCGATTTAGCACAAGGCCAAATGAATGGGGCACCCAATGAGACTCGAACTCACTCGTGTAGGTTTGCTAGTCTAACTTGCTAACCATTACACCACCAGGGGTGCCCTCATCCGTTCAACAGTAGCCGAGACCTCAATTCAACTACGAAGAGGCTTGCAATAGACGCTAATGGCAACACGATTACTTCTTCGCCAGAGAACTCAACTCCACGGGGATAGGGGAGTATATATATCTCTATAGTCATCCACAGACAGATCTGTTTTGTTCTATCAGAACTCATCAGTATGGCTAGACAGTATCTTCCCGTAGCTGGGATTGAAACCTGGTTGAAGGGTGTAATGGGTAAAGTGCCATCTAAATTATACAAAATGAAAATAACACTGGTATCTCACTTTTCCAGATATATATTTACCAAAATTACATATGGAAATACTATAGATTCAGTTTATTCAAAGAAATCACTTGGTTTCAATCACAGCTTCCAGATGACTTCAGAACCTCCTGCAAGCCTTTCAGATGGTCTCCTTGTTTAAATTAATAGTTACTGCCATTATCCATGCCTTCAGTTCATTATTGGTATTGCATGAAGTTTTTTTGGTCTCTCACTCAACCGCACCAGACACATAATAATCAAGAGAATTGCAATCTGGGGAGTTAGGCAGCCAGACATTAGAGGTGATGTGGTTGCAGAAAATTTCTGACTGTCAAGACTGGCATGTGTGGCATGGTACAAAGTCCTATTGCCAGACACGGTTTTCCAGCAGCCACTCTCTCAATCAAGATAGAACGTTTCTTAGATTGACACCCAAACACTCTGAAATCTTAGTATTGGAGCTTCCGACATACAGTGTACCATTTCCAAATTTCTGGAGGAGTGAATTGCATCATGGTGCTGTTTTCCTCAAAGACAGTCCCCAACTGATTCTTGTTTGCTGAATAGTAGACAAAACTTGAAACTTGCCCAGTCAGCTGGGGCTGTAGAATACACTGACTGCACCTCTGCAAAGGGGTAAGACCCCCCCCCATGAGTGTCCACTCTAGCCCGGCATGGTAGCACCTGATATGGCCCTATCGATGGGTTAAATAGAACTAACAGCACACTTATGCTAAACTGAATTGTTTGACTAAACTAAATAGCTTGAAATAGAAATCCAATTCTATTAGAAAGGAAAAGATAAACATGTTTCACTTATAGTCTAAGATCATCAGAATGAAAATGAATTTATTATCAAAATTAAATTTTACAGGGGGATGTCCCTGTAGCTAAGTGGCTATCATGCTTGGCTGTGAGATCATAGTAAGAACGTTCAAAATCTACTTGTGCAACTGCATTCCCTTTCAGACTAATGCCCTTGGGAAAAGTATGAACTCCCTCATCCCTCCAGCTATGGATTAAATAGTATCACTACTGTTCCTCTTCAAGGATGGCTTTGCATTAAATAATTCATATTTATAGGAAGATCAGCTTTATGTCATTTTGGCCTACAATAGATTTATGCAACCATTTCTGACTAAATTTTAGTTCGGCGAATGTTGTTACATCTGATATTGTATTACTGATCAATGTCATAATAAAAGGTAGTAAAATAAAATTTTCCTTAAAAATATATTTAAAATAAGTAAAATGCATAAAAATGAACAATAAAAGATGGTTTTTATGGCATATCAACCTTTGTAGGTTATTTAGTGCCAAATCTATTTTATACAAATAATCTGTTCTATTTCAAACAATTCAGTTTAGCATGAGTACACTGTTTCAAAACAATTGTCAAAAACATTTCTATTTCAAGCTATTCAGTTTAGTCAAACAGTTCTAATTCAAACAAATCAGTTTATTACAAGTATAGATTTAGTTTACACGCAGTTAAATATCAAAAACAGTTCTATATTAAACAATTCAGTTTAGTGTAAGTACAGTTTCAATGTCAAAAATAGTTCCATTTCAAACAATTCAGTTTAACAAAGTACACAGTTTAATTGTCAAAAACATTTCCATTTCAAGCTATTCAGTTTAGTCAAACAGTTCTAATTCAAACAATTCAGTTTAGCATAAGTATGCAGTTTAGTTCTATTTAACCCATAGATAGGGCCTTATCAAGTGCAACTATTCAGGGCCAGAGTAGACCTGGGAGCAATGGCAATGAAGAGGTGCTCCGCATTCCCCAAAGCCCCAGCATTACTGGAACCTCATCATCAGATTGTTTAGTGTCATATCCAGGACACGTGTGTGTGTGTGTGGGGGATTACCCCTCTGCAGCGGTACAGTTGGTGTATTCTACAACCCCAGCCGACTGGGCAAGCAATAAAAGAAGCTAAAAAGAATTTAAGATATGATAAAAATGCATATACTGTACAAAATGCATGAAAGTGTCAGGATAGAAAACTCAAATCAGTCGGTATGCTTTGCAAAATAGAAAATGTACAAAACAAATGAAAAACAATTAGGTCAAAACAAGAGTCAATGTTTGTGACAGAACAGTAAGAAATTGGATTTATATAGTAAAAAGCCAAATGAAAACCAGTACTAACATATGAACAAGAAAATGAGGTTAAAGTGACCTAAAGAGAAACAATCATGGCATTTGATCAATTGGATGAAAGTGATATTCAGTTATGAATTTACATTGGCCAAGGCGATGATGCTCGAACTTTTCCCAATTGCTATTCAAATGAAACATATAAAGATAACTGCATGAAGTAAATAAGTAAATTTCCAAAAGTCATTCATCATATGGGGTTGGATGTCATTTAAAGGACCAAGTGAAATGGCAATTATTATCTCAACAATCAATACCCATATGTACATTAATATTCTGGATAATTTTCTCATTGAATCAATAGAAAATTGGTTTGGTGATAATGAAGTTATATTTCAGGATGATAATTTATCTTGTCACAGAGCAAAGAGGAATAAAGCTTTTCTTTGGGAAAGGTATATAAAATCAATGATGTGGCTAAAAAAAAGGTCCAGATTTAAATCCAATTGAAAATTTATGGTGGAAATTTTTTAAAACGGTCCATGAGAAGGCTCCATTCACCAAAGATCTATTAACTGCCATTCAGAAATTTAGAACCACTTTGATATGGAATATTGCTTGAAATTAGTGAAATCGATGCCTGAAAAATTAAGGCTATCATAAAAGCTTCAGAATAGGGAAACTAAATATTAATTCTAATTGTTTCTGCAAATAAATTCCATCATTTTTTCCCTAATATTGACTTATTCCATAATATTTTCCTTTGCAGGGTTGGAAAAAAAATCATAAATTAGTCTAGTTTAAGGAAAGTTTTATGATCCAGAATGTTCAATTATTAAATAAAATTATTTTGTGACTTATCTTAGTTTATTTACTGCTAAATAAAACCAAAACAGCTAAGATGAACATCTACTAAGCACAATAATTCCATTTTTGCCAGAGGTTGTAGTTGTAGTTTTATGAAAATGTAAAATTTTAAATGATATAATAATGATGGTTATATCCCAGAATTTTTTTTTGGGGGGGGAGGGCGTTGCTGCTGATATCATTATAATCATTTTCATTTGGTATCCAGTTTACAGTCCTGTTGATCTGAAATGGTTAAGTAAAAAAAATTAAGGTGGAGATAACCAAAAAACAATTACAGAACATCAAAACAATTTTATTACAAATTACTTGGGATATGGATATTATACAAGGGAAGTAACTCGGGCAACTTTAATAAAGATGTTTACACGATTACTTCCCCATGTCCATGCTTCTCCAACCTCTGAAAATATAAAGTTGGCCGACTGTAGTTGAGGGCGACCGGAAGACTCACTTTTCAATAGGGAGGGCGCTACTCCTTTCCCTGGATTGGTCCACTTTCCCTTGATTCGTACCTTATAATGCTGAGTGTTAAGTAAAGAAGCATCAAGTATCATTTTTTAAATCTTTGGTTTGACTCGACTTTGGATTGAATTCTGGTCTTCCAGACCATTAGCGAACACTCTAACCATTATGCTAATGCCAGCTGAAATAGCTCAGTTGGTAGAGCGTTAGAATGAAGGTCTGAAAATATATTTATCTGTTATTAATATTTACCTTGCCGAATCCATGGAAATTCACTCATTTAATTAATATGTATAAATAATATTATTCAGTATTCAGTAATGTATATTTGGACTACAACTAAATAAATTTAATAAATTAAATAGTACTAGTGAAAAGATTTTTTTTCTAAAATTTTTAGAATTCAAAAATAAGATTTAAAAAGTATGAAAATATAATAGAAATGAAATTTGGTTTCCTTTTTTTTTTTTTTTTTTGCAAAAATGACTTGTCAACCTATGTGGGTTATTTAATGCCAAAGCCATCCTTGTAGAAAGACAGTAAAAGTAAAAAGTAAGTAAAGTTGGCGACTTTAGTCAAGGGTAACCCGAAGGCTCCCTTTTCGATTGCTACTACACCAAGGTGTAGGGGAGGGCACTACTCCTTTCCCTGGAGAAAGACAATAGTGGTACTATTTAACACATTTCTGGGGAGGAAAAAAGGATTTGTGCCTTTCCCAAGAGTATTAGTCATCATCATCATGTCATGCTGCCAGCACGGATATCCCTGACCCTCTCTCACCACTTCTCCCTATCGTTCATCACCTCTGGCAGGTCTTCAGGGCTACAACCCGTATTCTCACAGAGCTGCTGTATGTATGTTCGAGCTGGTCGTCTTGCTTTTGAACGGCTATATGTGGGGATCCATAGGAGTACATCCCTTATGAGCTCGTCCTTGCTTCTCCAGCAGTGTCCTGCATTTCTGGTTCATCTAACTTGGATAGTTTTTGTGATGGGAGGTAGGTGGCCATATCGTTGGTGCTTTGTGGGGTGTTGCCTCCAGGACTTGTTCAATATTGCTCGCAGCATTCTTGTGTAATTGCTGTCTAGCTTTTTCTCCAGCCGTTTTGTTAGCATCCAGATAGTGCATCCATATAGCAGTATCGATATGACCGCAGCTTAGAAGAAACTGCGTTTCATTTTATTGGTCAGCTTTGACTTCCATATGATCGATAGCTTATCGATAGCTGTCCATGCCTTCATTAGACACGTGTCAATGTCTTTTTCGGTTGATGAGACACTACTTCCTTGGTAGGTGAACTTGTCTACCAGTTTCAGAGAGGTTCCATCTAATGTGGAAATGTCGCCTGTTTGATTAAAGCACATGTATTCAGTTTTGTGTGCATTGACATGGAGACCAATGCCTGCGGTGGCTTGTTCCAAACTATGCTGTAGTGTTTCGGCTTGGTTGGGTGTATTTGCCAGAATCGCTATGTCATCGGCGTAGTTGGCATCAGTAATTGTTTTTGTGGGGTACCTTCTGCTTCTTTTCTTTGACAGCTCGAAAGTATGACTGGAGTTTGAACTCACATACTACTTTCTTGCAATCCAGTACACCATGAGGACTTCAATATGAATGAAATGAAATATAAATCAAAAATAAAATATAAGAAGAGAAAAAGTTTAATAAAATTGAATGAAAATAAAAAATGAAATGTAAAAATATAAAAATCATTTTTAGAAATTACACATAGAATCTTCTGACAACTTGTTAAAAAGTATAGACTGTTATTACATTCTACCATCTTTAACCATATGAATATATCTCACCAAAAAAATTTGATACAGAGGTTTGCTTAAGTATGACTAAATTTTAAAATTATAGTTAAATTTTAAAATTTAAATTAATCAAAGTTGAATTAAAAATTAAAAAAAAAAGCATTTGTTAGTCCTCAATTCCACTGTTGATGTAGTATTTCAACGAAAGTAAAAGAACATAGCTGAGAGTGTTTGGCTGGGACAGATGTTATGGCAAACTTAATACTGGTAGAGCTGATGTGTTTTTAAAAAGGCATGAACACATATATCCATGTCCTTCATCCAACTGTCAAAGATCTTAACAAAAGAAACCCCCCAAAAATTCATTGCTAATTTACTATAATAGTTGATTGAGAAGAGTGGATTTCATAGGCTAAGCACTCTCCCATGAATACTTTACTGCCCAGATATTGACATAAAAAAAAAGGTGAGAAGCAATTTTCTCCTTTTATATATGTTGTATTTGTAGGTGTGCTTGGTGCAATATTTTTAGTGGTAGGAAATTAAATCAGTGACCTGGGTTCAAAACCTGGATGAGGCTGTTTGCATTTCACTTTGTGTTAATGCCTTTGAAAAAGGCATGAATCCATCTGTTCTCTCACCAGCTATGAGTAAATAGCAAGGTAGACTGGGTTCTTCATCTTCGTTAGATGACCTGTCTAGAAGGAAAATTCAAAATTCAAACTATTTTTACTCCACTTAAAAATTGACCTTGTGTTACATCCTGCCTATAGCTGAGGCATTGGATGAATGCTAAGTGTGTCTGTTTGATAAATGGACTCAAACAGGTACTACCACTTTGGGTCAGAGTGGACTTGAGAAAAATAGCAATGAACAGGTACTATACAAAGCTCCAGAACTGGAGCCTCACCATCAAATACAGTTTAGAGTCATACACAGGACACCTTTTTGTAGTGGTCTTACATCTCAGCAGGGAATATCATCAATGTACCAGCCCAGTCGGCTCGGGCTGTAGAATACTCTGACTGCACCTCTGCAGAGAAATAAGACCCCCCTCCTCCGCCAACGTGTGTCCTGGATATGACATTAAACAACCTAATGTTGAGGCTCTAGTAATGCTGGAGCTTTGGGTAATGCAGAGTACTCCTTAATTGCCATCACTCCCAAGTCCACTCTGACCCAGAGTCATAGCACCTGAAAGGATCCTATCTATGGATTAAATAGACATTCAAACTTAGTGCAAACAAATGACTTATGCTAAATAGAACTGTTTGATCATTTAACTAAGTGTAAATTTTTGATGTTTAATTGAATTATTAGTGATACATTGCAATACTTGAAACTATTTATCTTTGTTGATTTATATATCTATGTATAAACAGGATTTGGCATTAAATAACCTACAATGGTTGATATACCATAAAACCAAATCAAACCGAACCATCAGTGTATTCTAAGCCTGACAGGGTGCCTGGGTCCATGTCCACAACCAGATGCGCAGGCTGAAAACCATATTCTACATCCTTTGCATACCAGAAGATTAGAAATATGTTACTTTAAATTGTGACTAATACTATAGGGTGGAACGATAAAATTTTTGTCATAAAGAAAACAACACGACAGCTTTATTTTAAAACTTTTATTGAAAAAATCAATTCAGGTAACTTGATTATGTAGTAGAGCTGACATCTATTCAATATAGCCACCTTCAGCCTCAATCACCACCTCGATACGGATCTGGAACTGGGAGTATGCCTTTTCCACAAGCGCCAGCGGGAGCTCAGCGAATGGCGGCAATCAGGCTGGCTTTGGTGTAGTGGGAGGTCATGTTGGTGATGTTCTCGATGTATGACCAAACAAAGTAGTCCAGTGAGTTCAGGTCAGGGAAGGAGGGGGCTAATGAGAGAAGGGTACAAAGTCGTAGCACTCCTTCTGAAGCCAAGCCTGGGTCTCTTTGGACTTGTGGGCCGGTGCTGAGTCCTGCTGCCACAACCAGGGTCTGCCACCGGTCACCTGATTGCACCAGGGGATCACCACACTCTTCAGCACATCCAGGTACACTTTGGTGTTGACTTTCAAGCCGACTTCGAATATGCGAAGTGGCATGATGGGGCCCTCACTTGAAAAACACCAAAGACCATGACCATAGCCATCCGAAGGGTCATCCGATACATTGAGCTGTGCCCTCAAGTGTTGAACCGTCCGGATTTGCATTTTGTGGGTGCTGGCAATGGTCCTGTTGTCATAAGTTGGATTGGTAGAGAGCATGAGTTGTACAGTGGTGCATCTCCGATCTCGCTCGTTGAACCTTGTGTCACTTTTAGACATGATGTACACAACTAGCCAACTAGTAGATGGTCTGCAACAAAAAAAGAAAACTGGTTTTCATTAAACGGAAATGGAATCATGTCATCTTTTCTAGGGCGGCAATTCTATCGTTCTACCCTGTATAATAATTTTATTGTTTATTCAAACCAGCTTTAGTTTGCTCATGGAGAGGTTGGCTAAATACATGTTACATTTGAGTGTCTCTACTGCTGAACTCTGAATTCTTATCTGACCCATGTGTTGAATATGTAACATTCCAGTGTTACTCAGTGAATTTCACCATCACAACTGCTTTTGGGGTTATATTTTTAGAACCTTTCTTTTTTCATCAGTGGCTTATCATATTTACCAACCCCTCCGCTCGGTCAGGATATAACACAAGGTCAATTTTTAAGCGGAGTTTAACAGGTTTGAATTCAGATTTTTCCTTCTCCTAGACTAGTTGCTTCACCAAGGCTGAAGAACCCAGTCTGCCCTACTATTTATCCATAGATGGAGGGAGAATAATTGGATTCATACCTTTCCCAAGGGTATTAGTGCTATGTGAAATGCAATCAGTCTCGTCCAGGATTTGAACTCATATCACCATGTCCATTTCCTATGACGATAACCATTACACCACAGGCACCTTTTCATCAGTGGCTTATATTCTATTGATATCTATACTGAGCTTGCTGATGGGATGATTCAAGTGTAACATACTAGCTGATTCGTTCAATGGTTATTAGTCTTCTATGTTCTGCCACCACTTCATTATTCTTGCTTTATTCCATAGAGGTTGATCTTTCCTCTATACATGATCTGCTATCCCTGATTTAAAGGTTCCTTCATGAATTAAGTCTTTTAAGAGTGTCCCGTCTGACTAAATTATTTAATCAACAATTATAGCTTCAAGTCAATATTCAATTTAATTATATAGATTCAAGTATTTCCATCAAATACAAATAATTTTCCAACAAATGTATTTGACCTATAGATAAGACCCTAACAGGTTACCCACTCTAAGTCAGTGGATTTGGGAGTAATGGCCATGAAGAAAAGGAGTATTGCAGATGTCTAGAATTGTAGCCCCACCATCAGATGCAGTTTAGTGTCATATCTAAGACACCCACTTTTTTTAGTGTATTCTAAGTCCTGCTAACATATCATTATTATTATAATCTATATATTATTCAGTCAAAAATGTAGTTATTGGTTTTTAAAACCTCCTAGTCCCCAATATGTTGTATTTACCCAACCCCTCCATTACAAGCAGGACATAATACAAGGTCAATTTTAAAACCTCCTGGTACCCAATATTTTGTATTTACCCAACCCCTCCATCACAAGCAGGATGTAACACAAGGTCAATTTTTTTAAAATGGAGTACGACTGGTTTGAATTTGTTTTTTTCTTCTAGACTGGTTGGCTCACCAAGGTAAAAGAGCTTTGTCTGCCATACTATTTACTCATAGCTAGAGTGGGTTGGAGGAGAATAGTTGGCTTCATCCCTTTCCCCAAGGGTATTAGTGCTAATATGATATGCAAAAGCCTTCTCCAGGATTTGTTCACCATGTCCATTTTCAATGATAATAACCACTACTCAACAACCACTTGCCTGATATGTATTGTGTACTTTGAAGTAATGCCTATATGTATTGATAGAGGGAGCTACTGTAACCTCTTATTTCATTCATATGTAAAATATGCAAAAACTCCCAATGTCTGAATATGAGTTCCTTAAAAACAAGTAGAAAAAAAAAAAATGATTTTAATGGCATGTCAACTCATCTAGGGTTATTCTATGCCTAGAGGTTAGGGAATTGCATACAATGTATGTTCAAATTAACATTTTTTGTATACTTGTTTATGAGGAGATTTTTGCAGACATCAAATATTCATATCTAATATAGATAATTTGCAGTTGTATGGTTTCAAGTATTCCTATCAAATACTAATAATTATATGGATTTGCATACAATAATGATTATTTGTTTGTACAGAGTTATATAGTTTTCTTCTTGGTTTTAGAAGTCTAGTCGATGTGGAATCAACCTATTGTGTGGTAGTCAAATTATTTACCACGCAAAATAAACTGATGGATGTTCACCAATCAGACATAAACAAAATACTACTTTTTTTCCACCTCAAACTTAGTTTCTTATATACTCATTAAATCTCGCCAATTCACGTGGGGTTATCATGTTCTCCTCCATAAAACAAGTCACACCTCTTGTGTCCTTTTCTTCTGGTTCCCGTGTGTCGGCAGCAGAGAGAGCACACCTTCTGTTTCTTCAAGTTAAGATTGTTTGTGGCATTACTACTTCTAGTTTAAACTAATAATCATCTTTAGTAAACATTTATAGCTTCCAGTAATTTTTCTTAATACAAATAATTAATAGTATCAAGTATTCTTATCAAATACAAATAATTTGCAAACAGATCTATTTAACCCATAGATGGGACCCTAACAGGTACTACCACTCTGGGTCAGAGTGGACTTAGGAGTAATGGCAATGAAAGAGCTTCACCATCAGATGCAGTTTAGTGTCTTATCCTTCTGTGGGGAATAGTCAAAATAAAAAAAATAAAAAAAAAAAAAAAAAAAACAGGCTTGAAAAGGCAAACAAATATTTTATTACAAGGAATTATAAATGGTATTAATCATTGACATCACCGGAAAAACATGGCACCAGCAACAGTTTTGAGTGACTGGGGTCTTTTTTTAAATTTTTTTTTAAATTTTTATTTTTCTATGTTTTTGGATATAAAATTGGTCAGTTGACACTTTTAAAAAAAAAAAAAATCTTTATACAAGGATTCAGGAATCCATATAGAACATACATGCATCTTTCTCATACAAACATGCACACATGTTTTATATACTTAAAAAAAAAAAAAAAAAAAAAAAAAAAAAAGCAAGGATAACAAATGTTAGGTACATGTAAAACATGGAGAATTAATATAATTGTTCGATATACATATCTTACAAAGACTGCAGTTTTATGCTTAATGCAACCTCTATTATATATATATATATATAGAGTATTCTTTGGTCCAGTTAAACCGGAGTTGGGAGTAATTCCATCAGGACAAGAAATTATTCATGAGTGAATATTTAAATTTTCCTGGTAAAGAGCTCGATGTAACAATAATACAGAGCAATAAATTCTTTAAGAAAAACAACAAAACCGGTCACATAGGATTTTATCTAAAAGATCTGAAGAAGTCCTGTTAATTTATTTTTTTTTTTGTGTTCTTGGAAATTTCAAAAATGCGTAACAGGATGGAAATAAATTTATAATCCTATGTGACCGGTTTTGTTGTTTTTCTTAAAGTATATATATATTGAATGACAAGAATAAGACATTAAAGATGAAAGCACCTTCAAATAGTATACAGTATTTGCTCAACAATTTTGCTAGAAAAAAAAAAATGAACATAAAACATTGAAATGTTAACATCTTTAACCAGACACACACACACACACACACACACACACATATATATATATATATTCTTAAAATATCATTTTTAATTGTGATTTTCTAACTTTTACCTTAATATATAAATATATTAATGATATAGTTTTCTATATTCATAAAGAGGATTCAATATCAAAGTTAAGTTAGTATAGATATAGTCTCCAGCACTTGGTGACTGTGTCTATGCCATCCTAACTAATATATAACAAACAAACAAACAAAAAAGATATCCCTCACCCTTCCCTCCTTCATTTACTTGGAATGTTTGAAATATTCTGATTTCATATCATTTCCCCCATATAGGTTTGTAGATATATTTTTCAGGGATTTGATTTATTTAATAGCATATCAACTGCTATGGGTTAGTTAATACCAAAATTTAATTCATTAGTAAATATTTCATTATGATCATAACTGCATTTTCAATACTCTGTTAGAATTTTTTTTAATCAAACTTTCTTTTCACTATAATAATAATTTGTTTGCATGGTATCAAGTATTCTTAATAGTGATTTATACATTTTGATTGGATTTTTAAAAAATTGCACAAGTTATATGGTTTCAAGTATTCCTATCTAACACTAATAATTTATACACAATGATATGGTTCAAAGTAACTATTCATATTTAATAATAATCCTTTGTTTGTGCACACTTATATGATTTCAAGTATTCCTATCTAATACTAAAAATTTGCAAGTAATTATGTGGTTTCAAGTAACTAAGATAATCCTGAGTAAAGAATTATAACTTCAAGTAATTATTCTTAATACAAATAATCTACAGTTATATGGTTTCAAGTATTCCTATCCAATACAAATAACTTCCAAAAAAATCTGTTTCATCCATAGGACCCTAACAAATACTACCACTCCTGGTGAGAGTGGAGCAGGGAGTAATGGCAATGAAGAGGTACTCCTGAAGTGAAGCCTCACCAGTGTCAGGGGATTAATCAAGATCTATATGTATATAAAATAAACAATATAACAAGACATGAATAATTTTCTAAGAAAGCTTTGATTTTTATACACAATTATTTGTCATAGCATAAGCTAATATTTTTAACCATTAACCAGCATAGAGAATTTAATTCTCACTAAGTGTCCTACAGAGCCAGAGTACAATTGGCTTTAAAATAGAAAGGTCCTGATGAGTGGCTGAGTTGCTAATTTTAACCAATGCTATCAATGTTCAAGCCCAGATTTGAAATGCTGATTTTCAAAGCAAGAAGGCCTAACTTTGTCACACATCTGGCAAAATTAAAATCATCTCCCAACTCATCTGACCTTGTCCCCGTCTAAGCTAAGCTGATGTATATCACACCTCACTGTTAATGAGCTCATCTTGCAGACCAATTCACAGATGAATATGATCCCCACCAGGTGGCCCAGAAGGCTTTGTGCCAAATCTAAGATAAACATTTTTTTTAAGGATGCCTTATGCAAGTCAGGCTAGTAAAACATTACCAGTAAGTCTGACTCTTACTAAGTGCTCTGTATTTCTGACCTTGTGCCACAAGGCTAAGCATAGTAAATTATATATATATATATATATGTATATGTAACCTTTGTTAAAGTTGATAATGAGTGGTGTAGGATTTTTGCAGCTACAATTTTGTCAATAAAGCAGTTAAAGTGACATGAAAGTGAAGACCTTTGGCAAGGTAACTGGGAATGAAACTGAGTGCAGGGAGAGTCACATTTAACCCTCCTCCATGGAGTCATTAGTGCAAAATTTCAGACAAAATTTATGAGATTGCTCCTAAGTTTGATAATTACTAGGTACCCAAGTTTTGTAGCCTTGTACTAGGTTTAGCTTTACATATATGTGTATATCTGGCACAAAATTAGTAGTTTACCTATATCACAATCACACATGAAATAAAAAATGTGTGTGTGTGTGTGTATATATATATATATATATATGTGTGTGTGTAACAAAATTTGAACTCACCTATAACAATCACACAACCACATACACACACATAAAATAAAAAATATTAATTGCTAATAGAGAAATTGCTAGTAAGTTAGATAATTAATAGGTACACTAGTTTTGTGGTCTTGTACTATATTCAGCTTTTCATGCATATATATATATATATATATATATATATATATGTATGTGTGTGTGTGTGTGTGTATATATATATATATATATATATATATATATAATGTGTGTGTAGATTGTTAAAGAATATTAATATCTTTAAGCAAGATCTCTTTATGTAATTGTAATTCAGTTGTCATTTTTAGCCAAATTGTACATAGGAGAGTAAATTTATGCTTACCCACATCCCATATATACACACTTATTTTTTGTAATCATAGTGATTGGAAGTAAGTTATCAGTTTGTGTAGTTTTGAGAAAGAGGTCATCAGCATTCAAAGAATTCTTTTGGACAATTAACAGAAGTGCATATTGGACATCTGAAGAAGGCCAGGAAACATACCAGTCAAAACTTCATGTGAACAATTGAAAAGAAAAGGATTCTTGGAACATAATCAGTTTGCAGAATTTTTATTTTCTTTTAAGTTGAATAGTTTTTGTTTGTTTTTTTCATGACAAATGCTGAATGCATGTAGGATTGTTTGATTTTAACCATTTTCAGGATATCTGCAACATAAAATGCTAACACTATCAACATGTCAAAACAAATCTAGAGAGAGAGAGAGAGAGAGAGAGAGAGTGAGACGGAAGACCTGTTTATGTGTAACTTAACCTCCCCTTTCCCCCATTTTTTTTCTTGATACATTGGTTAAAATCAAATTTTCTATTTTCATGTTCTTTCTAGCAAAAAAAAAAAAAAAAAAAAAATGTAGGATCAATTTTGAATTCAAATTTCATTTTAATAAAAATAAATAAAGTCACTCTAAAATTAAAAGTTTCATTGAATAAAATTTCATGAAAATAATATTTTCTTTTAAAGTTGTTTTTAATTTGATAAGAGACTCAAAATGTTAATTTGACAAAAACAATAATTCTTTAAATTCAAAATAAAATAGAATTTTACTGATTGTTTTGATTTGCAAATTTTTTTCTGAATAATATCAGCAATTTGAATTGAATATAAGATATAAATCAAATTGGCCCTTTTACCAAAATGTTTTAGCCCAGTCGGCTGGGGCTGTGGAATACACCAACTGCATCTCTGCAGACGGGTAAAACCTCACACCCAATGATTGTCCTGGATATGACATTAAACAATCTGATGTTGAGGCTTTAGTAATGCTGGAGCTTTGGGGAATGCAGAGTACCTCCTCATTGCCATCGCTCCCAGGTCCACTCTGGCCCGGTAGATAGGGTCCTATCTCTGGGTAAATTGGACTGTTTGATATTTAAACTGAGTGCAAACAAATGAATTATGCTAAACTGAATTGCTTGAAATAGAACTGTTTGATCATTTAACTGTGTGTCAACAAATGACTGATGTTTAATTGAATTATTAGTGATACATAAGAATACTTGGAATTATTTAATTGTGTAAACGAACAAGTAATGTTGAATAATTATTCTATTCAACATTAGCGATACTTGTAACCACTTCACTGTGTGCAAACAAATGATAATAGAAAATAGAATTATTCATATTAGATAGCAATACTTGAAACCATTTAACTGTGTGCAAAAAAATGAGCTCAGGCTCATTTAAAAATTTTATCAACAAAACATGTTTTAAAATCATATATATGTATATGTATGTATGTATGTATGTATGTATAAACAGGATTTGGCATTAAATAACCAAAACTTTTCTCATTCACCAATGTTACCTGCATCAGAAAAAAAAAGTGGTTTCAAAAGTTTGGCTTTGGGTTACCCTTATACTTTTAACCTGGACTAATACTGTATAAAATAGATAAAAAGCACTTTTCAGATAAAGCGGAGTGAGAAATTTTTGGAGACAAGTGAGGAAAAAAAAGGGGGGAGGGGGTGCATCATTTTAAAAAAAAAAAAAAAAAAAAAAAAAGCTGGAGGGTAGACAATTGTAAGAAAAAAAAAGAAAAAATAAACATTTTTTTCTTTTATGTAAGTTTCATATTAAAATAAATTTGATTCATATTACTTTAAGATATTTCAATTCTTTTTTTTAGAGTTCAGCAATTTTTAATGTAATTCTTTTAGAGATAAAACTTCCAATCCTTTAAGCACATGGTCCTTAAAGGAGTTGGGAGAGGGTTAAAGTGCTTCTTGGTGTCTGGGCCAAAGATTTTTTTAAAGGTTCACTTCCCACATATAGATGGGATGCAAAATATTAAGAGGATTTATGACAAATTTTAAAAATAAATAAAATGAAAAACCTACTTATATATGATGATTGATTTTGAAGGCTTGTCTTGGGTTATTTTATGCCTAGAGGCAAGGAAATTGCATTCATAGTAGGTTCATATTTTTTGTGTAGTTGTTCAAAGGTTTTTTGTACAGTTATATGATATCAAATATTTAGTATAATTTGTACAGCTGTATGGTTTCAAGTGTTCCAATCTAATACTAATACAGGACGTCTCAATATAAATGGGACCTATGTGACTGCTAATGACTCTACTAATAATAATGTATTCTTTTGTTTCAGATTTGAAAATAGTATACTATAACAACTATTAATCCACGATCACAATGCCTTGGACAAGAGAAGAAAAAATATTTTGCATAATTACTTATTTGGAGACAAAATCATTCAAAATTGTCTCAAAATAGATGCAACCAATTAATATGATAATGATTTATTACTGAGACGAAAAACTAAAAAAAAAAAAAAAGATTGCATGTCCTGGAAACTGATATAATAACAATTAAAAAAAGCAAACATCAATTTGATGACTAGCTCAAAGGATGCATTTTTTATAGGATGTATTCCAAATGACCACCATTGCACTTGCCTCAGTAATTAATCATTATAATATTAATGGATCGCATCTATTTTGAGACACCCTGTATTTTATACACAGTTATATATAACTAACAATAATCCTTTGTAAACAATTATAATTTCAAGTAACTATTCTTAATACAAATAATTTACAGTTATATGGTATCAAGTATTCAATCAAATATAAATAATTTTCGAATAGATCTAGATGAGACCCTAACAGATATAACCACTCTGAGTCAAAGTGGACCTGGGAGTAATGACAATGAAAGGGTACTCCACATTCAAGTTCAAGAAGTGGAGCCTCACCATCGGATGCAGTTTAGTGTCATATCCAAGACCCCTCTTTTTTTTTAAGGTACTTATAGATAAAATACAATGTAACTTATATGTACAGTTAACAAAACCCAGATCGCACCCCCAAGTAATGAGAAATTCCAATGTCACAAATACATAAATCATTATTCAGATGCTTAACAAAAAAAGGTGCAAAGAAAAAAAGCAGGAGAAGAGAGTAAAGAAAAACTAAATTGTTATTTACTAAGCTTTGTTTAAGTTTGGTACAAGGGCCTTGGGTTGTTTACAGTTCCTGGATGAATAGCTGACAGACATCTGGCCAACAGATATTATCTAAAGTTAAGAAAACCAAAGAATCACCATTCATTGAACACAAGACTTCAGTCTATCATTGAGAAATATAATAATCATTTGAGAATGGATTTCTTAAAAACAATTACCCACAATCTTTAATTATTTAAGATTTAATTGTTTAGTACAATTTTCCTTATAATTAAATATCTTTTGTACACCTGTAATAAAGATATTTTAGCCTTATATTATGATTTGTTTTATCCAGATCTTCTGCTGAGTATCCATACAGTTAAACAATTTCAATGAAATGTCCATTTGGCCAATTGTCTGGCTACAGCTGCTTATGGTACCTGTTGTTATGTGAACAGGCTTACTGCTGCTTATTTACAATGATCTAATGGAAACTGATACTTTCAATGAAACTTCACCAGAAGTCAGAAATTAAATAGAGAATAGGTTAGAACAAAAGAACACAAAGAGAACAGAGAAGACAAAAGAACAGAAAAGTTATTTAAAAAAAAAAAAAAAAAAAAAAAAAAAATGAAAGGCGAGGAGAAATTAAGACAAAGTGTGCATCCATATGTAAATAAATATTTATGCAAACAATGTTAGTTATAGATGGGATTTACTTAATTGTTGGCTCTAGGCCAAACTCATCAATGGGTCCAATGGTACACCAGTTGAAGACCACAGTGAGGTTGTATTTATTGTACAGGGGCCCTTATGGTTTTGAATATACATTGTATAATGAAATACCCAGTGTACACTTAAATCAAGCTTATAATCTGGCACACTACATGACAGATTAATTTCAGAGGGCCTCAGGTCTACTATACATATTTGTAAATCCAGCCCCGCATATTAATGTCAACGAAAATAGAAGAGAATTTTTTTTTTAATACAATCAAAAATTTTCATTAAAAAGAAATTCTTAAGATAAAAAGAGGGTTGGGGTGGAGTGGAGAGAAGAGTTACTTGATAATATATTTAATTGCCACAAATCTATACTTTAAACATGAATTATGCACCTTTATAGATACAAAAACTATTTAGTCAATTTACAAATTTGGTACACAAGGGTTTAAAAAAAAAAAAAAAAAAAAGATTTACTACCTACCCAACCTAAATCTTTTTAAGGGACAAAACCCTTCTGACTGTCATCTTGAAAACAAAGGGAGATTAGTTTTAAATTTTATTTACAGAGTTAGTTTTCCTTATCTATTTGAGCATATTTTTCCCCCCATTTCTTCAACACCTGATGGGGGAAAAAATCAAATTTAAATAAATTTTATCATTAAAATTATTGGTATGATTATTTTGAAGAAAGATAAAAATTCTCAAATATTTTTTTCTGAAGAAACAATAGAAAATTGCACAATTGCACATGAAAAAAAACAAACAAACAAAAAAAAAGTCAAATGAGTCCTGGAAAAATTAACAAAGTCATGTAGAAAAAAACAAAAACATCTGTAGTTGATGATAAACAAAGTCTTCCACAGGAAAAGTACTGTGAACAGGAGCACTCCTGACCACAGATTGCCTCACCCCGACTATTTGAATCAAAAAATTGTTTAAACAAAAAACAATGTTTACTAATATCATCATTCTGAAACTAGAAATGCTAGAAACTTGTTAAATAGTTACATAGCTGATACGGTATGAATATACTCCTATGAAGAGTGCCCAGTCTATATCTTAATAAGAGTTTGTGCAGTATAAAGAAATATTTGAGTGGAAGGTAGAGAAAAATATATGAAGAAAGAAAAAAAAGTTTGAGAAGATAAGAACTAAAATGGATGGGGGAAAAACCAAAGTTAATTTGCTTTTCATGTAAATAAAAATCTATGCTTTTTTTTTTTTTTTTTGCTGAGGAGTTTTTTTGTGGTGACCTCATTTATTGTGAAATTTTTAAGAGAAAGAGGGCACAAAACACATTGCAACTTTACTCTAGGGTGCTGACATCAAAGCTATTCTATCAGTTGATGTGTCCAAAATATTAGCAGACAAATTCTGGAAAGAAATGACTGCTGATGACTTGGGTAAATACCAGATATATTACTTAATAAACATTTAGATGTTTGGATGTATTTTTATATTAGTTTGTTTTCTTATACTGTCAATTTAGACATGTAGACTTTGTCCTGGTTAATTAAGCGCAGAAGTTATAAACTGATATCATTTACATTACTTATACATATCAGATTATTGCTCTCATCTTAACTATATATACAAACATTAGTCATAAGTTATTCTTGACAAGTACAGAAGGTGGTTATGTTCAAAGTTGAGCTGACAGCTGCTATATATATATATATATATATATATATATATATATATATACACACATGTCATCCAATAAATAAAGTGAGAATTTTGCAAAAGGAGTTAGCAATAGGAAGCACTGTTTACAATTGCACCATTTTTCAAGGCAATTAATAGTGATGAATCCTCTCATGTATAAAATTGTCAGCATGACCTTATTTACTGACCACGATGCCCAAAACTTTTTCTTTGCTAAAGAGTTCACATGTTTCCACTCCATGGACTGTCTTTTTGAATTAGGCTTGTTTAACCCATTTATAAATATTTTTTTGACTAAAATATGCAATGTTTTTTTTTTTTTGGTTTTTTTTTTATAGTTGATAAAGTTAGCAAAAATTTGATGGCAGACACCTGTTCAACCCTGGAGAACTCCATTTGATTTGCTGCCATTTTGAATAGCCTCAAAAAGAAATATTTTTGCAATAAACTAATTCCAAACAATGCAGAATTTATATTTATGGGAAGGAAAAAAAAAAATTCACTCATTTATTGAATGACCCTGGTACACACACACACATACCTATGCATAATTTAAGATGTGTATGTAATGTAAATAATAACAACTCCTCATCTTAAATACCCAGACAGATATTATAACCTGGCAATATTATTTTTAGTCTTGTATACAATATAGGAATATTAAAATACAAAATAAACAACAAAATGTTCTCTTAGCATTTGTTTTCCAAATTGTAACAAGAAAATCCAGGAAAAAATAGCATAAGTTAAAAGAACATTTTTTTTTTTTTTTTTTTTTTACCCCATGGCTAATATCTGCTGAGCCTGTCCAAGTCATTTAAGAATAAATTGTATTTATCTTTCTTACATTTTAGATAATATTTAAAGAAGAGAGAAAAATTCTTTGAAAAATAGATTTTTTTTTTTTTTTGAATAAAAATAAAAAACAAAAAAGTCCAACAACATGAAGAAGGCTGTAATTAACCCAACTTCAGCAAATAAAGAAAATAAAATGAATAAATAAAAATAATGCAATCATCAATGCTTGAACCAAATTTATTCCCTGGCCTTTGACCTAGGATTAAAGTGTGGTATCTGTTTATATCCTTTAGCTTTGGTCTTGTCTTTGTCTAAAAATAAAAAAGAAAAGTGTGACAAGAACACGTGACACTGGTTATGGGGTTAGGGAGTTATTTTCAGCCTTGCCCACGCATACACATATTGTCCACCTCGTTGAAACTGACCATGTGTTGAATACTTCAGTTGAAGAGATATATTTAAATACTGTGCATTGGAAGATCATTTTATTTTGACTGTACACTCATCAAAATATCAGTTTTACATTTCTATTATCCCAATAGGTTAAATTCTAAATTTCTCTTTTGTCAAACAATAAAAATAGTTTTACGAGTAGAATTTAGCATATATGTGCTGAATGATTGGCTAGGTAAAAGTAAATAAACTGTTGATGTCATAGATGAACTGAAGTATCCATTAAGGCCAAGCTGGTAATTTAGCAATTTGAATAGCAATGATATACATTACTAAAATTTTCAATGTTTTATATATATATATATATATATATATATAAAAATTTTAGTTATATATATATATATATATACATACATGCGCGCGCACACACACACACACCCTAAGTAAAAATAGCACATCATTGCAAGATTTTAAATAGAATAATATACTTAAAATGTTCTTAGAGAATAAAGTAATTTCCAGTTCAATTTACAACTGAATAATAATTTTGTGGGATTGAATTTCATCATTTATCATTCAATTTCTTGAAAGAATGGAGATAACTATGAAATGGTAATTAAAATTCTTTACTACTTACTATATAGAAGCATTAGTATCATCATGGACTGCTGTTATAACCAAGGCTGTAGAGTCAAAATTGGAATTGTAGAGCTCAAAGCAATTTTGGGGCTACTGGAGTTCAAGTTGGTACATTTTTAATGTCTCAAAATAAAATTTAAATTGTAATATAAATGTCAAAATTTCTAATTTTAATTGGATTAACCTTTCTTTCTTGGTTATTTTTCAGGAAATGTGTTAATTCAATTGATTTGCAAATGCATTTTTCATGGTATTATGAGTCTATACATATAAACTTTATGTCTCACTCAAAGCATATCCCATGAAAAAAAATTCATAAGAGTGAAAAAAGTATCAACAAAAGCACCTGTTTTTGAATTCTTCACAATATCAACTGATGGAAAATGTGTGTCAATCCATTATCAGCAACAATGATTGTGAAACTGTCTGTAGAGCAAAAAGTAATTTTTATGCAATGCTGATAAAAATACACCTATGAAAGCATCAAATTTAAAAAGCCATTTGCAGTGTTGGCAGTGATGAAAAAAAACCTTGTGTTGTATATCACATGCTTTCATTTGATCATTATTACATTCATTGATATATAAAGAACTTTAAGTCAGAGGTACCATGAACTGAGGAGTTAGAGCCATATGTTCGACATATTGACTCTAAAGTCCTTGTTTATAATGGGAAAACAATGGGTTCACAAATTGTTTAGTACGTACTAACTCACTTATCTACCTGCCAACACCAGCTAAGAGGTTAAGACTTCATAGATAGATATGATGAGTTACAATCAAATGTAAAAGAAAATCCCCACTTTTTTTTTCTTTTTTAAATAGTTGATTTTACAATCTTCATTATTAGTTAAAAATTTACACCAAAATAATGTTTATGGTACTTGTCTGGAGAATCTTTGTGAATCAGCTTTAATCTCCTCCTTTCAGGATTTTTGCCAGTTACAGAGAATGTCAAGTGGATTGCAGTAGAGAAGAAAAGAGATGACTAGGAAGTCAAAGTGAGAAAAAACTGGAAGAGACAAAGACTATTCCATTAATTTAAACTACAAGTAACAAATATATGAATTCTGGCAATTTTAATCAGCAGTTATGTGCATATGCAGTACCATTTTCTGTGAAGACTATCTCTTCCAGATGACATCATCTTGACAGAAAATCTATCTTGTACTCTCCGTAACTATGAAAATATCCCTATTTACACAAATATTTTATTGGATGTTGGAATTTCTAGAAATATTAATCCATATAAAAGATATCATTAAATTGTATTTTTTTATATTATCATAAAATTAATATTGTTTTGTAAAATTTTTTTAGTTTTATAAGAAAAATATTTCTTAAATTTGAATGAGTAACTTGAGAGAATTATCAAAATTTAACTTTTTTTTTTAAATTTAAACTGTTGTCTCTTATGAAACAATAAGAGACCTTATTTTTTCCAATGCTGATATCATTGGGGAGCAAGTAAAGTTTAGGTGAACATTCCCCAATGATACCTACATCAGAAAACTTAGGTTAAAAAAGTCTGGTTTCGGGTTAACCTTAAAGTAAGTAAGTAAGTAAGTAAAGTTAGCGACCATAGTCGAGGGTGACCCGAAGGCTCCCTTTTCGATAGCTACTACACCAAGGTGTAGGGGAGGGCGCTACTCCATTCCCAGGATTGCTCCACTTTACCCTTGAACCGTACCTTATAATGCTGAGTGTTAAGCAAGGTGGTATCAAGTTCCATTTTTAAAGTCTTTGGTATGACTCGACCTGGGATTGAACCCAGGTCTCCCGGGCCATTGGCGAACACTCTAACCGCTGGGCCAATGTAAGTAGCATGCTTTTAATCTGGACTAATGTAATTATTTTATATGTCTAAAATTGCCTATAAATCAGATTAATAATAATCAAATGTGAATAATTGTTTTAGCAAAGCAAATGATTTTATTTATCTTTTTAAGTTTGGAAATTTAAATTCTGTATAATTAGTTGTCTTGCAGCAACATGGTTTCCAGCTGATTAGTGATAGGGACTCCCTCTTTATAAGAGCCCTTTTTTTCCCCACCCATGAGAAACAAAATAGCTTTTTATCAAAAACCCTCTCTGGGTGCATATGCATGCCAAATTTGGTAGGCCTTCATCAAACGCCTCGGTCATCAATAGAGGACCGACAAATTAATTGTAATTATTGATATAGATATTGTATGCAAGCATAGTAGATTTGCTTGGATCACAAAAGCTTAAATTTTTTTGTTTATTTTTTCAATAAAAACTGATAGAGAGGACCATTTATACTTTCCCTTGTTTCTTTTTTTCCTAACAACTGATACTATTCAGCAAAAATCAAATCATATTTTCCAATTGGATAAGTGTAGAGTCTAATTAAAATTCTTCCATGACACTCTCTCACATAAAGACACACACACAGGCTTTGCTCTGTAGAGTCAAGATTGTTATCACTGGCCATGATACTTCTAACACCTCCCCAAGAATACTGAAATTAATAACAGACTTTTCAAGAACATAGAGCTTGGATGTTTTACGTTTTAAAGATCTTCCATGTATAAAAAATAGGAAACATCCTCCTAGTTTTGAGATTAACAAAAACTAAAATTCATTTATCAAAGTCAATGTGGTGAAGTTAAACATAGCAGTCAAACTATGACCACAATTAGGTTATATTTGAATAATGCTCAAGTAAAGCAATTACCTTGTCTTTTATTACAGTCACATAAACAATGTCAGATGGTCCAGTTAGAAAAAAATTAAATATTTTCTTTTATATTGAAAAAAAAAAAAAAAAAAAAAAAAAAAAAAAAAAAAAAAAGAAAAAAAAAAGATTATGGCAAAGAAATATTTTATCATATTTTTAACTGCCATCATGAAGAGAATTTGTGTTTTTTTTTTAATATTTTTATTTGCTTTTCATGACCTTGAAAAGTCAACTGATACTGTCAAAAGTTTTAGAAAAGGTGTTTTTGAATTATGAGTCAAACCATTAAATAACCAAAGCAAAAAAAAATGTTTGTTCCTTGATTTTTATCAGAAGAGGGACACAGGTCAGTTCTTGGCCAATATTTTCCTTATTTCAATCTCTCTCAACCTTTCAAAAACACAGCAGCTGAATAATCAGATTGTCTCTTTTCTATTAGATCATCCAATCAGATCGCCTGTTCCTTTTATGTAATTTCTTTTTAAATAACACCTCTTTTTAGAGAAGAGTAGAAGGCAGATTTTAACAGTTTGGGGATGTTCTTCACCAGGAATCTGAAAATAAAATAGTGACAAGACTCTGAAAACAAATTTGTATTATTACTCCCACCCACAATAATTCTGTAATACCCATAACATAAACAAAGAATAGTCAGAAGTGACATTCCTTTTTCTATATTACAAACAAAAACTTGATCCCAATCTCCAGATTTATATATTCATGTAATGGGGCACCTCAGAAGGGTCTTGGGAGGTTAAGTCCTCCTCACCATGTTCCTCAGTCTGTATTTCAACCATCTGCTGTTGTGGCTGAGGATCAAGATCATCTTCGGGAAGAAGATGTGGCTCCTGCACAACAATCAATGTTTCTTGGTGGGGATGATGCTGATGTACTTCCTCTTGCTGATGGTGCTGCTGCAGTTCTTCCTGCTGCTGATGTTGTTGTTCCTGCTGCAACTGTTCCTGTTGCAGTTGTTCCTGTTGCAATTGTTCCTGCTGCAGTTGCTCTTGGTGCAGCTGCTCTTGGTGCAGCTGCTGATGTTCATCATGAGGCATTGGTTGCGGTGAGAGACGATTAGGTAATGCATTCTGTGGGATACAACTTAGCTTACCATTACCCTTATTGTCTCGCTGGTGCCGAACCAGGTGGTCCTTCCGAGTGAATGCAAACCCACATAGGTCACATTTAAATGGCCGTTCACCAGTGTGTGTCCGTTTGTGAACTGTCATGTGGTATTTCTGTACAAATGCCTTGCCACAGATGTCACAGACAAATGGCTTCTCCTGTGTGTGCACACGCTTGTGACGCTCCAAATGATTGACACTAGAAAATGCCTTGCCACAGATGTCACATTTATGAGGCATCAAAGCAGCGTGTATCATCTCGTGCATGTCAGCGTCTGACTTCTCTGTGAAGGCTTTCAAACACTCTTTGCAGTTCAGAGGGTTCTCAGGATGAGAGCGCATATGTCGAGTGAGATCACCATTTCGAGAGAAGGAACGATTACAGAGACTGCAGATGTATGGTCGGTCACTGTGAAACTGTTGTTGCTGCTGCTGCTGCTGGAGTATTGGTTGGGTTTGCAGCTGTTGTGATGGTACATGTTGGTTGACTATTCCGCCAGCACCATTGCTCTGCGGCAAAAAAATCTTTGTCTCATCATGTTGTTGTAGTAATCCTTTATGCTTTCGCATGTGTTTTGTGAGTTCGCTGTTAATAGAAAAAACTGAACCACAGATGTTACATTTAAATGGTTTCTCATGCGCAATGGCCATTGTGGTAGGAGTAGCTGGCGGTAAAGGCAGAGTCACAGTCATCGACTCTGCCGGCTGAGAAATTGTCTCTTCGTGGTTTTTCATATGGCGTGTCAAGTCGCAATTTCTGGAAAATGCCCGGCCACACAGGTTACACTTAAAGGGTTTTTCTCGTTGACAGAGCAATGAGGGATCGTACGGTGAGAGAGAGTTTTCATGCGTCTTCATGTGACGAGTTAGGTTAACGTTTTGCGAGAAACCAAATCCGCAAATACTACACTTGAATGGTTTGATACCGGTGTGGATAGACTGATGGCGTTTGAGGTGGGTCTTCCGAGAGAAAGGTCGTGAACACACTTCACAGACGAAAGGTTTCACAGCCTGGTGGGTGAGTTTGTGTCTTTCTAAGTTGTCGTAACGAGAGAATCCTCTTCCACATGTGTCGCATATGTGGAGACCTGTCTTGGGTAACTGAGGAACAACCTCGGTCAAGTCATATGGGGGTAGGGCAGTCGTAGTAGTTAGAGTTGTGTTAGCTGACGTCAATATATGCTCCATTGTATACAACAAACCAAATTTTTTTTTTGTGGTGGGGGCCTTCAACAAATGTTACTGGGGAAAATTTTAATGATCTCTACCATTTGTAGAGATCATAAGGTGTGTATTTCAGATACAAGCTTTAGGTGAATGAGATTACTGACTCACCTGATAAAAATGTTATATTTGATTTCAAAATGAAGATAGTTATCTTTGAATAGCACCAACCTGGAGGACCAAAATGCCTGACTCTTATTGTGACTTATTGTTAAGATTTAATAAAAATTCACAGCTTTATTTGCAAATAAGAAAAATGTATCTGTTGAAACAAAGCCATGATCACCAATCTAGGAGCATAAACCAAATTTGATGAAGCGATGTTTATTTTCTTACAGTAAATTTTTTTAAGAGACGTAGGGGCGAATGAAGTAAAGTAATTAAGTTGATTTCTTTATTTCTTTCATCTCTTGAAGACGAAGGTAGGAAAACAATCTGGAAATTAAAAAAGAAAAAATATATTCAAAATTAAAAACAAAATAGTAAATATTTGTCAATGTGAACAATTTATTATATTCTGCAACATATATATATATGATTTGTAAAAGAATAGTTTGTAGTAACATGTTAAGCAAGTCAGAACTCATTTGTTTGCACACAATTAAATGGTTTCAAGTATTCCTATCTAACACTAATAATTTTATCTAATATTAATATTTTGTTTGCACACAGTTAAAATGGTTTCAAATATTGTTGTCTGAATGCAGTTAACCCTCAGCCACTGCCTTCAAGCACATTTAATATGAAATAGGGTTCTCATTGGCCTAGAGAGTAGAGTGTTTGCCAATGGTCCGGGAGAATGGGGTTCAATCCCAGGTCGCGTCATACCAAAGACTTTAAAAATGGTACTTGATACCTCCTTGCTTAACACTCAGCAATATAAATGTATGTATCAAGGGTAAAGTGGAGCAATCCTGGGAAAGGAGTAGTGCCCTCCCTTACACCTTGGTGGAGTAGCTATTGAAAAGGGAGCCTTCGGGTCGCTCTTGACTACGGTCGCCAACTTTACAACATACTTGTTTGCCACAGGAACAATTTGAAGAATACAGTCAGGACAATCATATAAGTACTAGGGCTTGAAATGATCAGCTGATTGATTAAATAAGGCCTCCCTGACAGCCTGTCTAACCATTAAGAGCCAAAGCTAAGTGTTGCTGGTCACATTACTTTGGTTACCAGGTCATGGACTGCTTAGCCACTAGGATCTCATCTTCAAGCATTATAGGTCACCACTCATGGCCAACAGAGGACCTCATTGGATGAAGGGGTTTTACCCCTCTTTAGAAGTGCAGTCAGTGTATTCTACAGCCCTAACCGATAGGTTAGCATATTATTCATACAATTTTATTTCCTATTGCAAATACCTTATGATTATCAGTATAATGTTCCCTAAGAAATAAGTAAATCCTTGTATGTTTAATTAAGAAGAAAATCTTTAATAAAACATTGAGGTGAGGTGTACATATTCATGGGTGATGGTATATTCTCATATTTCTTTTTTTCATCATAGGTGTGAAAGCTCATGCTATACCCTGCCCTCATCAGCCGCCAACCAGGGTGATAACAGTTTCGATAGCTCAAGGTGGTATATATATAAGAGAGAGAGATATACTACTACAATACAATTTATTGTCATCATCAGTTTATCAGCAAATTCTGGTTGGTAGGTTGGTTTTATTGTTTGTCAATCAAATTCTCATTCATATGATCTCAAATTTTAACAACATGTATAGAAACCACTCAAAAATTCAATGTTTACTGTTTTATGCTTTTTATCTTTTCAATTATAGAAACACTATTCACTGGAAAAGAAAAGACATTTGAATATAGAATTTTGTGCTGTTTCTATAAATCCTGTTAAAATATGAGATCATCACAAGAATTGATTAAGTTAATAGATAATGAAATTATATCAATTTTTTGAACACACCCAGTATATCTCAAATGATCTTAATTTTTTCAAACAGCCTGCATATATACATACTGAAACAAACAATTATTATTTGCTTCTAATTATGATTATCTTGTACAATCTTCATCCCTTCATTGTTGCTATATTTTGTGTATAAAATTCACATGCATATGTAAAAACTGTTATAAAATAATGATAGTATATTATTTATACAAAGAGTAGGGTATAGTAAAATACACAAGTTTAACAATAGTTTAAGAACATTACATGTCTGTCTTAAAAAAAACAAAAAACAAAAACGTATGTAGAAAAGCTTCTAATGTTGAAAAAAATGTTCCTTCTGAAATCATCTGCTAACCTAAAGAAAAAAAATACAGTGTTGTACATACCTTATTTTTATGAATGAATTGAATAGGCTTTAAAAAGAATCTCAAACTATTCTTTGGGGTTGTCATATATATATATATATATATATATGTGTGTGTGTTTACATATGTGTAAGCTTTTTTTTACTTTGTATTGTAGTACAATTAGCTATAATTATACAAGATGAATCGTGGGGGTGGTCCTCGTGGTGTAATGGTTAAAGCGATGGACTTCAGAATCGTAGTAAGCGAATTCGTATTCCAGTTGCACTATTACGTTCACTTATGGGCAAATACCCTTGGGAAAGGTATGAACCCCCTTATCATCCCACTACTGTTCTAGGAGAATGGCTTTGGCATTGAATAACCTACAAAGGTTGATATACCATTAAACAAAGAAACCAAACCAACTATTCTTTGTATATTTTTGTTAAAGTTTTCATTCAGCTTTGATCATCGAGAAATTTTAAACTGTCCTTGACTTCAAAGTTACAAAGCTTTATTCTTGAAATAACATGAAAACTTCCAGAATTTTTAGCTAAAAACAAATAGTTTAAAATTTTCGCCACACTATAAAGAGCATCTCAAAAAATTCTTAAAGATTAGTTAGAACTTGAAATTTCACTAAAGATATAGAATTTGGAGTTGTTTCTACACATGATGTTAAAATTTGAGATCATTTGAATAAGAATTGATCAAGTTATTAGATTATAAAATGATATTGTTTTTCCTGAAACACCCTGTATATAGCCCATAAAATTTTTACTTATAAATTTTTGAACTCGTTACTTTATACAGGTTCATATCTGTGGTCCCTTCCACAACAGATATGGACATAAAACTGACAAAAGAAGCAAAAAAGAAGCAAAAAAGAATTAAATGTATTAAAAATAATCAGTCAGCCCTTCACATTTTCAGTGTTTAGAGGCACAGGATCCCAACAAAAGTAGGAAATATTTATAGCATAATATAATAATATTAACCATATTTAGCTTGGTTTATTTGTTTAACAGCATATCAACCCCTTATGGGTTATTTAATGTCAAATTTTGATTCATTTAATTGTAATAATGACTATATTTTCAATGTTCCATTGCACTAATTTGTCTATAATCATTTATTTGCACAGTCATATGATATCAAGTATTCCTATCTAATACCAATATTTTCCACACAGATATATGATATCAAGTATTCCTATCTAATACTAATATTTTATATATAATGGTATGATTTCAAGTGATTATTTCTATTCAATGATAATCATTTGTTTGGTTGGTTTGGTTTCTTTGTTTTAATGGCATATCAACCTTTGAAGGTTATTTAATGCCAAAGCCATCCTTCAAGAAGAGTAGCAATGATGCTATTTAACCCATAGCTGGGAAGATAAGTGGGGTTCATACCTTTCCCAAGGGTATTTGTCCGAAAGTGAATGTAATAGTGCGACTAGAGTTTGAACTCGCTTACTATGATTCTGCAGTCCAGTACTTTAACCATTACACCACAAGGACACCGCTACCATTTGTTTGTTCAGAATTATTATTATATTCTAAACCTCACTAACAAAGGCTATTAACCATATTTAACACAGACAAAAAAAAAACAAACTATACAGCAACACCATGTTTTATCAATTTATATAAAATTATGAGACTGAGTGAATAAGAGGCAATACATGTCATCATAAGGGTATGCTGACAGCATGGATTCCCCTTAACTCTCTCGCCATCCATCCATCCTTATTGATCATCATCTTTGGTGAGTCCAATAGGCTGCATCTAGTATCCACATAGAATTGATGAATATAAGTTTTTGCTGGTTGACCAACACTGGGATGTCCACATGTAAGAGTCTATAGTAGAACGTCATTTCTGAATTCATCCTTATTTCTTCAGTAATGCCCAGTATATTCACTTATCTTACCTGGATGGTTTGTAAAATGAAAGGTGATTGGCTGTACAACTTCAGTTTTGTAAAGAATTGTCTAGGATTTGTTCAAAACAGCACACAGCATCCTTAAGTAGTTCCCATCTATCTTTTTCTTCAGGAATTTCATAAAAGACCAAGTGGTGCAACCATACAATAGTACTGACACTTGCTACAACTTGGAAGAATTGAATGTTAAAATAATAATACGTTTATTTTGTGCATTTATGATAAACTTTCTGAGTTTTCTTTACGTTGGTTTTAAATTTGTTACCTGTGATTTTCCCACAGATGGCAACAAGCTCCCTAAAATTTCTATTTCATCATTGATAGCAAACTTAAAGCTAAGCCGACAAAAATTTGAGGTTTTGATTAACTTATTTAAAAAAAAAAAAAAAGGAAAATATCTTAAAGAAAACAGACTAGATTTCATTGATTAATTTTAATGCCATGTCAACCAATCAAGGGCTAGGGAATTGTGTGTATTGTACATTTCTAGTTACATTTTTGTAATACAGTTTCAAGTATTCCTATACTATAATTTGCAAATAGATCTATTTGACCCATAGATGAGACCCTAACAGGTAGTGCCACTCCAAGTCAGAGCAGACCTGAGAGTAATGGCAATGAAGGGATGCTTCATATTCTTTAAAACTAGAGTCCCACCACTAAATGCAATTTAGTGTCATACTGGGGATACCTTTTTTTTTTTTTTTTTTTTAAAATCACACTGCAAAGGATACATTTGACATATTCTATGCCCTGTTGATGGAGTACAGAACAAAATGGTATTGTTATATGCTACCTTGAGGTTCTGGGAATTTGAAACAATTTATTAATCAGCGTTGACAGAGTTTTTCCATGCGGAAAAACTCTGTGAACGCTGATTAATAAATTGTTTCACGCCACAGTAGGAGGGGTAGGATTACTTATAGGACCTAGAGCATTAAAAACGCTAAATAGCGTTGAGAAATACAACCTAGAATGATGGCAGCTACTTTTAACGGCAACCCCAGAGCAACAATCATCTCATGCTACAGCCCCACCAATGTTAGTGAAGAAACTGAAATAGTCACCTTCTACGATGAGTTATCCTCATTAGTGCGTAGCATCCTGAAACACAACATGTTAGTCATTGGCGGAGACATGAATGCCCAAATCGGGAAAAACAGAAACAACAAATACAGCCTCCACAACACGTCAAATAGGAATGGGCAACATCTAACAGATTTCATGATAGAAAATAGATTACCATGCCTCAATACAAACTACCAAAAAAGGGAGGGCAAACTATGGACATACACGTACGCAAACAATACTAAAGCTCAGATAGACTACGTCCTTATAAACAAGAAATGGAAAAATAGTGCAATGAATTGCGAGGCATACTCCTCTTTTGAGGGTGTGTCCACCGATCACCAAATAGTCACGGCGAAAATACGGTTAAGCCTACGAAAAAACGCCAAACGAACAGCGACCACCAAACACTATGACTGGGCCCTATTGAACAACAGAGATATAAGAGATAAATACGTATTAGAATTAAGAAACAGATTCAAAACACTACAAGAAAAGACCGAAAAAAGTACACCAAACGACGAATATGAAAATTTCGTCAATGCACACCTTGAGGCAGCAGTGAAATGCATTCCAACAAAACTCAAAACTAAATATAGAGTCCCTTGGGAAACTTTAGCGGTGATAGAAAAACGTGCACTAGTGAAAACAGCCTCCAAAAACTATCGAAAAAACACAAATGCCTTAAAACTAAAAACAGCACAATATCAATTAGCAGGCGTATATATAAAGGAACAGACAGAATACATTCAAAATCAGATAGATAAGATTAGAGACTCGGTGGAAGATAGACAATCTAGGATAGCCTGGTGAACAATAAACGAAGTGAGTAGAAGAAAGAACACAGCCAAAGCAAAACTGAAAGCAGTAAACCAACAAGAAAGAATAAAACTGTGCAAACAGCACTTCGAAAACTTACTAGGAAACCCACCGAAAATAACACATGAACCAATCACCAGAATAATTAGCAAACAATTAGACATTAAACTTGGACCGTTCACACAAGAAGAACTCGACTCGGTTCTCAGAAAAATTAAAAATAGGAAAGCTGCAGGGCTGGACGAAATTCCCCCGGAAGTATGGAAGACCAGACAATTCGATGACATACTGCTCCAACACTGCAACGCAGTATACAATCAAAATCCGATAGATAGATGGATGAAGTGATGCATACTCCCCTTCCCTAAAAAGGGGGACCTCGGATTAGCCAAAAACTACCGAGGCATAACACTTACATCCATAGCAGCCAAAATCTACAATGCCCTATTACGAAACCGCATAGAACCCGAAATCGACAACATACTTAGAAAAAACCAAAATGGCTTTCGGAGAAATAGATCCACGACCTCACAAATATTAACCATCCGTAGAATCCTTGAAGGTGTACGGGCAAAAAATCTACACGTGACATTAATTTTTGTTGACTTTACCAAGGCTTTCGATTCCATTCACAGAGGAAAAATGGAACAAATCCTACTAGCGTACGGCATACCTAAAGAAACTGTAGCGGCAATAACGATACTCTATAGAAACACTACAGTAAAAGTACGATCACCAGATGGAGACACAGAATACTTCGACATTGTAGCAGGAGTACTACAAGGGGACACGCTGGCTCCATACCTCTTTATCATTTGTCTAGACTACGTACTTAGAACATCGATTGACAAAATCAAAGGGAATGGCTTCGAACTGACGAAGAAAAGAAGCAGAAGGTACCCCGCAACAACAATTACCAACGCCGACTACGCCGATGACATAGCAATACTAGCAAATACACCTGACCAAGCCGAAACACTACTGCATAGTTTGGAACGAGCAGCAGCAAACATAGGCCTCTATGTTAATGCACACAAAACGGAATATATGTGCTATAATCAAACAGGGGACATCTCCACTCTAGAAGGAACCCCTCTTAAACTAGTAGACAAATTCCCTTACCTAGGAAGCAGCGTTGAATCAACCGAAAAGGACATCGAAACGAGGTTAGCGAAAGCATGGACAGCTATCAATAGGCTATCGATTATTTGGAAATCAGACCTAACCGATAAAATGAAGCGCAGTTTCTTCCAGGCAGCGGTCACATCGATACTGCTATATGGCTGCACTACATGGACGCTAACAAAACGGCTGGAGAAGAAGCTAGACGGCAATTACACAAGAATGCTACGTGCAATCTTAAACAAGTCCTGGCGGCAACACCCCACAAGACACCAAGTGTACGGCCACCTGCCCCCTATCATGAAAGCTATTCAAGTTAGACGAGCCAGACATGCAGGACACTGCTGGAGAAGCAGGGACGAACTCATAAGAGATGTACTCTTATGGACCCCCACACATGGCCGTGCAAAAGCAGGATGACCATATATTCAGCAGCTATGTGAGGATATGGGATGTTGTCCTGAAGACCTACCAAGGGCGATGAACGATAGGGAGGAGTGGCGAGAGAGGGTCAGGGATATCCGTGCTAACAGCGCGATATGATGATTAATCAGCTCAACTGTGTAGTTATTTTAAGGTTTCCCTTATTTCACAAAATCACTTCAAGAAATAAAAGAAACTTATTTTCTATTAAGTTTTTTTTTTCTTTCAGAGGAAGCCATTTTGTTCCTTAAGTTCTACAAAGTTTTGCAGGGTCATATAAATATTTAAGCCAACCCCTTGATCAAAGGCAGGATGAAACACAAGGTCAAATTTTATACGAGTACTGCTGGTTTTAAATTCAGATTTTTCCTTCTCCTAGATTGGTTGCCACACCAAAGCTAAAGAAACAGTCTGCCCTACTATTTACCCATACCTGTAGAGAGAGAAATGGATTCATGCCTTTCTAGAGTAAAGTGAAACAAAGGGCTTCATCTAGGATTTGAACTTGACTCACCATGTCCATTTCTTAAAATGATAAATACCTTAACGCCATGGTTACTAGGTCATGTAAGTTCAATTTTTGAAAATGGTGGGAATAATTAGATTTTGTGATACTACCATTATTAACGATATACTCACTGTTCATATATTTCAGCCATCCATACATGTAAAACAAACTAAATAATTAAAAAATGTGTTTTTGCAAATCAAAGAATTCCTGTCAGCAATGCTTAGACCTACCACCCACCAAAAAGGATGTCCTGGGTACGACACTAAATTGCATCTGGTGGTGAAACTCCAGTTCTGAATTTCTGGGGAGTGTAACATATCCTTTCATTATCATTATTCCCAGATCCACACTGACCTGGAGTTGTAGCACCTGTTAGAGTCACAGGTATTGGTCAAATAGAACTCTTTAAAAATTATTTGTATTAGACAGGAATATGTGAAACCCTAACTGTGAGTATACAAATTATCATAGAGAAAAACAATGAAATATTGAAAATATAGTTATGATAATAATCAAGTGTTTAGCATTAAATAACTCACAAGGAGTTGGTATGCTGTTATACAAATAAACCAAACAGAAGAATCCTTAATGTTAATAGAAAAGAATGATTTTTTTAGTAGTAATCTGAAGTTCTTTAAAAATTAAAACAAATAACCATAATTATTCATGTATAATATGCATTGGCTTTTTTTTTTTAGAATTTTTAGCACCTAAAATGTTCAATATTTTTTATTGGTTTGGCTTTATTGCATATCAACCATTCTAGTTTATTTAATAATTCTATTAAAGACTATTCATTATTTATTTGCACACAGTCAAATGTTTGCAAATATTGCTATGTAATACCAATAATTCAATCTCAGTGTATAGTTAAAGAGTTTACAGCTATTTAACACTAATAATTCTATTCAACATTGCTCATTTGTTTGCACAGTTAAATGGTTTCAAGTATTGCTATGTATCACTAAAATTTCAATTAGACATCAGTCATTTGTTTACACACAGTTAAATGGTTAAACAGTTCTATTTCTAACAATTTGATTTAATTTAAGTCATTTGTTTGCACATAGTTTAAATATCAAACAGTTCTATTTGATCCCTAGATAGGACTATCAGTCAATACCACTCTGGGTCAGAGTGGACCTAAGTGCAATGGTAATGAAGGGATACTCCAGATTCCTCAAAGCCTCTCCATCAGATGGTTTAATGTCATATCCAGGACACTTGTTGGCCAGAGTGAGTGTGGGGGGTCAGAGATGCAATTGTTGTATTCAACAGCCCCAGCCAACTGGGCATTTCATTGGATTATACTGACTAAAAATAATAGTTTATATAGTTCACATTATGTCTTAAAACACAAAATTTACACATTATTTAGAGCAAACACACAGACATATTCATGCAAAAATACAAGCTTATAGCGAAAATAAACTCACATTAAGAGAAACAAAATTGTAAACAAACTCACATTCCAGGGGAATATTTCTCTGTAACAGTGTAAAAACATTAGTGTGGATGAAAGATATAACTTAATTTTGGTCATTCCATCTTGAATATGCAGAAGTATGTGGCTGGATAAAAGTTAATTATATAGTTCTTGTATATATGGACCCCTAACTTATTGGATGAAAAATCTGGAAAAATATCATGTCTTATACACAAATAATTATGGTATTTGGTTTATTTTACATTCTGTTTGAAAAATATTAATTTCTCTGATATCAGATTATGCTTGATATAGTATTAATCCATGACTGCAGGAGTTATGTCACTTTTCTTCCTTTGTTATGAAGATTGTAACTTTAAAAATATAATAAAATAAAAAATTCATTCAATATCTGTTGAAAGAATAACAAGATACAATCGTTTTCATTTATTTTTTTTTTTCTAAATTTAGTTTTATTACTAATAAAAATTAGTCTTGGATAGATTGAAATTTTTTTTACAGATTGAAAATAAATTCATTCAGACAAAATAATTTATCACAAAGGAAATGTTCTGATATTTTGTAGAGTATATATATATAGCCAATCTTACTGAAAAAAAAAATGTCCATTTTAGTTGTATGGTAGACTGTAATGACATATAACAAAATGTTTATTATATATATATATATATATAAGAAAAATAAGCAAAATCAAAGATTTATGAAGCAAAATGAAAATTAATCAATCTATTTCTCCATATTAGCCATATCAGCTTTTTCCTCTCTCTTTCTCTGACCTTCAATGAAGTTATAAACAAATCCTAACTCCCATACCATTTTCTTCGATACATAATAGTCCTGGTGGTCTCAGATGACAAGCTTCTGATGTTTGTTAATGCAGGTGGCCTTTAACAAAAAAAAAAAAAAAATTAACAAAAACAAAGAGTAACAAGTTCTGTGTTGTTTGCAACTGGAGATTTGATTCAGGTGTCAAACTTTAACGAACAGGAAGGATCAGAGACAGCACGTTCTCACTCAAACACATACACCAACCTATATATGTTGGAGCCTACAGCTATTTAGAATAAGCATCTTTATGACCTTCTACAGGGTCATTTGCTGAGAAGTTTGGATATGTACTGGGCCTTTTCTTCTTAGCCCTTTAAAAAGAGATGGAACAAGGCAAAAGTTTGTAGGACAAAATGACACCAACAACAACTAGCCAAAGGAAAGGGACTTTCTTGCATTTGCCACACAAGAGAATATATTATACCTTTCACTATTCATAATAAATGTTGAACAGTTTCTTTTTGCTGAATCATCGACTCTTTAGTTGTTGATGCAATAATCCTCATCAGTATCATGAATATGACATAACGGCATTTGATAAGACCCCAGTTCTGGAGATCTGGGAAGTGTAGAATACCCCTTCATTGCCATTACTCCCAGGTCGACTCTGGCTCAGAATGGTAGTACCCGTTAGGGTTCAATCTATGGGTCAAATAGATGTTTTGAAAAAAAATTCTTGAGAAACAACTACACAAATACAAATGTAAAATGAATGTGATTCCCAAATCACTTAGTATAAACTAATCCCAGACAGATTGAGCTGCCATTAAAATCAACAATCATCAGAAATAATGGTGGGAAAGAAAATCCACCACAGATAAATAAAAAAAAAAAAAAAAAAAAAAAAAAAAAAAAAAAAAAAGTAACACCTATATAAATTAAAATTTGTTTGATGAATATTATATTTGAATACATTTGAACTTCACAAGAATATTGATGACATTTGTCAGTCATCAAATTAAAGAAAAAAAAATGTTTTTAATTAAATTATTTGAAATACCTTGTTCCTCTGGCTTCAAATGTTTCTTACTTTAGCCATAATCATTTTTAGTGTTATTCTAAGGATATCATTTGGTAAAAAATTTCCAGAATATTTTATCCACAAAAATCTATAAAAAACAATCTATACAAATTTTTATCCAGAACATAATAGCTTTTTATCACATGCTCATATTGTTGCATAAAAATGTCTTCCCATTTAAATTTCTATTCTGTTGGCATGGTTTAGAATACATGTATCCTCAGCAGAGAGTAAGACCCCCCTCCATCCACCCCAAAAGCAGGGGTCTCGGGTATAACACTAAACTGTATCTGATTGTGAGGCACCAGTTATGGAGTACAGGGAATTCTTTCATTGCTATTACTCCATGGTTCATTGACCCAGAATGGTAGTATCTGTTAATGTCCTATCTACAAGTCAAATGAATTGGTTTAAAAATCATTTGTATCCAATAGGAATACTTTATACTATATAACCATAAATTGTTTGTATTAAGAATAGTTACTTGAAATTATATAACTATGTGCAAACAAATGACTATTATTCAATAAAAATAATTACTGTTTTAAAATTATTTGTATTTGGGGTGTCTACAAAAAAAAAACCCCAAAAAACTCTTAAATTACTAGATAAAAAAAAAATGTAAATATGAACATTCAATGAATACCATTCTCTAACATTTAACAACCCAGTCAGCTAGGGCTGTAAAATACACTGAATTCATCTCTGCAGCGAGGTAAGACTTCCCCAACGAATGTCCTAGATATGACATTAAACCATCTGATGGCGAGGCTCCAGTCAGTGAAGCTCTGGGGAATATAAAGTACTCCTTCATTGACACTGCTCCCAGGTCCACTGACCCAGAGTGGTAGTACCTGATAGGGTCCTATCTAGAGGTCAAATACAACTGTTTGATATTTAAACTGAGAGCAAACAAATGACTTATGCTAAATTGAATTGTTAGAAATAGAACTGCTTGATCATTTAACTGTGTAAACAAATGATAAATAGTAAATAGAAACATTCGTGTTAGATTAAAAAAAATACTTGAAACCATTTAACTGTGTACAAAAAAATGGGGTTCGACTCGTTTAAAAATGTATCTACAAAATCAGTGTACAAATTCTTTAATATATTTAAAAAAAAAAAAAAACAAAACAAAACAAGATTTTGTATTAAAAAAACAACAATAAAACCCAACCAACCAAACTTCTCGTACATCTAGGTATAAAATAAACCATAACAGTTTGACATATCATTAAAAACAATCATTCTGTTTTAATTATAAAAATTGAATGGTTAAGAAAAAAAAATCAAGCTTGAAACTTATGTACATTTTCTATTATTAGACAATACATTTTTTTTTAATTGAACATGAATCCTTCTTTACGAAGAAGTAAAACTTTTTGGGCTTTTTTTTAGCCTTTAAGCTAAAAAGTTCATTTTTGGCTTTTTGGGGGGGGCAACTCTGCAATATAAATTTTATTATTTCTTCATTGTTTACACGATTTACACCTGACATAATCATTTCTTTTTAGTGACCTTAAGGGTTTATTTAAGTGTTCAAAAAAAAAAAAAAAAAAAAAAGTCACAAATATTGCATAGTAAACTTATAATAATAATAATAATAATGACTGACATGAAATTTCCTGTTTAAGGAAAAAATTTAAAATAAAAACACAGCTGTTTCAAGAATGATTTAACAATTGAATGATTTCTAATAAATATCTTTGTCAGCCGTTAATTGATTGATAAGAATTATATTGAATCAACCCAGAAATATCAATAAATCAATATCATAAGAAACATTTTTTTAACGATTTTACCATCTCGGTGGTGCTAAGGTTAACAAATGGGTACAGGTTTCCAGTCTAACTTAAAAAAAAAAAAAGTGGCAGAAGCAATGGAAAACTGTCTAGTATGTAAATAAATTTTAGCAACAATGACTATTTAAAAAAAATAACGTTAGCCTCGTCTTAAAACCGAAAGAAACACGGAAACTATAACATTTTCTCTCTGTCTCTCTATATATAGCCAGATGAGAGAGAGAGAAATCGCAAGAACTGATGGTTTTTTTAAGACTTACTCTAAAAAGAAAACTAAAATATTTGGAATTATTTGAGAAATGTTACAAAATCCGGTTGAGTGAATATTCATCACGTGACAGCAATTTTTAACATGAATAAAAAAAAAAAAAAATTAGTGAAAATCGGGAGTGTACACTAAAGTATGTTTTTTGTGTGTTTGTTGTACAAGCACGGACTTGTACATTTTATTTAATTTATTTTGTTTTTACGTATAATTTTTTTTTTTTAGTCGATAATAATTAACTTACAGACAGTAATTATGATTTTCTGTGTTGAAGACATTTTAAGTATTTACCTTTTATGCTTTCAAATCATAATCTAAAAATATATAAATAAATAACGAAAATGATTTAGTATTTCTAGTGTAGTAATATGGTACACCCATTATAAACCGTTTTAAAATCTTTTAAAAGCCTTATCTGAAAGAGAATAATACCTAAAATACATTGTTTTAGGGGGAGGGTTAATAAGTTTTTAAAATACGAAAGTTAAGTAGGCGGACTATTTTTTCTAGAAAAACAAAACAAACAAAAACATAATAAGTAAAGAATTATTCAAGAAATATTAATCTATTTGTGAATGACATTAGACTATAATGCTTACGTATCTGTATTTTAAAAGAGGAATTTTATTGACTTGTCTAAAAGTCAGCATTGATATCGATCATAAAGATAAAAATTAAATTTAGTAGTGGAAAAATATTTACGCCATTATTATTAGTCACTCTAACTGAACAATCATCAAGTCAAAGTACTTAAAAACTTTAAAGTCCAAAGATAGATAGTCTATAATATAACTAAGATTTAATAAGTTAAAAGTATATTTTTACTCATTTTGTTTTTAATGGTATGATAGCATCATAAACAAAAGTTCAAATCTTACAACAATCGCAATGATTTTATGTGTCTCTTGCGTTACAGTTCAAATTAACTATTTCATCAAATGTGATGACATTTTTTACTACTTTAATACACAAACAGTTAACAAAAAGCGTATAACTAAATTTTATAACCACTTTTTAATAAATGGGTAGACGAGATTACAAAAAAATAATACCCTACTTATTTTTAAGGGCTGGATCAACAAATCAGCTGATTGGTAAAAATTATAACAACAGTGTCTTTTTGTTAAAATAAAACGCAAACTAGATCCAATAAGTAAACCCAAACAAAGCTTATTATACCTTCTAAAAACAACGAAAGTTAAAATTAGCAAATCATTCATAAATAATATGTAGGAAATAATCTTCTGACAAGAAGAAATAAAGATTTCTAAATATGAAAAAAAGGATACGTACAACAAAAAAGGATTAAAGCCGGTTGTAAATTTCTTGTTAAGGGAAAAAGATAGTTTTATCCAATAAAGATGTCAGGACAACCAAGATATTATTAGCTAAGACATTGTAAATGAACATCCCAGCTGTAAAATCGACTGTCAGTTTTTCGTTTTGTTGTTTCGAATCTCATTTCTTTTGTTGTTATGAATTCGTCTGAATAAAGCTGCGACCAATAGCATCTAGCTGCCATTTTTCATAACAATCCCGCACTAAATATCGACAAATTCCTAGAAAAAAATCTCTTTTTTTAAATTTATAAACAGAAAGAATGACAAAAGAAAATATTCATTTAAAAATATTAATAATATTTTTGAATTTTCAAATTTAGACGTTAATTTTTTCTGCTAAAATTTAATTTATTATTATTATTAATCAATTTATGTAAAATAAATATTACATTTCCGCAGATGATTCTATGAACTCATCATAGCTTAATGATAATGTTAAGGAGGAATTATTTTAATACTTTTGATTTTGTTTTATGACAAATATTTTTCCTTAAAATTACTGTGAGGAAATATATATACCAATAAAATAAATTTTCCATTTTCCCCATAAAACAAGTAACGAGTCCTATTTCTATTTTATTTTTTTAAATTTTTTTGATCAACAACATAAAATGAATTCCATCTATTTTCTCGCCGTGGAACATAATTCAGTGAGGTTAGCCTTAAGTGAGTTCGATCCTTACTGTGATCCTAATTTAACTTTTACTGTATTCCAAACTAACTTAAATAAGATTTTATATATTTTCCTCTAAGTTTAGAACAATGAGACTTGCACAGTTGAGAGACCTAATACAGCGTTACCATTCCACCAAATTCCATTTAAATGAGTCTTTGAATAATCTAATATCAAGTAAAAATAAAATAAAATAAAATGAAATAAGACAAGAAAACATTTTTTAAGTCACGAACAAATTTTAGCACAAGAAGGATTACATTGACATCTGTATACTGTCTATATAAAGACGTTCAAAATACAAGTTTTACTTACTGTTAAACTGGCTGTGGGGAAAAGAAGCCTCTCTGCGTATTGGCAGATTAAACCTCTTTTGAGAACAATATTTTTGTTGCTTACAAGGCTGTCACAAAAGGCTCAGAAATCCATTCTCGACTTCTTTGTGATGGTAATATAGCTATGTGGCGTTACCATTCCCTGACAGGATCAGAAACAACATCTCAACTGTCCAAAGACCAGAGGCAAAAAGAGATCGATTATGTGTTATAAGAAATGTCATGTGATTACATACAAGGTCCTAACAGGCATGCAAATAATCTTATGATATCCCTACAAGTACCCATGAAAAAAGGAGTACATAATTTGTGTACTGAAAATTAAAAATGTAAAACCGTAATTCAATATTCTATTACGGTTCCTTCATTTAACTATTATTTTGAGAAGAGCCATTATTATATCAATAATTGTTTATATAACAGTGTAATTTAATGTGTCACTGAGTACAGAGCCAGTTAAAGGATTTTGACCCCGAGATCAAACATCTACAATGGTGATTGACAGTTGAGAGTTCAAAGGTTTTGATCCAGCGAGTAAACCGAATGAAATAGGAAAACTAACGGTGTGGAATAACGTGTGTGCACTGACTGATTGGCTGAGAAAAGTCACGTGACAAAAAAGAGGAAGAATTTTTAGTTTGAACAATTGGGTTTTGTTATAACGACAGACACATTCGGGCTTGTTTTGAAGGCGTTGGGATACAATAAATTATTATCTTCCTTATATAATTGGCATGTCTGTTATTTTATGGTGTCTCTTCTCGATCTTTTTTTACTTTTGTTCATGGAACGGTAAAGACTTTTTCTCGGAATCCTGCTTGGGAACAAATGCGCCACTTGTCAACCAAGCCTTTTTCCATTTTGTATCCCTTCTACATCTACTTGTTCATGGAACAATATGCGTATATTTTAAGCTTTTTTATAATGCCACTGGTATGTATATTATGTATATAAAAAGTAAAATGTTACTGTATATGTAAATAAGTTTATCTTGTTTTTGTTTTTTTCTTCCGTTTGGTTAAGTGTTAGTATATCACATATATACTCATAGTAATATTGGTCTTTGGAGAGTGGAAACTCAACTAAATATATTCCCTACCAACAAGCGTTCCGATAAGGCTTTTAACGTTTAGAAGTCTCTTTGAGAGGCTTTGACAGAAATTTAAAAGAGGCAAAGAGTTTTCTCTTCTCTATGAACGACAGTTGGAAACTCATTGAAAAAGGTAACTTGATCAAGTGAAAACTTCAAGTAGTGAACCAAACTATAAATACAAGTTTGTCGACTTCTGTCACCCAGAGATAAATGAAGATCGACAGCTTTTGGGTACACCTCAGGAACAAACGTCAGCAAGACAACCCTACTCTATTACAATAGAACTCTTTCTTTAAACTTCATAGTTTTATGGAGTTTTGGCAAATTGTTAGAGTCAGCGCTTAGCTGTATAACTAGCTGAGCAAGATCTAAACAATTTGCCAAACTTCTTATGGTGCTACAAACAGGATATATTCGTGTGTAAATAGTAGCTTCAGTTTAATAGTAGCACAGGGTCTATATCACGTTCAGTCCTTGCACAATCGTTTCAACACACATCGGCCGACCGTGTTACCTGGTTCACAGTACGGGTCGGGTGTGTCTTGGCTTTTGTGGCAGTCGGTCGAGGCCGCTTGACATGAGCACGGGGGAAACTCGGCATTCGTGTCACGTGGCTAAGACCGACTTCCCTTGGGCCTTAGGGACCGTCTCCCAGGCTCTTACCTGCTCCAGCAAGGCTCGGTTTATCGCCTGACGCCTGAGGTGCCCCCTTTTGGTAGGAGGGATGCCGTCTGGGCCTAAGAGCCGCCGGGCGTGTCTGGGCTACGGCCCCGTGCCTGGCTCCTATGTTAAAAAGGTATTGTGCCTGTAAAGTCTTTATATCTGAGGTAGGGCACTGTATAAATACTGAGGCTGCATTGAGCTACAGCTTTTTTTATTTTTTGTCAGCTAATTTGACGCTACCTGGAACTCCTAGGCCAGTAAGTGTTATCCCCCATTGAGCGTGGGTAATGGCCTTTGGCGGGTGAGTTCTTTCAAGCCTGGCTGATTGTGTGGGAGTAATCCGGACAATCCAACAGTCGGGCAGAGCTCAGCGTCAAGACAGCTAAAAGTACTGTAATTGGCAACACAGGAGTCCAAAAATCTTTGGATAATGACTGTGCAACTAGAGCTGTTGGGACCTCTAGGCCGATAAGTTTTATTGTGATTCTACAAGTTTTAGCATAACATGCGGTAGACTTCAATAGTAGTCGGCGGTTTCCCGCCTTGAGGTTGTTGGCTCTGTACTCTTCATGTTTCTAGGATCGCAGTGGGGCGAATGTGAAGGGTAGATTTCTGACTGGCCGTCTTGAGCTAATCGCAAGATAGCTGTCCACAAGCAACCAGTCAGATGTTGAACGCTTAGCCAGTGGGAGTAAAGTGGGGGTGAGGGGGAATTAATCGATTTTTCACTAAGTCAGGATTTAATACAAGGTCAAATTGAAACTTATGGGTGACCATTACAAAAAATGCTTGGTCCTGATGACATTTCCCTTTTAGGACGCCTCATGCGCCGAGCAATAAACTCAGCCCTGCAAAGTTGGTATTGCCTGTGGGGAAAGCCTCCAGGAACCAAACCAATATTAGTTATTCACCTGCGCGGCACAGTACCAGGCTAAGACTGAATCGGTATAAGATAGGAATTCGGCGTTTATATTGAGATCTCACAAAGAGTTCCCGTAACCTGTAGGAGTATCATGACTGGTTCTCTGTGGCCATTACATGTGTGTCCAATAAATTCCAATAATACAAAAAGGACTGAAAATTACAAGAATTTTGTTTTAGATCGAATTAACGCTAAATATCGTAACAAAAACACCAATTAGTATATTCAAACAATGGAATTGACATTTCAGCCATTTGAATCTATTTCATACTTCAAATGAAAGACAAGAGTAAAAGTTTATGCTTTACAAGAATATTTCTTGGAACAATGAAACACATGTCACCTAAAACTTCTTCTAAAATAAAACTTTCATTCATTCACGGCATTCATATTGTAGCAGAAAGAATTTCAAATTATTATTTAGTGCAGGAATTGCTTTAGCCGTTGGAGTTCGAAATTATATATTGCATCCAATGAGAATGACCGATACTATTCTGCCCGGGCACACTTACCCGGGCAACATAAAAAGCAGCGCTAACCATGCTCGCCCTCACTTTTCTTTTCCTCCTTGCTAGCAGCAAGGTCAGACCAGCCTACACGAGAGAGAACATTCTCTCTTTATCCTGGGACGATTCCAACAGCAGACAGAGAGTCTTTTCATCTCGAGAGAGCACATTTCAACATTTGTTCCTCTGCTTCTTTTCGGAGACCATTCCTTATCAATTATTTCTCCTTCCTAAATCAAATGGACCCCGAAGCTTATAGCCGATTAACTAAATTCCTGCACAGCTATTAACAACTGTCTTAGATCCACATGCGACTCACAGCACAAAGAAAAACTTCGTTTGAAACTGCCATTAGAGCTTCTCCTTTGAAAACTATCAATTTCTTCGTCAATGCCTTCATTATTTATTTTCTTTCTTTTAAGAAGAGGCAAGAGAACTCTACAACCTCAACTGCCATTTATGTTCAAATGGTAATATTATCTGCCCTCATGTTATAATATTTTCTTTGTCTTTACATTTTTTTTTTGTATTTTCAGTTATTTACCTCCACTTGTACTCATCTCTATACTTGTAGGGCTGCTGGTGATGTAACGGCCATCATCGTAGGAAACAGACTCAGCGACTTCAGTTCTCATCCTAGCTAACACTGTTTGCATTTCACTTTGCACTTTACCCTTTGGAAAGGCAGTAATTCATTTCTTCTCCCTCCAGCTGTAGCTTAATAGTGTGATAGACTAGGCTTTTTAGCCTTGTTATGGCAACCAATTTAGAAGAAGGAAAACTCTGAAACCACACCAGCTGTACACAGCTTAAAGAAATTGTGTCGCATTTTGTCCATAGCCGAAGGGTTGCTTCAATTCGAAGATATCTTGAAGCCCAGTCAACTGAGTCTGTAGAGTATGTCAACTGCATCTGTGCAGAGGAGTAAGACCATTAGATGGTGAAACTCTAGTTCTGGAGATTTGGGGAATGTAGGATGCTCCTTCATTACCATTACTTCCAGGCCCTCTCTGATTTCAAGTGGTTGTATACCAAACCTCCAGACCCCAATCCTCGGTCACGGCGCCAAATATACCAATTATGGTATCTCTTTGCCACAACCTTGTCCGCCTCCCTCCAATCTCTCTGCTACAGCGCGGGAAAAAAACAGATCAAAAGTTCCTTCCAGGAAAGTGACCATACACTGCCCTGCCCACGTTGTGATTCTTTAAAAGTAAGGCCGATGGCCACGTCTGAAAGGAAGAGGGTTTACTGGCAGCTGAAGACTGGATCCCGAAGGGTACATATATTGCAGAACAAAAAAAAAATAACTCCGATTTCTGCAGTAGACAATAAAAATTTTTTTATAAAACTTTAAAGTTACAGATGGCGACAAAAATCTGCGGGTGTGACTGTAGCACTATATGGGTTTCCCGCCAAAGCAGACGATTCCTTTGTCTGTTTTGGCGCGAAACCAGACAAAGGATTCTTGGACCTGAAATCTCGCCGTATCCGGAAGTGGTAAGGGGACGGAATGAGAGTTGGCTGGACAAAGGAGCTGAGAGGAGTTGACGGGGGACCCGGAGGAGAGTAGTTGGCGTTGGACAGCAGAGAGGCGAGCAGCAGAGAGTTGGCGTGGAACCACGGACAGGGGCAGTCAACACCGGACACCGGAGTAGAGAGGCGAGGCAGCATGGGATAGGGTCCAGCGACAGTGAGTCAAGATGAGTCTGCATTCCAGTAGCTTTGTGGAATTTTCGCTAGTAACCCATGCTAGCCTTAGTCCATATATGCTATCAGGAATGCAAAGTGTTGCATAACTCTCCTTCTGCACTTGAGTTAACCCCAAGCATTGTTCGTGTTTGTTCGTCTGTTTTATTTTCTCCTGTCTCCCTCGATCGTATTCTTGTGTAGCGGTAAAGAAATGTGCGTTACCCCCTCAGCCACTAGTTGATCACCGGCCGGCTGAGAAGAAGAAAAGGTTCGAGAAGAGGATGAATGCGTGTGGGGGTGAGGGCGTAACGTTACATGACGTATAATGGTGTAAGGCGGCGGTTTGACGAGGGTTAAGTTTTCTTAACTACAATTTGTCTCAGCGGCGGACTGGTGATATCTGAGTTGGCAGCGCAAAGCACAATTCCAATCTGTTGGTCCCTGCCTGGTCTTCGTCTGCTTCGTCTGGAACCGAACTGCTTCGCTCTCTGCCACCAACTTACAAGGATCTAGGTTTTCTTAACGACAATTTATTCCAGCGGCGGACTGGTGATATCTGAGTTGGCAGCGCAAAGCACAATTCCAATCTGTTGGTCCCTGTCTGGTCTTCGCCTGTTACGTCTGGAACCGAACGGCTTCGCTCTCCTGCCACCAACTGCTGAGTTCGAAAATCAGCCTGTTTATATAATAATTGCCAATATTCTGGGGTAGGTTCTGACTGAGGCAGGGGTGATCTCCATAACGTCATCAGAAAGGGTCCAACCCTCTTTTCACTACTTCCACTGAGTCGTCCCTCTCACTACCCTCGTAGTGAGGACTACGGGAGGATAGCTTTCCTCCTACCAATATAGTTTCTCTCATTTTACTGCTTATGACATCGTCCCTCTCACTACCCTCGTAGTGAGGACTACGGGAGGGTAGCTTTCCTCCTACCAACATAGTTTCTCTCATTTTACTGCTTATGACATCATCATGCCAGACAGCCTTCACACCATCAACTAAGATTCCCTTGTTCACCTTTCAACACCTTTTCTCCCTGTCACTGCAATCAGGTGAGAGACACAGGTCACGGGTTATCTTCCCTGATTGTCAAATTTCTAATTTTCATTTTTTTTTCTCTTTCAGGCTTAGGAATTGTTCATAATATCCTAAAACAACATATTTTTTCTTTCTTCCTCTATTTGCGATTTTACTTGTAACCAACTTGGTCACCCCCATTACCTGTCAACATCTTTCCATTTTCTGTTTTGACTATTGTCAAAAATTCTTTTTCAGAATTTTCACTTCTTTTTCCCAGACATTTCAATTTTACACTTCTTGGCAATTATATTTGGCTACTCAACTTTTTGGTTAACCCCTCACGTACCGCCATCGACCAATATTGTCATAGTTGTACCTATTAAGGTCCCATCAATGAGTCAAATCGAACTATTCAATCCTTTTACAACACTTCAAACTATTTAACTGTTTACTAACAAATTATTAGTATTATTTGAAACCATTTAACTGTGTGCAAATAATAAATAGCTATAATTGAAAATATTTAATTGTCTGCAAATAAAACAATTAGTGTTAAATAGCAATACTTAAAACTATTTATCTGTGTAAATAGCAATACTTGAAACTATTTATCTGTGTGTAAAAAATAAATACCAATGATACTTGAAAGCATTTATCTGTATGCCAACAAATGAGCTTTAACTTGTTTAAAAATAAAGTTACCAACGAAATATTCACTTAGTGGAGGTGCCCGTGGTGCTATGGTTATCGTCGAAGAAAATGGACACGGCTATACGAGTTCAAATCCCGGACGAGACTGATTGCATTTTACATAGCACTAATACCCTTGGGAAAGGTATGAATCCAATTATTCTCCCTCCAGCTATGGGTAAATAGTAGGGCAGACTGGGTTCTTCAGCCTTGGTGAGGCAACTAGTCTAGGAGAAGGAAAACTTTAAATTCAAACCTGTTAAACTCCACTTAAAAATTGACCTTGTGTCATATCCTGCCTGAGTCGAGGAGTTGGTAAATATGGTGAAATATTCACTTAAAAATCTACCAAGACAGTCAGTCAAAAACCAAATTAACCCCTACCATTATCACTCAAACCTATATCTATTTCCCTCCTTGTTCTTCCCTTATCTATCTCTTGTCTTAAGACTCTTTCCCTCCCTTTATACCTTTTTACATTCTCCATTTGCTTATCTTTTTCAAAATTGCTAAAATGTAGAAAAACGCAAAAAATGTTTAGTCTGATGAAGTTCTTCTATTAATTAAGAATGAAATATTACTACCAAACCCGTTGTAAGTGTTATATTTATTCACTTTTCCACTTATTTTTATCATCTTGTCAGATTCACCAAAATCTACCGTTTCTCTCTCTCTCTCTCTCTATATATATATATATATATATATATATATATATCTTTAAAAAATTCAAATGTTGATTGATTGATGTCAACCTATTTGGGGTTATTCTCTATGTAGAGGTCAGGGAATCATGCTTGTTGTATGCATATTTTCACATTTTTTTGTATAGTTGTTTCTTAAGATTTTTTTTGGTTGGTTGAATAGTTGGTTGGTTGGTTGGTTGGTTGGTTGTGCTTTATGATATATTAACCCTTCTAGGTTATTTTATTGCCAAATCCTGTTTATACATATAAATTAGATGATATGTAAATGAAATGTTAATAGGTATCAATTTTTAAATGAGCCAGACTTCATTTGTTTGCATACAGTTAAATGGTTTCAAGTATTACAATCTAACACTAATAATTCTATTCAACATTACACAGTTTAATGGTTTCAAGTTTAGAAAATGATTACATATTTCCATTTGACCCATAGATGGGACCCTATCAGGAGCTACCACCCTAGGTCAGATTGTACCTGGGAGCAATAGCAATGAAGGGATACTCTGCATTTCCCAAAGCAATAGAACTGGAACCTCACCATCAGATGGTCTAGTGTCATATCCAGGACACTCATTGGAGGGGGGTCCTTGCCCCTCTGCAGAGTTGCAGTTGGCATATTCTACAGCTCCAGCCAACCGGGTTTAAAGAGTTTTTTTGCACATCAAGTATTCTTATAAGTAAGTAAAGTTGTCTCCCTTTAGTCGAGGGCGACTCGAAGGCTCCCTTTTCAATAGCTACTACCCCGAGATGCAGGGGAGGGTGCTACTCCTTTCCCTGGATTGCTCCACTTTACCCTTGATACCTTATATTGCTAAGTGTTAAGCAAGGAGGCATCATGTAAAGTCTTTGGTATGATGTGATCTGGGATTGAACCCAGGTCTCCTGGACCATTGGCGAACACTCTAGCCACAAGGAAGCCAATAATTTGCACTTAGTTGTATAGTTTCAAGTATTCTTTTCTAATACTAATATTTTATACACAATTATATGGTTTCAAGTAATTGTTTCTATTTAACAATAATAATTTCTTTGCAAGAAATTATCTAGTTCAAGTAACTAACAATAATAATCCTTAGTAAACAATTATAGCTTCAAGTATTGATTCTTAATACAAATAAGTTACAGTTATATCACATCAAGCATTCTTATTTAATACCAATAATTTTTAAAACAGATCTATTTGACAAATAGATGGGACACTAGCAGGTACTTATAATCTGGGGGGGGTCCTCGTGGTGTAATGGTTATAGCGATGGACTGCGGAATCGTAGTACGCGAGTTCGTACTCCAGTCGCACTATTACATTCACTTTCGGGCAAATACCCTAAGGAAAAGTATGAACCCCCTTATCCTCCCAGCTATGGGTTAAATAGTACCACTACTGTTCTTCTTGGAGAATGGCTTTGGCATTAAATAACCTAAAAAGAGTTGATATGCCATTAAAAAAAAGAAACCAAACCAAACCTTATAATCTGGGTCAGAATGGACCTGGGAGTAATGGCAATGACTGGGTAATCCACAATTCCCAAATCCCTAGAACTGGAGCCTCACAACAGTTTAATGTCATACCCAAGACATATTTTGGGGATCTTATCCCTAGGCAGAAAATACAGCATATCTTAAGTCTCACTAACAGAGCTGTTTAATGTTAATTATAAAAGTAAAGTAAAGTTGGTGACCATAGTCAAGGGCTACCTGAAAGCTCCTGTTTCAATAGCTACTATACCAAGGTGTTGGGGAGGGTGCTACTCCTTTCCCTGGAGTGCTCCACTTTGTCCTTGAAATGTACCACATAATGATGTGTGTTAAACAAGGAGATATCAAGTACCATTTTTTGAGTCTTTGGTATGACTCAACCTGGGATTGAACCCCAGTCTCCCAGCCCAGTGGCAAACACTCTACCACTAGGCCAATGGGATGGTAATGTTAATTATAATCTACAAAAAAGTTTAGAATTCATTAAATTTCTAAATGTGACAGATCACTTCTTGGCTCTTCTGCAAAGTAAATCCAATTCTGTTTTATGTTCTATGCTTTCTATCTACTACTCTTCCAAAATGCAAAAAATTCTCAAAATAAAATTGTGCCTGATGATTGTGAAAGCATGCATCTAGTACTTGTGATATATGGCTTTAATTTATGATTTACTGCATGAAACATGAGATACACATGTTGAAGAGAAATAAATAACTTAAAAAATAAATCCCCTTGTGGACCTATTCATTTTCAAGTATTTACTTTTTTCTCTCATTGGGCCAACAAAACATTTTATATATACATATATAATTCATATATAATATATATATTAAATATATCTAATTTTATATATAATTTTATATATACATATATGTATGTATATAACAATATAAATATGCAAAATATATATGTAATAGAAATATACAATATATATATATATATATATATATATATATATATATGTCTGTGGATGACTGTATATATATATATATATATATATAAATGGAGGAAAAAATTTTATAATATAAAAGGAAAATGTATGGAGGTAGACATAATTGGCCTAGTGGACAGAGTTTTTGTCAATGGCCTAGGGGACTGGGGTTCAATCCCAGGTTGAGTCATATCAAAGACTCAAAAAATGCTTGGTAATCTTGTTGCTGAATACTCAGCATTATATGGTACTTATCAATGTTAAAGTGGAACAATCCAGAGAAAGGAGTAGCACCCTCCTCTACACCTCAGTGTAGTAGCTATTGAAAAGGGAGCCTTTGGGTTGCCTTCAACTATGGTCACCAATATTACTTACTTTATATATATATATATATATATATATATATATATATATATATATATATATATATATACCTAAAGTACAGTTGAAGAGCCACAGTCTGACCTCTTTCTCTCTGTGTGGTCTACATAAATATAACAGACATTAAGGGTATATAATTTAGATCTTTTATACTTGCATTGCCATAGTAGCATTTAGCTCTTTTTATGTACTTTCCTTATTTACATTTTATCTTTGATTATCACTATATCAATATATATATATATATATATATATATATAAGTATTATTTTGTCCATTTAAACCGGAGTTGGGAGTAATTCTATCAGGACAAGAAAACTATTCAAAAGTGAACATATAAATTTTCCTGGTAAAGAGCTCAATGTAACAGACATTACAGAGTAATAATTTCATTAAGAAAAAACACAAACCGGTCACATTAGGATTATAAATTTATTTCCATCCTGTTATGTGTTTTTGATAAAATAAAGCTTTTTTTCCTGTGTCTATTCTGATTTATTTTATCCATAAGATCTGAAGAAGTCCTGTTAATTTTTTTGGTGTTTTTTGATTTTATCAAAAACACATAACAGGATGGAAATAAATTTATAATCCTAATGTGACTGGTTTGTTTTTTTTCTTAATGAAATATATATATATATATATATATATATATATATATATATATATATATATTTGAGGATGGTTGAATTTTGCCAAAAGAGTTGCTAATAGGAAGCAATGGTTTTTCATGGAAGTCAATAGTAATAGGTCCTTTCATGCCCCCAGAAGACTATCAGCATAACCTTCTTTACTATCTGCTGTGCTCCTATTTTTTTCCAAACCAGAGAATCAGTGTCTTTCCACTCCATGGACAGTATTTTCAACTCAGGCTCATGGTAGCAATCCCATGTTTAGCCGTTTCATGAAGATTTTTTGACTAAAACATACTTCTCTGCATACATCAGACATTCTTTCATAGATTTCATAGTTTACACTTCTCAGGCTACACAACTTTTGATGATAGATGTCTGTTCAAACCTGAACACTCCATTTGATTTGCTGCCATTTTGAATAGCCTAAAAACAAATGTTTTTGCAAGATTAAATTTATTTTTGCTATAAATCAATTCCAAATAATGCAGGTTCCATTTATGGAAAAAAATTCCGAAAAAATTTATTTTGCTTTTTTCAATACCTTTATCTATTGAATGACTCTTATATCTATACAGGTTTATTATAAATTTCTTGTTCAATTCAAGTTTGTATAACTTTTGATATGTATATTGATAACTCCTCCTAAACTTTTTAACAAAGCTTCATAATTATTCTAGAAATAAGATATTTTATATTATTGATTTTAATAGCATTGTACCACTGAAAATAATGCAAATAAATTTTAAATTAATGTAAAAACAGCAGTTATATTTCTGTTTTAGAGCAATGAAATTGATTAATTATCTCACGATCACCATCTCACTTAATCATATGTCTCATGTCTATTGATTTTTATTATTATTCTAGTTTATTCAGACTTTCAGGTCAGTCACTGTGCCAACATGAACAAACAATATCCAGTGCTAATACTGAGATTGATGAAAACATTTCCAGTATTTTTTAACTAAGTATTATTTCACAAATCAATAACATTGTTATATTTGACTATTTCCCCTTGAAGAAATCCTCTGAGCAAACAGTTTTTGAATATCAACAAAAAACAAAAAAAGAAACCTTGTTAGTTTGAAAAAAACCCAAAAAAAAACAAAACCAGCAGTCATTATAAAAGCTGAGACCAGATAAAACCCGGTCTCTTTCTCAGACACAGAAGCAACAGGTTGAATAGCATTTTGGCTCTGCCATAACTACAGAAGAGTGGAACCATGTAAAGAAAAGCTTTACAGAAGTTCAACCAGCCTTGGCTGAATAATACCAGATACAAAAAACATGAGAACTCTCATATATCTTGCCTGTTTCAAATGAAAAACTTGCTTTTTGTCATAAAAACAAACAATTAAAAAAAATACAATACTGTCAATAAGTGCTAGATTTAGACTTGGTGTAGTCCTAAGCTGCTGGGCCATTTTTTTAAAGAAATTATGACTGAATTTTACCCCACCAACCTATTTCTGAAATTTTTTAGGCTCCAATGTGTTAGAATGGTAGTATTGAATATTGTTTCCTTGTATAGAATAAATGTGAGAACAATTCATGACAAGTTAACAACAATATATTTTATTGCCAGAGAAAACTTCCTAGAATGTACACAAGAATGACAATAAGATGCAAGAAGATTTTAAGAAGAGTTGTATGAAGAAATGTCCCTGTGTTGGTTGAAAAGACTTCAGTATACGTACATGTAAGAGAAACAAAAGTTTTGAATAAAATATATTTAAGAAGTGTATTGTGCTATGGTGTCAAGTGCAATGTAACATAAAATTTGTTGGAGGCAAAAGGTCTCTACTCCATTGGGACAAGAGTTAGGTCTGTTTCAAGGCTTGCTGCAAGTGGTAAGAGAGTGAGTGTTGTGATGTGGAAGGTTAGCACTAGTCAGTCGCTAACATAGCTTTTATTTACAATAAAAAAATTTTACCATAAAAATTTTGTTATAAAGCACAAGGCCTCTACAAGAGTTTTGGGGGAAGAGAGAAGGGATGCTTTTCTAATGGGCCCTAGCTTGCCACAGTCGCCGACCCATTCACGCGGTACAATAAAATTCATCCATTCTCCTCTTTAGCGATGGGATATTATTAGGTTATGTTGGTGTTACGTTGGTTGTTATTCCCATACTAAATGTTGATGGAAAATAAAGGTAGTGGAGAAGAACGAAGATGCCGTAATGAAGGTTTTAATGGCAGCATGAAATAAAGGGTTTACACTGGTATGCTGCAAGTCTTGTAGGAAGGAAAGAAAGAAGGAAGTTGTTATAGAGTTGAGAAGGCATTTTAGCAGCTAAATGCCTGAGCGAATATGTGCATCGTTAGGTCAAGGTATTGTTGAATGTGTGAGTGAGATATGTCGCCATCAGTGTAGCAAAAGTCGTGTTTGCTAGTTAAGGACAGGAATGATGTAGTCACCCATGAGTTTGTGGTTCTGGTTGTTTGGGAAGAAGCGTGAATGTCTCCAGAAAATGTTGCCCAGGGATGAAGTGGCTGGCTGTCGGAGCGGTATTTTCATTGCAATCGACATAGCCAAAGCTGGAAGGGACTTTAAGTTGTTCCTGTGTGTGGCGTATTGGATTCATCTAATTCATATTCAACTGGGAACTCTGGGTCTAAGAGAATAGATGCAAGGGGTCCATAAATTAGATGGCTTTCCTCATGGTGGTGGTGCTGCTGCTATTGAAAAGATTGTGTGTTTTGGCGGTTTTCCCCAATTTGCTGATGCCCGGAAAAATGGTCCGGGTTGAATAGGATAAGTCATCCTGATTGGGTGAAAATATGCGTCGACCCTAACGGTCAAATTAATTAACGCACCAAACAAAAATACGGAGTTCTTTCTGCTACACCTCAAACATGCCGGACTCACCATAATACCACATTTTCTCAATGACAGCCTACTTAAAAAATCATATTTACAATTTCATGAAGATGAATTTACAATGATTTACAATAGTAAAATAATAAATACAAAGACATGAAATAAGGAGAGGAGAGGGAAAGTCAAAACAAACCCAAAAGAAAAAAAAACAAATATACCAAACATTTAAAAGACATCTGCAATTTTTTTATTTATAAACTAAACAAATATCCTCCGTTTGGTTACCCACTCAACCCTTCTTCTAAAACTGGGACACCGACTTTTTTCCTGGACTCGGAAACAAACCGGAAAGGAGCACGGACTAGAGCGGTAAAATGAAGACCAAGATCTCATGCAAATATCAGCCTGGGATCGAGAGAAACAGGAGGGAAGAATAAACTGGGGATGAGAAGATCTTGGAAACTAAATGACGAGGCCAATGACACACAACACACTACTAACTAAAGGCAAAGGGGAACAAATAAAGACTAAGCTTACCTGGAGGGGGTCCAGAAGAACCCAGTCCGCTGCATCCATGAGCAAGAAAGGCAGGGAAGGATGACTCCAACGTTGTCCCCTTTTGTACAACCAAGCTTATTGCATGCACCCACCTTTTGTCGAATGTTATGCGACCCAAGCGTTTTTTATTGGATCTGATATTGACCCTAAGCTGATGCCTAAAGAAAAGCACCAGATCGCGAAGAGAAAAGTTTTCACTGTCATACAATCCCTTCTTTCGCGTCTCCCAAATCACCATTCGGACTACAACCTAGGATCGCGAGAAACACCACCTGTTTCTCACTTTTCCTCGGAGGATCAACATTGTCCATAATGTAACCAACACCGGGCAGCACTAACAGTGACTCTCCAGATCAGGCATTCCCAAGCCCCCATTACAAAGACGTTGATGACAGAACTGTCTACGAACCATCGGGCTTCGACCTCTCCAAAGCAATTTAGAGAAGGATTGTTTCAGCTCCCACTAAGTGCCCTTAGGTAGGGGGAGTACGGGCAATCGGTAAAGGGTTACGGGGAAGACGTACACGGTGCACGCCTCAGCCCCGCTTTTTAAGGACAAGCGCCTTCGAAGTCAAGTAGCCACCTGTGCTCCTGCCTTTGTCTGTACTTCTCACCAATTTCGCTCCAGTTGGAGGTCCGGTCCGAACCACACCCCAAAGATGCGGACGGGACCGTCGTTCCAGTGGAAGGGTTCAAGTCGGGGAATGCCACCCCTCCAAGCACCTAGCTGCAGACCTTCACTCTTGTCAAAGTTGACTTTGGCTCTTGCCACCTGCTCGTACCTTGCAAACTCCTTCTTCAAAGCCTCTATGTAGGTACGGCAGGACACAAAAACTGTAATATCATCGGCGAAAGCTGAGATCATTGCCTTGACACGACCGACAAGAGGAACTCCGATCAGGGCCGGATTTTCCTTCTCATCTCTAAGCCCATAGAGCAGGAGCTCCAAGGCAAGGACGTAGAGAAGAGGAGACAGGTGGCAACCCTAGCGGAAGGAGCCCGAGCGCTTTCCGTTCACCTGCACCATTGCCTGAGGGCTGCGGTACGGAATGATCCATCTGCAGAACTCCAGTTCGAATCCAGCAGTCTCCAAAACCACCACCAGAAACCGAGGATCCACCCTACCGAATGCTTTGGACTGATCTAAACTCATCAGCATGGCTTCAGTGTTATCTTCTATTTCCTCTAGGATACTGCAGATCAAGTGCATGTTATCTGGGATTAATCTTCCCTTCACAGTGTAGTTCTGCTCAGGTCCGACCAAATCACTAACGACAAACTGCAGTCGGTTCGCTAAGACCGGGGCAAAAATCTTTAACTCTGCCGCCTTTCTTCAGCAATGTGATCACTCTCTTGGTAATGCTACCAGGAATGACTCCCTGGACAAACCAATGGTTGAACATATCTGTCAGAATAGGGACAAACATGTGCGACATCTTCAAATACACTTCGTAGAGCAAACCATCCAGTCCCGGCGACTTGTTGAGGCCGACCTGCTTCAACGCATCACGGACTTCACACTCTGTAACCAATCCTACGCAGACAGCCGCTTCCTCTTCCTGAAGGCGGGGAAGTCGGCTAAATAGCCGCGAAACGCCTGTATCGGGAGATCAGGTAAGCGGACAAAACGATCCCGAAAATGCGCCCGAAAGGCTTCACGTATGTCACGATTCGACCGGAGCACGTGCACATCCAGGGACTTGACGGACTTGATATACCGACAAAGGAATCTTCGAAACTCTTCCCCGCAAGCAAACGTGTTACGCTTCACGGCTTCGTTGGGAACTCTAATTAGCTTAGATCTAACTACAAAGCCCTTGTCGCGCTCGCTAGCCTCACGCTCAAGATCCCCCTTAGCTAAATCTCCTGCTAGGGAATCACTTCTTCCACCGCTCGAGAGAGTCTATCTTCTAAGGATTTCACCTTGGTCCTATCTAAATTGAGCCTTGTGGCGTATTCGATGGCGAAATCCCTAATTCTATACTTAAGGGATACCCACCACCAATTCCCAGTAACCTCCCATTAACGCCCGCTGAATTAGTTTCCCCAGCGGCTCCCGGAAGTCTTGTATCCCCAGTAAGAAGGTATTGAACTTCCAGTTGCTAGCCAAGCTAGGCCTATTGGCTAACCGCAGATTGGCTCTAATAAGTCTATGGACAGTCTGCCCTATCCAGTGGAACGTGGGACAAGAAATGAATTCACTGTTGGCTCTCCTAATACTCTGTCCAGATAAGTCCGAATCTGACCAGAGGGCGAATTACTTAGCCACGTCCACATCTCCCACTCTGGATGATCCAGACGAAACCTGTCGACAAAGTCGTGCTTGACCAGCAAGTCTATCAGGCTGCTTTCACACCTATCCATCCCACTGGAACCCCGCCCGGTCTTATCTATCTTGGGCTCAAGGATCGCATTCCAATCGTCCACTAGAACTAGCCGCTTCGGGTGGTCAAGAAATGGCCTCAACTGTCGGAAGAAAAAGCGTCTCTCCGCAGCGATATTAGGTGCATAAACCGTGACCGCTCGATACTTTTAATAGCAACATCGGCCACAACCAATCGGCCCCCGTCACCAGCAAAGATAAGATTGACATTCGCGTCAATGCAGAATCCAATTATCAGAGACCCCAGCACTACAGCGGCTCTCGTATGCTAAAAAAAAACGACAAAGTCCTTCTCAAGTACCTGAGAGTCAGCTGCCCAAATGAAGTGAGTCTCTTGTACTGTGACCAGGTCAGCACAGAGGTTCGAGAGTTCACCCAGCAAGCGCGCACACTTGCTGAGATCACTCAGTCCCCTTATATTTACACTAGCAACGTTTAGAGTCATCCTGACACTTTGCCTTACGCACTGTCAACGACGGCCTCGAAATCCTTCGGGGTAAGGATGCCGACAGCCTGTTTCAGGGAGCCAGTGCTAAACTCAGAGGTTACTCAGCCGTCCCTGCACTGACCCCCGACGTCCAGGGGAACTTCAATTTCAACACCCTATAGAGAGAGGGGTGGACGTAGACGGGGACCCTTCCTGAACAAAAACTGGCAAGACTTTTAAGAGAAAGGTGCTCCATTTCAGCCTTGCATTTGATTCAACCTTGCTGGCCCTAGCCAGAAATCGCCATACCTGATTGGTGTAGCTGCCGGCCGATCCAATGAAGGTGGTCACCATGAGTGCCCCTTTAAAGTGTTCTGGATTACTAATGTCTTTATCCTCTAGTTTCTGTAGCTTAAGTAGGGGTTTCAGCAACTTCTTTTGTTGATGGTCATATTTGTCCTCAGAAAGGGAGACAGTACATAATGCTGTTCCCAACAGTTTTGGGGACCAATCAACCGTCGGAGAGATATATCTAGTTTTTGGTTTTAGTGTTTTTTTAACTCTCTTCTTCGAACGAAAACGGAAACTCAAGGATGACTGGGGGTATATAAGGCTAGGGTTCTCAAGGGAGTGGATAGAATTATTGGATTGTGTAGTGTCAGCTGGTGCTATGTTTTCGTTTTCTGAAGGGTCTAGGGGCTGGGGTTCTTGCTTTTTTAAAAAAAATTTCTTGGCGCCCCTGCCAATGCTGTGATGACGCCTTTTGTTGGATATTGAAAGGGTGTGGTCCATTTCTTTATGGAGGATTTGAGGAGTCGTTGTTGATGCCATAGGCTCGTCCATTCCAGATTCGGGCTCCGGCAACGTTTTCTTTTTGTTCTTCCTCTTGCAGAGGGAAGGGCTTTTATTTTTAGGGAGTGACGTAACTCCCACTTGCTCGTCGGTCTCTTCGGGTTTTTTAGTTGCTCGGTTTTTTCTTCAGTTTTTTCGTCCGTTTTTCCCTCGCTATGACTTAGAGATTTAGCTGGTGGAGGAGCTTTTCGACCCTTTCTTATGACTTCGGTCCCCGCCTCTGCGGACTTTGGGGTGTTTTCTGGAGGTGTCGGTTGTTCTGGTGATTTATTACCGTCTGCCTTACCAGGACAATCCTTATTCAGATGTCCTGGCTGACGACATGACCAACAGTGGTTAGAAAGGTTAAAAGGGAGGCAAGGTAATCACCGGGTAAATCCACAGGTGCGTTGTAGATCACTACCTTGGTCCACCTCATGCCCATCTACTCAGGCTGGAGCCGGTATTTTTTGTAATAATAATCTTACTGGCCAGCTTGGCAGCCACTTCCTCAGTCGAGAGTTGGATGTCGCATAATTTCGACAGCAGAAGTATTGACATGGAACTGCACTGGTTTTCATAAGTTCCTCAAAAGTGTCTTTTTTGGGGTTTGCAAGACGTCGGGTCTTTAGGTCACCCACGATGAAGGACAGAACTCTCGGTTCCAATGCCTTTGTTACTTCTGGTATTGGTAACAATACATTACCCTGAATGTATTAGTCATATTTTTCGAGCCTGTCCCTCGCATAGTCTTCGGATTTTTTTTTTTTTTTGGCTTCGGTAAGGACTCTGGTTCTTTCACCGACATAGCAGCTTTTATGGGCACTTCAGTCATTTGCGTTGGAGATGTTGGCAAGAAGGGCCAGTTCTCTCCAATTAGACTTTCTGTTTTGTCTGTTGTATCGCACAGATATATAAGAAATAAATCGCTTTACGGTCTGCTTCATTCTTTCTGCCAACCCATTCGATTAAGAGTAATATGGCAGTGTCTTATACGGTTTACACCCTATTCTTTCCAACCATAAATTAAGATCTTCATCACAAAATTCTGGTTTGGTTGGTTTCTTTGTTTAATGGCATATCAACCTTTGTAGGTTATTTAATGCCAAAGCCATTCTCCTAGAAGAACAGTAGTGGTACTATTTAACCCATAGCTGGGAGGATGAGGGGTTCATACCTTTCCCAAGGGTATTTGCCCGAAAGTGAACGTAATGGCGCGACTGGAGTACGAACTCGCGTACTACGATTCTGCAGTCCATCGCTTTAACCATTACACCACGAGGACACCCCCTCAAAAATTCTGGTGCATTGTCGGATACCAGAGTTTTTGGTATGCCGTTTCTAAAATATATGACCCTTAGAATCTGTTTTATTGTAGAACTTTTCTGGACTGGCACACGGATTACTTCGGGCTAGCCTGAAAAAAGAATCCCACCCCAGTAATGTATGCATGATCCATGTGCACACGACTCCATGGCTCCACTTTTCCGGGCCATGAATGTAGTCTGTGTAAAATTTCTTAATTCTTTATATTTTTGCATCTTTTTATATATTCTTCGACATTTCATGAATATCCAGGCCACCATGCTTCTAATTTAATCCTTTTTTGTGTAGCCGCTACTCCTCTGTGGAAATCATCATGTACGCTTTTTTCACTAATTTTCTTAGTGTTTCTTGGGAATTATAAGATCCCCATTACAAATCACTCCATGTTCTGTCCTTAACTTATGTCTTATTTCTTTGTAGGGTCGCTTCGCCCTGGGGCAATTTCCCCATATGTTTTTTCTTATTCTAGATGTTATCCTACTTAGTACTGGATCATGTCTAGTTTCCGCAGCCATTCTATCTAAAGACAAAACATCAGCGTCTACCCAATGTAAAAATGTATCTTCAAATTCTTCTTCTGTTTTATCTTTATTGCAATCTTGATAGTATATCTCCGTATGGAATTGAATTTCCTTTGACATATTCTATATCAAAGTCAAATGCCATTAATCTTATTGCCCATCTTAGTATTCTCGATGTCGTGACATTGGGCAATTCTTTTCTTGGATTGAATATAAAGTCTAATGGTCCATGATCACTTCTCAAAAGAAATTTTTTCCAATTAAAAACCGTCGGGTCTTAGTGGTTGTCCACAAAATGGCTTCCTTTTCTATATTTAAATAAATAAATTTAGTGTTTGTTAGTCTTCTTGATAAATACATTATCAGATATCCTTCTTGTGATAATATTCCAGATATTGAATGTTCACTTGCACCTGTGGTTAACGTAATGTCCTTTTTGGGATAAAAAATTTTCACTACAGGTTTCTTTGCCATACTTACTTTTAATCTATCAAAAGCATTTTGTTGTTTCTCTGACCAGATAAATTCACATTCTTTTTTTCTTAAATTTGCAAATGGCTCAGTCAAGTCCGTATATTTTGGTACATATCGCCTGTAGAAATTCACTAACCCCCCAAAAAGATTCAAGATCTTTTTATTTGTTGGTGTAGTTATTTTTAGTATTCTTTTTTTTTTTTTTTTATCAAGGCTTGGTCTGGTGATATACCTTCTTTTGAAATAGTATGACCATACGATATTTTACTACTGTTATTTACCCATTTTTTATTTATTGTCATTCCAGCGTTTCTTAATCTATTCAAGACGATGTCGTTTTTTTTTAATTCATTTTCATTAATAGTTCCTATGTATATATCGTTTTGATAACAAACCATATTTTTTATATCTTCTTTTAGAAACTGATTTATGGCCTTTTGAAATATGGCGCTTGCTGTTTTTTTTTTTTTTCCATAAGGCATCCTTCTCCATTTCAGTAACCCTATTGGCGTTTTTATCGTTGTTACTTCTTTGAAGTTATCGTCGATTGGCATTTGGTGGTATGCCGTTTTCAAATCTATTTTTGTAAAAACGCTCATACCTGCCAGTGCAACTTCAACATTAGGTATAGGATATGAATCCGTGCAAACTTTGTGATTTACTCCTATTTTATAATTTCTACATATACGTATGTCTCCATCTGACTTTCTTAAAACTACAATGGGTGATGCCCACTTGCTGCTCCCAGGCGGAACATGTTCAAAAAGGTTCTGTTCTATTGATTTTCGCAGTTTTGCCACTACTAATGGCAACAAATGTACTGGTAATTTTCGTGCCTCATAATAAGAGGGGTAAGCATTTTCTTTTAATTCTAAACTCGCTTTATAGTTTTTTACCTTTCCAGTTTTTCTATTTTCATCTTGTAGCAGAAAGAAAGAATTTCAAATTATTGTTTAGCCCGGGAATTGTTTTGATTGTTGAGGTTTCGATTTTATATTTTCAACCAATGAGGATGGTTTAAGCCATTCTACTCGGATGACTTTCCCGGGCAATATAAAAGGATGTGTAACGCTCTCTCTCCCTCTCTTCTTCATTCATCTGGCAGCAGAACAGATGACATCAACATGAAGAGAGCGCATTCAGCCATGGTCCATTGTTCCTTTAGGAGACCATTCCTTTATCATTTATTCCTTTCTCCTAGACCAACTGGACCTCGAAACTTCAGGTTGAATGCTTAGTTCCTGCTCTAACATTTGTAATTATTTTCTTCCATTTGTACGACTCACAGTACAGGGTTATCTTTCTGGCTGTCATTAAAGTTTTTGAAACTCATCAATATTCTCATCCACTCATTTATCTTACTCCTTTCATAACGATTTGTTATGTTGCTAAAATCTCATTAATTAATTTGGTAGAATTTATGTTAAGCTCATCGTTTCCAAGAAGTCCTTGGTTCTTTTTATAAGTTGAGACAATTATAGGTATTACTTCAAATTTATCTTCGAACTCCAAGGAACCTTCAAAGTATCCTAAAGTTTTTATGACCGACCCATCAAATTGACGGAGTTATAAACTGCTCTTTCGTAAAATTGGCTTTCCATTGCGTTCCTAGAAATTCCTTGGTAGAAGCGTTACCTCACTTCCGGTATCCATTTGCATATCCAAATTGAAGTTGTTGATTTTAAGCTTTAGTATAATGTCTTTTTTTTTCTGTTCAATTTTTTCTACATTCTTCTTTTTGTTTTCTACAGAAAAGACTTTCGTTTTCTTCAACTCTTTCAACGTTTTTTTTTTTTTTGTGTTGTTTTTTGAATTTGCATGCTGCTTGAAAATGATTCTTTTTTAAGCAATTTATACAAATCTCCCCAAATGCTGGGCATTTTTCCCTTTTTGTTTCATGTTCACATTCACAATACGAACATTTATCTTTTTTAACATGTAAGTATCGGCGAATATTTGTCCGCTGGGTTGACTTTTATGATGGCTGTATTTCTGTATTAATTTTTGTTGTTGTATAAAGTCAATGCAGGTATTTAAAGACATGTGGGTGTTGTATGAGTTTTGGTTATTTCAGTAGATGTGCATCCATACTTTACGGGTATTGCTCTCTATATTATTTCCTCCACAAATACAACACAAAACTTTACAATCGCGTAAAAGAAATGGAATAGAACACAACGAACATTAAACAACAAACAATTTAATATGCATATAACAGAATATGAAAACAAATAAAATACATGATGTGTAAATGGCCTTTTGGAAAATAAAGTTTGGCAAGAAGAAAATAAATTTGTTTAAAGATGTGTGTATGTTAACGGAGTCCGTAAATAAGTCGTTCTTACTTACATTAAGTTCATGTCTTGTTTTATGATTGTGGCGACAGCGTGTCGCGTTGATGAAAGAAAGTTTGTCGGGTTTTTCTTTTGAATGTAATTTGCGACCATCTGAAGATAGGTCATGAACTTTAGTTGAGGAAGGAAAGGAATTTGCCGGACATAGTATCGGCTACTGCTTTACTGGCTTAGTGGCTTGTGTTTTAGTCTTAGTCTTCGTCTTCGTTTTGGTGTAAGTTTGTGTTTATGGCTCCCTAACTGTGTTATTTATATCCTACAGGTGGATCAAAGAATCGTCCTAAAATTTTGGCGCGTAGACATTTATTGACCAATCAGATTTGTATTTTACTATTTTATTTTCGAGCCTAAATATTTTCTGTGAGTTGACTTCCGACCCTATTTTTCTAGAATGTTCTATTCTATGTTTTTAGCTGATTGGTTGAAAAATATAAAAATGTAACTTAAATGCTAATACGGTTTTGATCCTAAATTTCTAGAATGTTCTTAAGTATGTTTTTATTTTTTATTTTAAGACTAGAAAAAATGTGTATCCCATAGACACATTTCCTATTTGTAGTTGTTCCATTATTTTATAACGGTGAGATGTATTGTACATACCTTCAATTAACCTAAATTGAATTAAGTCCACTTCAATCGTCTGTTCTTCTTGTCCAAGTTTTTCAAACTCGCAATATCTACTCGCATTTCGTAGACGGTGTAGATATTTTATGATTGGTTCGCCAATTTCTTGTTTCATCGACATGAACTTCGTTCTTTCTGCCACGACCAACCTTTTCTTAGGCCTCAAATTTCTTCTTATGATCTGACATTTTTTCAAAAGTCAGGTCTTCCAGGTTTGTGGGATACGCCATGGTGGAGACTTTCATTATCGCCTCGCATCCAGCTGGAGTCAAAAAGAGATCAGTAATCTCATTTTCTTCTCTCTTTTCGTCTTTCAGCTTTTTCGTTCTTGCGTTCGCAACAAAACATTGTAGCCACGTATCGACAAAATCGGGATCCTCAAGAGACAATTGGTATCGTATCAGCGGCGCCATTGTTGTAATGTGTAACTTTAGCACTAGTCAATCGCTAATCTAGCGGTATTTATCCTCTGTCCCACCAGACGGACGAGTATGGCACAAAGCCTTTTTTAAGGTGGGTCCGGGTGCAGGGCCGTAGCCCACACGTGCCCGGCATTCCCAAAAATGCCTCGGGCCTCGTCAGCATTCCTCTAAAAGAGGTGCCTCAGGCACCAGGTGATAAACCTAACCCCTAAGCCTAGGATACGTCCCTTGAGGCTCCAGTGACGAGACACACTCGACCGGATCTGTGCAGCTAACACTACGGCCGGCCGAAGTGCGTCCCATCAATCGGATTCAGCTAGTACACTTATTAACGTGCTAGCCAGTCGCTAATCTAGCTCTACAGTTACTCTCAGTGAGAGAATTATATCGGCTCTCTCTTACACTCATACAAATTAGATTAATTTGTCAGTATCACTGCAGTGAAGTTGGTTATAAAACACTACACCAGCATATTAACGCCCTAAGCTGGTAAAACTTGCCTAGATTCTATACTATTCACATTCTTACAGCATGTTTAGTCAGATAGACAACAATGGAAACAAAATTAGGTACTTTTTCAGAATGGATAAAGATGTGTAATTTTGTGCTTCAACTAGAAATGATGATACTCTTTCTTAAATTTGGGCTTCAGCTCTTCATTGGTTTGTAAATCAGCCAACTTTTCATGTTATTACATTTCTGTTTCTTCACTACTTAAATATCAGTCTAAAATCCAATCTAGAATCTTCTTGTCACACCCAAAATCAAATATTATGATTCATAAATTCTTCATTGTGGTCAAAAAGTAGAATAATCAGTTGGCCATTCAAGGTCACAGACTGATTGTGGCAGATGTAGTAGTGATAAGGAATTAAGCCATTTTTAGCCAATCAGAAGGCACTGAAGACTAAAGCTGTGAACACTTTCTTGATCCCATCAAAAATATAAATAACACCTCGCACTCCACAGCAGGCAGTAATCAACTGAATCCAGTTGATGGGTCACACTTCAACCGGCTGTGATATCTATGGCATGGGTCTGGTCGGGTGTGTCTCGTCACAGGACATACCTCGAGTCTCAGGGGGCCGTCCTCCCCAGGCTTTAATCCTCCTCGGAGGGGGTTAAGTTTATCGCCTGGCGCCTGAGGCGCCTCTTTTTAGGGGAATGCTAACAGGGCCCTTGGCAATTTTGGAGCCACCAGGCATGTCTGAGCTACAGCCCACCTAAAAAAAGCCTTCTACCACACTTGTCTAGTTAGTGGGACAGTCGACAAATACCATTCTCATTTTTGCAGTCTACATGTGTCTTTTTCACTCAGTAGTTCCATTGCTCATTTCAATACCCAGGCTAAGATAACACTCAGAACATATCATTTTGTGACCAAGCCATCTTAACTCATACACACATGAGGGACAGAATACAAAAAGTAAGTTTATCCTTGAACACTAACCAAGAACTCAACTACTGTAAAATGGTATTTCAACAACTTAGCTTCATCATAAGCCCTCTGAACTGACATAAGGAAAAGGAACCCTTTCATAAATTTCTGTATATAAATTTTTCACAATTTGTTGATTCTATCTTTGTTTCTACAGTTGCTTCCACTCCTGCTGTATGATATTCCTGGTCAGTTGCTCCTCTCTCTCTCTCTCTCTCTCTCTCTCTCTCTCTCTCTCTCTCTCTCTCTGCTTTTTCTTCCATGCATTTCCATACAAAAATATAACATTCTTGAGGCTACCACAGATTGTAGCTTATGCCTGAATCTGTTCATCAATACACCTCTATCAATTTTTTATGAATAGTTAATTTTCTTCCATACCAAAGATACCAAGATTTTATTATATCTAATAGAATATAATGCAATCAAAATAGATATTATTAACTATTACAGTACCACTTGTAAATAAGTATACCTCCAACAAACTTTTATAAAAAGTTAATTTTCTTCCATACCAAAGATACCAAGATTTTATTATTTCTAGTCAAACATTATACAATCAAAACAGATATTATGATGTATTATTTATTACCAAATACTACAGCATAAAAAACAAGCATCTATATGTTATTTTCCCACTTTGTTTTGATGCTTCCATTTCCTGGCCAGCTTTGAAAAGTAGGTTTGTTATCTGCAGTGATTTCAGTGAAACTTTTTTAAGATTGTCATAATTATTCTTGAGTCCCTCTGGGGAAAATCTAAATGTTAGGCCTCTGAAATCAAACTGATTCATTCTGTCTAGACCCCAATTACCTCCTTTCCCTTTTTCTGTCATGTGACATCTTTCAGTCAACCAATCAACACACAAATCTCTCAATGCACAATCTGTAATCATGATTCCAAAATGTTAGTTTCCTACATTTCTTCTGAACTGCCATAAACCGGCTGACCATGTATGACTCTAAAGTCATAAATCTATTGTAATATTTTTGTTCTTAAGGGCCATTATCTCGCACTAATTTAAATGTGAAAACAAAGCTACTTAAGATAATAGTATTATCACTTCCATGACCATTCCTTTTTTCCATGAATTTTCAGAAACCAAATTTTTTAAAACTATTACAAAGGTTTTTATTATATACAATTCTGCTAGCAATGACTGAATTATTTCCAGATCATTGATTGTCCTTTTAATTATTGGCAGGGCTTAAAATATGCTTACTGTATCCTTTACAGAGGGGGTAAGAACCACCACCTTAAAAAGAGGGGGTTATGAGTATGACGCTAAAATACATCTGATGGTGAAGCTTTTGTTCTGGAGATCTGAGGAGTGTGGAGTACTCCTTCATTACCATTACTCCCAGCTGCACTCTGGTCAGAAGTGGTTGTGCTTGTTTAGGGTCCCATCTGTGGGTTAAATAGAACTGTTTAAAAATTATCGGTATTAGGTAGGAATACTTGATATCACAAAACCTTGTGCAAAAGCTATTATGAAAAAAATGTGAATAGAAACAATGTATGCAATTCTCTAACCTCTTGGCATAAAATAACCCCAGAAGGGTTTGTTAAATTGGGGAATATTCTTTTCATTGGGTCAGCTATTTTCTTCTTCATGATCAAATCCTTGAGAGCCACTTGCTGTTTTTTTTTTGTCAGCTTTATTCTGCTAAAAATTGACCTAGTCTCATTTTTAGATTTAACATTAAATTTATCTTAGTGGTGAGCAACCATGTGACAAAGAACTCAGCCTTTTCTGGCCAATCATGTGACAAATAATTAAGCCTTTTTTGGCCAATCAGAAGGCACTGCAGACTAAAGCTGTGAACACTTTCTTGATCCCATGAAAAACATATGAATAACACATTGCATTCCACAGCAGGCAGTTCTCTAGACGCCTCTGGTGGTGTAATGGTTAGCAAGCTCGACTAGCAAACCTACACGAGTGAGTTCGAGTCTCATTGGGTGCCCCTTTCATATGGCCTTGTGCCACATCTAAGCAAAAAGCTTAGTAAATTTCCACAGCAGGCAGTTCTCATTCGTGCACTCTCTATGTGTCTTCTTTATGTAGCAAGTTCTCTCATTCATCTCAATATGGAGGCTTGTTAATGAATAAGAACCAAAATTTAGTTAGAATTGAAAAATTTGTCATCTTTCAGAAGATTTTATTAATATCATCTATGAAAAATCACATTATTTTTATTGTTTAAAAATTAACTTCCAATATAAGTTTTTAAAATAAGCATTCTTCATTTTTCTTTTACTCATTTTTTCTCTTTTCCATTTCTTTCTCTCATTTTCATACTTTCCTTTCTTTTTTTTTTCTTTCAATTGAAGTAAATGATAAGTATTTGATGTATTGCATTATTAACTCCTCTCTCTGTCTCCTATTATATTTGCTTTTTCGTTCTAATGTGCAGTGCATTGTTTTTCTTCCCTTTCTTTCCTCATAAGCCAAACAGAATGATCAATTATTTATCTGATGTGATAAAAAGATATCATAGCCCTTGAACACATAAATTCATATATTATTCTATTAATATTATAGATAATTTGTTTATGTCTTTATTTCTGATACTTGCAGAAATTGTTTAATTGAACTTCCAGTGGTTCCAAATTTCTTTTAATCTAATCAAATTTGTATACTTTTTTTTATTCACATTTATAATTTTAACCTTCTATTCACATTTACTGTTTTTGCCCAATCGGCTGGGGCTGTAGAATACACCGACTGCTTCTCTGCAGAGGGGTAAGACCCCCACCCACCCAACGTGTGTCCTGGATATGACACTAAAAAATCTGATGGTGAGGTTCCAGCAATGCTAGAGCTTTGGAGAATGCGGAGTACCCCTTCATTGCCATCGCTCCCAGGTCCACTCTGTCCCAGAGTGGTAGCACCTGATAAGGGTCCTATCTATGGGTTAAATAGAACTAAACCGTGCTTCTCTCACTATACTGATTTTTGCATTTAAACTGCGTATTTATGCTGAACTGAATTGTTTAAAATAGGACTGTTTTGACATTAGAACGGCGTACAAGTGCTGAACCGAATTGCTTGAAATAGAACTGTTTTTGACGTCTAAACTGTGTACTTATGCTGAACTGAATTATCTGAAATAAAACTGTTTGACATTTGAATCTGTGTATTGCCCAGTCGGCTGGGGCTGTAGAATACACTGACTGCACCTCTGCAGAGGGTTAAGACCCCCCCCTCCCAATGTGTGTCCTGGATATCACACTAAACAATCTGATGGTGAGGTTCCAACAGTGCTGGAGCTTTGGGGAATGCGGAGTACCCCTTCATTGCCATTGCTCCCAGGTCCACTCTGGCCTGGAGTGGTAGCACCTGATAGGCCCTTATCTATGGGTTAAATAGAACTAACAGCATACTTATGCTAAACTGAATTGTTTGAGTAAACTGAATAGCTTGAAATAGAAATGTTTTTGACAATTAAAGTGTACTTACATTTAAACTGCGTGCTTGTGCTTAACTGAATTATTTGAAATAGAACTGTTTTTCAACATTAAAACTGTATTTATACTTATCTGAACAGTTACATATAACTGCTTGAATAGTTTGAAATGGAAATTTTTTTTGACAATTAAACTGTGTACTTATGCTAAACTGAATTGTTTTAAATAGAACAGATTATTTACATAAAAATGGATTTGGCATTAAATAACCAACAAAGGTTGATATGCCATAAAACCCAACAAACCAACCAACATTTACTGTTTGTATTTCTCTTAATCTATTCAACAGGAACAAGTCCTGTAATTTGATCTTTTTATTTGACCAAAACAAGATCAAAACATTTTTTTTTTAAATTAACAAGTAGTTGAATTACCCAGCCTTGCCTGGGATAAAAATGATATACTAAAGCATATTTTATTAAACAAAAATTTATATGACAAGAAATTCGAAAAATTTTCTTTCCAAGTATGCATATTTTTCAGGTGGCAAAATGAACCGATTAGGAGGAAGTTATCATTGTAAGAAATGGAATCTGCAATCTGAGTTCAAATCCTAAATGAGGCTGTTTGGATTTCACTTTAATATATATCATACAATATTTAGTAATACAAAATAAACTGAATACATTAAACAGATAAACCAAATTAGTAAAAAGAATATTTTGCTCATTTAAAACTTTATTATAGATGCCATTTTTTATAAAAAATAATTCTTCTTTAAGTGACTTTACTTTCTGCAATATTTTAGAGGAGCTCTTAGTGCAACAGTTATGGTTGTAGGAAATGGATTCGGTGATCTGAGTTCAAATCTTGGATGAGACTACTTGCATTTCACTTCACACTAATGCCCTTGGGAAAGGCATGAATCCATCTGTTCTTCCCCAACAGCTATGAATAAAAGGGTAGACTGGATTCTTTAGCCTTGATAAGGCAATTGGTATAGAAGGAAAACTCATGATTCAAACCAACTGTACTCTGCTTAAAGATTGACTTTGTGTCATACTGCTCATAGTAGAGAGGTTTGGTAAATTCATACTCTTTTAAATCATACTTCTCAAAAAGTTAAAATCATCATAAATAAAATTTAGATACTGTTGTGGCAGAATCACCAACTAATGGACTCAACCACCCTCCATAATACCAGAAGACACAGCAATACGAAGTCAGTTTACATCCAGAAGCTAACCTCACCCCCCCATGCTGTAATGCAAACTAGCCTAATGTCCTATGTTCTTGTAAATATATACCTATACTATAACCATGGTGTTCTCTTTGTGACCCCTTCCAGGGCCATAACAGATACATAAACCAAAAACACCTAACTCACCAAATATTGTGTTTTAGGCATCAGTCTTTCATCAATGCAAATTTGAGTTATGATGATCAATAGTCTTTCATCATTCATCTATTATGAGAACTATTTTGTATTAGGTAATGATATATAATTGAGACAATTCATCTATCCCATAATTATATTATCAAGTATGATGACTATTTTTTACTAGGTAATGATATATAATTGAGATATTTCATTTACCTATCTATTATGATATAAAAGACCATTAAAAATTTGCTATGTTCTCAGATACAGGGTAGTTCACTATAAGTTTAAAAAAAAATTGTTTCCTGAATGAATTTAGAGTTTTAAAAAATTATTTCCTTGATTAAGCTTCTGTGTCTAAGGATACCAATTTTTTTTTTTTTTTTTTTTGTACAAAGGATCCCTTTCTTATTAATTTTACTCCTAGAAGTTCCGAGACTCACAACAGTGTGAGGAGAGAATGGTTCCTACAGATGCCAATTTTTTTTTCTTTCTGAACAAATTAGAACTTCCAGATCAATTTTAAGTCAAAATGTTCCAGGTGCACCTAGGCATAAGAGCTGTTACCTACCTTTAAAATACTCCTTGAATTCAAAGTGTACATGTCAATTTTCATCAAGATTTGCCTATTAGCTAAGGAGTCTGTTGACAGAATGAGTTCTCTCTGAGTAATTTTCCTTCCAGAAGTTCTGGTTTCTTCACAGAGTGGAGGGCACTGCTGCAGATGCCAATTTCATTCACTTTTTCTACACCTTTCTGAAAATTTTAAACTAGGTATTCTGAGTACCATCAACGAATACCATTAAAACACTGTTATCTAGAGATTTTGTTTATGATTTTTATTAGTTTATTTAACCAAGGATTTTGAGAAAAAGGTCAACTATTTAATAATCATTTATCATTATATAAAATCTATTTACCAAACAGACTAACATATTTCATCACATTTCTATTTAAAGGTTAGTAAATTTTTCATTTCTTTTTAGTATAAGTGTTAGTAGATAAATTTTTTAAAAATCAAACTGATATTAGATGATCCTCTGAGAATGTCAACAAAATGGCTGAAAAGAAATTGTTTCAAAATTCAGTAGTTATCTCCCTTGATGAAGTTGACCGCTGCAGGAATTTTAAAATCGAACACTTTTGTGACATGCTATAACTGTTCATTTTAGAATTCTAAAAGGTGTAAGCACAAACAAAACAGTAATAACAATATTTTGAGTGTTTGTAATATTTTTATAAGATCTCATATTTTCAAGATACAATATTAGATAACAATATTAACAATATTTTTACATAACAAATTTTAAAAAAAAATATACATTGGATATTCTTTAAAGAATTGTTTTTCGTTCAACTAATTAGGAAAAGTAGTTTAGGACTTCAAGACTCAACACCGGACATATTCACTTGAAGAATAATGAAGTATGCAATGACTGAAACATTGAAAACTAACAAAAGCAGTCTCAAAAATCATTAAAAAATATTAAGAAGAAACAAAACAAAAAATGTATAAAGTTTTAACCCAAGAATAGGCAAGTTTTTCATGGATCATACACAGTTATCTCCTCTTTAAATATCCGGTTAAAATTTACATAAGTATTATCTAGTTGAGAGGTGGGGAACTTTTGGTCTTCTAAACCAGTGTTTCTCAACTGGGGTCCATATAAGATTTTTTTTGGGGCCCACATAAGCAAGATAATAAATTCGTGGTCTATGAGAGTACTTTAGTGGTCAATAAAAAAAAATTTGTTTTAGACAAATCTATTGTAAGAAATAACTAGGTTTCTTTCTCTAATGCTTAAGAATGTACAACAAAGTAGTTATAATATAGTGAACATTGACAGTCAAGGGATATAAAATATCTGCAACTCTGGGAGGAAGCATAGTTGCACGTTGCTGCTTTTTCTTCATCTTCGCTTATTGAATCTGGTTTCAGTTGTGTCTCTAACTGACTATCAAAAGCTAATTATCAACTTATCATTGTACAAAGAGCTGATTTTTGATTATCATTGACAACATTGGAGCCAAATATAGCAAAACTAGCAGAACAGCATCAACCACAAAGCTCACATTGAATAAAGTAGTATCTTTTTTCTATAAATACATTCTTGCATATTTATGACTTTTTTCAATATAGAACATTAATTTCCATAGAATTTTGTTAGTTGTTTATGTGCAATAAATCTAAATATTTCAGTAATTTTTTATTCAATTCCTAATAATATTTAACCCTTTTGCAGGTAGATAATTATTTTAATCCATGTAAAATGAGTGAATTACTTTCAGAAAATTAGCAAAATAGAGGGTATGTTTAAACAAGTCAAATAATCATATTAAAAAAAAAAAAAAAACGTAATTTGGTCAGCAATAGCATAAAAACATAAATCATATTTTGCAAAACGACCATTACATAATCCCCCACCACAGTGGAGTCTTCTAGTGATGTTTCCATACAGTAACCATGAATTGATTAATGAGCAACCAATAAGGAAATGCCTTACATTGAGCTACTGCTAGGAAAGACAAAAATGTTGCTCTGCCTGCAAAAGGATTAAAAGGTTAATAAATTTTTTTCATTTCTTTTAAGGAGTATAAATTTGTGTTAAGTTATTGACGAAATGTTTAAACTTAAGATTTTGTTGTAAACATACTAAAAATCTATTGAGCTCTGCCTTTTTAGTAGATAATAAATTTCAAAGTTGTATTTAAACAAAGTTCTTCAACTCTGATTTAATAGGAAGAGTTAAAAGTTTTGCAATATTTTGGTAAGTCTTATTTTGTGACACATATATCATCTGACTGAAGAAATTCAAACCATCGAACATACTTGCTGTAGTTGGTAGTATTGTGCTAGTTGGTGTGCTGACACATAGTGGATTGTTTTACTCTGTGTGTGATTTAAAAGCCACACAGATGAACGTGCAATGTAGTCAAATTCGGGAACTCATGCTTTATAAGCTTAAACTGAGCCATAATACTGCGGAAGTAACCCAAAACATTTGTTGTGCAAAAGATGAAAGTGCAGTTGTAACCAGATGGTTCAAAAACTTTTGCTTGAGTTGCAAAAACCTTGACAATTAGGCAAAGTCAGGTAGGCCTAAATCCATAGATTCCAAGGCCATGCTCCTAGGCACAGAGGCAAATCCAATGAGTAGCACTCAAAGAGTACCAGACAAAACTCAGTATTTCATAGTCCAGTATGGTTTGTCATCTTCACAACCTCAGCAAAAGCATCTGGAGCTGCTAAATTGTGCCTCATGTAATACTGAGAGACTATCAGACAAGTTCAACATTTCACAGTCCAGTATAGTTTGTCATCTTCACAACCTCAGTAAAAGCATTGAATTGTACCTCACGTTAGTACAATATTGCAAAACTTTTGACTCACTTTAGTATTAACAAAAAATTTAAACTTTAGATTTTGTCGTAAACTTACTAAAAATTTATTGAGTGCAGCATATTTAGCGGATAATAGCTTTTAAAGTTGCTTTTGAACAAGGTTTAATTGTTGACTTGAAGTAAATCTTCCTTAAAAAGTAAAAAATAAAAATACTGAAAATATGAGATCTACTTTAAATAAAAGCATTATTCAGTCTTTTCACTTTTTAAAAAATGTTAGAAAGATACTTTCTGATCAAAAATGAAAATATTGTCAAGCCAACCAATGGTGGATCCAGTTCTGCAGTGATGTCTTTCACAACCAATTTATAATCAACAAATGAGGGAAGCCATTGGGGATACTTTATAGACAAAAAAATTATAACAATCCAACATAGCCAAAACAGAAAATTATGTTTGATCATGATGATAATATCTCCAAATTGATGTACAGGGGTGTATAACATTAACTAACAAAGAAAACAGAATTGCACTAATGTCTGGAAGAAAGGGGAATGCACTTTTCCCTGTGTCAAATATCTTGATAAAATATCTTAACACTGGCATGGTACAATGATTAACAAAGAAGGCATTAAGTTTATGTGCAGAACAGCAGTAGGAAAAAACAATTACCTTCATTGTTGACCTTGATAGGGACCAAGACAAGTAAGGTTTTTTAAATTATTTTCTTTTGAAAAACAGAAATATGCAAGTTCTATAGACTGAGGTTGGGTCATGTTTAATGATTGCTCTAATTTTTTTCAATGCCTGTATAGAACCAAAAAAACCTGTAAACAAGTGAAGAAATGGAGTGTACAGTAAATATTTCTACTTCTGAGACAATGATTGATTTTTTTTGCGAGGTGGAGTAGGTTTAAAGTTTATGAAACAGAAGTCAGGAAGAGCAATATAAAAATTGCTTGTTCAGCCATGTAATATTATTAAGGAATCTCTTTTATTTATTAGAAACTTTCAAAAATTAATGTATTGCATAACAATTCTATTGCATGGCTTTTTTTTCTTGTCTGTGACTGCACACACACAATTCAGAGAGAACACTAGTCATGTTTATCTTAAATACCAAAAACTCATTCAAAAGACCCTTATAACTGGTAAAGAGAGATATCGTCGTTGGCCTTGTGTGTGCGTCTATGGTTAAGCAAGGTTGTCTGGTGGGAGAATGCCTTGTCACAAATTGAGCAACTGTATGGTTTTTCACCTGTGTGTGTCCGCATGTGGTTGTTCAGTGTCGTCTTGTGTGCAAAAGACTTCTCACACACTGAACACTTGTAGCTTTTCTCTCCACTGTGTGTCCGTTCATGGTTTAGAAGTGTACTACGGTGACCAAAAGCTCGCATGCATATAACGCAGACAAACCTCTTCTCCCCACTATGCGTAATCTCATGGTTAATGAGCGTGCTTCGGTGACTAAATGCCTTCAGGCAGATTGCACAGATGAAGGGCTTCAGGCCCGTGTGGATGCGTTCATGGTTTATGAGTGTGCTTTTGTGAGCAAATGCTTTGTCGCACATTGAGCATTTAAATGGACGTTCACCGGTATGTGTACGCATGTGATTCACCAGCTCAGCTCGTTGGCTGAAGGCTTTCATGCAGAAGGTACAGTTGAAATGTGTTTCGGAAGCTGGGGCATTTTCATGGTTTTCAAGGTTTGCTTTTCGAGAAAAACCTTTCCGGCACACTTGGCATTTGAAAGGGCGTTTGCTGTTCAAGTTGGATGCAGCAGTTGGGGATAATTCTTGTTGCACAAGGTGACCATTGATGGTCTCTTCTTCATGCTGATTAGAAGAATGGTCTGGTGACTGTCCATTAAAATTTTTATCGGGTGATGGTAGTGACTCCATAATTGTTGGGGCTATTTCAATAACAGCTTCTGTTAAGAAGTCATTTTTGACAGAACACAGTTTGAATCAAATATATATTCACTTTATGAAATCATGTATATAGTTTTGTCTTTTATTTCTTCCAGTGGTAAGTGCTAAAGGTAAGTGAATGTTTTCTACAAATTTCTAAATATATATTCATTTTTTTTTCAAAAAAAAATTATCTTTTAGATAATTGCAGATTAAACTAGATACTGTCAAACTCAATATAACAATCAAGTTATACAAATGAGATAAATTTAATTTATTTTTGATATTTTTTAAAGAAAATTTTTTTTAATTTGATGAAAATATGTTTGGTTAAAATGACATTGTCTTCTCTGTTTATTTAATTACTTAACATTTCTGCAAATAGATATTTGTAAACATTGCCGACTGAAACAAAATTATAGGAAAGCTGGTAATATAGTGAGTTCAATCCTAACTAATAGCTCTATTTCTGTATCTTTGTTCCTGACTAAGCTAAGCTTTGTAAAAAAAACTATTATTTTTGAGGGAATTTATGACAGACAGTTATAAATTTGTTCCTTCCATTGATTAAATCATATAAAGATGTATAAAATAAAAAAAGTAAATCTAAATTTTAGAGAAAATTAATTTAACAATTCGAATTTATAAAAATAATTAGATATGTTTTAGACAGAATTCTGAAAGACATGAACTAGAGTAATGTTTCGTGGATAATCTAGTCTCACTAACCCAGAGCTTTTCAAACTTTTTAAATTGATGTTAGACGTTTTAGATGAAAAAATATTTGCAGATTATCACTGACATTTTGTAAGCTCAGCCAAATATATATTTCAAAATGTACGTAAAATAATAATTTAATGAAAAATTTACTAAGTAATTTAACTCTTTTGATGCAGGAGGCAACTTGTGTCACCCAAATATACTTAATGCATGAGGTTGAGATGCATCTTTCGTCCACATTACTTAAACATTTTGTATCTTCTTTAATATACCACCCCAAAAATGTCTCTTGTTCAATATACCACAGTTAATAAATTAAAAAAAATAATTACCTCTAAAACTTTAGTAAAACAGTTCTTTTTAGAAATATCAGTGAATAAAAAATTCTCTTTTAAACACACTTGTGTAATATAAACCCCATCACAAAAGATTCAATTTTTTTCCCTTCAACATTTCAGTTGCTTTTCAGAATGTATTATAGTATTGTAATTGTGAAACTCCAATAAATTTTTTTATTTTCATGCTTTTCTATTTTATGGTCAAAAGCACATTGCAGCACTTTTTATTACCTGTATATTGGCAACACCCTAAATAAAGTGTCACAACACACAGTTAGGAAAGCTCTTTACAAGACCATAGACTAGTGTAGCAATTCAAATTCACATAGAGTACCTCACTAATGTAGCCTTGTACCAGACTAAACCAAACTTAATAGATATCTATTCATATATTGCATACAGGAAGCCGAGTAAAATCTAACACTGATAAAAAATATTCTAAGCTGTTTCCTTTTTTAATTTGAGATTTTGTCTTGGAGAAAACTCTTAATTGCAGGATTTACAATTAAAACCAATCTTACCAGTACCTAAAAATGGTAACTATTACATCAATGCCATAATAAAGTAAAAATGTATTCACATAACAATGTTTATATTAATAAAATATTGTATTCATTATATACTTATCATATATATATATATATACATATATATATATATATTCAACAGCTATTGGTAAAATAGTAGGGACAACTGATTTCTCAAGCCTTGATAGAAAAACAAGTCTAAGAGGACAAATCTAAATTCAAAACTCCTCTCAACATGTCATGGACTATTATAGCATGTGAATTACTTACATCCTAAATCTAACTGACTTTAAGGAAGGCCTGAGGTCTGCAGTAGGCTGGGAAAAAAGCTAATGGAATAGACATATATTTATTGAATTTTATTATTAATTACATATAGATATATACTATTATTATAAATTTTATATAGCAATGGTATTGTGATATTGAATCATAAACTATTATATATTATTATACTATATATAAAGGTATATAAAATCTATCATATATATATATAATGACAATAATTAATGCCAATATATCTTCATAATTTTGATAAATATTATCTGTATATTAACTGTTTATAAAAATAGATTATTTAAGAAAAATAATTTCAATAATGTAATTTCTATATTGATTGCATTTCAGAAATATATGCAGGAATATTATTATTATTATTATTATTATTATTATTGTTGTTGTTGTTGTTTTATTGTTGTTGTTGTTGTTATTAATATTATTATTATTATTGTTGTTGTTGTTGTTATTGAGGTTGTTGTTGTTGTTGTTGTTTTGGTGTTGTTGTTGTTGTTGTTGTTGTTATTATTCTAACAGTTAATAATATAGTAATAGTTTGAGTCCAATAAAAATAACAAAAGATTACAATGTCTGAATGTAAAGAATTCGATTACATGCAGTAAACTCTGCCCATCAAATCATGTATAACTCTGTTTTATGTCCAAAAGAGTAATGCAGGTTTGTTAGGTATAATTCAAAATAAGAAACAGTAGAGAAGAATCTGTGGTCAAACAATGTAGTATAGTTCTTGGATACTTTCTTGGAGGCTGTTCAGTTTATGCTTCTTCATCTGGAAAAACTGAAAATAAATGCAAAATATCAATAAGTATTAAGCTATAAGGATAAAAAGTATTAAAATAATGTCTTAGTTTTTTTGCTAAAGTACAAAAAAATGAATACTTCTTATCATTTCCCATGCTTAGCTTACTCAGGACCTCAAGGGAATAATTAGAAACATTGTATTGCACCAATCTTCCAAGTGGGGAAGGATTACTTACCTTATGAATCATGGAAACACTCAAGGCATTAAATTAATCATTGTAAGAAATGGACCTGATGACCTAAGTTCAAATCTTGAAAGAGTCTGTTTGCATTTCACATCGCACTAATACCCTTGGGAAAGGGATAAATCCAACTATTCTCCCTCCAGCTATGGGTAAATAGTAGGGCAGGCTGGGGTCTTTAGCTTTGGTATGGCAACTAACTTAGAACAAAGAAAACTGAATTCAAACCAGTTGTATCCCACTTAAAAATTGACCTTGTGTCACATCCTGCTTATGGTAGAACGGTTGGATAAATACAACCAAATGAATCTTGATTTATTATCAAAGTTCTATGCATTGTCATTAACAATTTGGACTAGTATTATCATTCACCTTCCAAATTTAATTGCTTTTCTATGATAACTAATGTTATTACTTCTACAATAACAAGGAACAATCCACATCAGAAAGAAGACGTCTTTATTTTCATTTTTAAAGTAACCAATTGAGTGAGTTGTAACAAGTTGTTGTTGGCGACCATAGTCAAGGGTGACCCAAAGGCTCCCTTTTCGATAGCTACTACACCAAGGAGTAAGGGAGGGCGCTACTCCTTTCTCTGGATTGCTCCATTAAAACCTTGACCTGTACCTTATAATGCTGTGTGTTAAGCAAGGAGGCATCAAGTACCATTTTTTGTCTTTGGTATGAACCCGGGTCTCCAGGACCGTTAGGGAACACTCTACCCTCAAGGCCCATGAGCCGGTTATCAAAATCAACTAAAATTAGGAAGTTGACAAAAAAATTTGAGTCTAAATTATCAATGAAAATTATCTTCTCTTGCTGCATCATGTCCAAAGAAAAGAACTCAATTCAGGAAATGAATAGATACTACACTTTAATCCCACTCTGAGGGCTAGGAAAAGCGGTTTGGCTATTTCAATGCAATTTGCTTGTGGTTGGTACAAAGTAACACGAAGATCCTTATCATTAATAGTATTAATAGTATTATAATAATTAATAGTATTATCCTTGAACTTCCTAATTTTAGTTGCTATTTATAGTAAATATTACATGTTGAGATTATAGTCATTTCCTGCAGAATTTGAGGCATAGAACCTAATCACACTGATTAGGCTGGCAAAATTTGAGAGATTTGACAGAAAAATGAGAGTTTAAAATATACACCTGACTTAGTGCTATTTATAATGAATTTTGTATCATTGTTGTTTTTTTCAGAATCTGAGGTGTAGATTACAATGGTACCAATCATAGTGATGAAATTTGGAAAAATAAAGGTTTGACCTCATTGACTCCTTCTCAAGTAGCATGTAGCTACTTTGGTCACCTGCAATGAGTTTTCAGCTGTTTAGGTTCATGCCTGTGAGTTTCATGAACAACTTATGATACATGACATCGTAACCAGCATGCTCCAGTACAGCAGAGTCAATAAATTTGACACTCGAAGTGTTCCTAATGATTAATTTTAACTGCATGTCAACCAGTTTAGGATTATTTTATGCCTAGAAGTTAAGGAATTGCATTCATTGTACGTTTATGCTTGCATTTTTTGTGTAGTTTAGTGTCAAATCCAAGACACTCTTTTTTGGATGTTTCTTTTGTTGCAGAGGTGCAAGGGATAGCTGACAGAACGGAAAGATTTTTGCGTCAAAAAAGGCTGTTTTATGCTTTTTGTTACCTACCATTTTCTTATTAAAGAAAACTTCGAAATAAATATTGCCACATTTTAAGCTCAAAGATTAAAGTTTGAAACAATATTTTTATGTTTTATTGTTATTAATTATTTTGTTTATAATTGATTTTAATGAATCATTAGATAGATAGATAGATAGATAGATAGATAGATAGATAGATAGATAGATAGATAGATAGATAGGGGAGTAAAAAAAGAAAACATGTGACCATCACTCCAGTTTTAAGAGAAGAAATTCCACAGATTTAAACTTAAAACTTTGAATACATTTAAAACAGTTTTCTTTTTTTTTTAAGTCATGTGCGATCATAGAATTCGAATGATATTTTTAATTCACTTCATTTGTGAAAATTCAATTAACAAAAAAGTAAACAATGATTAAATTTAATAATTAAACATAGCTAAAAATAATTAGAAAGTTTCAAAAGTTAACAAAAAGAAATTACATATTTTTTAAATCTTACCTTTCTGAAGCAGGTTTTATGATTTTGTTGTGATGATCGTCGGTAAAACAAACTATAGAAATTTACAGTTTATATTTGAAATAATTAAAATATAAGCAACTCTGCTTATTTATATTTTCACTTACGTGTGTTGCCGAGGTGTAGTATTTTGATATCTATATATATTATATATATAAACATAAAATAAAATAGTGTAAACAAAAAGAAACTAGATTAAAATCACATCATATTTTGTCTTCTATGAAACCAAATTATAAAATATTAAACTTTGTGGGATTTAGTTATTGAAGCCTAATAAATATCCGAATTTAGGGCATAAAAAATCATCACACATACGAACGGATGATGTGTTTGTTTGTTTGTATGTACAGTGAATAATTTCTGAGAGAAAAATGAATTAAATCAGCACCGCTTCTGTAAGACAACCTTAAAATTCATTGAAAATATATTTTTAGAGTAATTTAGATATGACTTTTTCATTGATTGTCAAACATCGAGGTTGCTTATTAAATATAAAACATTTTAAATGGTACTACACACTTAGTTCAGAAACCCACAAGTGTGAAAAATACGGTAAGCGAAACGACACACAGACAGACAAAACATTTCAGGTTTTGCATTTTACCATCAAATTTAACAAGTACTTTGTCTTGTCGAAGTTTTCGGTACCGGCCTCTTACTTTATGTATTTAAAAATAGATTAAACGTTTGAATTTCATATAATTTACCAGCTGAGGGTTTTAGTAATATATAAATTGTCTTTAGAATTTGTTGTAAAAAATCGTCTCTCATTTTATTTTTATTAGTTTGTCGGCAAAAATAAAAGAACTAAGAATTGATTTTTTAGCCTTTTTTATTATTAGAAGAATCGTTAGTATTTGTATAGAATAACAGTTCAATAAAGAAATTTTCTGCTGTAATAAAAAAAAAATGAAATACTTGTAAAGACTCTGGTTGGTGAATATTACATTTATTCAGTTTTTGGACATTACCGAAGAAATAATGGAAAATTATCCAGTACAAAATTGATATCTGTGGTTATCTAGAGTGGATGAAGCGGTAAGAAATTAGTTTATTGTTTGGGTTTTATGGCATATCAACCTTTATAGGTTATTAAAGCCAAATCCATTTGTATGCAAATAGCCAGTTCTATTTCAAACAATTCAGTTCAGCTTAAGTACACAGTTTCGATGTCAAAACAGTTCTATTTCAAAAACATTTCTATTTCAAGCCATTCAGTTTAGTACAAGTATAGATTTTGTTTACACACAGTTAAATGTCAAAACAGTTCTATATTAAACAATTCAGTTTAGCTAGATAGAGTCTGACAATATAAGTATTATAGGTTTGGTTAGGTTAGGTTAGGTTATTTGGTTTAAAAGCATATCAACTGTTGCTGGTGATTTAATGCCAAATCCTGTTTATATATATATATATATATATATATATAATTTTCAAGTGAATAGTTTGTTGGTAACTTTATCTTTAAATGAGTTAGAACTCATCTGTACACAGTTGAATGGTTTTAAGAATTGCTATTTAACACTAATACTATTTAATGTTAATAATAATCCCTAGTAAAAGATTGAATAGTTCTATTTGACCCGGAGGTATTACCACTCTGGGTCAGAGTAGTCCTGAGAGTAATGGTAATGAAGGGGTACTCAGCATCCCCCAAACTTTAAGACTAGAGCCTCACCATCAGATGCAGTTTAATGTGTGGGGTTTGAAGGGTTTTAGGTAGTCAGGTGCTAAGGGCAAGACTGTGTTGCCGTAAGATATCTGACTCCATATTTTGGTTATATTATTTTACCCCACGTTGACTGGCCGGCGGAATGCCTTGCCCAAAGAAGGTCCAAAAGAAATATGCAAAAAGAAAAGATTGAAACAGATAAAAGACGAAAACACTTCTTTCATACTTTCCTTTATTTACTTGGTGAATGGACTAACCAACGCTAAGTCCCAAAACATAGCGTGGTGTCCAAAACACCAGATAGTAAAATCGGTGTTGTCGATTCGACGTCACTACCCGAAAAGAGGTCGGTTCACAGAAAACCTGAGTATTTATCTCTCTTCACCGGCTCCAAATTCTCCACTCCAAAATCATTCTAATTTCGGCACGACCGCTTCCCATTGGCTACTTTACATTTTATTATTTTTCTTTTTTCTGATTTTAACCGGATGGATGCGTGGAGCCTTATGCGTGGCGACGCGTTTATACATTTTGTATCTGACAGCCGACGAGTCAATATCCGGTTGGGAGTTTTACTGTTAATTCCTAAATCCCCACAATACATCGCCACCCGAAATAGCGGAGCTATTAGGAGGATTCTTAGAGAAAAATGAATATCTGTAAGGGTATCACGGCTCCCTTTAAAAAAATTTTTTTTTTTTTTTTTTTTGTGTGTGTCCAGCCAAACCGCTTTTTTTTTTTTTTTTTTTTTTTGCAAAAAGACTGAATTGACTTTTAATTGTCCTATTTTCTAGGAGGATTATCAAATTCTTGTATCTTACTTGCAAATGTTCAATAATTTTGGTAATTTGTTAAGGGTGGCTGGAAAACTAGGACTTGTTGGATATGACGGATTTTATTTCCATTTTTTTTTTTAATGCGCATTAATTCCGGTAGTACATAGAGTTGTTGAATGTAATCGTCTGATTTGAGAGGATTATTCTTCATTAACCCTTTTGCTTTTTCTTTGGAACTTCTTTTGATATCCGGGAATAATTTTTATTTATTTTTTATTTTTTTATCTTTTATCCGTGAGTTTTTTTTGTTCTTTTTGTTCTTTTTTTTATGTACCTCGTGGTACGCTTTTTTTTTTTTTTTTTTCATACTTTCCTTTATTTACTTGGTGAATGGACTAACCAACGCTACGTCCCAAAACATAGCATGGTGTCCAAAACACCAGACAGTAAAATCGGTGTTGTCGATTCGACGTCACTACCCGAAAAGAGGTCGGTTCACAGAAAACCTGAGTATTTATCTCTCTTCACTGGGTCCAAATTCGCCACACCAAAATCATTCTAATTTTGGCGCGACCGCTTCCCATTAGCTACTTTACATTTTATTATTTTTCTTTTTTCTGATTTTAACCGGATGGATGCGTGGAGCCTTATGCGTGGCGACGCGTTTATACATTTTGTATCTGGCAGCCGACATGTCAATATCCGGTTGGGAGTTTTACTGTTAATTCCTAAATCCCCACAAATGTCATACACAGAACACTAAATCGTTTCAAGTATTGCTATCTAAAATTAATCATTCTATTTAACATTAACCATTTGCACATAGTTAAATGGTTACAAATATTGCTATCTATCTGGCTCATTGGCCTAGTGGGTAGAGTGTTTGCCAATGGTCTGGGAGACCTGGGTTCAATCCCAGGTCAAGTCATACCAAAGACTTTAAAAAATAGTACTTGATACCTCCTTGCTTAACACTCTGTAATATAAGGTACGTATCAAGGGTAAAGTGGAGCAATCCAGGGAAGGAGTTGCATCCTCCCTTACACCTCAGTGTAGTAGCTATTCAAAAGGAAGCCTTCTGGTCGTCCTTGACTACAGTCGCCAACTTTACTTTTTACTTTTTATTGCTAATGTTAATAACTCAATTTAACTTTAATCATTTATTTGCACACAGTCAAGTATATTAAATGATTAGATACTTCTATTTGATTCATGGGACCCTAACAGGTACTACCACTCCAGGTCAGATTGTACCTAGGAGAAATTGTATTGAATTGGCATTCCCCAAAGCTTCAGGACTAAAGCCTTGCCATCAGATGGTTTAGTGTCATATCTAGGATATTTGTTAAGGGGGTTTGGTTCTTAACTAAAGAAAATGTTTGACTACCAACTTCAATCACTCCGCCACACCTTCACAGTAAAAGTGACTTGATTGGTTTGGCTTGGTTTCTTTGTTTAATGGCATATCAACCTTTATAGGTTATTTAATGCCAAATCCATTCTTCAAGAAGAACTGTAGTGATACTATTTAACCCATAGCTGGGAGGATAAGGGGGTTCATACCTTTCCCAAGGGTATTTGCCCAAAAGTGAACGTAATAGCGCGACTGGAATGCAAACTCGCTTACTACGATTCCACAATCCATCACTTTAACCATTACACCACGAGGACACCCCCATTTGTTGAGGGGGTTTTACTCCTCTACAGAGATACAGTCGGCATAATCTATAGTTCCAACCAATTGGGCAGTGAGTATTATAGTCCAGGTTAAAAAGTGCAGGAAGAGTAACTGAAAACTGATCATTTTTAGGCCTTATTTTTCCAATGTGTGTATCAATGGGGAATGCCGAACAAGAGAATAAAAATTTAATTTAAGAAATTAAATTGTAGTTTACCAAAACTTTTCTCATTTCCCAATGTTACCAGCTTCAGAAAAATAATGATTAAAAAGATTTGGCTTTGTTACCCTCACCTTGCTTTTAACCTGGATTATTATGATAAGAACACAACAATAAAGATTTAAAGAAAATAAAAAAGTTAAAATTAATAAAGAAAACATTTAATCCAAGAAATTCAGACAATTTAAAGGAGGCGGGTGTCCTCGTAGTTTAATGGTTAAAGTGCTGGGCTGTGGAATCATAGTAAGCGAGTTCAAACTCCAGTCGCACTATTACATTCACTTTCAGACAAATACCCTTGGGAAAAGTATGTACCTCCTTATCTTTCCAGCTATGGGTTAAATAGTACAACTACTGTTCTTCTAGAAGGATGGCTTTAATATGCCATTAAACAAAGAAACCAAACCAAACCAAATCAATTTAAAGGACTACTACTATAATCGGATTGTAAAACAATATGGTGGCAATAATTTGATGAAGAAAATATCATATAAATGACTAGTCATTGATCAAAAGTATGGGACATCTAGTGAGAATTGAACTGGTTAAATAGTCTTGAAGGAGAGAATCATTTTAGCCACTATCCATGAATTAAACATATCACCTGAGTATTGTGAGTGGAAGTGCCATCTCTTAAATTTAGGGGCTACAAGTAAAAATATCTCGCATTGCAAGAATTAGTATCATCATCACAATTTGGTATCATGAATGAAGATTAAGAAGCAGATGACTTATGTTGACTGCAGGCATGTTTGTGGCTGAAAAGGCACGGTTACAGCAGTTGCTAGAGAAAATCTGGTTAGGGCTGGATGGCATAGTATTGTAGTTCTTCCTCCTGTGGTTTTATCCTTGAGGATGGCTCTGTGGATGTTTTCAAAGGAGGAGACATGGTTAGTGGTGAGATGCTAGGTGTCTTTGGAGATTGAATAATAAGTAAAAGGGATAACAGTAAAATAATAAAATAAAATCAGATAAAAAAAGCACAAAATGAATGACAATCTCCCAGAAGGCTTCTGACAAGAAGAACAATCTGAGCACGCTCAGAAAAAGAGGAGGCTTCCTGACATCAAAAAAGAAACTCTGAGAGAAAAAACTTAGACCTTGACTAGGAAGGCAGGTATTTTTATTGTTCAAGGAGGCCTTCCCCCTTTAAGACTTAGTTGTGAGCTTCCATAGTAATAAAGTCTTAATAGTTTCACTTGTCTCTTTTTCTCTCCTTCCTTTATTCATTCTATTTTAGCTCATGCAACCAGCAAAAGAAGAAAACAACACATATTGGGGTTTGAAAGAAGAAATAACCAACCACCGATCATTAATACCCATAAAACTCGTGCCCGTGGTGTAATGGTTATTGTCGTAGGAAATGGACATGGCCACACGAGTTCAAATCCCGGACAAGACTGGTTGCATTTCACATAGCACTAATACCCTGAGGAAAGGTATGAACCCAATTATTCTCCCTCCAGCAATGAGTAAATAGTAGGGCAGACTGAGTTCTTCAGCCTTGGTGAGGCAACTACTCTAGGAGAAGAAAAACTCTGAATTCAAACCTGTTAAACTCCGCTTAAAAATTGACCTTGAGTCACATCCTGCCTGAGTGGAGGGGTTGGTAAATATAAATACCCATAAATCCCTAATCATATGAATAGTGACCCCAATGTGAGTTTAAAAAGATATATTCAAAGAAACAAATTCAACAAAACAAAAACTTTCAAAGAACTTACCATCAGAAAATATACTTTACTACTAACAAGGAAAGTAAAGGAACAAACTCTACTATTTTGCATTGTCTTATCATTTTTCCACAACCAACGATCAAAAATGTTTGACTCAAATAAACTCAACTCCAAAAAAAAAAAAAGACATGAGTAACAAATTTTATTATTTCTTTTTTACTACATTCAACCACAATAGTAAAAAAAAAAAATTAACACATTTTACAAAAAATTAACACATTTAACATTTTACTTCCAGCAAACATTTTTATTGTTTTTTCTCTCATTGCCTTTTCACAAATAATTAAAATGGAAGAAAGGTGCCTGTAGTGTAATGGTTATCGTCGTAGGAAATGGACACGGCGCTACAAGTTCAAATCCTGGATGAGACTGATTGCATTTCATATAGCACTAATACCCTTGGGAAAGGTATGAATCTTATTATTCTCCCTCCAGCTATGGATAAATAGCAGGATAGATTAGGTTCTTCAGCCTTGGTAAGGCAACTAGTCTAGGAGAAGGAAAACTCTGAATTCAAACCTGTTAAACTCTGCTTAAAAATTGACCTTGTGTCATATCCTGCCTGAGTGGAGGGGTTGGGTAAATATGATTAAAATGGAAGAAAGCAGAGATGGTTGAATGCATTACCATATATTGCTTGGTATTAGGAATATGACTAATGGCCAAGCTTCTCCCCAGCTACTGCAGTTCCAGGAACCCAATGACTACTTCTGAAACCAATCATCAACCAGGAATATCCCAACCTTAACAAAAATGACACTAAAAAAATTGCCAAGGAGATGCAAGAGTTTGATATGACTCTCCTCTCAGAAGGACAGTTACATACAACTAAAAAAATCCTTTATATCTAAAGAATTGAAAACAGCAACACTCATATGACTGTAAACAGATAGAATTCAAAAACCACTGGAAGCTCCATACTCAGGGCCAAAGAAAGCCATAAGAAGAGAAGAAAAATATTTTATTATAGCGACATTGGCTAGTGATGAGCAAACAGTTTTAATTGAAAGATTGAAACCAGCAATATTCACCCATGCCCATGATAGCAATAAAAACACCAGAGCCTAACTAATAAAAACATAACAGAACACACACCATCTCCATTACCTGAAATACAGCAAGACACACCATAGGAACCAATCATCATGTGCTCAGGCAGACATGTTTGTTTTACAATAACAACCACCTCTTCTACACATTAAAAAATATGACAAAATAAATAAAATTTAAAATTAAAAAGAATCATGCACATTTGCACACACACACACACACACACACACACACACACACACACACCTTACAAGAGATTAACTTTCCCTCTAATTCATCTTTACTGTAGCTCCACTACTTTGCATGGGGATGTATTGTGGGGATTGAATAATAGTGATGACAATAAAATAATGAAATAAAACCAGATAAAAAAAAACGTAAAATAGAATAAATAAAAAAGGAATAATAATCTCCCAGAAGGCTTCTGACAGGAAAAGCAATCTGAGCATGCTCAGAAAAAGAAGAGGCTTCCTGGTACCGAAAAAGAAACTGAGAGAAAGAACTCAGACCTTGGCTAGGAAGGCAGCTATTTTATTGTACAGGGAAGCCTTCCTCCTTCAAGACTTAGTTGTGAACTCCCATAGTAATATAGCTGAGTCTTAATAGCTTAACTTATGTCTTTGTCTCTCCTTCCTTCCTTTATTCTATTTCAGCTAAAGCAATCAGCCAAAGAAAACAATATTTTGGGGGTTTGAAAGAAGAAATAACCAACTACCAACCATTAATACCCATAAAACCCTAATCCCATATGTCACAGTTCTCAGCTAAAGTGGGCCATCAGTGATGTGACAGACACTAAGGGATTTTTTCAAACAGTCCTTGTATCACTTTTTTGGTCCCCCTATGTCATGATGGCCAGGAGAGAGTTTGTGATTTAGAGTAGGCTACGATTCCTCATCCTGGAGACATGTAGCACACAAAAACTGACATCACATTCATGGGAAAGGGTAAATGATTTTCAAGAGGGACCAAGCCACTCCCTTGGCGATAGGTCCAACTAGAACATAACCATTTTATCCTTCTTTTATAACTATATTTATAAAATGTTAAAATGGTGGCATTTATTCATTTTTGAATGTATCCAATAATATGTTTTGTGTTAATGTTTCTAGCAAGCAGCATACATTTTTTCAGAATCTTCTCCACACCAGACACATGTTCCATTTCAACAATTTCTTTCTGAGAACAAGTTTTCCCTCCAGTTACAACCTTGGACTAACATTAATAAGAGTTTTACTCTTCTAAGGTTTGGTTTGGTTTGGTTTTATGGCATATCAACCATTATTGGTTATTTAATGCGAAATCCTGTTTTCACATATATATTAAATATATGATTTGTAAACACATTTTGTAGATACACACAGTTAAATAATCAAACAGCTCTATTTCTAACAGTTCAATTTAGCATAAGTCAACAAAGTTAAATGGTTCCAAGTATTGCTATGTATCACTAACAATTCAATTAAACATCAATCATTTGTTTGCACACAGTTAAATGATCAAACAGTTCTATTTCTAACAATTTAATCTAGCATAAGTCATTTGTTTGCACTCAGCTTAAATGTCAAACAGTTCTATTTGACCCATAGATAGGACCCTATCAGGTGCTACCACTCCAGGCCAGAGTGGAGCTGGGAGCAATGTCAATGAAAGGGTACTCAGCATTCCACAAAGCTCCAGCATTACTGGAACTTCACTATCGAATTGTTTAGTGTCATATCTAGGACATTTGTTGGGGGGGGCCTTACCCCTTTACAGATATACAGTCAGTGTATTCTACAGCTCCAGCCGAGTGGGCTATTACATACCTTGACAGCAATATCTTATCTACTGAAAATGATATCAACATATGCATAGGTAAAGCATGGAGAGCTACTGACAAGTTATGGATCAGATGGAAATCTGATTTCTCTGATAAAATAAAACAGAGATTCTTGCAAGTTGTTGCTGAATCACTACTAGTATATTGTTGCACTACCTGGATTCTTACTGAAATTTTAGAGGCTTGCTATTTAATATGGAGATGGTATTGGAAAATATAGGATTAATTATCTGCCCTTGGCAGTAAAGGGACCAATTCACACACTGCCAATTTCATTCCTATCAATACACATCACTTGTATGTTGCATACAAAAACATGTGGACATCAATTCAATTACTACAGTTCCAAGATGGACCTCAGCAGATAAATCTAGCCACAGAACCATTAAGTTTGCAACCCACCTTTTATATTTTTTAAATATATGTTGTACACTGATCTTGTTTTGTGGTCTTCTTCATCTGAATTGAATGCCTATCCGTTAATATTGGGAAAATATATAGGGACCAGCATAAAAGACCATATTTTGCAAACTTAGTGGCTTTGCGACCAGACTTATCTGCTGAGGTCCATTTTGGAACTGGAGTAGTTGAATAGATGTCCACATAATTTCGCTTCCAGTATACAAGTGATGTAAATTGAACGGAGTCAAATAGGCGCCTATCTGCAGCAGTGCACAGACTGGCCCTTTTACTGCCAAGGGCAGATAATTAATCCTATATTTTCCATTAATGGCTCTATCTTGTTTAAAACATTTTAACTCTGTTTTTGGTTTCTTAGTTTAATGGCATATCAACTTACATGGATTATTTAATACCAAAGCCATCTATGTAGAAGAGGATTAATCTGAAAGCGAACATAATAGTGCAACTGGAGTTTGAACTCTCTTACTTTGAACTGAGCCAATGAGTTGAGTGTTCATCAATGGTCCGGGAGACTGGAGTTCAATCCCAGGTCAAGTCATACCAAAGACTCAAAAAATAGTATTTGATACCGCTTTGCTTAACATTCAACATTATAAGGTATGGATCAAGGGTAAAGTGAAGCAATCCAGGGAATGGAGTCGTGCTCTCTCTTACACCGCGGTGTAGTAGCTATTGAAAAGGGAGCTTTCAGGTCGCCCTAGACTATTTACTTACTTTTACTTACTTTGAAGTTGTAGTTTAGCACTTTTAGCTGTTATGTCATAGGGACACCCCAAACTCTGTTTTATCTGCATACATGTAAAATAGATAGATAAAGTTAGAGGGAAAAGAAAAAAAGGGGTGTCAAATGATGAAATTAGGAAAATATCATCAAATTTAAAAGAGAGGCGAGGGGGTGTCCTCATGGTGTAATGGTTAAAGTGATGGACTGCGGAATCGTAGTAAGCGAGTTTGTACTCCAGTCGCGCTATTATGTTCACGTTCGGGCAAATACCCTTGGGAAAGGTATGAACCCCTTTATCCTCCCAGCTATGGGTTAAATAGTAACACTACTGTTCTTCTAGGAGAATGGGTTTGGTATTACAAAGGTTGATATGCCATTAAACAAAGAAGCCGAAGCTAAAAGAGAGGCAGGAAAAGTGAAGGCAACAACATCTATAATGATCTGATTTTTGTATATAAATAACACAGTAAAAATGGCATCACAATGTTTTTTGTGCAATAGCATTCAAGTTTTCTTAAAGTTTTCAAAAATTCCAATTCAGTTTGTAACATAATAATAGTGTGACATACGAGGTATTCATGTTCACTATGATCATTATAATTTCTCATTGGAGATAACAGTTAAATGCTAATTATAGAGTACTTCTCCTTGTAATAATAAATTCTGTACATTGGATGTGACTAAATACTGAACATAATGGCTGCAAAACTTTGCCTTTAAAATGTCTCTAAAATAATGATCCAATTTTTACATGTATGCCATCATAATACAGCAAAATTAGCACATTTTAATGAGATTTTTATTAAAGGCATGGTGTCAAAATACTTATAGTAGAATGGGGTATATATTCATCCACACACTAATCACTATACTTTTTCAAGGGAGATAACTATTAAATTCTAATAATAGGTTACTTACCTTTTTTATTAGTCATCAGTCATAATATAAATTCTATAAATAGGATGTGATTTGATATTGTGCTTAATGACTGTAAAAAATCGCTTTTGACCATAATCCTCTGATTTTTGTATGCATGTTATTACAGCACTGCAAAAATGGCACATTGTAAAAAGATTTTAGTTATACAGTTACATTAAAATGCTTTAAAAGAATAAAGCCATTTCCAGTTGAATCATCAAGTTAATTATAATAGTAAAGGACTTGTAACAGTTTCTAAGCAAGGCTAATTACTAATAATTAGTAATAAATTAGTAATTAATTAATAATTAGCAAAGGAATTGTAACAGATTCTGAGACAGGGCATTTACTAATAATTAAAAATTAATTAATAATTAGTAATTAATTAATAATCAGTAAAGGACTTGTACCAGTTTCTAAGCAAGGCTAATTACTAATAATTAGTAATTAATTAATTATTAGTAATTAATTAATAATTACTAAAGGACATGTACCAGTTTCTAAGCAAGGCTAATTACTAATAACTAGTAATTAATTAATTATTAGTAATTAATTAATAATTACTAAAGGACTTGTACCAGTTTCTGAGCAAGGCTGATTACTAATAATTAGTAATTAATTAATTATTAGTAATTAATTAATAATTACTAAAGGACTTGTACCAGTTTCTAAGCAAGGCTAATTACTAATAATTAGTAATTAATTAATTATTAGTAATTAATTAATAATTACTAAAGGACTTGTACCAGTTTCTGAGCAAGGCTGATTACTAATAATTAGTAATTAATTAATTATTAGTAATTAATTAATAATTACTAAAGGACTTGTACCAGTTTCTAAGCAAGGCTAATTACTAATAATTAGTAATTAATTAATTATTAGTAATTAATTAATAATTACTAAAGGACTTGTACCAGTTTCTAAGCAAGGCTAATTACTAATAATTAGTAATTAATTAATAATTAGTAATTAATTAATAATTACTAAAGGACTTGTACCAGTTTCTAAGCAAGGCTAATTACTAATAATTAAAAATTAATTAATAATTAGTAATTAATTAATAATCAGTAAAGGACTTGTACCAGTTTCTAAGCAAGGCTAATTACTAATAATTAGTAATTAATTAATTATTAGTAATTAATTAATAATTACTAAAGGACTTGTACCAGTTTCTAAGCAAGGCTAATTACTAATAATTAGTAATTAATTAATTATTAGTAATTAATTAATAATCAGTAAAGGACTTGTACCAGTATCTAAGACAGGGCATTTACTAATAATTAGAAATTAATCAATAATTGATAATTAGTTAGTAATTAATTAATAATTAGTAAATGACTTGTACCAGTTTCTAAGCAAGGCTAATTACAAATAATTAGTAATTTATTAATAATTAGTAAAGGACTTGTAACAGTTTCTGAGCAAGGGTGTTAACTAATAATTAGTAATTAATTAATTAATAATTAATAAAAGACTTGTAACAGTTTCTAAGCCAGGACATTTACTAATGATTAATGAATAATTAGCAAAGGACTTGTAACTGTTTCTAAGACAGGGCATTTACTAATAATTAGTAATTAATCAATAATCAATTAATAATTAGTAACAAATTAATAATTAGCAATTAATTAATAATTAGTAAAGGACTTGTAACAGTTTCTAAGCCAGGGAGTTTTATTACATCTGAAAATAAAATTAGCCTTTACTAGAAAAAGACCAAAGTATTTCATCATTTAACTTACCCTATTTTGCCCCCCAAATCAAGTAGGCCTGGGACCAGCTATCCCCTGCCTAAAGAGTAGTTGTACGGTATTAAAAGAGAACAGCTACTTTAACTGCTGAACCAAAATATTAGTTTTGAATTTCATGAATGATACAGTTTTATCCTTAAAGGAATTCAGGATTGACACACTATTAAACAATTAAAAAAATGAATACTGGTTTGGTTTGGTTTTATGGCATATCAACCATCATAGGTTATTTAATGCTAAATCCATTTTTATACATATAAACTGTTCTATTCCAAACAATTCAGTTTACCATAAGTACAGTTTTTTGTTTACACACAATTAAACGTAAAAACAGTTCTATTTCATACAATTCAGTTCAGCATAAGCCTGCAGTTTAAATATCTAAACAGTTTTATTTCAAACAATTCAGTTTAGCATAAGTACACAGTTTAGTTCTATTCGACCCATAGATAGGACCCTATCTGGTACTACCACTCTTGGTCCGATGGCAATGAAGGGATACTCTGCATTCCCCAAAGGTCCAGTATTACTGAAGCCTCACCATCAGATTGTGTAGCGTCATATCCGGGACACTCAGGGAAGTCTTACCCCACTGCAGATATGCAGTCAGTGTATTCTGCAGCCCCAGCCAACTTGGCCAGAAAGAATGCTAAAAATATTTATGCACACTTTACAAATTTAATATATACACAAAAACAAGTTTGCAAAGTATTGATTATTACCCAAGATATATGGATACACAAAAAGGCAAGAGGGAGGAGACCCTGTGGCATAATCGCTAAAGTGCTTGATGACGGCCTCTAACTAAACGAGTTTGAACTCCAATTGGTCTATATCAATCACTTTCGGACTGATACCATTGTGAAAGGTGTGAACTTTCTTATCTCCCCAGGAAGAGGTTAAATAGTATCACTGTTGTTCTCCTAAAGGGAAGGCTTTGGCATTAAATAACCCTTGCAGGTTGATATGCCATTAAACACAGAAACTGAAAGATCCTTTGGAAATCAAAAAAAAAAAGACAATGTCTGTTAAGCTCAACCTCGTCATTTGTTTTCCTGTTTTATTTATATTTCAGCATTAACCTTTAATCAGTTACCTAGAAGACTCCTCTGCTACAAATTTAAGCAACATTTTGTTCAAGTAATTCATTATATCAGCTTAAAAGAGAAAAACCTCCATACTGTGTTGACTGACATTTGCTATTTACAGTGGAACATATGTTGGTGAAATGTATTGATTTCAATGAAATCTGTTACATAGATTACAATATGGGAAACCTGAAGTACCTTTTTGAGTGGGTAAATCCAAATATTTTTTTTGATTCCTAAAGGAGGTGGGACTGTTCCAAAAAATACAAATATTCTGCAGGCTTTTTCAAACAAGGAATGTTAACAAAACTAGATTTTTCTACCTAACTCTCTTTCTACAAGGAATGATTATTTTATATCTCCACTTCTGCCAGCATTAAATGACCCACTGAGGTAGATGTGCTGTAAACCAAACCAAATCAGTAACTAATTATGCTAATTTACTACATAGACTATCCTCGTAACAGGCTTGTTTTCCCACTCTTTCAAATCATAATAATGACTATTCTTGATAAGTAATTTGTCTCCAGTAATATATCAAGTATTCCTATCAAATACAAATAATTTGCACACAATTGTATGGTTTTAAGTATTCCTAATACAAATAATTTGCACACAATTGTATGGTTTCAAGTATTCCTATCTAATACAAATAATTTGTACACAATTGTATGGTTTCAAGTATTCCTATCTAATGCAAATAATTTGCACACAATTGTATGGTTTCAAGTATTCCTATCTAATACAAATAATTTGCACCCAGTTATATGGTTTCAAGTATTCCTTTCTAATACAAATAATTTTCCCACAGTTATATAGTTTCAAGTATTCCTTTCAAATACAAATAATTTTCCCACAGTTATATAGTTTCAAGTATTCCTTTCAAATACAAATAATTTGCACAGTTGTATGGTTTCAATTATTCCTATCTAATACTAATAAATTTATTGTTTATAGTAACTATTTCAAGTTAATAACATTTATTTGCACACAGTTATACAGTTTTAAGTAACTATTAATAATTCTTTGTAAACAATTATAGTTTCCAGTAATTATTCTAAATAAAAATAATTTACACACAGTTCTACCACTCTGGGTCAAAGTGGACCTGGGAGTAATGGCAATGAAGGGGTACTTTACACTCTCCAGAACTGGAACCTTACCATCAGATGCAATTTAGTGTCATACCTAGGACACCCATTGGGGAGGGGTCTTACCCCTCTGCAGAGAATGCAGTCAGTGTACTCTAAGCCCTGCCAACAGGGCCATAATTGCAGAAAAGGTAAAGAATATAACTAGATTGATTTAATATATGAGAAGAAGCAGTTTGAATTTTGACAATGTTACTAGAAAAATAATCAAGTTTAAACAAGCAATAGTTTAAAAAAGAAAAGAAAAAAGAACAAAATAGAGATAGAAAGTAGGATTAAAAAGAGAAGAATGAATAATAATGTGGAATGGAGAAGAGAGGAAACAATGGTAGGGGAGTATCATAGAGAGATAAAGAGAAACACTCTGTAAAAGAGAGGGGGAAATATGAATGTGTTTCAAGAAAAAAAAACAACGCCTCCCAGGGTGTAATGGTTAGCAATCTAGACTGGCATTTACCATAAGTAGTAAGTTCAACTCTCACAAGGTACCCCATTCATTCAGCCTCATGCCACAACTAAGAAAAGCTTGGTGAATGAGTTCATTTCGTGTAGTGTAATGGTTAGCAAGCTAGACTGACTAGCAAACTATAAGTAGTGAGTTCGAGTCTCACTGGTGCCACAACCAAACAAAGTTTAGTAAATAATTGTCGCTTTGTATAGTTTAATGGTTAGCCAACTACTCGGATAAACTATAACAAGTGAATTCTAATCTCACTGACTGTTCCATTCATTTGGCCTTGTGCCACAATTAAGCAAAGCTTAGTAAATAACCAACAAGAAAAGAAGAGAAAAGAAAGAAAGAAAGATAAAAAAAAAAAAACGTAGAAAGATGTCAGAGATAAAATTAAATTCCCCTCCCCTTACTAATTATGTTTAAGCTATCTATTTGTTTCGTCTTTTTTTTTTTTTAAATCTCTTTAGTTTAGCTACATAGGGTTTAAGAGAGAAAGAGTGAGTGAACAAAGAAAGAGTAATGATGGAAGAAGGAACAGCTGGATGGAAGAAAGAGAATGACATGTTCAGCGAATGAGCAAGAAAAATAAACCAACAACACAAAAAAAACACGATGTTTCTAGCCAGGATTTTTCAGTAGACGGTGCCGATTCATCCCAGTTCACCCTGCACCGTCGGTCTGTCTGTGTGTCTTGGTGAAATTGTCGTCCTTAGAATAGAAAAATGCCAGATAATAGGTAGGTACCTTCAATTCTAGTGCATTGTAAAAAAAAATTATACTATTTTAGATTAATATAAATAAATATTATTACATAAACGTTAGATTAAGAGTTTTATTTACCCTAATCCGCCTTTTATTCGTTATAATTATTTTAAAAATTGATAGAAGGAAAAAAATTAATACGTTGTTTTCTTTTCTTTCTTTCTTTATTTTGTTTTCTGGACCCCGAAAAATGAAAATCGATTCCTTAGTTAATTTCAAGGGGTTCTCACTTTTTGTTAAATTATCTTCGTATTCCTGTTATCCATTTTTATCTTTCTTTAAAATAGAAAAACAAAACATTTAGATATCTGACCCTCTAATTTTTGTTATTTATTTCTTTGTGTGTATCTGGGCATTTTAAGTAAGTTCCTGGGTGAGAGGATGTTTAATTCATTAACAAACAATAATACCTTCATCTTCGTTATTTAAGTAATAATTTAGTTGTTACCTTAATTATTAACTAATAATTATATACACATATATATGTGTGTGTGTGTGTCAAAACTTTATAGTGTATGCAATTATAAATTGATTTTTTTTTTTTTTTGTAGTGATTTAAAGATTTTCTCTTAGGAGTCAGAAAAATAGGGAGAAAGTCTTGGGGATTTGGTTAGTTTCTATAATTAGCAAAACCCAAAAAATGGTATTCATTTATTCTGGGAGGCATTTTCTCTGAATCTATGTTTAAAATCTATTGGTTAAAACTATATAAAAACAGCTATTTTATAAATATATGTATGTGTTTTAAGCCTTTAAACATAGATTGCTGACGAAACAAATGTAAACTAATTTAACAATTTTTAATAAAACTGTATCCTTGCTAGAAAATCAAGAAAGTTATTTTGTGTGTGTGTATATATATATATATATATATATATATATATATATATATATATATATATATATATATAATTTAACAAATTTGAACCAATTTTATTTTCTGGAACTGTTTTCTATTATAATAGATACCAATCACCTAGGGTTAATTTTTAAGACAGATTTTCCACAAAATTCACACATTTCTATGAAGTTCTCCATTCGTTTCATAATCTATGCTATTATTTAGAAAGAAAAAAAGAAGAAAGATTTTCCCCAGCAGATAATAACCTTTTAAATATTTCTGGATTAGAAGAATAAGCTAGAAAAAGACTTTAAAATGTAAACTTTAAATGATTCTAGTGGTACACAAGCACTGGTTGATGTTAGCTCTCTAGAATTTGGTAACAGAATGGGGTGTGAGGAAAGAAAAGAAACCCAGTCGCTCTATAACTAGATTATATACATTCACTTCAAAGGATTTAATTTATTGTTTTATTTTTTTATTAATCAACAATAAGAAAAAAAAAACATTTGATTTTTTTATAGTAACACTTAAAGACAGCCTTTTTTCTTCACGCTAACGGACAATGCTTTTAAATTTAGTTGAAAAAAAGAAAACAATGTAGAAAACCGACTGAAATACCTAAGATTTTTTTTACCTAACTTAACGTGTCCAAACCCTCCACATTCAAAGTATAAAATACGACAAAATACCTTTGTTTATATTAAAAACCTGACAAAAATTCAGTTGTGACAGTCACTTAGGAACAGAGAAAAGTAAATATTCTTTTTGCATCCAGATGATCATATTTCATAAAGACATTGTTGAGCGACTAATAATTATTTCCTCAAATTTTTGTGACAAAATATATACCGAAAATTACATTGAAATCCGATATAATTATTGCAATAATTTATTTAAAAACATTTACACATTCCATATTTTTCCTGGAATAGGTGTTTTATTTTCTCTTTCTTTTTTTCCGCTCACTCTCCCCTCCCAACACAATGTTTCCATATTTTTGAAACGTCAGTCTTGTACAATTTTAACATAACCTATCTGAAATTTCTTTTCACATTTTTTTTTTAAATCTTAATTTCTCATACGAAAAGTTCTTACCATTTTGATTAAGACACAATGACTTCAAGATATGTATCGGCCCAAACCACGTTTTGATAAAAACAATAAAGACGGAGAAACTCGTCTGAAAGAATTTTATAAATTCTTGTCATATTATTCAAATAATTTCCTTCTCAAATATGCATTATTATTGGTATGATTAAAAAAACAACAACAAAGAAACCTAAAGCGGAACCGGTTCAAATTTATACAAAGTTAAGATGAACGTTAAAGACTAGTAATCAGTCCGGCAAGTGAGTTATAAATGGCGACCGGCAACTTTTCTCTAATTTACTATAGTCCATAGTAAACAAAAATAATGATTATAATTTTAGTCTCAGTTTTCACTGTAACGAAGCAAGCATATAAGGAGGCTGATAATAATAATAAACATAGGTAAGGCTGACGATGTTCGTTTACATAACGTATAGACAGACACCTAGTTTGTGATAACAACCCACGTATTGGGTACCATATGATAATAATCAGTGGAAAATACAAAAAAAAAAAAAAAAACTGTCGGAGGTAAGTGAACCTTAAGACAGCGGAAATAATTTATAATATATAAAAATATTTAATACAATATATAATACAATATACCGCCCGAAAATTAGATAAGGTGAAAGATTGTAAAAAAATTGAAATAAATTGACACAAAATTTATTTATTAATAGCAGGAGCCCGATATTTAGTTATAGCACTCATTATAGAAGAAAATATGCCATTATTTTTTTGTACTTGCTCTGTCGACGAGGCTTAAAATATGCTGACAGTATCTCCTGTAGAAAGGTAAGACTCCCCCCGCCACAAAAAAGGGTATCCTGGGTATGGCATTTAACTGCATCTGATGGTGAAACTCGAGATCTGGGGAGAGTGGAGTACTTCTTCATTGTCATTACTCCCAAGTCCACTCTGATCTGGAGTGGTAGTACTTGTTAGGGTTCCATCTATGGGTGAAATTTGTTCGTAAATTATTTGTATTAGATAGGAATACTTGATATCATATGTACAAAAAATTTAAACAACTATACAAAAAATGTACATATAATGTATGGAATTCCTGAACCGTGAGGCATATAATAACCACAGACAGGTTGACATGCCGTTGAAATCAATCAATTTGTCTTGCATTTCCTTGCTCTCTTGTTTTTCTGTTCAAAACTGCCCCAGAGTCTCTCAACAGTTTGTGTGGTCTCTCTATTTTTGGAGTGTGTCCTTATGGCATAATAGCTAAAGTGCTGGACTGTGGCCTTGAAGTAAGGGAGTTCAAACTATAGTCATGTTATTATGTTCATTTTTAGACTAATACCCTTGGGAAAGGTATGAACCTCCTTATCCCTTCAGCTGTAGGTCAAATAGTATCACTGCTGTTCTTCTTTAACATTAAATAACCCATAAACATTGATATGCCATTATCAATCAGCTACTCTGTTTTCTGGGTATACAAAATGATACTTTTGATTGATTTTGAAGTGATGAAATCTTTTTTTATAGTTTTCTGGAGCAATGTGATTTCTATGAATTGGAGTAGAGTGTATTCTCTAGTTCGATGTTAATGGTTATGGTGTTGAGCCCCCAACTAGTGTTGTCTGGGAAACAGAATAGTACATAACATTTTAATGAAGGCCAAAGTGTCTAGACGTCTGTAACTGTTTATAGATTGAATACAGAGGCTCATTTGGCCAGTGGGTAGAGTGTTCATCAATGTTTCGGGAGACTTAGGTTCAATCCCAGGTCGCATTATACCAAAGACTTTAAAAATAGTACTTGATACCTCCTTGCTTAACACTCAGCAATATAAGGTATATATCAAGTGTAAAGTGGAGCTGTCCTGGGAAAGGAGTAGCACCCTCCCCTACACCTCTGTGTAGTAGCTATTGAAAAGGAAGCCTTCTGGTCGCCCTCAACTATAGTCGCCAACTTTACTTACTTACAGAGTGATTTATCACCAAGTTATTGCCCAGTCGGCTGGGGCTGAAGAATGCACCGACTGCTTCTCTGCAGAGGGGTAAGACCCCCCCCCCCAATGGGTGTCCTGAATATGACACTAAATAATCTGATGGTGAGGTTCCAGCAATGCTGGAGCTTTCAGGAATGCAGAGTACCCCTTTATTGCCTTCGTTCCCAGGTCCACTCTGGCCTGGAGTGGTAGCACCTGATAAGGGTCCTATCTATGGGTCAAATAGAACTAAACCATGCTTCCTTCGCTATACTGATTTTTGCATTTAAACAGCATATTCATGCTAAACTGAATTGTTTAAAATAGAACTGTTTTTGACATCAAAACTGTACTTTCACTAAACTGAATTGTTATATATAACTGCTTGAATAGTTTGAAATAGAAATGTTTTTGACAATTAAACTGTGTACTCATGCTAAACTGAATTGTTTGAAATGGGACTGATTATTTGCATAAAAGTGGATTTGGCATTAAATAAACTACAAAGGTTGATATGCCATAAAACCCACCAAACCAAACCAATCACTAAGTTAAATAGGTTCTTTAATAACCCAAAATAAAGTCTCCCTTTTCAATAGCCATTACCCCCAGGTGTAGAGGAGAGTGCTACTCCTTTCCTTCGATTACTTTTGATATTAAAAGCTGGGGCTGTAAAATACACCAACTGCTTCTCTGCAGAGGAGTAAAACCCCACCCCGTCCCCAACAAGTGTTCTGGATATGGCACTAAAAAATCTGATAGTGAGGCTCCAGTAATGTTGGAGCTTTGGGGAATGCGGAGTACCCCTTCATTGCCATTGCTTCCAGGTCCCCTCTGGCCCAGAGTGGCAGCACCTGATAGATTCCTATCAATGGGTTAAATAGAATTAAACTGTGTACTTATGCTAAACTGAGTTGTTTGAAATAGGACTGTTTTTGACATTGGAACTGCATACTTATGTTAAACTGAACTGTCTGAAATAGAACTGTTTTTGAATAGAACTAAATTTTGTACTTATGCTGAACTGAATTGTTTGAAATAGAACTGTTTGGACATTTAACTGTTTGTAAACAAAAACTATACTTATATTAAACTGAATTGTTTGAAATTTAATTTGGTATTAAATGACCTGAAAAGGGTTGATACATCGTTAAACAAAATAATGAACTAACCAACTTTGATACCTTATAATGCTGAGTGTTAAGCAAAGAGGTATCAAGTACCATTTTTTGAGTCTTTGGTATAACTCAATCTGGGATTGAACCCTGTTCTCCTGGGCCATATATATATAAAGAAACACAAAAATCTGTAGTTGCTAGCATAAAGATGTAATACAGCTTATGGAAAAAAATGAATTTCATCCTCCCTGGGATTGTCTTGAAACCAATATCTTACATTTTAGGTAAATTCATCTCATTCTTGCATACTGCAAACATAAGCTATATTTATATTTTCCATCCAATGTGTTTTCACTTTTATGTGAATTCTCTTTCAGCAGGCTCACTTTTTCTATTCCTATTCCCCAAGTATTTTTCTTGGTTGACTGCTGGAGACTCGGGCCTTTCCTATAGTCTGTGAGGCATAGGGAGAAATGATCATTAACATGCCTTGTTATGAGGGGTTTGATTTTAGAGTTTTTCTTTCTAGACTCATTGCCCAACCATGGCTAGAGAGCCCAGTTTGGGAGAGTTGGCTAAAGTGCTGAACTATGGCTTCAAGTTAAGCAATATCAATCTCTAGTCATTTGATAGCATTCACTTTCAGACTAATGCCCTTGGGAAAGGTATGAACTCCTTTATCTTCTCAGTTATGCGTTAAATAATATCACTGCTGTTCTTCTACAAGGATGGCTTTGGCATTAAATAACCCACAAAGGTTGATATGCCATTGAACAAAGAAACCTTATATAGTATCACTGCTGTTCTAGTCTCACTAGCTATTCCCATGTATTTGTTATGATTTTATATTAAACTAGAATACACCCATCAATAATGATGGTTGAATTTTATATAAAATATATTTTTTATAATCCAAATTAAAGATTTCAGAATCTAAAAAGGATAAATCAATAAATGAAAAGTATATCATATGTTATTGTAATAAAAACAACTTTCATGTAGCAAACTTAGAGTTATCTGAAAAATCAAATTGTCTGTGTCGTTAATAAAGGGAGACTCTCTAACTTTCTCTCTCTTTCTTGTTGCTGTCAATGTAGATTCAAAAGATACGTAGCCAAGCAGACAAACTCAAAAACAGAAGAAACTGTTCTGTTGTGATGTCAGCCTGCTTTTGTTGACAACTTGTCTGCTTTCTTTTCTTTTCTCTTTCTATGTTGCAAGCCACAATTCACATGAGTCTTTCTTTCTTTTATTTTTTCTTTCTTTAAAGATTACAACAAAAAAGTCAGAGATCTCACCTTCTGTTCTTTCTTCTTTTTTTAAATATCATATATACAGACACACAAATGTACACACAGAACACTACACTTGTGTTTTATATTATTAGGAGATACTTATTTCCAAAATAACCCTAACCTTCAACATAGCCATAAAGATTTTATCAAACACTTTTGATGAGACTTAGAATACATTAACTGCTTCCTCTGTAGAGAGATAAGACTCTACTCTCTACAAAAGGTTTGTCCTGATGAGTAGTGTTTAAGTAAGTGGGCGGTGGAAATATTGGGTATCTATAGTGATATCTTTTGGGTTAAAATTCAAATGCAGTTGGTACTAAAATACAACTGTGATTATGATTGATTGCTTGATTGATCTTAATGGCATATCAAGCTATCTAGAGTTATTTTATGCCTAGACATAAGGGATTGTGTTCATTGTACATATATATTTACATTTATTTGTGCTGTTGTTTCTTAAGTTTTTTTTTTGTTGCACAGATTTATATGATGTCAAATTATTCTAATACAAATGATTTGCACATAGTTGTATGGTTTTAAGTATTCCTCTCTAATACTAATAATTATATGGCTTCAAGTGATTATTTTTATTTGATAATAGTTGTTTGTTTGCACACAGTTATATGGTTCCAAGTAACTAATAATAATGATTCTTAGTAAACTTAGTCCAATTGCCTGGGGCTGTAGAATACACGATTGCATCTCTGCAGAAAGACCCCCCCCACAAACAGGTGTCCTGAATGTGACACTAAACCATCTGATGGTGATCCTCTTGTTCTGGTGTTTGAGGGAATGAGAAGTGCTCATCATTGCCATTACTCCCAGGTCCACACTGACCTGGAATGATACTACCTGTTAGGGTCCCATCCATGGGTCCAATAGAGATATGTAATCATTTTCTAAACTTAAAATAATTTATCTGTGTGCAAACAAATTACTTATGTCAAATTGAATTATTAATATTACATAGCAAGTCTTAGAACATTTTAATTGTGCAAATAAATGAGCTTTGGCTTGTTTAAAACATTACCTACAAACTATTCATTTACAAATCATATATTTAGTATATAGTAAAGAAAAGTTTGAGACCATTGTCGAGGGTGACCCAAAGGCTCCCTTTTCGATACCTACTACACCAAAGTGTAGGGAAGGGCGCTACTCCTCTCCCTGGATTTTTCCACTTTACCCTTGTTTCGTACCTTATAATGCTGAGTGTTAAGCAAGGAGGCATCAAGTACCATTTTTCGACTCTTTGGTATGACTCGACTTGGAGATTGAACCCAGGTCTCCCGAGCCATTGGCAAACACTCTAACCATTATGCCAATGTCCGGTACAGTTATGCCAATGTCCAGTATTAACAAAGATTGGGATTTAAATAACCTACAAGGTTTGATATGCTATAAAATACAACCAACCTTAGTAAACTATTATAACTTCAAGTAATTATTTTTAATAAAAATAATTTACAGATATACTGCATCAAGTATTTCTATTAAATATGAATAATTTTTAAACAGTTCTATTTGATCCATAAATGGGACTCTAACAGGTACTATCATTCCAGGTCAGAGTGGACCTGGGAGTAATGGCAGTGAAATCTCCAGAGTGAGAGTCTAACCATCAGACGCAGTTTAGCATCATATCCAGGACACTGTTTTTTTTTGTGGGGAGCGTTTTAACTTTCTACAGAGGATAGTGTATTCTAAGCTCTACTGACAGTGTAAGCTGTGGTTATTGCTTAATTTCCAGTGTCACTGTAGGTATTTGTCTAATAGATCTCATGCATGATATTACAAGTTAACTTTTAAAGTATTGACAGAACTTGGAATATTATCTTGATCTTGGTTGTTCTACACACAACATTTTAGGCACTGTATACGTTTTCTATATGTATCTCATGTTCAGGGAATTTTAAACCAAATTCTTTATTTATTTCATGTTCTCATTCTGCTGTCTATGCCTTAGAATATCTTGTACCAGTTAATTTTGCCCTTGTAATGTTGCTTCTCTTTCTGCTGAATTTGGGCCCTGGAATTGAACTCATGACTTCGAGATTTATTCCAACTAGAAGATTCCAACAATGATCGATGTTTTTATTTGCTTGTCCATTGTCTCATGACACAATTCAGAGACAATTTTATCATTTTTGTCTGACTCTTAAACTAGAGCATATATTTTTATCATTACGGGTTTTCAGACTATCGTCTTCATCTTTATTGTTATTTCCACAACGTTTCGGCCGATATGTCCTCCAGCCTTCTTCAGGTGTTTATCGAACTCAGGAACCTTCACGAAACTTTGAACTACGTCCTTTATTGAATCCACAGGGGTCGCCTGTTCTGATTCCATTTGCCATTACCGGGTACAAGTGTTAAGTATTCCTGTATTATTACTCGACCGTTGTCAGGATTGAACCTGCAACCTCGAGATGATTGTCTCCTTAGAAGCTTAGGGAACCAACGCCTATAACCATTATGAAAACCCTTAATGATAAAAATCATCAAGCTTCGTCTCAGAAATTTAGACAACTAATAGAGCAATGCTTCACATTTAAATTTTTTTTTTTTAATAACTGCACTCTGGATTATCATAATTATTTGTGTTAATGGACACGGCGACATGAGTTCAAATCCTGGATGAGTCTGATTGTATTTCACATAGCACTAATGCTCTTGGGAAAGGTATGAATCCAATTATTCTCCCTCCAGCTATGGGTAAAATAGTAGGGCAGACTAGGTTCTTCAGCCCTGGTGAGGCAACTAGTCTAGGAGAAGGAAAACTCTGAATTCGAACCTGTTAAACTCCGCTTAAAAATTGACATTGTGTCATATCCTGCCCGAGCAGAGAGGGTGGTAAATATGATAATTATTTGTGTTTAATACAAATTTTTTTTTCTACATTTTTAAGCCTAAGAGTTAAGGGATGTGTAATATACATGAGAATTAAATATTAACTTCAGGACAGCATGACTGAAAGTAAGTTCTATCTCTGTGGCATAGTGGTTAATATGCTGGACTATGACATCACAGTAAATGAGTTTGAACCCCAGTTGCTCTATTACATTCACTTTTGGACTAATACCCTTGGAAAAGGAATAAATCCCCTTATCCTCACCAGCTATGGGTTAATACTACTAATATTGTTCTGCAAGGTTGGCTTTTGCATTAAATAATCCGCAAAGATTGATATGCTATTAAAACAAAGAAACAAAACTAAATAAAGGTGATTTTTCTTTTTGCAAATGATTGTTAATATATATATATATATATTTAATTTTTTTTTTTTTTTTTTTCAGGTGTTGTGATGGGATTATATGAAGACTACATAGAGATTACCATCTTTTACTACCACATTAAAAGGAACTCAATCAATATCACCTCTTGGCATCTACTGTTTTTCATCAATCTGGTACAACTATATATTAATCTATTCAATATGTATATATATTTTTTATATATACATTGATGGATTATCATAATTTATCATAATATTTGGAATATATGACATTAATACAATCTTATTTATAAATTGTTTTCTTGAGTACCAGGTAAATTTTACTAGCACAAAGATATTTCATCACTGACTGTTGTTGACTTTCAGAACATACAACTACACTTGCTCAATAAGCTACAAGTCCATCTTTAAAAACGACAAACAAATGCTATTTGCTGGAAGAAGATTTTTATCTCTTGTGAAGAGATTATAAAAATACTTCATAATCAAAACACAACATCTTACAGTATTTCCTTAAATCTGGAATTGCCTCAGTCCATTAAGACATCTTTTTATATTTCTCAAAATCAGGTTATTTTAATAATAATTATATCTACATTTAGTAGAGAAAAAAGCTCAATTTCTTTTTTTTCTTTTTTTTTTTCTTTTTTTTATTTGGCTTTTCTTTGCCTGTCTTATTTTACATGCAAATTTCAAGAAAGAGGCCAAAAAACTTAGAAAAATCCCAACCATTTTCTTGTGTCTTAGAAGATTTCCCTTCTGAGATAGCTAGCTCTGCATTTTCTCCAAGAAGGAAAATTTTGCTAATTTTCAATTAAAAAAAAAAATTATTTTTAAGAGTCTTGGTTTATTTGGTACAGATGCTTGTATTAAAAAAAAAAAAAAAACCTTTTTCAGTATTATAACTTGATTGGTTTTCCATTTAAACCTGTAAGTTAACTGTTGGGATTTCAAGCAAATGTTTCTATATGCCTCTTATGGTGAGTGCTATTCATTTGCTTGTTACACTCATTTATGACTAAGTCACATTTAGAACATTCTAATATTCAATCTGAACATTTTATATAAATCTGAAGGTTAAGCAAGCTAGATTTGAGTGTGCACTTTCTTAAAATCCCTACTTTTGAAAATTATAAATGTTTAGTTAATATTATTCTGGCTAGTAGCCCAAAACACGAGTTGACCTTTGGCATTGACATTGTAAAGTTTCTGCCTATAAATTAAATTATATATTTTCCTCTCTAAATGGAGTCACTCCAGCCCATGTACACTCCTACCTCAACAACTATGAATACACCTGTAGCCCCTCCAGTCTCAGCATCAGGACCAGGTGCTGGTGGGGGAAGTGTAACAAGCAATAATAACAATCTAGATTCACTACGTGGTGGCGACACCTACTTCAGGGAGACATTGCTAAAAAGTGACTCCCATACAGATCATCATCATCATCATCACAATAACATAAATATACCAAGTATGAATACAATACCAAACAATACAAAAAACCAACTGAGTCATGTAAATCTTAATATGACTCTAAATCAAAATATAAATAATAATAATAATAATAATAGTAATGATGATGATGATGATGATAGTGGTGGTAATAATAATAATAATAACCCTAATAATAACAACAGTTCAATTATTGTTACTACTAGTAATGATAATAATAATACTCTGGGTTCTGGGGTCAGTATGTCAACACCCTCACCAAATTTAATAATGAACACAAATTTAAATGCTAATGCAATCCATTCGATGCAAACAATGCATGCGGCAATGAATATAATGATGATGAAAAGGCAGCCTCAACTGCCTGGAGGCAATGGTAACACTAGCGGCATTGTTGGACCAAGCGGGAACAATGGTATAACCATGGCCAATAGTGGGACCACTGGAGCTGGTGGGGTCACAACAAGCAGTGGTAATGCAAATAGCATGGGTACAGTCACTACTACGGGTGCCACTCCCATCATGGCTCCACTTGGTCTGCTCGCAACAACGCACCACCTCAGCGACAAGGACGAAAAGCAGCATAAATGTGATGTCTGCCGCAAAATGTTCACACGCCGTTCAGATCTTATCAACCACCAACATGCTGCAGCACTCAATGATGATGGTAAGCATTTCTATTGTTCGTTTTGTCGTAAAGCCTTCCCAATCAGGGCACGTCTCAAAGACCATCTAAGAACACACACCGGAGAGAAACCATTCCGGTGTGTCTACTGTGACAAAGTGTTTGCTCATCAAACAAACCTAAAGTCTCATTTACGGCTACACACAGGAGAGAAACCTTTTAAATGTTTGTTTTGTGGCAAGGCATTTTCTCACCAGACAAATTTGAAGAGCCACGAGAGGACCCATACCGGTGCTAAACCATATCACTGCGGATTCTGTGGCAAAGCCTTCTCACATCAAACTAATTTAAAGGATCACCAACGTATCCACACAGGAGTAAAACCATATAAATGCAGCTACTGCGAAAAGGCCTTTTCACATCAAACTAATTTGAAAGATCATGAGAGGACACACACGGGGCTTAAGCCATTTCAGTGCAACTATTGTGAGAAGGCGTTCTCGCACCAGACTAACCTCAAAGACCATCAGCGTACACACACCGGAGAAAAACCATATGTCTGTTCCTACTGTCAGAATGCGTTCAGTCACCAAACAAACCTGCGTGATCATGAACGGACTCATACAGGAGTGCGTCCTTATCAATGTCAGTATTGTCCGAAGGCCTTCAGTCATCAGACAAACCTGCGTGATCATGAGAGGACACACACAGGAGAAAAGCCGTACCAGTGTGCGTACTGCGAGAACGCCTTCAGCCACCAGACAAACCTGAAGTGTCACGAGAGGTTGCACACAGGCGAAGGTGCCAAAACTTACATGTGCAGTGTGTGCAACAAGGGTTTTGCTCATCAAACTAACATGAAAATCCACGAACGCATTCATAATCGGGGATTGAATGCTGGGACAGCAACAGGGGAAGGGGTTGTAGAAACTGGACCAGGAGCAGGGGGAGAACCTGGAACAGCAGCTACAGTCCAGGATCACAATAAAGGGACACAACCAAATTGAACTTGAAGTGACAAACTTTTTTTAAAAAATTTAATTTTTTCTATTTTATTTCTCCCTCCACCCCCGGAAAATTACTGCCAAAAAATAAAAACCTAAATCATCAATTCTGATGATCTAAATAAGTAGTCCAAAACTCAAGGACACACACAAGGGCTATTATGTCCAGGGGAAGAGGCACAGTCGATCAAAAGTAAGGTGGGTTGCAATTTTCACCAATTACAGTGCTAAGCTGTTAGGGAGATCCTTTATCAAAATGAATATGCATGTAATAGAAAATGTTTAAGGTGTATGTGCTCTTACAATAAGGACAATGAAAATGAATAGAAATATTTTTAATTGAATAACCAAGAAACTAAATGAAAATTTACAAGATTTTATTAAAGGGAAACAACTCTTACAAAAGTTTGTTGTGAAATAATTTGCAATCCTGGCAAAAATTAGGAAATCATTATACCAGGATTTTTTGTTTTTTTAATCTAGCTTTATTTTTGCTTTTCAATAAATAAACAAATCACGGATATAAATCAAAAGAATTTTTGTTTAATAGCTGAACATTCTGGTTTTGTGAAATATACCACAAACCAATAAGATTCAATTATTTAAACCAGGGATGCTCACATTTTTGTAGTTTGTGAACTACTTTTAAAATGACATGGTCAAAATGACCTATCTGTATTAAAAATGCTAAATTTATCTATTTATATATGTACTTGAGTATATTTTATACATACAATATATATTTGTGTACCTTGCAGCACTTTATAATCAGAGACATTTATGGTCACTACCTTACTATGATGAGGATAAATGATTGGCTAACATTTAAAAGAATTTTTTTTCAAATGGTGTACAATCTACAGGTCAATTGTAATTTTAACTAATGACTCTATTTCCATATTAAATGGAGAAAAAAAATTATGGAATCACTTTTATAATTTGCATTTCTGAAACAAATACCAGCTCAAGTTTAATTTGGTAAATTATTTTCTTGTAAAGAGTACTTGTTGCTATCAAAAAAAACGTTGAACTTGGCTAATCATAGGGAAAGCTGGTTCCAAAATGTGGAATATAAATTGAAAAGAAAAGATTATAAATCTTCTTCAAGAAGAAAATCTAAAATCAAGTGTGGCAAAAAAAAACATTTTGAGTATTTCCAGTCAACCATAACTAAAATTATTGCTAGGATAAACAAAATAGAAAAGTTATGCAAAGAAAATTTTAGGATAGAAAACTCAAAGTGATTTACTTTGAAATTATAAAATGCTTTACGCAAAACAAATGGTCAGAAACAACAAAATGGGATTTAAACAGGGAAAAGACAAACAAGAACCAACATTATCATCTTAAAAGAAAACATGATCGCAGTGAGCTTGCTCTCTCTCTCTCTGGTCCTGTAACCAAGTTATACTCATGTAGCCTGTCTTGAGCAGGAATAATCTGGTAAAGCTCATCCTTTTCCAGTTCTATAACTGGTTTGAATTCAAATTTTTCTTCTAGATTAGTTGCCATATGAATCTTAAATAGCCCTGCTTGAACTACTATTTACCCTCAGCCGATGGGAGAATAGTTAGATTTATAACTTTTCCAAGATATTCGGGCTATGTGAAATGCAAAGAGCCTCATCCTGGATTTGAATCTGGGTTCATAACTTTTCCAAGATATTCGGGCTATGTGAAATGCAAAGAGCCTCATCCTGGATTTGAACCTGGGTTCACTTACTACAATAACTGTCACACCAGTGAGCTACAGGGAAGCAATTATGAAGTGCAGATAATTAGATGAAGGTGATATTCAGAAATGAATTCTGAATCTGCATTGGTCAATTTGATCCTGCTGAAACCTTTATCTGGTGCTATTCCAATAAAACATATAAAGATCTCTGCCTGAAGAAAACAAGTATATTTCCTCAATCATTTCATTTAATATAGGGGTACATATCAGGTAAAGGATCAAGACAGATGACAATCATTATCACTACAATCAAATGCATAAATATACATTAGAATTTTGGGCATTTTTCTTATTCCATCAATGTGATAATGCATCTTGCCATAAAACAAAGAATTTTAAAGCTTCTTCAGGAAAGGCATATCAACTCAATGATGCGACCAGCAGACTGTCTGGAATTCAATCTAATTGAAAATTTATGATAGAAATCTAAAAAGAAAACAAAAGAGAGATGATCCATGCTAGAGCTCCATTCTACCAAGCTGATCTATCAATTGCTATCCAAGACAATTAGGACGAAATTGATGGAGAATAGTTTCTTTTTTATTTAGTGTAGTCCATATCTCTAAGAATTTATGTAGTCTTAAAGGTCTGAGAAGGAACAAAAAGCGATTTTCTTGTCTTCTTCTGGGTTATTTTGGTTGATGATTCCATTATTTTTTCTCTAAGCAATTTCATTACTTTTTTCCTATTTGATTCTCGAATAAATCAAATTAAAATGAAGGATATTAGGAATGACCTTAGAATACTAAATAAAATCACTGACATTGTCAAGAAGAAAAAATTTAAAATGTTTTGTTATGTGATATACAAAAATGATGCCAGCTATGTCAACCGTTCATACAAGAATGACTTTACTAACATAAAAACAATGGTGCTGCCTAATAAGAACCCAAACTACTGCTAATAGCAGAAAAGCTGAATGAAATGAAGACAAATATGTTTGAGGAATCCATTCAAGTTTATGTGGATAATCATAATAACAAATAAATTTTATCTGGAAAACTATACTATTAATTAAAATGATTATATCTAATTTGTTAGCCAAATGTTTTGTGCAGCCAGAATTTTCAGCTGTTAAACAAAAATTGTTTTTTGTCATATCTGCTTTGACAAATTTGTTTTAAATCTGTTACCAGGATTGGTTTTACATTTAAAATTTTTTTTTTCTTCTTGAACAATTAAAGTTATGATTCTAAACAAATTGTGTTTTAATGCTAGAATATATCAACTGTTGCTAGTGCAGTGGTTAGTATACTAGTCTGGGGGTGGGATCAGTGTAAGCTCAACTTAGTAACTATCTGCAAGATTATGCAGAACTAACTGGGCATTACTAAAAAAAATATTATTAGGACTATCCTGTTATTTCTGTCCCACCCTATTTTTGTAAGATTTCTAAACCTGACACACTTATTTTAACAAAAAGCTTGGCCTTTTTTTTTATTAGGTTTTTCTTTTCTTTTTTTTTTTATTAGGTTTTTCTTAAAAGAAAATTTTTACATGCTCTATAAACCATGACTTGATGACCCATGAAGTTGTTGGGGTTTCCATTGTAACATTTGTTCATAATAATGTTAATGCTTCTATTTAGGATGGAGTGAAAGATTCTAATTAGTATTGTATAGTTGTTTCTATTATATTAAGAATTTGGATGATTAAAAAATTATGTTCTACCTGAATACAGACCTCACAAAGTTTTGTTTCTAATTGGTGTGAAAATTGCTTTATCCCCTAAGTTAAAACAATTTCAATGTATTTTCAAATAAAAATTTCACTATGATGTGCCATTTTTGCTTGGTTACTGTTCTTATATATACATATACACAAGCATGAATATTAGTGATATATAGATCCTATCATATTCAGGTTGTTTTGTATTATAAACAAAACAATCCTTGAATATAAAAGTTGTTTTCCTGGGCATCTGCTATAGAGTTATTGCTAGCAAGGATAATGCGCTTTCAAAAGTTCTCTTATCCAGATTAAAACAATTTTTTGCTTAGAGGTTGTATCGCTAAACAATCAATGCACTAAAATCTAATTTTTAATTTTTTTTAAAGCCCTCTAAAGATCAGGGAAATATGGTGGAAGCAAATTTGATTGTATATGTCATAGAAAAAAGTGAATTTTATCTCCTATATTTGAGAGTGCATAAATAAATCTCTAGCTTGATGTGTATTATTTGCTGAATTTTAATCTGAAATTTTAACTGTTTTTTAGAGTTTATGTGATTAATATTTACCTCTGAATTAAGTGCATTGACAAGAAAATCAGGGGAGGGTTTTTTCCCCAATATTAGGCTACAGACTTATTAGTATATACACAAAGACACACATATAATCAATAATATTTAAAACAAAACTTGTATGGTTTTAGTATATTTTAGGTACCTGATGATCGACTTTGGTCGAGAAACTTACAATTGTACTAAATGCTTGTGATGGCTAATTTAAATTTTTTTTTTTTTTTTTTAGGTTTTAAATAATCATTTTTAATTGTTGCCTAATATTTTGATTTCATATATATATATATATAGTACCTAATGGGTTAGACGAAATCTACCTAGGTTTCACCTTTCCAGATAATCAGGATGAAGCTGAAGTTGGATCATTTGAGTTTTTTTTTCACTCTGTCAGAGTTAAAGTTAGGGATTAACCTAAAATAGAAATACATATATATATATATATATATATATATATATATATATATATATATATAGCATAGGCAAGGAACTGACAATTACTATGCACTGTTGACTATGTATACACTATCCTAACATATATATGCTCTATCACCAATATTGAACATTCTTTATTTATAAATATAGCAAAGTACATTATCAAAATATATATATATATATATATATATATATATATATATATATATTGTGTGTATGTGAGAGAGAAAGTTCAGAATAAAATCTAAGGGAATGAGAAAAAAGATAGTTTTGAAAATCAGATTGCTGTAGTATCCTTTCACATCGTGGCTATTCAAAACAGAATATTTGAATGGGTCATATGTGAATAACACAACACGAGTGGCCATCACACTCAGTCAGGTATTCTGCTAGGTTTGCAATATCTTGCAACTAGTCTACATGATCCAGCAATGTTTGTTCTATTGTAAATAGATTTATAATTGCAAACTTGTAAATTTACCTCTTATGGAACCCTATGCTTTTATTCACTCTCAGCAGTCATATATACCACTTTAAGAAATCCTAATCTAAATCATGTATTTGATTAAAAACTACCTTCAGTGGTCATTTTTGCTTACTGTCAAGTTACAACCTATTTATATTATAATTAATTGCAAATAAATGAGCATTAGCAGTTAATAATTACCCCCCTTAAGAAATTATAATGATGAGGGTGAGAATGAGCATAGACCATCTAGTGTTAACTTATAATTTGGATTGGAAATTGCTTTATTCTTTAAATTAGTAATAGCACTATTGCTCTACAAAAATCTTGCTATGATGTGCTATTTTTGCTGTGTTAAGGTAACATACATACAAAAATTGGATTGTTATGATATAAAAAAAATTACTACTCTAAAATTAAGGAAAAAAAAATCAATATTTTACTCACAATTCAAAACTCAGAAAAAATTAGGTAACAGATTAATTTTTCTTTTTCCACAAAGAAATGACCTCCACGTTTGCTCTTATATTGAGGATCAGTTTCTGTGTCAAAAAAAGAAAATAGTTTTCTTAATTCAAGTGTGTGAGGTACTTGCATATCTCCTTGGTGATAGCTTGTCTCTAGAGAAATTAAAATTGTTTAAAAAATAATAATTTCATTTTAATTTTTCATAACTGATATTTGTAAAACTCTCAATATAATTGTTTCCTCTCTCTGCTCTGTGATCATAGCTCTCCACAGCACCCGCTCCATTGTTATTTTCTGTTTCCTTTCACTTATAATAAAAAGGTTAAAAAGATACTAAAATATTTCAATGTTTTCTTTTAATTATTCTATTGATTTCATTTCATATGTCTCAGTCATCAAAAGATAGGTCACCTTCATTGAATTGGCAGTGCATTTGTTAATCATGAGGTTTCTCTTTACTGCAGTAGAATATAAGTTTTGTATACGTGCAAAAAAAACAATTACAATTTTCTAATTAAAAGTCCTTTTTCTCTTTTGTTTGTTTATTTTTACTTGAACTCAATTCTGCCACTTCTAACAAGTAGTCAACGGGAATTGAACTCTTTATCTATAGCTTGTGAAACCACTATGCTAACCACTGTACTTTGATGCATACGTGATGGTATGTTGAAAGATTTGAATATTTGATTAAAAGCTCGGTAACAAAAATTAAATTTGTATTTAGAATATATATTACTTTGAATATTAAATTACTAAACATAACTAATTTACCAGTGTTTAATATAATTTACTTAAAAAAAGAATATTCATTTGCTCTACGAAGGCTCATAAAAACCAATATGAGTAAAAAAATAAAAAAAAATTAAATGTATAGATAAAAAAATTAAATTTCCATTTACTCTACATAAATCATCTTTCTTCTCTCCCTTGCAATGTAGATTCTGTTTTTGGTTATAAATTTATTTGCAGTCTGATGTCCTAGAATAACAAACAAGTTATTTGAGTAAAACTTTGGATATGTGATCAAAATATATAAATGTTTCTCTTTATATGACCATAATAAATAAAATGATATCAGTAATGTTATCATGACTGATATCTATTTTATCTTTCTAGTTTATTGATATCGCAATGGAGCTTTCAATTTGGAAACAGGAACATAATTTTAGGTCTTCTGTCAAGGGTTATTGGCAGTGGTGGTGGTGGTGGCATCTCAAAAATGTAGATCTGAGTGCCAGCCTGGGCAAGATTATATGTGAGACCAGTACTTGCCTATGCAGCAAGTATCTCCTTTGTTCTTTTGTTATTGTTTAAAGGCATCTGCATCATCACAGGAGTTACTAAAACAAGGTTGACAACTGTTCACCTTAAGGATTCCAGTTGCTAGTTTGGAACTGAGTTCTCGTATATTGGTAGCTTCTATCAAGCTAACAGGATCCAGTTTTTTTTGGGGGGGGGGGTATTTATTTAATTATAGTTAGAGGGAGAAGAGATGGATTCATAACTATTTCAAGATGTTAGTGCTATGTGAAATGCAAAGAGCCTTATTCTGGATTTGAACTTGGCTGGCTAACTTTATTTCCTACAATGATAACTATTACACCAGTGAACTATAGAGAAGCAATTATGAAATGTAGATGATTGGATGAAGGTCTTTGTCTGATTTTGAACATCTTTACATATATATGCACCTCTCTCAACATCAGTTAAACTTACTATTAGGGGCTTTCAAGATCTACAACTGGAATACTTTTACTATGGTTTATAAATTGGATACTTTGAAGACTATAATTTGCCTTTTCAAAATTGGGGGGTGTCCTTGTGATGTTGTAATGGTTAAAGCGACAGACTACGGAATCGTAGTAAGCGAGTTTATACTACAGTCACGCTATAACGTTCACTTTCGGGCAAATACCCATGGGAAAGGTATGAACCCCCTCATCCTCCCAGCAATGGGTTAAATAGTACCACTACTGTTCTTTTAGGAGAATGGCTTTGGCATTAAATAACCTACAAAGGTTGATATGCCATTAAACAAAGAAACCAACCAACTAACCTTTTCAAAATCTATGATTAGATTTTTTGTGTTGACTCTTTGTCAGTTTTAATTGACTTGATTTTTACAATCTGTCAGTTTATTTTTTTTTAAATCCTGCTTAGGTATCTTAGAAAAGACATTTTACAACGAGTTTCACATTCTGCCTCCATAGGGTTGGGGTATGTAACTATTGAATCAAAGAATAGCTACCCGATCTTTGGGCTAGGATCCAAGTGTAGAATCTTTTCCTCCTCAGGATATAAAAATAATAAAATTATAATTATTTTAATATATTTATGCAGCTTCAAATTGACAAAAGTTGGACCAATGATTATTATTTCATGCCTTGTTAATTTCTTTTGACATAAAAAACAACAACAATAAAAAAAATTTTTTAAAATAATAAAATACTGAAATAAAATTTAGTGGAGGAGTTTGGCAAATACATACAATTTTCATTGTCAATAATATGTAACTTTTTCTGAAAGAAACTGCATTCTTTTCCTCTGTTTACCATAATTCATTGATTGTTTTTTTTTGGTTTTTTGTTGTTTTTTTTTGATGATTTTTGATATTTTCAAATTAAAGGCTAGCAAAAAATTGTTTAACAAATATATTTATGTTATTTTCTGAAATGTACCATTTCAATATGAAAAGTGATCATATCAAATATATTTTTTGATAATTTTTTGAGTATCCTCTGGTAACTAACAAATCTGCACAAAGGGTTTTTTTAAGTGATCTTAAAACTTGTATGGTGTATGTTTTGTTTTTTTCTTTGTATTTTTTATTAATCTTTGGCAGAAATTTTGTCAATTTTGAATTTTTATACAAAGTTTCTTTTTGCAATGTATTACCAATCTGTTCTCACTATTGAATAACAAGAAATTCTTTTGTTATGAACTTGAAAAATTCCTACTGAGGGATCTTAGACAAGACACTAATTTTTTTTTTTTTTTTTTTTTTTTTAACAACTTTGATTCAGTAATTAGAACATAGGTTGAGAACAACAACCATTACGTTCTTTCAGGTGCCAGAATAATGATGTTCATTGCAATGAAATATTGTACTTTTAAAATGTATTCTCAATTATATAAATATCCACTTAGCTACCTTCCTTTGCATAAATTTTTTACCCTGTCATTGTCAAAGCTGTAAATTTTTGATGAAGTGAAGTTGAATAAATATTCAGTTTGGTGAGAGATTTTAATTTTGGCAGAATTGCTATTTTTTGTGGGGATTGGGAAATATTTTAGTCTTGGTTTTTCAATAGTAACTTATAAAAATCATTCTGTGAGAAATAATTTTTTGGGATTTCATTAATCAGTATGAAAAGGTGTGTTTAAAAAGAAAAAAAAAAGGAACTTTTTGGTTTGGCTACAACATAATTATATGTGTCTACTCGCTAATGGTTCAGGAGACCGGAGTTCAATCCCAGGTCAGGTCATACCAAAGACTTTAAAAATACTACTTAATATCTCTTTGCTTAACACTCAGTATTATAAGGTACATATCAAGGGTAAAGTGGAGCAATCCAGGGAAAGGAGTAGCGCCTTCCCCTACACCCCAGTGTAGTAGCTATTGAAAAGGGAGCCTTCAGTCGCCCTCTATTACGGTCACCAACTTTCAATGCAGTCTCTTCCAATATTGATATGCTGTTCTTAGCATTTTCTCCAATTTCTGGCATACATTCTAGAAGTCTTACAGGATACATATTTATTTAGCTTCCCACCAAACTAAATGTGACTCAAGGTAATTTTAATGTGGGGGGTCCTCACAGGAAGCAAGCCTCCCATGCAGCAATTTAAAAAAAATTGGTTAGATTCTGTCAGCATTTCTTTTCAGGAGCACCTCAGGCACCAGCTATAAATGCAGCCTTTATCTCTTTTAGGCAATGCGGCAGATGCTACTTGAGAGCACACAAAAATTTTAAAAGTTTGGTTTCTCTTTGGATACAGTGCACACACACACACATATATATATATATATATATATATATATATATATAGAATTAACTTAAATCGCTAGTCGAAAATCTTCTACTAAAGTTTCACCTTAACGGATCATCAGGAAGTTTCGCCTAAACTTCCTGATGATCCGTTAAGGTGAAACTTTAGTAGAAGATTTTCGACTAGCGATTTAAGTTAATTCTATAATTGGCTCCATTGTTTAATGTTGAGCACTTTAGTAATTATAGCATTGCAGTATTCGCGGAGGGTTTTTTGGTTTTCTTTTGGCCACTGACTAAGTACCCCTTGATTTTTTTCAAAGAGTAGGACGAGGTTGGTCTTTTCTTTCTTTTTTACCCAAAAAACTTTTTTCTTTTTCCTCTGGACCGTGATTCGAGATTTTTTTCTCTTGTTCCTGGCCAGGGGTTTTTTGTTTTTTTCTGGTACCGTGAATACTGGTAGATAATTGATTAGTAAATATATATATATATATATATATATATATATATGATATCCAGAAGTAATGTGGTTAAGAAATATGGCTGAAAAATCTGTACAACTTCATAAGCTACTATGATTGTTCTGTTATTGGGGTTTAGAATATGCTGACTACATTCTCTATGGGGGAGTAAGAGTCCCCACAAAAGATGTGCTGAGTGTCCAGGACCCAGTTCTGGAGCTCTGGGGAATGTGAACTACCCCTTCATTGCCTTTTCTCTCTGGTAAACTCAGACTTGGTGTGGTTGTATCTGTTAAGGCCCCCACCTATTGGTCAAATAGATCTATTTGAAAATTATTCATATTAGATAGGAAGACTTGATACCATATAACCCGGTGCAAATCATTTGTATTAAGAATAGTTACTCAAAACTATAATTGTTTAACTAAGGATTATTATTATCATTAATAACTTGAAACCATATAATTGCTTGGAAATTATTAGTGTTAGATAGGAATACTTGACACAATACAACTGTGTGCAAATTTGTATCTGATAGGAATACTTGATATGTATAACTATGAAAACAAATGATATATAAGGTGTAATTTTAAAAAATGTAATGAAATATTGAAAATATAGATATGATTACTATCAAACATTTACAAATAAATCCAATTTCAGTATTAAATAACCCATAAGGAGTTGATATGCCATTAAACAATAAAATAAGATACCATGAAATTGTTTTTATATTGATGATAGAATTTGTTATATTATTATTATAAACACCCAAGCAAACTGTATCCTTTTATGACAATTTACTTAAAAAACGGACCATTGGCCTAATGAGCAGAGTGTTCGCTGATGGTCCGGGAGACCGGGGCTCAAGCCTAGGTCAAGTCATACCAAAGACTCAAAAAATGGTACTTGATGCTGCCTTGCTTATCACTCAGCATAATAAGGTAAGGATCAAGGGTACAGTGGAGCAATCCAGGGAAAAGAGTAGCGCCCTCCCCTACACCCCGGTGTAGTAGCTATTGAAAAGGGAGCCTTTGGGTCACCCTCGACTAAGGTCGGCAACTTACTTTTTACTTTAAAAAAATTTTATTGCTAAGACAATTTTGTGATATCTGATGAAGCTATATAAATGAAACATTATAGCTTGATTGATTTTAATGGTATGTCAGCCTCTCCCGAGTTATTTTATGTCAAGAAGCTTGAGAATCTGTTTCATTGTATGTTCATATTTACATATTTTGTGTAGTTGTTTTTCAAGTGTTTTTTTTTTTTGCACACAGTCCTATTGAATACAAAAAGTCCTTAAACAAATCTATTTGACCCATAGGAGACCCTAACAAGTACTATCACTATGGGTCAGAGTGGATCTGAGAGTAATGGCAATGAAGTGGTACTTCACACTCCCAAATCAGGCGCCTGACCATCTTATGCAATTTAATATCATAACCAGGACACCTCTAGTGGAGGTGCCCGTGGTGTAATGGTTATCGTTGTAGGAAATGGACACGGCGACACAAGTTCAAATCCTGGCCGAGACTGATGGCATTTCACATAGCACTAATCCCCTTGGGAAAGGTATAAATCCAATTACTCTCCCTCCAGCTATGGATAAATAGTAGGGCAGACTGGGTTCTTCAGCCTTGGTGAGGCAACTAGTCTAGGAGAAGGAAAACTCTGAATTCAAACCTGTTAAACTCTGCTTAAAAATTGACCTTGTGTCATATCCTGCCCAAGCAGAGGGGTTGGTAAATATGATAACCAGGACACCTCTTTGTTTTTTTGTTTTTTGAGTCTGCATATTTTAAGTCCTGTCAACAGGACTGAAACATAGGGATAAATTACTTTTAACAACTTAAGTTTTCATCTTTCAGTTATATTTCCTAACCATATATATTTTATATATAAACTCTCGAAACATATTTGAGGGTATTTGGTATTTAGAAGAGTTGTGGATGATTATTTTTTTTAAATTTTGTTTTGGTTTTCTTCCTTTTATACTTTGTGTGATAAAAATTTTGTTTTCTGATAATTATCTGTGTTTGTAAAAGAAAAGTCTATCCAAATATTACAATGTTCTGTAATTAACTACTAACAAAATACCAAGGTTTTGTTTTTCATTATTTTTTTTTTTAATTCATTCATGACTGCTTATATTTATTTTGTGCATATATCTCTATAAATATATAGACTCATAAGTTTACAGCCTATATGCAACATTTTTTTTGTTATATATATATATATATATATATATGTTGTCCCTAAAGTCTGGACTTATAGGCAAAGTGCATATTTTTAATAAATAAGAGTTTCAACATTTTATTTAATTGGAATATTAATCAACAACATCTTCAATGTGATTTCTACCATTTGCAATGCAAAGTTTGTTGCATTTTGCAAGATTCATGTGAACCTGATGTATTAACTCCACATTAAACTCACTAACCTTCCCTACTTTTGAAAGGTCAATTGGCACTCTCCTGGGATGACATGCCTTAAATACATCTGCTATCTTTTGATATGACCATCCTTCATGTCCACTGAGAAGTACCAATTCAATTCTTTCTTCTTTCAACAAACCCATATTCAATCTGTGGGGGCAAAAAAAATTATAGTTATTCATAACAAGTGATATTTCCAATGTGTTCAGATTTTAAGGACACTGTGTGTGCATATATATTTATATATAATCTAACAAGTTTGGTTAAATAAAATGGAATCCTTGTTATTTTGAAGTTTTTTTCTTTTAGGAATTCTAATGTTTTGTTTTTTTAATGTTATGATCTTGAAATTCATTAATGATTTCTCCAAAGGAACCATTTATGGCAAACAAAGTACTTTCGGTTCATATCAGAAACATTATCAAGTTAATGTGTATGTCTATTCCTTAATTAAAACTGCTTAATATTTATACGAAACTACAACTGTCTATTAATAGAATTAACTTTGAAACTAGTGATAAAATTTTAAAATGTTTAAAAAAGAAAGCTAGAACAATCTATATTCCAAAATTCTTACAAAGGATAAATAGAACAAGTTTTATTCTACATTACATAATAGAAATATTTAAAATAAACTGCCATTACTGCTTAGCCTCACTTTGATAACTACAAAAAATAGTTTAGTTTGAATATTAAACAGCTTTAATTAAGAAATAAACATACACATTACCTTGATAATTGTTCTGATACAAACTGAAAGTATTTAACTTACTATAAATGGCTCTTTTGGCAACATTATTAACAAATTTCAAGATTGTAACATAAAAAAACAAAAAAAAACATTAGGACCCTTAAAAGAAAAAACTTCAAAATAATAAGGATTCTATTTTGTTTAAGCAAACATGTTTGAATGAAAAGATGCTACTTAAATACACCTTATATATATATATATCTTTTTGGGGTGAATATAAACTTGTACATGAAGTGCTCTTTGAAGCATGAACAGTTTTGTCTCAAACATAAAATATACTAAAATTTAAAAAAAAAAATAGTTTTCTCTGTTCCACCTAACCTTTGTAATTCAGGTGTTTTTTTTTTTTTGTTTTTTTTTTTTAGTTTTTTGTTGTTTACATTTTATTAAATCTTTTTTTGAGTTCAAAAGATCCAAAACATTTCTGGAAAAAAAATCCCTCAATTACGTTGAGAAACTATTTTTTTATATTTATTAATCATCTAAAATGGACACATTGGGTACTGCATAGTACACTGGTTAGCTGAAAAATTTATATGCTGACCGAGATACTCTCATGCAATGTAACCAAATAAGGTTTATTTTTCAACATAATCTCCCTTGTGGTTCACACACTTCTTCCATCTGTGTTGTAGTGCTTGGATCCCATTGGTCAAAAAAGTCATCAACAACAGATATGATGTAATCATTCAAACTTTTTAGCCCACTCTCATAGTGTACTGGTTAACAAGTTTATCTCACAAAAGCTTCTGTTGTTTATTTTCTCACTGTGACTGAGACCATGGAAAGGAGATGGAGGCAGCATGTGGCATTACAGTTATTGTCATAGTGAATGGATATGGTGACCTAAGTTCAAATCCTGAATGGAGCTGTTTGTATTTCACTTTCATACTAATACCCTTGGGGAAGTTATGGATAAATAGGACAGCTGGATACTTTAGCCTTGGTGCAGCAACCAGTCTAGGAGAAGGAAAACTAATTTCAAACCAGCTGTACTCTGCTTAAAAAATTGACTGTGCGTCAAATCCTACCTATATATGTTTGGTAAATATATACTAAGGTCATATAATTTGTGACAGGTGGAGATTTTCAAGTCTTTCTTTATTCTAGTGAGAACCAATTCTTCTCAGATATTTGGGTGGTTCTCTCTCAAACCATACGCTAACCTCTCTTACTCCTATTCTCAGCTAAAAGAGAGAATGATTTGGGGGGAAAAAAATCAGTTTCTTTTTTGGGCATTTTACAAACAAGGAAACCCAAACTTCCATATGTGTTGGATGGTACATTTGACCTGCCCTCTTAACCACTGATGGAGTCTGATGATTTTAGCTCTTTGCATTAATTTTCTGGGTTGCCAGAAAAAACATTTTATTGCATTTAGCTTAATGATCAAGACTTATCTTTGTCAACCCATCTTCCGACTGCTGGCTTTTTAAAAAAAAAAATCTATTTGCAGCTCTTGATCACTTCACTTTAGCACTTGTTTATATTACACCTGATATATATTGTCAGGAAAAGAAGACCCTGTGATTTCCAGGGAGGTTTTTTTGGGTTTTTTTTTTTTTTTTTAAATCTTAGCCATCTTTTGTCAATTTTATTATCTTAATTAAAAATTTCAAGGTATGAGAATCTGTACTCACTATTGAGCTTAAATTTCCCATTGATATCAATTAAAAAGGTAAATTGATGTAAATTTTCCCTGAAATTTTCATATTGTATATTTTGATGAAATAAAAATGTTTTTCACTTTGAAGGCACTATCTAAGCTTGTGGTCCCTCTCGTTGTATTTTGTTTAGGATCAAAGTGTAGTATCTGTTTTCCGATGACACTGAAAACTACCATGAAATTTTTTATTAGCATATCGCATACCTTCAGCATAGGAGGGTGAGGTTACAAAAAGATTGAAAAAAAAAAATATATATATTCACTGTTCTAGACTATTTTGCCGAACAAACAAATGAAAATCTTTCTGTACTTCTCATGGTGTAATGGAGGCAGAGGGATCCCTGAAGCATAGTGGTTAACATTGGACTTTGACATTGTAGTTAGTGAGTTCAAACTCCATTTGTGCTATTATGTTCACTTTCTGACTAATACTTTTGGGAAAAGTATGTGAAGCCTCTTATCTGCCTCCAGTTATGGGTAAACTAGTATTACTACTGTTCTACAAGGATGGTTTTGGCATTAAATAACCAATGAAGGTTTATATGCCAACTCAACCCAACCCAACCATGGTGTAATGGTTAGCAAAGCTAAACCATCAGTTTGATTCTCACCGAGTACTCTATATGTCTGATCTTGTTCTACAGCTAAGCTAAACTAGGCTCAGCAAATAACTATTGAATAAAAGCTGTTATCCCTTTGAGCCCATTACACCGATATACAGGTGGTACTTTTATTTCCCTCATTACACTGTAGCACTGGTTTACCAGTGCAGGGATCATGCTCAAGCTACAAAGGGTTAATTTAGACTCAGAAACTCAACGGGTTAATCCATGGGAACCATTATCATCACGCATGTGCCAGGGATCTCTTTTTATTCTGTGCACGTTTAAATTTCTGTAGAGATTTTCAATAAATAATCTTTGCAGACTTGTCTGATATTTGTAAGGGATTTTTAAATTTACAAAAAAAAAAAAAAAAAATTCAAAAAATGAATAAAAAAAAAAAATAAGGTTGGCTCTAACGAGGCCAACATTTTGTACACATATTTATTTTCATTTATTTTTTTTTTTTTAAACTTTCAATTTAATTTAAAGGTTGGAGGGGTATAAAAAATACACCCCCCCAAAAAATCTAAAAGTCGACTTGTTAAAAGTTGTATGTGGCCGACCTATTAACTACAAACTCAGAATGATGAACATACTGTTTGTGTGCTTGTAAATTTTACACTACCCAAGTGATATTTGAATACCTGAATGGAAAGAACATTGCATGCATTGTATTATAATAATGGCTATATAAATTGTAAAACTCTTTACAGTTTTTTTTTTTTTTTTTTGTCTTACTGGATATTTTTATTGACTGTATACAGTAAAAGTGATTTAATAAATTATGAATCAAATTTCTTTTTGTTTTGTTGTATTTCAGTTAAATTTATATTTTGGAAGTGTGTGTGTGTGTGTGGTTTAGCAATTTTTTTTTATTTTTGTTTTTTCCATTACATTTATTTTACCAGCTATGTAAAAAAAATCAAATGTATAATATATATATATATATATAAACACATTATATGCCATTAAAAAATTCTTAGAAAGGTAATCAAAAGGTAATTTTGCATGAGGTAATAGATGCACCGATCAGACTAGTGATGCCATCAAAAAGGATGATAGTGAAAACTATCACCCTTTTCAGGACAGTCTGATTAGAACAGTTTTAAGTAAAGTGTTTCATATTTAACAATGTCAAGTTTTCCTTTAATTAAAAAAAAAATTCACTTAAAGGAGAAATGGAAGTCACCTTTGCAAAATTAAATATTCCAAACAATTGGTTCATAAGAATAACTAAATTTATCAAATTTTGTTTTGTCATTAGTTTCACATTTAGATGTTGCCTTAGAATACTTTAGATATTTGTAAACATTCTTTAAAAATTTTTCTTAATCACATTTTGGTGTAAAGTTGTGATACATCTTAAACATAAATTTCAAAACAGCAACTAAGTTGATTCCATAAACTTTGTATTTTTTTATTGTATAATTTTGTCTTCTTTATACTCCTCCAAGATGAGGTTTCTATGAATTAAATATGGACTAATGAAGAAAAAAAAATGAAATATTTTCATTGCTTAGTTATTCAAAAATTTGCATCCCCTGCAGATTATTCCAAATAGAATAGTTATTTACCGAGAGACTGGATTGATTAATTTTAACAGCATGCTCACCTGTCTAGGGTTATTTTATGCCAAGAGGTTAGAGAATTGCATTCATTGTACATTTATAGTTATATATCAAGTATTCCTATCTAATACAAATAATTTGCATCCAATTGTATGGTTTCAAGTATTCTTATCTAATACTAATAATTATCTTTTCAGGTTATTATTTCTATTTAACAATAGTCATTTGTTTGCATATGGTAATATCATTTTAAGTAACTAAAAATAATCCTTAGTGATCAATTATAAATTCAAGTAACTATTCTTAATACAAATAATTTACAGTTATATGGTTTCAAGTATCAAATACAAAGGATTTTCAAACATCTATTTTACCCATAGAAGGGACCCTAAGAGGTACCACCTCTCTGCATATTCTAAGACCTACTCCCACCAACATAGTGGGCACAAAAATTGGGATCAGCAAAGAGAGTTCAGATTCTGGCTGAAGCAGTTTCTGTTCACTTTCAGCTAATACCCTTGGGAAAGGCATCCTCTTCTTCCTAACTAGAGGTAAATACAGGGTAACCCCCCCCAAAAAAAAACAGAACCCATAAACTTTTTTATTACTTCTACAAAAATAAAGCAAAATAATTCTAATTCTGTTTTTTTGGGGTCACCCTGTAATAGGGTAGTTAGAGTCCTTTATTCTAGTTTAACCAGGCCATTGGCCTAATGAGTAGAGTGTTCATCAATGGTCTGGGAGACAAGGTTCAATCCCAGGTCGAGTCATACCAAAAACTTGATACTTGATGGCACCTTGCTTAACACTCAGCATTATAAAGTAAGGATTAAGGGTAAAGTGGAGCAATCCAGGGAATGGAGTAACACCCTCCCCTACTCCTTGGTGTGGTAGCTATTGAAAAGCGAGCTTTTGAGTCACCCTCGACTAAGGTCACCAACTTTACGAATTCTTGTAAAGGCAATCCATCTTAGCTGTTTGATTATAGGTCAAGTTCATGATTTTTTTTGCTAATACCTACGTGGTACTCAGCAGAAAGTTACTTGAGACAAATAAGCATTGCCAAGTTACTCCCATTGCTTTGAGTGATACCACAAAGAAGAAGAATTCAGTATGACCCCAGCAACTTTATAGTTTACAGGGAAACATCCATCCATTTGAAATATTAGTTTTTGGTAATGTCAAGTACAATTCAGCTCCAGATGCTTTTTTTGAGGTTGTGAAGGTAACAAACCACACTGGACTATGAAATGCCAAACTCACCTGATACTCTCGGAGTGCTACTCATCACCTTGGAATCCATGGTTTTAGGTCTACTTGATCTTACCTGATCATCAAAATTCTTGCAACTTGATAAAAATTTCTTTAACTCTCTGCTTATTGTACTGTGATCAACTGCTCCTTCATATTTTGCACAATAAATGTTTTTGGTTGCTTTGGCCTAGCGGTTAGAGTGTTCGCCAATCGCCCGGGAGACCTGGGTTCAATCCCAGGTCGAGTCATACCAAAGACTCAAAAAATGGTACTTGATGCCTCCTTGCTTAACACTCAGCATTATAAGGTACGGATCAAGGGTAAAGTGGAGCAATCCAGGGAAAGGAGTAGCGCCCTCCCCTACACCTTGGTGTAGTAAGCTATCGAAAAGGGAGCCTTCGGGTCACCCTCGACTATGGTCGCCTACTTTACTTACTTACTTTGTTATGACCCAGTTCGAACTCATAAAGCATAAGATCCTGAATTAGACAATATTTCAAAAATTAATCTGTGCAGCTTTTAAATCACATACAAAGTGAAGCAATGCAGGAAGTATCAGCACACCAACTACTACAACACCACTGACCATAGCAGAGTAGCCTCTAAGGCTTGAACTGCTTTAGACAGGTGAGATATATATATATATATATATATATATATATATATATATATATAATTATGAATGGAGGAAGCAATATATTAAGTTAGAAATTACCATGACAAGAAAATCCGGCACACACCTACACGCGACATACGGAGCACTGAACAGCTGTTTCGACCTTATTAGGTCTCATCAGCAGTGTACACCGTGATCTCCACCACTGGAGATTGAACCAACAACCACAGTATGCAGAAGCCGAAACTCTACCACTGGGCCACTGGTACATGCCACATATAAGCGATACCAAATTAACAAGTCATGGTAAATTGTGCGACCACCTGACCTAATGTGTCTTTTTTATAGGTACGTATTCCCTACAGCGGACACGGCCACCTCCAGGGCTACGTCTTCCCAAGTTGGAGTTACGAGTCCTCATAACATAAGCCTCATGGGCAGGAAATATAATTATAATTATGAATGGAGGAATTGATATATTAAGTTAGAAATTACCATGACAAGAAAATCCGGCACTCTACCATTGGGGCACTGGTTCATGCCATGACTTGTTAATTTGGTATCGCTTATATGAGGCGTGGCCCAGTGGTAGAGTTTCGGCTTCTGCATACTGTGGCTGTTGGTTCAATCTCCAGTGGTGGAGATCACGGTGTGCACTGCTGATAAGACCTAATAAAGTCAAAACAGCTATTCAGTGCTCCGTATGTCGCGTGTAGGTGTGTGCCGGATTTTTTTGTCACGGTAATTTCTAACTTATATATATATATATACACACACACACCCAAATTTGCATGTACCAAAATATTACAAAACTTTTGACTCATTCTCATGGCAGCAATACCAAACGAAACAACAGCTGTATGGCCACTTACCTCCTATCTCTAAAACCATCCAAATAAGATGAACAAGATGTGTAGAACACTGCTAGAGAAACAAGGACAAACTCATGACATTCTCCAATAGACCCCTTCACATGTATGTGCCAGTGTTGGTTGACCAGCAAGAAGTTACCTACAACAGCTCTGTGCGAACACAGGATGTAACCTGGAAGACCTGCCGGGAGTGATGGATGATGGGGATAGATGAAAAGTGAGAGAGAGAGAGAGTCAAGGAAATCTGTGCTGTCACCGTGACTTGATGATCATTAAAAAGGAAAATTAATCAAATCAGCCAACTACTCACTTCTTTATGTTTCACAATTTTCTGATCATTAGCTAAGTGTTAGTGAATCATCAACACTTACCTGATGACCAAGAAATTGTGTAACTTAAACATGTGAGTTGACTGAAATTATTCATTTTTCTTTTTAATGATATTGTTACATTAGCTTTGATATTTTTTCTTTTTCTTTTTTTTTTTTTTTATTGAGCACAATTTTATTTGCTACTGTTGGCACTGCAGTTTTAGACTAATGGTATTTGTTTTAAATTAAAAAAATATATGTGTATTTAAGGCAACAGATTCTCTTGCGGGTATATTTTATTCAAAATGACAGATAAGGATTTAGAGTTTAGCTTTTTATTCAGCTTTTCCTGAATGAGATTGTAGGCAGTTTAAAAACTGTCTGAAGTCACTGTTAGCATAGTATGAGTACTTTTGACTATCATTGAGGATCTGAGTATTTAGCTTAATACTAAATCCTTGTCTGATATTTGCAATAATCTTTCTCTCTATATATATCTATATATATATATAATATCTTTTTGTCTCTCTCTCTCTCTATATATATATATCTTTCTCTCTCTCTCTCTCTATATATATATATATATCTTTCTCTCTCTCTCTCTCTCTATATATATATATATATATATATATATATCTTTCTCTCTCTCTCTCTCTATATATATATATATATTTTTTCTCTCTCTCTCTATATATATCTTTTTCTCTCTCTCTCTCTATATATATATATATATATCTTTTCTCTCTCTCTCTCTCTCTATATATATATATATCTTTTTCTCTCTCTCTCTCTCTATATATATATATATATATATATATATATATATATCTTTCTCTCTCTCTCTCTCTATATATATATATATATATCTTTTTCTTTCTCTCTCTCTCTATATATATAGCTTTTTCTTTCTCTCTCTCTCTATATATATATCTTTTTCTTTCTCTCTCTCTCTATATATATATCTTTTTCTTTCTCTCTCTCTCTATATATATATCTTTTTCTTTCTCTCTCTCTCTCTATATATATATATCTTTTTCTTTCTCTCTCTCTCTATATATATATATATATCTTTTTCTTTCTCTCTCTCTCTATATATATATATCTTTTTCTTTCTCTCTCTCTATATATATCTTTTTCTTTCTCTCTCTCTCTCTATATATATATATATATCTTTTTCTTTCTCTCTCTCTCTCTATATATATATCTTTTTCTTTCTCTCTCTCTCTCTCTCTATATATATATATATATCTTTTTCTTTCTCTCTCTCTCTATATATATATATATCTTTTTCTTTCTCTCTCTCTCTCTATATATATATATCTTTTTCTTTCTCTCTCTCTCTCTCTATATATATATATATCTTTTTCTTTCTCTCTCTCTGTATATATATATATATATATATCTTTTTCTTTCTCTCTCTCTCTCTCTATATATATATATATCTTTTTCTTTCTCTCTCTCTCTCTCTATATATATATATATATCTTTTTCTTTCTCTCTCTCTCTATATATATATATCTTTTTCTTTCTCTCTCTCTCTCTATATATATATCTTTTTCTTTCTCTCTCTCTCTCTCTCTCTATATATATATATATATCTTTTTCTTTCTCTCTCTCTCTATATATATATATATCTTTTTCTTTCTCTCTCTCTCTCTATATATATATATATATCTTTTTCTTTCTCTCTCTCTCTCTATATATATATATATATCTTTTTCTTTCTCTCTCTCTCTCTCTATATATATATATCTTTTTCTTTCTCTCTCTCTCTCTCTATATATATATATATCTTTTTCTTTCTCTCTCTCTCTCTCTATATATATATATATCTCTTTCTCTCTCTCTATATATATATATATATCTTTTTCTTTCTCTCTCTCTCTCTCTATATATATATATATATATATCTTTTTCTTTCTCTCTCTCTCTCTATATATATATATATATATCTTTTTCTTTCTCTCTCTCTCTCTCTATATATATATATATCTTTTTCTTTCTCTCTCTCTCTATATATATATATCTTTTTCTTTCTCTCTCTCTCTCTCTCTCTATATATATATCTTTTTCTTTCTCTCTCTCTCTCTCTATATATATATATCTTTTTCTTTCTCTCTCTCTCTCTATATATATATATATATATCTTTTTCTTTCTCTCTCTCTATATATATATATATCTTTTTCTTTCTCTCTCTCTATATATATCTTTTTCTTTCTCTCTCTCTCTCTCTATATATATATATCTTTTTCTTTCTCTCTCTCTATATATATCTTTTTCTTTCTCTCTCTCTCTATATATATATATCTTTTTCTTTCTCTCTCTCTCTCTATATATATATCTTTTTCTTTCTCTCTCTCTCTCTATATATATATCTTTTTCTTTCTCTCTCTCTATATATATATATCTTTTCTTTCTCTCTCTCTATATATATATCTTTTTCTTTCTCTCTCTCTATATATATATATATATCTTTTTCTTCCTCTCTCTCTCTCTATCTTTTTCTTCCTCTCTCTCTCTCGATCTTTTTCTTCCTCTCTCTCTCTCGATCTTTTTCTTCCTCTCTCTCTCTCTTTCTTCCTCTCTCTCTCTCTCTATATATATATATATATATATATATATATATATATATTTTTCTTTCTCTCTCTCTATATATATCTCTATCTTTCTCTCTCTATATATATATCTATATTTCTCTCTCTCTCTCTCTCTATATATATATATATATCTGTCTATATATATAAACTTTCTCTTTCGCTCTCTCTCTCTCTCTCTCTATATATATATATATATATATGTGGTGCCTTCAATAAGTTTCCAGACATTTTTGGACAGGCATTTAAAACTGTCATAGACTCTTGAAAATTCAGTATGTTATTGCTATACATCTTATGAGATGACTGACCAATTTTTATGGTTTCATGTTCAAATGAACAGCTACAGCAGCAATTGGAATACACCCTACTAAAACCTGATTGTCACAGCTGGTAAATTTCAAAAATGCAATCTGGACATGAGGACACTTTAGAAGAACGATATGCAATAAAATTGTGTTTTAAACTTGGAAAAAACGATGCCACAGAAACGTATGGAATGCTTCATACTGCTTTTGGAGCATCTAGCATGAATCGAACATCAGTTTTTGAGTGCATAAGAGATTCAAGGAAGGCAAGGAGTCTGTGAGGGATGATGAGAGGTGTGGGAGGAGTAAGAAATCAATACAAGAGTTGATTGGCCAAAGGGTTAGGGTTAGGGTTACTATGTTGAGGTTTTAAGGGAGTTCAGGAAGAGATTCTGTCGGAAGAGGCCAGCACTCATCAAATCGGGTCAGTAGCATTTCCACCAGGACAATGCACCAGTCCACAACTCCATCCTTGATACAGACTATTTGACCAAGTTGGGCATCAAGACAGTTCCTCAGCCTCTCTATAGTACAGACCATGCTCCCTGTGACTTTTGGTTATTCCCTAAGCTCAGAGACAATTGAGGAGATGAAAGAGGCTGAGACGAAGGTCATTGACATGCTCACACAACAGGACTTCCATGAGGGTTTCCAGAAATTGTTGGAATAGTACAACAAGTGCATTGCACCCGGAGGAGATTACTTTGAAGCGGACTAGAGTTTTATGTGTACTATCAATAAAAGAGTCCAAATGAAAAAAGTCCTGTAACTTATTTAATGATCCTCATATATATATATATATATAAACTCTCTCTCTCTCTATATATATATATATTTACCAACCCCTCCGCTCGGACAGGATATGACACAAGGTCAATTTTTAAGTGGAGTTTAACAGGTTTGAATTCAGAGTTTTCTTTCTCTTAGACTAGTAGCCTCACCAAGGCTGAAGAACTTAGTCTGTCCTACTATTTACCCATAGCTGGAGGGAGAGTAATTGGATTATTACCTTTCCCAAGTGCTAGTTAGTGCTATGTGAAATGCAATCAGTCTCGTCCAGGATTTGAACTCATGTCACCATGTTCATTTCCTATGACAATAACCATTACACCACGGGCACACACACAGAGATATATATATATATATATATATATATATATATATATATATATATATATATATATATATATATATATATATATATATATATATATATATATATATATATATATATATATATATATATATATATATATATATATATATATATATATATAAATAAATAAAACCCATAAATAACTACAACTGCACTAATACTTTTTTTTACATGAATTTTCTTTGAAATCAAAGATACCCAGTTTTATTATTTCTAGTGAAACATTATACAATCAAAATGGATATTATTAGATATCATTTATTTCAAATTCTAAAAACTGAAACTCTGTAACAAAAAAAAAAAAAATGCATATATATATTTTTTATGGTACAAAATTTTATAATGGCAATAAAGAGACCAAAGGTTTTATTGATGAGGAAAATTAAAACTTAAAAGATGGAAGGCTAGCTAACCAGTTGTTTCTTGTTCAACAGAACTAAATTGAGGAATATATACAATTAAAAATAAGAAATATGTTGGGTGAGGAAAAAAATTATATTGGAGACTACATCAAAATGATATTAAGTCCAAACAAACATTCTTTTTACAAAAAGGTACCTGCTGGACAAAATATGAATAGTCTCCAATATTTTAAAGTGAAATGAGGAGTGTGACAATTCATATTTCAGCAAATTCTGTGGTTGGTTTCTTTGGTTTAATGGCATATCAACCATTGTGAATTATTTAATGCCAAAGCCATCTTTGTAGAAGAACAGCAGTGATACTAATTGATGAATAGCAGGGGGGAATAAGGGAGTCCATACCTTTCCAGAGGGTATAAGTCCAAAAGTGAACGTAACAGCATGACTGGAGTTTGGACTCATCTCCTGTGATGTTGCAGTCCAGCACATTAAAAAATCATTAGTATTGGATAGGATTAGTAAGTAAGTAAGTAAATTTGGTGACCGTAGTCGAGGGCGACCCGAAGGCTCCCTTTTCAATAGCTACTACACCAAGGTGTAGGGGAGAGCGCTACTCCTTTCCCTGGATTGCTCCACTTTACCCTTGATTCTTACCTTATAATGCTGAGTGTTAAGCAAGGTAGCATCAAGTACCATATTTAGAGTCTTTGGTATGACTCGACCTGGGAATGAACCCGGGTCTCCCGAACACGAATTATGCCAATGTCCGGTTGGATAGGAATACTTGATGCAAATAATTAAGTTATATAGTATTAAGAATAGATACTTGAAACTAATTGTTTACTAAGGATTATTATTAGTTACTTTAAACCATATAGCTGTGTGCAAAAACGAATATCATAAAATGGAGATAATTACTTAAAACCATATAATTATTAGTATTAGGTAGGAATACTTGAAATAATACAACCATGTGCAAATTATTTGTGTTAAGAGTAGTTACTTGAAACTGTTGTAATTAAGGATTATTATTATTACTTACTTAATGGCTAATGGAGTGTTCGTCAATGGTCTGGGCGACTGGGGTTCAATACCAGGTTGAGTCATACAAAAGACTCAAAAAAAAAAAAAAAAAAAAAAAAAAAGAAAAAAAAAGGTACTTGATGCCGCCTTGCTTAACGCTCATCATTATAAGGTAAGGTTCAAGAGTAAAGTGGAACAATCCAGGGATTGGAGTAGCGTCCTCCCCTACACCTCAGTGTAGTAGCTATTGAAAAGGTAGCCTTCAAGTCGCCAACTTTACTTACTTTATAAAGGATCAAGTATTTCAAGCTAATTAATTGTATAAAAATAATTTGTAAATCTTAGATCAATGGAAAACAGTCAGGTTTCGGTATCAAATATCCTATAAGGAATTGATATGCCATTAAACAAATAAACCAAACTGATATATTTTTTTATTTTATTGCCAAATGCTTAAAAAATATTTGTATGTGAACGAGAATAAAAAAAATTAAGTGTCGGTTATTCGAATCAAGGGAAATAATTCTTATACAAATAAAATGAATTACTTACCTTAGATCAGCGTTTTAAAATTCCTCAAGTGGACTATCTTGTTTCCGACATTTGATGATTCAGTACCTTTTCGTGAAACAATTTTGTGATAATACTGATATGGTTTATTTGTTTAACAGGATATCAACTCCTTATGGGGTATTTAATGCCGAAGTTTGATTCATTTGTCAATGCTCGATTGTAATATAATTAGAATGAGAGGTCATCTAATTGAAATTTTCAAGATAATTAATGGAATTTCTAATTATGTCTTTTTGAGCTGGAATTTTACTGTCAAGATAGATTTAAAAAATTAAGTCTACTTACCGATTTGAATATTTTTGCTAATAGATTAATATATTTTTGCAATAAATTGCCTGATCAGATCAAAAACAGCAATAGTATAAAAAAAAGTAAGATTAAATTGGATCAGTTCAGAAATAATGGTAAGAAAAAGAATTTAAGAGGGCATTTTTAGGAACTATCCAGATGAATTAACAGAATTTGATCTGTATATAAATATTGTATTGATAGTGTATATGTCTTGTGAAAAGATGTTTTTTTTCTTTTTTTTTTTTAAGTTGATGTGAGAGGATAGTAAAAACGGGAGATATAAGGATCATTAAATGAGTTTCCAGACGTTTTTCGTATGGGTACTTTTATTGATAGTACACACATGAAACTCTAGTCCCCTTTGAAGAAATCTCCTCCAGCTGCAATGCACTTGTACCGTTCCAACAATTTCTGGAAACCCCCATGGAAGTCCTCTTGTTTGAGCATGCCAATGACCTTCATCACAGCCTCTTTCATCTCCTCAATTGTCTCATTTGGAATAACCAAAAGTCACAGGGAGCATTGTCTGTACTATAGAGAGGCTGAGGAACTGTCTTGATGCCCAACTTGGTCAAATAGTCTGTATCAAGGATGGAGTTGTGGACTGGTGCATTGTCCTGCTGGAAATGCACTGACCTGATTTGATGAGTGCTGGCCTCTTCCCTAGGAATCTCTTCCCGAACTCCCTTAAAACCTCAACATAGTAACCCTAACCCTTTGTCCAATCAACTCTGGTGTATTGACTTCTTTACTCCTCTCACACCTCTCATCATCCCTCACAGACTCCCTGCCTTCCTTGAATCTTTTATGCTACTCAAAAACTGATGTTCGATTCATGCAAGATGCTCCAAAAGCAGTATGAAGCATTCCATACATTTCTCTAGTATTTTTTCCAAGTTTAAAACACAATTTTATTCCATATCATTCTTCTAAAGTGTCCTCACGTCCAGATTACATTTTTGAAATTCACCAGCTGTGACAATCAGGTTTCAGTAGGGAGTATTCCAATTGCTGCTGTAGCTGTTCATTTGAACCTGAAATCATAAAAATTGGTCAGTCATCTCATAAGATGTATAGCAATAACATACTGAATTTTCAAGAGTCTACAACAGTTTTAAATGCCTGTACAAAAAAGTCTGGAAACTTATTGAATGCACCACATACATGTTTTCTCTTCTAAGCATCTTACCATGTTTGTTGAGGAGGATCTTTTAATTATTCCCCAATATATAATTGGTGTTAGTCCTGGTTCTTTCAGATACCAGTAATACCTAGATAGAACAGTTTGATTTCTTAATGTTGGATTTTTAAAAGATTGTAGGTGGTTGTAATACTTAAATTTCTAGTTTAAGCTTGTCATACCTATGTATGACTTATCATTAGTATCATTTTCTTTAGTTGAAAGGTTAGCTTGATATATAATATTATCAAGGTTATCATCTTTGAAATGTTTGTTTATTAAACCTAGAAAATATTTCCCTATATTGATATTAGAGAGTTTGCAAAAAGGAGGGTTAAACCAGATAATATTTCTACATCTATTAATATTTTTGCTTATTTTATTATTCATATATTATTATTAGTTCTATTGTCTCCTATATCATTGCCTCTATTGTTGTGATGTCTATTGGCTTCTAAATATTTAAGTTCATTTTTATAAATACTGTTAAGTTTCATAGTAAACTTCCTTATAATTATTAAATATGATTTTAGAAGATAATAATCTATCTATTCTAATATTAATCACATTAGGAATTTGTTTAAACTATGGATGCAGGGTGGTTAGAACTAACATTAATGTATGTTGGTATAACATTAGACTTATTAAATGGTTTATAAGAATTATCATTAAATTGAGATTTACATCTAAAAAATTAACTATTTTCAAGTTAGAACTAATCTCTATCTTTAACCCCATATATTTAAAGGCTCTAACAACTTTCTTTTGTATTTTAGATGTTGGGGGTCCATTACTATTAGGCATAACCCATCATCTCTATATAAATTCCGACATTATTAAAATTTGAAAACCTACCTAGTGCATCTAAAATATATATATTCCAACTAAGTTTGCAATTTGGGTGGAGTCAAATTACCCCAATGTAACATTAAAATTATATATATATATAACTTTAATGTTACAATGGGGTAATTAATATAACATCAGTTCCTCTATTCAAATATAAATAAAGTAAAAATCTATTTCCAGTGCATGAGGTTAAGTTTATGTGGATGCATAACGCTGACTTGGGAAGATGTAGCCCCAGAGGTGACCGTGTCCTCTGTAGGGATAACGTACTGTCAAGACACATTAGGTTAAGTGGCCGTGCATTTAACCATGACTAGTTAATTTGGCATTGCTTATGTTTGATATCGACTGGTGGCCCAGTAGTAGAGTTTCAGCTTCTGCATTCTGTAGTTCCTGGTTCAATCTCTAGTGGTGGAGATTACGGTATGCACTGCTGATGAAACCCAATAAGGTCGAAACAGCTGTTCAGCATTCCATATGTCGTATGTAGGTGCTTGCTGAATTTTCTAGTCATGGTAATTCAATTAATATATATATATATATATATATATATATATAAATAATAGCCAAATTTATACATTTTACTTAAATGCCAAAAATGTACATCACAGTATCCATGGGTACAGTCCAAATGATTTTGATTTTAACATGTTAACCCATTTATAAGAGGTTAGAGAAGTGCATTCATTGTATATTCATATTTACATTTTTTTGTGTAGTTGTTTAAGATGGTTTGGTTAGGTTTCTTTGATGGCATATTAACCTCCATGGGTTATTTAATGCCAAAGCCATCTTCATAGGAGAACAGTAGTGATACCATTTAATCCATAATAGGGAGGGGATAAAGGGGTTTATAGCTTTCCCAAGGGTATTATTCTAAAAGTGAATGTAATAATGCAACTGGAATTTGAACTTGCTTACTTTGCAGTCCAGCACTTTAGCCATGAAACCATGTGGACTCTCCTCAGTTTCTTGTGAGTTTTATTGGCACATGGTCCTATTGAATACAATTAATTTTCAAATAGATGGACCCTAACAGGTACTAGGACTAGGAGTGAACATGGGAGTTATAGCAACGAAGGAGTACTTGATACTTCCCAAATCTCCAGAATTGGAGCCTCACCATTAGTTTAGTTCCACCCCTTCTTTTTGGGGAAGTGGGGTGGGGGTCTTACTCTTCTACAGTGTATCCTAAGCTCTGTCAACAGGGTGGTAACCAAGATGAGGACAACAGTCCAAGACATGTAAATAAAATTTTAAAAAAAAAAGAAAAAAAATTGTAAAATTTTCAAACAAGAAATTCAAAAAAACGGTCATTGTAGTAAAAAGTCATGAAGTTTAGTTTAATTTAAAAAAAAACAAAGAAAAACAAAAAAAGCTACATTTGTGAGGAAGACAAAAAGGTATCTACAAGCATTAAAGCATTTACATTGAATAAGTACAATCTTTTGCTGTAGATCAAACAAAGGATTTGGTAAGGAATTCCCAGAAGGTTACTAAATATAAGACATTTGTGAAAAACTGAAGGATACAAGGGTTAAAATGTGACTAGAACAACCAATATGAAATCCGCATATTTTGCTTTGGCTCCAAAACAGCTTCTTTTTTTCACTCCGACGGTGAAACCTACACTTCTGCAGAGGGGTAAGACCCCCACCAAAATAAGTGGATGTCCTGGATATGACACTAAACTACATCTGTTAGTGAGGCTCTAGTTCTGGAGATCTGGGGGAGTGTCAAGTATCCCTTCATTGTCATTACTGCCAGGTCCACTTTGAACTAGAATGGTAGTATCTGTTTTAGGGTCCCATCTATGGTTCAAATAGATCTGTTTACAAATTAGTTGTGTTAGATAGGAATACTTTATATCATATAATTGTGTAAAAAAAACTCTGAAGAATCTACACAAAAAATGTAAATATAAACATACAATGTATACAATTCCCTAACCTCTATTAGGGAATTGTGTACATAATATAACCCCAACAGGTTGACATCTTAAAATTAATCAGTTTTTTTTTCCAATTTTTCTAATGGTGGATGAAGAGGAGCTACATTTCAGCACCTTGAAGCCAAATGTTATTGTTCCTCAAAAAGTTTCTTCTGTTCTTGATCTCCAATTCATACATCTCCTTGGTAATTTGGTGACCAAGTGAATCATCAAAAATACATACAGCTACTCCTCTGAGTCAGTGAATCCTACTCCTATCCCATCTAGGAGGAGTGGTTACAAAAAAAAAAAAAAAAAAAAAAAAAAAAAAAGCTGAAAATAAGTAAGAAACCAAAGTAGTCATTTTTTTTAAAACTATTTATTGGAATATAAATACAAACCAACACAAACACAAACTAATTCTATTTTTGTACAATATCTAAATGATGTATACATGATAATAGGTGAATTAATAGCAGAGTGGGACAATATAACAGTTTTGGTAATTATGATGTGTGCATTTATGGGTGTGTACATATGTGATTCTGCCATTGGATCATTTGTTTTTAAAACTATCCAATGAGATAACTCCTTGGTCTTTCCAGGGTCTCTCACTTAAATCAAAGGTATGTTAAAAAAAATTTTTCCTAACAGAAAATTATTTTTATGAATAAAATGTTACAAGCCTCTAATAATTCAGTTGAGAATCTCATAATTACCATTATTGATGACTTAAGTCCATATGACTTTACACTCACATATAACAACATAAGAAACTATATATGTATGTTATGTAACAACACACAATGTAATGTTAAATATATTTGATTAGGTTGTGTGTATCAGAACTATATTACTTAGAAAAAAAAAAAAGAAAGATTTACAGGCCACAGTAAAGCTAATACAAGAAAAACCTAAAGTAGAGATTTACTGTTTATAAAATGGCCTAAAACAATGTCAGAGTTCCAGCTAATTGATCTCAACTGCCAGCATGCCTCCTTCAAATGTTCCATTCAGAAGGGTTAGCAAGCCCCGGCCCCACGTAATTACCAGCAACACATCAGTAATCTATGTCAAAAACTGTTGCTTGCTGGACTTAAAATTCATATGCACAAACATTCTCAGCCAATTAGTAATCAGTCAGACATTCTTGTTGGGAAAAAATGATTGGCAATGTTCAGTTTATGGTAGGGGCTTGAGGAGTTAATTCTAAAAGTGCACCAATCATAATTGTTCACACAAAGCACAGAAGGCAGTTGTGGTCAAAACTGAGCTAATAGGTGCCATTTATAAATTTTTAATGGAAAATAAATACAACTAAGATTGTTTTTCTATAGTACTCAATATCTGGAATAGAGCCACTGTAAAGTTAAATACTGACTAGATAAAATTACTTTAAAAGGCCATTTTATCTAGAGTTAGTATGCATATATTTATATATATATATATATATATAGACAGAAATTTTTCTTTTATTCAAGTTCTGTTGAATATGACAAAAAAGTGTTTAATGAATGTTTTTTTCACAGGAGAGTTCTTAATTTTGTATTACTTGAAAATAGTCTAAAAGATGAAGTTCTAACTTTTTGATCATCCTCTGGTCAATATCAAGAATACTAGTACTTATTCTTGAAAGATCAAGAATATAAAGGTATTACTATTTTCCATCAAAGCATTTATTTCTTTTAATATGATGCGGACAATTTTAATAATCTACACATGAATTTCTATTGTCACTTATATACAGTAAAGGAAAAACTAACCAAGCTTTGTGATATCATGAAGTATTGCTATGGTTAGTGGTTCAGCTCAGAAACTATGCCAATAAGCATATATATATATATATATATATATATATATATATATATATATATATATATATACATACACACACACCACCCTTCTGCATAAGCAGAATGTGACACAAGGTCAATTCTAAGTGGAGTTTATTAAGTTTTATTCATTTAAGTTTTCCTTCTCCTAGACTGGTTGCCATACCAAAGATAAAGAGCCCAGTCTCCCCTGTTTACCTAGAGCTGCAGAGAGAATAGTTGGATTCATACTTTTCCCAAGGGTATTAGTGTTATGCAAAATGCAAACAGCCACATCCACAATTTGAACATGGGTTGCCTAGTTTATTTTCTACAATAGCAACCATTATACCATGAATATATATGTATATAAGTTTACACACACATTTCAGAGGCAAGTTAATGTTTACTAATAAGCAAATTACAGAGTCAGTTAACTTCTTGTATGTAGACAATAAATAATCAAATACTATTATGCTGTTATATCAATGATGTTGAGAAATCATGTATTAAATGATGACATTGTTTAGCAATGAATTTTGTATACATTTCATTTTAACTTTGGATTATTTTGTACCTTATGAAGTAAAATAGTCGATAATTCAAATGCTGGAATTGAATCCAGAATTTTTTTTTTTTTTACATTGAATATTCTTATATTGCAGATCTGATTTAAGGTATCAAGCAATTTGCAGGGTCCTTATTAAGAATTTTTATTTGTCCAGGAAAATAAAATCATTATTATATAATTTCAATAGAAGATAGACCTCCATTTTCTTTATGAAAATGAGCCCCAATAGGTAAGGGACACAAACCTGCAGAAGTCACTGTACAATAACCCCCCCCCCCACACACACACACACAAATGTGTATGATAGTACTTGTGACTTTCAGTATAAAAAGTTCAAGATTTTCAATCCCTTTTTTTTGGAAAAAAATAATACACACACACACACACATATAAGATCTACATATGCTCACTCTACTACAAATATTTAGCTCTCTTTGGTTTTGTTTCTTTTTTTGCTTCATGGCATATCAACCATCATGGGTTTTTTGATGCCAAAGCAATGATTGTAAAGGATGATAATGGTACTATTCAACCCATAGCTGGAGAAGATAAGGGGTCCATATCTTTTCCAAGGGTATTAATTCAAAAATAAATGTAATAGTGTGACTGGAGTTCAAAGACAATTACTTTGAGGCTGCAGTCTAGTACTTTAGTTATTATGACAAGGGGAATCTCCCTCCAATTAAACACTCTTCCTTATATATTTACTAACCTACTATCTACCAGCATTCACGGTTACCAGGAAAAAAGACCCCCCCCCCCGCTAGGAACAAGAGATAAAAATATCTCAAATCACTGCCCGGGGAAAAAAAAAAAAAGGCCAACTTTGTCACACCAGTTGAAAAAAATCAAGAGATATGCAGTCAGTTGGTCAAAAGAAAAATAAAACCCACCGTAAAATGCCGCAATGCTACAATTACAAGAGTAGAGCCAATTACAAAAATTAACTTAAATCGCGAGTCGGAATTCTCCTACTAAAGCTTCACCTCAACGGATCATCAGGGAGTTTAGTCGGTGCTAAACTCCCTGATGATCCGTTGAGGTGAAACTTTAGTAGGAGAATTCCGACTCGCGATTTAAGTTAATATATATATATATATTCTCTGAATAGGATTTTTATATATCTATATATTAATAGTCATACATCAAGCACTCCTGGAGAATTATATGAAACTTCTCATATATTCTCTGGACATTTATTATTATAATATATATATGAGAGAGAGAGAGAGAGAGAGGTAGGTGAAGTTGGTGTAATGGTTATTGATGACCCCCCCCCCAAAAAAAACCTAACATGCCAGGTTCAAATTCTGAATGAAGGTTTTTGCATGTCAATTCACCCTTATGTCTTTTGAAAAGTCATAAATTCATTTTTCAGCTCCCCACTCCTGGTATGAATAATTAGTACAACAAATTGGGATCTTAAGTCTTGGTACGGCAACCAGTCTACTCCAATATCACTGTCTATTATGTTAGACACTAGGCCACAGGGTTTCTGTTCACAACCAGTCAAGAAGGAAAACCAAATCTAAACCTTCCACTAGCACATTAAGGCAGTGTACAGCTCATTACTCCCTATGTCTTTCAAACCTTAAGAAAAATCTGAGTCCTACAGTGTGATGGGATGGAATATATGTAAATTATAAAATGTGACAGAATATAACACTATATAATTTCTGCACTACACTGTATATTACTATAATTATTATTGAGTTATTTTTAATATTTACATTAGGTATCTGTTGGTTGTTGCAGGAAATTGAGTGACAACAAGGCTCCAGCACCTTTCTCAGTAATCTTGTTGACCCCCACTGGTCCATGATTTGAACAGTCTAAACTTTTTCTTAAATCTCAAAGACTTATCTTTTATGTCATTGATGAACTGTATTTATATATAATTCTTTAGAAATGTATTTACTTCAAAATTTGACAAAGATTTAAAAGAAATTTCAAGAGGCTTGAATCAATTTAAAATTTCATTTCATCATCATTCTCAGAAAAAAAAAATCTATCTACAGCATAAATGGAAGGAAGCAACTGAGAAATATCAGGAAGACCAAACAGACATCTCACTGAATATCAACCAAATGATCAATCATTTATCTGAGAAACATGCAATATCCTTGAAGAAGGAAAAAAAAATAAATTAAAGAAGTCACTATTTCTGTTCCACAATAGCTAGTACATTTAGTGTATGAAATATATATGCAAATGTAACAACTATTATGAGACAGAAGTAGTGTTTACATATATTTGTTGGAAGAAAAAATATGGGCTTGAAGAGTTAATGGTAATATAATACCATATATTTGAAGAAAATTTTAAGGATATTTATTGTCAAAAAAAAACAAAAAAAAAAAACCCAACAAAAAACAAAAAAAAAAAACAGATAAATTGCATGCACACACATGCACACTCACACACCAAATATTTGTAATATACTGTACAATGAAACAGGTGTATATAAATATATGTATGTTTTACATAATGATCTATTGAGATAGCAAAGTATTTCTTTTCAATCAGCACATTCAGAGTTAAAATTATTTGAAGCCTTTATAATTGTAAAAAAAAAAAATGTAGGGAACTATGAGTGAGAAGTTAAGAAAATAACCAGGCCAATTGTATTCAAAGATAGACAATTTTTTAGAATATAATTTTCATTTAAAGAGTTTCTTTTTAAATCAAGCTCTCAAGCAAAATTAGTCTGTAACTTTAAAAAAAAAAAATCTTTATATAATAAGTATGTCACTGAGATTCAGAGTTCCTTCTTGCCAAGCAGCACCTCCTCATTGCACTTAAATTTAGCAATGATCAGGCTCACTACCTACTACCTGAGGTGCCACTAAAGGAGAATGACAAATGCACTAAGCAATTTTTGTCTCCACCCTCATACATAAGGGAGTTTGTGCTAAATTTGATCCTGTGTAGCATCTTATGCTTGTAGGTGAGGCAGTTGAATATTTCATTATAAATACAAATGCACATACAGGTTACAGAATTTCTGTCAGTTTTTTTTCTAGGAGTTCTCTTTCAGATTTCATACTAAAATAAGTGGCTTTGAATGTCTTTTTTGTTTGTCAAATCCCTTAGCTAGAATTAAAACTTCCAAAATTTTTAAAATCTGAATTTGTATAGATTAAGAAAATACAATTGAGTTTGTTTATTTCTTTTACTTCCAAGATCCTGAAAAGGGATATTAAAAAAGAAAAACAAAAAAGAAACATCTTTTAACTGATTAAACACACATTTATAGAGAATGTGAAATAAAGCTGTTCCTCAATAAAAAAAACTATTTCAAAGAATTTGAGAAGTTATAATTTTTATTTAAACACAGAATTACATGTTATTTGTCAATGGAGATTAAAAGTGAAATTTTTTTCTCCTCTCCTTATCATTTAATAGACACATATTTTTAAGTGATATTACCATATAAATCAACAAACAAAACCTGAAAAATATCAACTTTAAATAAAAATGACTATTTCACACCAAATTCAAATACTAATTGATTGGTAAACAAAATGACTTCTGAAACTAAAAAATATTTGCCCAAAATTAGTGTTAAAAAAAAAAAAATCTGAACTATGGGTGAATTTAAAACCAGGAAGTGAGGAGCTACTAACTCCACCTATAAAAACCTACTTGTTACTGAAAAAACATTTTCACTGATATGGTGTAGCAGTGACTATGCTCAAAAAAGAGTCCATAACCACCACCATCAATTATCATATGACTTCAGTCTTATTTAATACTTTTGTGATATACATATGCATTTCAATAGAGTTAAACATGAGGATACTTGTTTATACATTCACCCAACCTTTCCACTATAAGCAGAATATGACATAAGGTCAATTTCTTAGCAGATTACAGCTGGTTTTAATTAAGAGTTTTTTCTAGACTGATTGCTCTACCAAGGTTAAAGAACCCAGTCAGCCCTACTATTTACCCATAACTGGAAGGAGAAGACGATTCATGCTTTTCTTAATGACCAGGATTTAAAATTGGGTCACAGATTCCATTCCTAAAACTATAACCATTACACTACTGGTTTAACTTAACCAATTTACAAAAGAAGGAATATCCTTGGATTTAATTATTGATTAACATAAATAGATATTCTTTAAAAATTGTCTGAGGATTGTCAAAGAGCATGAAACTCTCAAGTACTAACTTAAATAAATTTGTCAAATAATTAGATTATTTTATTGCTTTGATATAGAGCATTATATTATGTAGTTTTTAAACTGCTTTTAAATCTTAACAAGTTTGTATAATACAATATAGTACGTAAAATAATCAGTTTGGGGCATTAACCTATTTTGTATATAACCCAGTTTTATTTTTAAAGAAGCTATTTTGAGAAATCTAAGTAAAAATATATACATATGTAGATATTTGACAGCATATATAATATGAATAAATGACTTCTCTAAACTTCCTCTTGCAAACATTAGGGATTGAAATATATGTATAATAAAGAAACACAGTGTATTCATTGAAACTCTTGAGACAGTCTACAGCTGTCAGTTAACAGTATGGCAATAGTTGTGATGAAAAAGCAAGTAACATTAAGATGAAAAAAGTTACTAGTCAAAAATGCATGATGGTTGACAATGCTTCAATTATTAATAAATAAATCAGTTGCGTATTCATATTTGACAAGTAGACTTGCAAGGCAACCAAAGGCATTAGCCGGATCAAAATATTTTGATTCAACTATGAAATAAAATGTAAATATGACACACACTGTACATATTTGAAATATTTCAGCCACCATGTTTATATGAAGTCAATGACATCATAAAATCTGGGTTGGTTATCTATAGTCATCAAAGTTAAAACCCTTTATACACACACACACACACACACACACACACTTATGATCAAAATTTAAAGCTAAAAGCATTTTTAATCTGAAAAATCTTTACAGTGTTCTATGCCCAAAAATGTATATCATAATATTTTAAGTATAAAATAGATTAATAGCAAAACTAGATAAAACTTCATGTTTCATGTTGACAAGCCTCAAATAAACTAGTATTCAACATGTCTTCCATTGGCAAACCATCTGTTGGGCATCTGAATACTAACTCACCTGAGTATCAATGGCATGAAACTCCAAGTTGTGAATTTTTATCTAGTTTTATTATCACCCTATTTTATATATGAAAAATATTGTTCATATAAGAGAAAGACAGATATGTATATACACACACCACTTCCACTAAATGAGTACTGAAAGAGTAAAGAAATATACATCAAATTTATGTATCATTAAATGTTCCACCCTTTTTAATTTTTGAGAAATATTGATTTATAAAAATATATCTACAACATCTATGCCAAGCTTTTATTCATTTAATAGTCTGAAAGATAGATAGGGGGAGGGGAGAATAAAATTTAAAAAGGACGCCCAGAGAGAAATAAAAATGATAGCAATTTTCCCCACCAACCATGATTTTTTTTTTTTAGTGAAGAAGCAAATTGTTTGTCTCGTATTTTATAGTAAAAGCCAAATTGCTAAATACAAATAACAATTGGAAAAAATAAAAAATGCAAATCAATACTACTATCAGAATTTATATGCAGAAGCCTTGTATGGTGTAATGATTAGTAGCCTAGGCTAGCAGATCCTTACCAGTGAGTGTGATTCTCACTTTGTGCCCCCATAATTCTGGAATTGTGCTACAGCTAAGCTAAGTTTAGTAAATAATTGTTTATATTTTTAGCCAACTTGATAATTTTTATTTTATTTTACACCATTCAGTGATTTTAAATTCACATTCTTTTTTAAAATTTGATGTTTTTCTTTTTTTTAATCATTTCCTAAAAGGGTTCTCTGATATTTTTTTGATGATTATCAAGCTAGATTAGTAAACTAGTGGGTATGATTCTCACTAAGTGCTCTACACTTCTGGTCTTGTGCCAAATCTAAGCTAAGCTAAGCAACTTTATTTTCTTGTGATTTAAATTCCCAGTTTTCTAATTTTACGCCATTTTTAATCTTGTATTTTTATTTATCTTTTTTTTTAAAAATTATTTTCTAACTGGTTTTCAGACTTTTTTTTTCTTAATCCTAAGAAAAGCTGATGAGATTCTTCTTTTTGTCATTATTTTCTGCCAGGGCCAGCTGAATAAACACTAAACTGGAATCGGTACACAGGTTTCAGCTGATGACAGGTTTGTAACCAGCAAGTCCAGTTGTAAGGTTACTTTTCTTTCCATACAAACATTCATATGCACGGATGGCCTAAAGACGATGCACATTACACATACACACATAGATAGACATACACCTGTTCTTTACAGCTCTGTACAAATATGCAAAAAATGGGAAGATTATGAAAGAAAGAAAAAATGTCGGAGGAGAGACAAAATGGATTTTTCAAAGCTTTTCATGGGGGGTGAACAACAAAGTTTCATTTGAATAGAAGAATTTTTTTTTTCTTTTTTTTCTTTTCTTGCAAACAAATATTTTTTTTCACAGAACACCATAAGTAGATAGCATCAAAAAAGTCAATAAAAAAATTAAAAGAACACTATTGTTATTTTGTACTTTCAATACTGATTATATTTTTATATATGAGTTTTTATATATGCGTGTAAAAGTTATTTCAATGAGGGAAAATGTCGTTAGTTGAAACAGATTATTATAAAGCTACAGACAATATATATATTGTATATTATATAGAGTAATTATTAATAATATTTTTTTCTGATTGTTCTTTAACGATTTATTTTTTCATATACACAAGTGTTGTATACCGTTTTCATGGTGTTTTATATTCTGTACAGCTTACTACATACAGTAAAAATCAGAGCAAGAGAATCTGGTAGTCTTAAGCAGCTTCTTTAAATTGGTGCCCCTCAAATGTAGGCATCCTAGGTGAGTGCTAAGATACCCTCACTCATGGTAACACTAGCTTTGTTTTGTAGTGTATACAAAACAAAGGCAGTGGTACTGTGAGGCTATATTCATGGTAAAATATTTTAGGCAGTTAGCTCAATGAGTCAAGCATTGGACAATTGACTGTGAGACCTATAATTATATCCTAAGGCTGGCTTTGATTATTGGGACATGTTAATAAAAAAAAAGAAGTTCACAAAACCAGGGGCATTATTGATCGATTAACAAATAATACCACTTATCCAAATGGTGTAATCATTAAACCTGCTGCTGGAAGAAGCTTTAGAACAATACACAAGCTAAAATTGTCTCAAGGAGGAGATGGGCACAGCCAGGATTGTTTAGAAGAAAAAAAAAAAAATTTCCTTATGAAAACTTAGCACTATTGGAAGCATACACCAACAACTATCTGTAGTTAATGGGCACCAATAATTCATCTGACTCTTGGATGGCATATAATACACATGCATGGTATACAACATAAATCATATATATTAGTGTATGTGGGTTATATATCATATATTATGTACAAGTGAGGTATATCGTATGCATTGTGTAGTATACTATATGTAAGTTATGATATACCATATACTGGATGGCATGTTGAATATATGCAATGGTATATCATATACAATTCATGGTACACAGAATGTTATATCATATTATGCCATGTACATGGTGTGATATGCCACATACATGATACAATATACTATATACATGGAATGGTATACCAAAATATAGGAAATGGTGAACATGATTGTTGTATCTTGGATATTAAGGTTACTTACAATAGTAAACCAATAATGTATATACTTGTGTACACCATTATTGAAGCTATGTACATATTTTGCATACTCTGTACCCTGCGCTAGCCATCAAGTTTTTTTGTTGTTGTTTTTTTTTTTTTTAAATATTACATTTAGATTTTTTCAATTAATAACCTTTATAATAACAATTTTCAGTGTTTCTGATTTCAATTTGAATATCTGGTTAAAATTTTTAAAAAATTAAAAAAAAAAAAAAAAAAAAAAAAAAAATCACAGTAAAATTGTTTTCAAAAAATAAAAAAGTAAATAATACACAGCACACAAAAATTTTAAATTTTTTGATTTGTAAAAAAATGTGAAAATAGAAGAGGAAATCTCAATCCAAAACTTAAAATAATTTAAAAAAAAGGAAAAAAAAAAAAAAATCTATCTGTCCTATTGTAGTGTATATATATATATATATTATATATATATATATATATATATATATACACATACATACACACACACACATTAATCGTAGTAACCATTGTGTGTGTCTGTGTGATGAGAGAGGCAGCAGGAACTCAGAAAATTACAGAAAAATTTTCATTAAATTTTACAAGTACTGAAACATTTTTTTTTTAATATTAGAGATGGGCTTTCTTTTCTCATTTGCTCAGAAAATAAAATTTCAAAATTTCTCGATTTTATACTAAACAGAACTGTTTATATTGTTCATAACTGTTTTTGTTCAAAGAAACAAGAAAAAGAATAGTCACTAACAATGCTTTGATCAATGACAGTCACAAGCAAAAATGTTCATAAAAAGAAATTTTCATTCTTATAAAAAATTCAAAGAGACAGGTTTCTCTATCTTATAATTCATCAAACATCTAGCTAAGGGTAAGGGTCCACTGCTTTTGGTCCAATTTCAACCAAATATACAAGTTGTTAGAGTCATGCCTGAAAATGTTTTAAATATTCACTAGATGATACAGCTTGGACTGGTTTTTAGGTGGGACCTGTCCCACACTATGTCTTTATATCCCCATCATTGTAAAATAGTGTCAGTCTCACACCACTGACCCACTCTCTTGGTAACAATTACAAGAGGTAAATGACTCTCTTCCTCTCTATATGTACTTAGACCCTCTCTGTTGTGGCCAGGTTTCATACTAAAAAGGGATTCATCTTAAATAGCTTTGGTTTGGTTTCTTTGTTTAATGGCATATCAACCTTTGTAGGTTATTTAATGCCAAAGCTATTCTCCAAGAAGAACAGTAGTGTACTATTTAACCCATAGCTAGGAGGATAAGGCAGTTCATACCTTTCCCAAGGGTATTTGCCTGAAAGTGAATGTAATAGCAGGACTTGAGTATGAACTTGCTTACTACAATTCTGCAGTCCATCGCTTTAACCATTACACCATGAGGACCCCCCCCATCTTAAATAGTCAACTAGCCTAAATAAAGGCTTAGGGGGGAAAAAAGACACTTAGAAACACAATTTTTTTTAAAATTCAGGTTAATATTACTCTAAAGTATGGTAGAAAAATTAAATATTTATAAATTTGTACAAGTTTGTGAGGGTATCAGACATCAAAAAACATCTTCTGTACATCACACTCAGCATAAACAAGGCAATAATCCATAGTAAATAGATGATAAAAAATAAAATTGTCCTTTAAATAAAAATGATCATCCTAAACTTTAATAAAAATGACTAAATTCTTTATTCTTAATAATGACCCTCATACAACTAATGGATAGGAATTGGCTAGTATTGTTAATATTATCACGGGTATCTTCTTTCATCTTTATTTAAGTTGCTTGTTTTAGTGTAACTTACTTAGGCTGAGGAGATTGTGAAGATAAGAAACAAAAATAAAAGATGCTCATAATATCTATAACATATTTCCTCACTGCTACAGAAATGAAGATCTGTAGAAAATTGATAAAAAACAACTAAAAACTGAGATAATTAAGAAAAACATCAATCAAAATTAATTCTAATAAACAATGTTTCATCTAAAAATTAAATAAAAATAAATAAAAATTAACCAGACATTTTAGCAGAACTGTTATATAATAATTTACTATGTTAGTCTTAAGAGTTAAAACTATTATTTAGTAATGCTATACCAGATATTGAAGTTTGTTTTAGTGTTATTTTAACTAGTTTCATAGTTCTTTTTATAATTCTCATTTCTTTGTATTCTCTGGCCTTTTTCAGATGTCAGTCATAGTTGATATCCTCCTGTGAATTTCAACACAAACCCTTTATTTAATCCATGGGGATAAATTGTTCTCACATGAAGTCAGAATGTACAATGGGTAAAATGCTGTGACAATCAAAATGAGGCTACTAGTCCAACTATATCAGTAAATAATAAAGAGAATTCCTAATCTCAAAGATTCAGACAGAAATTAGTCAAAATTAATAATAGTTGACAATGCTTCATCTAAATAAAAATAAAAAATTAACCAGACATCTTGTCAGAACTGTCATATAATAATTTAGTATGTTAGTCTTAAATGTTAAAACTATTATCCAATAATGATATACCACATAATAAAGTTTATTGTTTCTTTTTGTAATTCTCATTTCTTGGAGAGTTGGGTAGAAAAGTACCTTTTAAGGTAAGATCATACTCCCCATTAAAGTGATGAAATCTAACTGATTTTTTACAATCAATAAAGAAGTTTTCTTCTACATATTCATCAAACCTGGTTCTCTCTAACAGCTGCTTTACTATCCTAAGCTACAACTATTTATAGTCAATAAAGATGTTTTCTTATTCATCAAACAGAAACTAGGCACCAAGGTTCTATCAACACTTTTAATAAAGATATATATCTAAGTGGCATGGGATCTTTAAATGACACTTGTCATTAAAAAAAAAAATTTTTTAAATAAAATAATAACCTCTCTTAGCAGATCTGAAATTGAGCAAAATAAAGGAGAGTCCTTGTTCTAGATTAGAAACAACATTAGCTTGATCAGATCTAAATAATTGACCATATTGAAATTTAAATGCTTTAAACAGAAACTAACACTTCATACTTCATTCATCACGATATATCCTTTTTTGTTAGTTATTTTTGAGGTCGCTCAGGATAGTGTGGTTGGGTATTCGGCTTCAACCATTTCAGCATATAAAAAGAACATAGCATTTTTTGGACAAATTTTTATTGAATATTGCTGAGCCAACGAAAAGGAGTCAGGCACTGGGAGATTTATAACTCCTTTAAATTCTCTCACCACCACCACTACCACTGATCATAAGGCCCATTTTTGGCATGTGAAAAAAAAAACCCACAACCCCCCAAAACAAATGTCCCTTTTAGCAGATCTGAAGTTTGAGAGATTGAGGTTAAGTGATAAAATTATTAATGATCACCTGTTTATGTTAACAGACACTATGAAAGAGTTGTTACAATTCAGAAACATAGAAGCTTAACTATTAGTCAAACCAATCAACAAAGAAAACTGAATTTAAAACATCCTACAAAAGTGACAGTAATAATTTTCCACATTGAGTCAGGTCAGGTATTTATGATCATTCCTCACTACTGATATCATGTAACTCAGTACAACCTGTAACATTTTACTTGGGGAGACATGAGAAAGGGGAATTGCTCAGCAATTTATTAAGGGCATCTCCAGTGGTGTAATGGTTTCCAAGCTAAACTAGTGGACCATTGGTAGTGAGTTTGATTCTCAATAAGTACACCATACTTCTAGCCTTGTGCCACGTCTAAGCTAAGCTTAGTGAATGACAACTATTTACCTGTCAAGGTAGGATGGAACATGTTATATTATGGCAGTTGAAAGGCTCAAATCTATAAAATGTCAAAGAAGTGAAAACAAGTAAACACATTTTTAAAAAAACTTAACTTTAAAACTTGAACCAGCAAGACTATAGATATAACATTTGAGTTAAGTCAAACTACAACTGTTATAAAATGCTGCAAATGTTTTAAAATTAAAGACATGGGAGGAAAATAATGTATTATAGATATATATTGCGATAAATAATCGATGATCATTTTGTAAGCACAACTGCAAATTTTGCTACATTGATAATGTAATGGACGGGCAGCTATGAAGTCAAAGGTTAAATTCTAAAGTATCTATGTTAATAACCAGTTAGCCCATTGGGGCTTTTTTTTTGTAACAATGGTACATGATGATATATTTAGGAAGAAGTGAAGGATTCTAATTTACATTTCGTAGTTTCTATTATATCAATAATTTGGATGATAAAAAATAAATGGTGTTCAGAATAAACACAGATTCCATATAATTACCAATTATTTGCAAATTGGACTAGAAGTCGTTTTATTCTCTAAGGTAGAGCATTTTAAGTGTATTGCTCTAATAAAAAAAAAATCTCACTCAAATGGTCTGCTTTTGCTGGGGTCTGTAATATATATATATATATATATATATATATATATCAGTAATATCCAGTCAGCATAATGACAATTTAACCAGGTTTGAGTTTTCTTCTAATTACATTATATATATATATTGAGAGAGAGAGAAAGAGAGAGAGAGATAAATAGAGCCAAATTAGAATAGTATAGACGGTCAATGACACTTGAAGATTTTCAGTCTCTCACTGACGAGAACACCAGATCAAAATATATAATATATATATATGTACAAGTTTTGTTGAATGTTCAACTTTTCTCATTCTCTTATAAGGAGGGCAAAAACTCTCCATAGTATTTTCCTTCAAGTCTAAGTGCTTCCAACCATTCTCAAAAACAAGAATGAAACATGGGTTTTATTGGGTATGGATAAACTGAGATATTGAATTGTCTTCAACACTTTTTCTAGGATGCAAAGATTTGAATAATGTCATTAAATCAAGGAAATCTATTAGTGTAATTGTTTACATGACAACATCTCTCATCAGAGTCATTGTAATTTTGAAAGATATCTGCTTGGGTTCAGTGTATTTATTGATTATAAAAGTATCTAAAATATTACTTCCTAAGCTAAGAAGTTATCTGTGTGTATATATATATATATATATACACACACATACACACAGAAACAAACAATGAGAATTTTGCTCATATATATTAGTTGCAAATGAAAATAGTTTCAGAAAAGTGCCCACTCTAATGTTACTTGAAAATTTTAGCATTTGAACTTGCTCTCTTCCTGAAGGCCAATATGTTTGAAAGGTAGAAAAAATATGCCTTTATAAAACATATCAATAAAAACCATGATAAAATTTGAAAGCAAAGTTTAAGGGGTAGTAATAAAAAAAAAAAAGAAAAAGAAAAAAAAAACCTCTTTCAGCAGTAAAACTTAAAAATATAACAGAAATTTTCAGTAATTTGTTGCTTTTTTTTTTTTTTTAAACCCACCATAGCCTATAAGGCAATGCTAACCCAAACATTGTCTATTTGCTACATGTAAGTGTACAAGTCCCTCACAAACATCCACTGAAAAGAGCTGAAAAACAAAACACTGAAAGTAAATATATTTAGATATTGTTTTTTCCTGATAAAAAAAAAATAGAAAAAAAAAAACCAGTCTATTTATCATGTAATTTGAGTATTGGTCTTGTTTTTTTTTCCATTATTGTTTTTTTTTCAGTGGGTGGGAAGTTTAAGTAGATAATTTGAAAAATACATGATTCTATTTGTAGGCATTTTACTGTAACAGTGTTTGAATATAGTGCACTGCTTCCTGACTTTCACATTTTCGCTGTCCGACGCCATAATTAGGTGTGTTTGGCATGTTTGTCCAGCCAGTGTTCCAAGTGGAAGTTATGGGAAAGTTCCTTTTCCAATAACTGTTTTCTGGCCTCTGTCCAAGTGGATGCGAGCAGTTTGAGCTCATTGTCGGTGAGCCCAGAGGAGACGGTTGTTGCCGAAGTGGAGCATGCTGGGTCATCATTGGGTGGGATGCTGTCATGCCAACTGCTGGCTGTTTACGCATGTTGGTAGGTGGGGGTTGGGACATCATTTGACAGGAGGATGCAGGCGGTGATGTTGTGACAGGGGATGATGACTGCTGTTGATGTTGGTGATGATGGTGTTGTTGTTGTTGTTGTTGTTGCTGCTGCTGCTGCTGCTGTTGGTGCTGGTGGTGTTGTTGTTTTCTAGGAGGCAGTGGAGGAGCTTGTGGTGCATGATGAGACTGGGTGGGCGATATTACCATAGGGTTAGGGTTGGCACAAGAGCTGGGTACCATCGTGGGAACCTGGGTGTTTGGGGCTGAGGATGTTGGGTGGGGCTGTTTTCGCATTGATGATGATTGGGTAGATGGAGCTGGGGGAGGAGAACTGTCAATTGCAGGAGCCATCTGGCGCTGAGAGCAAGAACTACTACCATTATTGGCGGCAGAGTTATTATTGGTTGCAGTGGTGCTACCAGAGTTGGCATTGGCAGTGGTATTATTAGGATTATTGTTATTGTTAGTATTGACCATTGTAGGAGCATGTTGCTGTTGTTGCTGTTGTTGCTGTTGCTGTTGTTGCTGTTGTTGAGGTGGTGGTGGTTGGGGTTGGGGTTGGGGTTGAGTTTGAGGTTTTGTTTCAAGAAGGCTACTTGAAGCCTGAGACTGTGACTGCTGCTGTGAGTGAGAAGTACTTCCACTTTGATTTGGAACATGATTCTGGTTTGGGGCTGGGCCTAGACTTTGAGTCTGGGTTAGGTTGTGACCATGGCTTTGAGAATTCTGCAGCTCTTCAGCGGTATGAACGTGGCTGTGCTGTTTCAGATGGGTTTTCTGAGAGAAACTCTTTAGACAGATGTCACACTGAAACGGCTTCTCGCCTGTGTGTGTCCGCTTGTGCTTGTTAAGATGGTCCTTCTGTGCAAAGGCCTTGTGGCAAATGAGACACTGGTGAGGTTTCTCTCCACTGTGTGTGTGCTTGTGCGTATTCAGATGAGACTTTTGGGCAAAACTCTTACCACACAGGTCACATGTATAGGGTTTCTCCCCAGTGTGTGTACGTTGATGATTCTCCAGACGATCACGTTGGGGAAATACTTTGTTACAGAATGGGCACGGAAAGTGTTTGCCAGCTTCTGGGGCCAACTGATGACGGTGCAGGTAGGCTTTTAGAGTGAAGCCTTTACGGCAAATAGGACACCTAAATGGTTTGTCACGGGCTTCTGGTTTGCCGCCAGTCATTGGCTTTGGCATCATGTTGGTGGGGTTGTTAAAAGACATATTGTTACTGTTGTTATTAGTATTCATGTTGTTACCACCAAAATGGTGGTTATGGTTGTGGTTGTGGTTGTGGTGGTTGTGATTATGGTTGTGGTTGTGATGATTGTGATGGTGATTATGGTGGTGGTGGTGATGGTTGTGGTGATTGTGGTTGTGGTGATTGTGGTTGTGGTTATGGCCATGATTATGGCCATGGTTGTGATTATGATTATGATTATGGCCATGGTTGTGGTTATGATTATGGCCATGGTTGTGGGAGTGGTTATGATTATGGTTGTGGGGGTGGTTATGACCATGATGATGATGGTGGTTGTGGTTATGCCCATGGTGGTGGTGGTTGTGACCATGGTTGTGGTTATGCCCATGGGGGTGATTGTGATTATGATTATGCATGGGCTTTTTTGGCATCATAAAAGTTGGAGGGTTCTGCATCATTTTATTCTTTTTGTCAAGTCCACGACTGTTGGCTTTAATTCCAGCATGCATCATTTTATGTGTGTTTAGGTGAGACTTTTGGGAAAAGGATTTTGAGCAGATGTCACAGGTGAATGGCCTCTCCCCAGTGTGTGTCCGTTCGTGTTTTTCCAGTCGATCTCTCTGCGGGAAGACCTTGCTACAAAACCTACAGTTGAAGTGCTTCCCAGCCTCTGGGGCTAATTGGTGGCGGAGGAGGTATGCTTTCAGAGTAAAACCCTTACGGCAGATTTCACATTTGAAAGGTTTGTCACGGGAATCTGGGCCCTTTCCACCTTTTGGCATGTAATGGTCCTGGGAATAATCACAATCGTTTTCACCACCATGATTATCATTTTCATAATCAAATTGTTTTTCTGGTGAATACATCTTTTTGCTAGCTTATCCCCCACTTTCTTTTTTTTTCAAACTTGTTTTTGAAATAGATGGGGGAGGGGGGAATTTTTTTTTTATCTTCAAGTGAATATGTATTTTTTTTTCTTAAATGTAATTACTTTTTTATGACATAAAAAAGAAATATTTTTTGTTCTTTCACTAAGGCTGTTAAACCAAAATATATTCAGTTCATAAACTGAATTATAAATGATGAATATATTGTCTGAAGTTCAAACATTTTTTTTTCTTTTTTTTTGCCAAGTTTTACCCCAATCAGAAATGTTCATTTGTTATTTAAAAAAAAAAAAAAAAAAAAAAAAAAAGAAAAAAAAAGAAAAAAAAAAAAAAAAAGAAAAAAAATTACAACAGATTTGCTAAAAATGTCAACTGTTTAAAATACATTTTTAAAATGATTTTTTCAATTTTCGAAGCACATAAAACGTTATCATTTTTTTACAAAAGAAAAGGAAAAAAAATTAAAATCAGTTATTGAGATAAGATCTTCCTTCATTGACCTTGAGAATCAAGAGATGTGACAGGTAAGTATTTCTACAAATGCCACCCTTTTAATTTTATCCCCACAAACTGTGTAAGTGAATAAATGTGTCTACTAAGAACCAAATCAACAAATGTTTGTCAGGTAAATAAAACAGGCTTAAAATAGAAGCCAAGTTGAAATCAATGATTACTCAGTAGATATGTATCTATAATACTTATCTAGCACTGATATTTTTGGTCTCAAGTTTCTGTCTCATCTGTCTGGCTGGCAGTGGCACATAAACAAATCTGCACTGTAAAATTTCTTCAAGGCGAATTCCAATATTGCAAGAGCAAATTGTGTATGCAATGTCACCTGAAAAAAAAAAAAAAAAAAAAAAAAAAAGACTTAAAATAAAACTTAAAAAAAGAAGAAAAAAAATAGATATATAGATAACAAGAATGACAAAGAACAACTTTAAACTGTTGGGAGGGGCAGGATATTTGCAAACTACTTCACTTTTTTTATAAAAACAAGCCATTTACTGTGTGTAGTAGATTCATTACAAGGCATAGAATGCTTTTGACTGTTTATTGATCATATGCAAGTCTGATTTATCCAATGAAATAAAAAAGGGATTTCTTCCAAGCTGTAGTTGTATCCATACTACTACATGGATGCTAACAAAATGCACAGAGGAAAAATTTAGATTGTGCTGTCTAGAACAAATCATGGAAGGAACACTCCACAAAAAGCAGCTGTACAGCCACTAACTTCTCATCTCACAAACCATTCAAGTAAGACAAACAATACATGCAGAACACTGCTGGAGAAGCAAGGACAAACTCATAAGTCATGTTCTCTAATGGACTACTGTACATGGACATACCAGTGTGGGTTGACCAGCAAAGACTTACATCAGCTCTGCAAGGACACAATACAGCCTAGA